>JBAJHW010000006.1:28136860-29336860 GCA_037013535.1 Intellagama lesueurii | reverse complement strand
ATCTTTCTGGAAGCCATACCATTTGATTCAGAAGTCCTTTTCTTCATCTCTTATGTGTCTTGGCTGTTCTTACTCGTCGTAAGGAGAATATATGCTGTGTCCCAAGGATTACCCCCTTGAATTAAGGCCTGCCCTTTTGCTTCCTGAATTTTGTGCTGGAAGGTTCTGTTACCTTGATTGATTTCTGAGTTCTTATTTTTAAAATAGCGACTGTACAGTACTAGTTCTGGAGGTTATGATTCGATGTCTGCACATCAGATAATGGCAGAATATACAGTACTGTATTTCATTCTGCCATTATCTCATGCCCATCTTTAAACACCCCCAATATTTTAGAAAATGTGAATTAATATAGCTCATATTTTAAAATGCAAAAAATTGCCTATCGACCTATATGAACTGGGGGTTTAATTTCTTTTGAAGGAAAGAAGCAAAGCTAGTTTAGCCTGCAACTGAGATCCCATAAATCTTAGATGAATGGGCTAAGATTCATTCCTGGAGATGGTAGAAGGCAGACAAACAGCTTGTCTGTCAGGCCTAAAGTGCAGAGGTATTGCAAATAAAAGGTTTCCAAGCCCATATTTTTCTTGTAGGGTCAAATGCAGATCTGGAGCCTGTTGCATTATGTGGTTGTGTAAGAACAATTGTGCATACAGGAGGAGGCATTGTGCCAGCTGTCTGTCACATGCCTGATCATCCCCCAGTCAGTTACCCAACTGGTCACACAGCCAGCAGCTGGCAAAATGCAGCAACCACTTACGCAGTTGCTCTTATGTGTGTAGTATTTCCCAGTAGGATTTTGGCTATAGCATATAATTGTGTCCACCTCGGCCTTTACATAGTGTCTGAATTAGAAATGTGGAAGGAAGCAGACACAAGAGGGTGCTGTTGGATATGTGTTTCCTGTTTCTTCTTTTTTCTATTAATGAAGTTTATTCTTAAATGAAGTTTGGACACATAGTTTTTCTGGACTGTAACTCCCAAAATCCACAACAAAAATAATTACATATGCACATAAGCCCTTGAGAAATCACAGAATATGAATATAGAACTTACAGGTTTTCAACAGTGAAACTAGATGTTTTGCTTTCTTCCTCGATTACGTTTTTCCCACTGTCTTTTCAGCCATCTTTGTAACCACTGCAACCAGAAAAAACCTAAGCAAATGAAAGCAGAATTCTCAGTGTTACAATATAATCTTGTGGTCAGTAAAAATGTTCTTTGCAAGGCAAGTATGAAGGCCTTGGGTTCATTTCTGTGTGCCTGTGGGGACCTTTCTTCCTCAGGTGTTCTCGGAAGCCTTCACCTTTAAAAAAAAATTCTTGTAATATATTTCTGTAAAACTTATCTATAAACCATTCTGTGTTCAATAGCTGTTTCTTGTTGTGTTTGTTCAAATTCTTCCCAGGTTTCTTTCCAATCCTTTGTTCACTGCTGGTATATGGGTGTTCCTGGCAGTACTGGGATATTCCCACGTAGGCTATTATGCTTCTTACTTCAGAAAAACATGTTGTAGTGACTTGCCTGCTTACAAGTAGATTTTCTTTTGCAAGCATATAGCCTTGGAACTTGATAATTTTTCAGAAGGAAGCGAAGTGTAAATGCATGTTTGTAAGTTGCTTTGTTCTCTGCTAGCTTGTGGCAGTTCATCTCTCAAAGCAGCAGCACACGGTATACATTTCCTTGTGATCTTGCACTCTGTATCCAGTGCCAACAAATATTTAGTATGCCAACAAATACAGAAAACAAAACAATGGTTCCCAAACAGGAAACATTCAATCTACATTCCAAAGGAGGCATGAAATTTTGTGGCAAGTATTGCACTATTACATACATTTTTTGTGCAAGCCATGTGATGCCCAAGTTTTTGCAACAAAGACTTTTCCCTTATATGGAATGAGAAATGCCTGATTTAAAAAGCAGGCCTTAGAAAAGGAAGAGGTACTAGAGATCATATTGCAAATACATTGGTTATTGGAGCATGCTAAAGAATTTTTAAAGAAAATTTAAGATTATAGTAAAGCCTTTGACCAAGAAAAGCTAAGGATTATCCTAAGAGAAACAGACATTCCACAGTCTCTGAATGCCCTGATGCACAGCTCTGTCCTTTGGACAACACTCTATGATTAGAACAGAATATAGAGAAGCAGAATGGCTGTCTCAGGAAAGGGTGTATACTATTTCTTACCTGTTCAGTTTATTTGCAGACCATATCTGGATTAGATTTGGATGAAGCAAGAGTCAAAATGGAAGGAAGAAATATGAATAATATAAAATATTTAGAGGATACCAGATTATTGCAGAAAATAGAAATGTTCTGTGATTATTGCTGATTAAGGCTGAATAGGGAAGTATAAAATGGGTTATGACTGAACACCGAGAAGAGGAAAAATGACTATAGGTGCATTAAATAATTATAATGTTAAATAACTGGACAGTGAAAAAAAATTGAAATTGTTGAAAAAATGATCTCTTGGTTTATTATTTAAAAAGTGAGTTCTAGAGGAAATCTAGGATGAACTTGAATGTAAAAGAAGAAAGCAAAGCAAAACCAAATGTTCCTGGAAAATTTGGCCTGGGGGACAGAAAAGAAGGAGGAGAATTACTTAGAGATTTCTGCAAAACTAACAATCTGTTTATTGCAAATGCATGCTTCGAGAAACCAAAGAGATGGCTGTACATGTGGACATCACCAGACAGTCAATATAGACATCACGTAGGCTATGTAGAAGCTATATTCTCTCTGGCAAAAGAAAACCAGGAATGGATTGTGGTGTTGATCATGAACTGTTAATATCCATCATTAGAGTAAAGCTGAAAAAGAACACTAAAAGAATTGTAGTGTGAAAATATAATTTAAACAACATTTCTGAATAATTTAAAGTCCATATAAGGAACAGATTTGCATTACTTAATTGAACTGTGGAATGAAACCAGAGATATTACTAGGGGAAAATGCAAAATAAAATTCCTGTAGTAGTAAAAAGAAAAGAAAAACCTAGATAGATGGTAGAAGAAACACTTAAAATTGTAATGGACAGTCAAGAAGCAAAAGTGAAAGGTGACAGAAATAGGGTCAGAATCCTAAATGCAGTTTTTCAGAAACTGTCACATAGAGAAAAAGAGAGCTATTACAATAACCAGTCCAAAAAAGTAGAGGAAAACAACAAAAGGGGAAAAACGAGATCTCTTTCAGAAGATCCAAGAAATCAAAGGGACATTTAAGCCTAACAATGACTTGAAATGACTTCTGCTAAAGGTGAAAGAAAAAATTGCCAGACATTAAGAAGACCAAAGTCATGACTACAAAAGAGCTACACAACTGTAATGTTGACAATTATGAAATTGTTAAAAGATTTTGTATACCTTGGCTCAATCATCAATCTGAGTGGAGACTGCAGCCAACAATTCAGAAGAAGACTGAGACTAGGAAGGGCAGTGATGAAGGAATTGGAATATATCATCAAGTGCAAGGATGTGTCATTAGAACCAAGACCAGGATCACCCACACTTTGTATTCCCAGTCACCATATGTGTTTGTGTGAACTCAACAGTAAAGAAAGCTGACAGGAAAAAATAAAGATTCACTCCAAATATGGTGTTGGGGGAGTGCTTTGTGGATACCCTGGACTAATAGAAAGATGAAGAAGTGGCTCTTAGTTCAAATCAAGCCTAACTGTCTGGAGGCAAAAATGATGAAACTGAGGCTATCCTACTTTGGGCACATCATGAGAAGCAGGATTCTTGAAAAGACAATAATGCTGGGAAAGATTGAAGGCAGCAGGAAAAAATACAAGATGGATTGACTCCCTAAAGGAAGCTACAGGTTTGAGTTTACAAGAGCTGAGCAGAGTAGCTGAGGACAGAACAGTTTGGAGATCATTCATTCATTGGGTCACCATAAGTCAGAAGTGACTTGATGGCACATAACAACAGATACAATCAAGTGGGGACTTATCAGATGCTAAAATGACAAAACTGGTGCTACTGTGATTTGGGCATATCATGAAATTACAGAACTGGTGGGAAATGAAAATGTTGGGAAAATTGTAGTTAATAAGAGAAGAGGAACACATGACATGGGATGGGATGATACAATAAAGAAAGTTATCTGGAAGTTGAGTCATGGCAACTGGACTTCTTTCTTATTAGATTGAAACGTTTCGCTACTCATCCAAATAGCTTCTTCAGTCTTGGATGAGTAGTAAAACGTTTCAACCTAATAAGAAAGAAGTCCAGTTGCCATGACTCAACTTCCAGATAACCTCACCTGGATGACTGAGAGTCTTCACAAAAATAGTTATGTCTTTCTAGTCTACAGATGATAGGGCCTTTTGGAAGTCATTAATTGTTTGGTTTGCTATGGATGGGAAGCAACGGAGTGGTTAGAGTGTTGAACTAGGACTCTGGAGAGCTGGGTTTAGATTTCCATCCCACCATGAAATTCACAGGATGACTTTGGGTTGGTTGAACACTCTCAGCCTGAAGTCTTCTCTGTTGTGAAGATAAAGTGACAAGGAAGAGAGCCATGTATGCCCCCTTGAGATCCCTGAAGGAAGGACAGGATATAATGTAATAAATGAATGCATAATCATCTATCGTTTCCCCTTTGAAAGTCATGTTGGTGGCTGTATTGGCTGGGGGATTCTGGGAGCTGTAATCTGAAAAAAGTAACTGTTTTCAAGGTCTGGGGCAGAAGTAGAAGGGTGAAGGAGCGAGCCAGTGCTTTGGCTTCTAAAGTAGAGAAATTTCATGACAAATTAATTCATTTCCCCACCCCCCCACCCCCCACGTTCTCTTTTCCATGCAGTCCCAGAGGGAATTGCACAAGGGCCAGATGCTCTCACCATTCTGGAAACCTCAGAGACCCGGAATCAGTTCATTGATGAGCTTATGGAGGTAAGTGAACTGAAAGGCCACTTCTGTGTTTTTGTAAAAAAATGCACATCCAGTTTTTATGGGGGAGGGAAGGAGAACAGATTTATCCTAAAACAAGGTAGGAGGGGAAATGCTTTGTTTTAGAGGAGAATGATGTCTCCAGTGGCTCAGTTCTCCTGGCTTTTTGCCCTGATGTGTGTTCTCCCCCCCCCCCAACCAGGAAAAATGCTTTGGCCTTGGAATTCACATATAGTCTGTGACCCATATGGTTCCTAATAATAATCATCATGTGCTACCGGTATCTAGTCAATTCTGACTTATGATGACCCTTTTCAGGGTTTTCCAGTTAAGAATAGAACTGGTTTACCATTCCTTTCTTCTGGGGACATCCTGGAACTGGGCAGCTTTGCCCAAGGCTACATGGGCTGGCTCTACTTGCAGGAGGCAAAGTGTGGAATTGAACTTCCAAACTCTAAACCACTGAGCTATCCAGCCAGTGATTCCTACTCTTGCTTTTAGACCAGTCTAGTATAGTGACAGAGTCAGTTCCAGGAAGCTTGTTTCTCAGGATCACAATCAGTGCATGGCTAAAATGAGAAGTCCTGCAGTTCAAGTATGTGTGGTACTTTTTCACCTAGAATCTAAAATGAATGGAATCTAGGTAGCCCCTTGAAAGGCCAAGCACTTTTGCCTATGTATAGAAGTTATCTTTCTTTCTCTATAGCTTTGCATGTTTTAGCCTTTACACTGGGAAAAAAGTTTAGGGCTAAAGAACAATAGGATCTGGCTCAAATAAAACCTTGGAGCCTTCCCTTCACCATGACCCCTGCTGCCTTTTATCTTTATCTATTTAGATCTGTTAAGAGTCAGGTGTCCATCAGAGCCTCGGAATGTTACATTTGGAGAAACACTTCCCACAATTCCTCAGGCTGAGTTGTCCACAAGGGTTGAGGGTTTCTGGGAACTGTATTCCTAAAAATAGCTTCTATGGTCTCACCTCCTTTCTCTGTTTTCCTCATATTGACCCTCTCTTTTATCTCTCCCAGCTGGAAATCTTCCTCTCACAGCGCATTGTTGAGATGAGTGAAGAAGCAGACATCCTAGCCATGAGCCAGTTCCAGTTAGCCCCACCCATCCTTCAGGATCAGACTAAGGAAAAATTGGAGGCCATGATGGCAGCCATCCAAGATCTTATTGGCCGTCTGACCAGTCTCCGAATGCAACATCTTTTCATGATCCTTGCTTCCCCAAGGTTGGTGAGCTCTTCTTTTTCTTTTCAGGGTTTTCCAGGCAGAGAGTACTCGGAAGTGGTTTACCATTCCCTTCTTCTGGGGGCACCCTGATGCTGGGCAAAGCTGCCCAAGGCTACATAGGCTGGCTGTTCTCCTGGGAATCAGACTCCCAGCCCCTGGTATTGCAGTTGTTTGCTTGCTGGGATTTCATGAGTGGTTTTGTTATTCAGGTATGTGGACCGTGTGACTGAGCTGCTCCATCAGAAATTGAAACAGGCAGACTTGCTGCTCTTGAAAAAGGAGCACATGGTTAAGAAGCGGCAGGATGCGCTGGAGGAACAGGCCAACCTAGAGCCAAAGCTTGATGTCCTTGTGCAGAAAACCAAGGATTTACAGAAACTGGTGAGTGCATTGGGAGGCACAAAGGTGATGATTCCCCAGTATCCAACCCCATCTGTTAAGGTATGTAGGTCAGTTCCATGTTAGGCACAGTTCCACATGAATTAATGCTGTATGAATTGTAATCTCCTCCCATGGAGGAATTTCCAAGGTGGAATGCACAGGAAAAATACGAGTAAACCTCACAGGAGAAACCCCCAAACAGAAGCATGAATTTTGTCAAATCTGGAGGAGGTAAAATTTGGCACAGAGATGATCTGGCTGCTAGTTCAGCCAGTGAAGAAAGTAAGTATGAAACTGGGAGGCAGAAAAGGTTAATGGCAAATTTCTCTTAGTCTGAAATATGAGGTACTCAGGCTGGAACCACATGTGTATAGTTCTGGATTATTTTCTTTTTCCTTTTTTCATAAGATACCTATTTCAGTTTGAATCTGTGTACTGGCTGGGTGAACAGTGCTTCATTTCGCTCCAGCTGAGTTATTTTTCAACTATATGCCCAGCCCCCCCCCCCCCAGTTGCTTTTATATCCCTTGCAGAAGAAAAAATCCTTTGTGAATGATTACGTTTTAACTAGTTTTTAATCATTTAATGTGTTTTAATTATTATAGTTTAATTGCTTTTTAATTGTATAATCTATTGTGTTTTTAATTTTACTTATTTTAACATTGTGAGCTGCCTTGAGTCCCCTCATTGGGAGAAAGGCGGCCTACAAATGACACTAAATAAATAAAAGTCAGGGATTGGGTAGAGGCTATAAGGTTGTATGTTCTCTGCTCCTCTGCAAGGAAAGTTCTAGAAAACCCTCTCTCCCTGCACTAGTCTTTTGCAAGCTCTGTTAACTCTGTTAAGGGGATAAAGTAGGAAGAAAGTTAAGATTTTTGTTTTTCCCCTGGACTAAAGTTGATATTAATTTGGCTGCCAAGACACACCTGACACTCGATCTTCTGTTTTTCAGATTGAAGCTGATATCTCGAAACGGTATAGTGGCCGACCTGTGAACCTGATGGGGGCCACCCTCTAACTCCTTCACACCGTATTTGTATATAACTCAGGTACCTTTTAGGGACTGTAGGAGTAAGGCATTAGTTGAAACCTCGGCCAAAGAGAAGTGGTGCTAAAGAAAAGTGGAAAGAACTGAAGAGGACAATAACTAAGGTGAAGAGATGTCAACTGGTCAAGCTTCAGGAGTGTGGGGCAGTTAATGGGAAGGATTCTCTGCCTTAATTCTGCCTGGAGCTATGTATAAGCATTTATTAACAGATCTTGATGGTTGAATAAAGCTGCCGCTTTCACTTTGAGCTCTTACTTCACCTTTGGCCAAGGAAGCTACAAGATGGTTCCCTCTTTGAGTAGCTTTGAAAAATGACTGCATACACTGTTCAGTTGAAGAGACCCCTGTGAATATCATTCAGCTCTTGGTTCTTTGCTTGACCTTGAGAAAGATCTTCCAACTGAGGTGGAAATCACACCACTGTTAGGGGCACATGTTCTGTCCCTTTCATAGCACCTCTAGAAGGCTCACCTCTTCTTAGAGACATTCATTCATCTCTCAAGTTTCCTTGGGGAGGAAGCTCCTGCTGGGATGCAGAACTCTCCCATTTGTACCCAGAGGGCAATGGGTTGGATCCAGGTTTTGCCTCTACTTGGAGCAGGCCCATTGAAAACAGCGCCACACAAGTGAGTCATGACCATCTTGAGTCCCACTGATTTCCGATGGTCTCTTCTAAGTATGACAAATCTGGCTCCAATCTATCATCCCCACTTCCTCCTTATAGATGGCCAATATTTTGGCTCCAGTCACAGCTGCGAGAAGGTGATTCCCACTGAAATGCAAGCCACTCCCAGTTGTCTGTCGGGAAGCAATCGCCAAGCTGGGAAACAGCCCTTCATTCTGAGGAGGTTTGCAATTCCCAAAGGGGAGGGGCGCATCGTCAGATGTAATGTGTGAATAGGTGGTGTGTTTCTTTGGAGTGCAGAGTCTGCCCACAGTGTTTCAGGCAAGAGGTGACAGCTTGTATCCCTTGCACCCACCCATGTTCCTTTGAAAGATTCCCGTCACTCTCTCCCAGATTTTGGAGTAGTTAAATGTCCCATCAGGAAACTGCCTCATACTGGGTCAGATCATTGGTCCCTCTAGCTCAGCGTTAGCAGCAGTGTCACAGGGTTTCCAGCAGGACTATTTCTTAGCCCTTCCTGATGGTGCTGGGATTTGGACCTGGTACTTTCTGCATACATGCGAAGCAGCTGCTTTGCCACTGAGTTGCCACGCTCTCATTTTGTGCCAGTTCTACCTTGGCATGACAAGCAAGCAGCAGGTTAGCCAGATATATCACAACTTGCCCCCTCCCACTCATAGCTGCCATCCAGGAAATGACAGGATCACACCTCTGTGCTTTGGCTGAAAGACAAGGCAGAGCAATGGTGCCAACACATAACTTCTTGTCTGGCCTCCGATCTGCACCCATTGTTTCCTTATCCTGGCAGAGACACCATAAAAGTCTGTACTGCACCCAACGTTTCCTCTTATTTGGAAATGGGGGGGGGGGTGGCGCGAAAAGAGGGTGATCAGTTGGGGGGGAGGTGATTCGATTTTAATTTCATAGGAGAGCAGTTGATTCATTGCTCTTTGTCGGTGGTGTTGACTCTCGTAATGACTTTCCATCAAAATGAAAAGTGGAATGACAGCGTTCATTATTCCTGCTGCTTGTTATCTCAGCGGCGGGGGGAGGGCCACCCCCTCCCCCCCACGCCGCCTTTCAGCCATCCTGGACAGTGAGTGATGGGCCCTATTAATCACCGACCCCGCGGACTCTGGCGGACACACGCTACCCGGCAGAGAAGGGGAGAGAGATAAGGCACCAACAGCCACTCCAATCAATTAACGTCAAGTGGGATTCTCTGGCCCAACTCCTCCTTCCTTCCTTGCTTTCACCCTCTTGTGGATACAGAGGTGGACATCTTGGGCAGGGAGAGGTGGGATACAGAGAAAAAGCAGAGAGCATCTCTACCCCCTTTGGACTATCAGCTGGAATCTATGGAGAACCGTGGCTTCTTCCACCAAATCCAAGTGATCTGAGAGAGTTAAGGAGCCAATTTTTTAAAATAGAATTCCTGCTGCCACCCTCATCCCCACCCAAAAAGGGACAGTGCTGTTTGCTTCCATCCTGTTATCAGTCTTTCTTTACACACCTTTGTAAATCTGTTGACCACTACTATGGAAACATTCCGTCCTCTAAAAGCTTGCAAGAATCTCTTATGACCTGTCTCCCAGCCAGTTTCTTTATTAGCAGTTCAGTATTATATATGTACTGGCCTAAATCCCAAATGCTGGTCCCAAGTAGAGTTTGTTGGTGGCTGTGTGCTGTCAAGTTAGAACCAACTTATAATATCTGTAATGGGGCTTTCGAGCTAAATGAGATATTTAAGGAGTGGTTTTACCAGTTCTACTCCCCCAGTGGGTTTCCATGGCTGTGCAGGGATTTGAACCCTGGTCTCCAGAGTCCTAGTCTGTCACTCTGTCTACTACACCACACATTAGTTGTTCAATATGAGTCAGCATTTCTGTTAATCTCACCAATTCAATGGGTCTGTTCTATTTGGGACTAGCAAATGAATTCACACAATTCTCAGGAAATACGCAAAGCCCAGTCCTCTAGATACGATTGGACTGCAACTCCCAACAGTCCCTATCTTTGGTTTTGCTAGCAAGGGATTATGGGAGTTGCAGTCCAACAACATCTGGAGGGCCACGCTTTGCTGTACTCTCTCCCAAAGAAATCTGAACGTTAGTTTAGCAAAATTATGTGCTAGAGGAGCAGAAAATTATATGTTACGAGATCCTGAGCTCCAGCTTCCACAGTTCCTTGGGGTCCCTCATAAAGCATGAATGATTCTTAAACCAGTTTATGGTGTTGATTAATTCATTTACTGCAGTTAAAAAAAACAGTGGCTGAAGTCCTGTTGTTCAGTTACACAAATGGCATAACTTTAGGCTCAAATAATGTCTACAGAGATTTAATCTAGGGCAAGTCACATCTAAAAGTTGTTTGCGTAACTGCACAATAGGGTTTCACCAATAAATTGCAGTATTGAAAAGTATTTTTAAAAGGTAAAAGTACAGCATCTGCCCTACTAAACCTTTCACCTTTTCAGCCAGTTATTTGGCAAAAGCCTGCCCAAACAGAAAAATCTTTGCCTGTAGCCGAAGGACAGCAAGGAGTGAGCCAGCTTGGCCTGGGAGCATCCACTGAAAAGGCCCTACATCATCGCTTCATTGTACTTATGCCTATGAAGTCGATGACACCAAAGGAAAGACTTCTGCTAAAGATCTTCAAAGCAAAACAGGATTGTATGGGGACATACAGTCCTTGAGATAACCTGGATCCAAGTCACTCAGGTCTTTATAGGTCATAACCAGCACTTCCAATTGTGATTGGAAACTGACTAGTAGCCAATGAAGCTGTCAAAACAGGGGATTCCAGTTCTGTCTTTAGCAGCTCTCATCATCTGTCTGGCCACAGCATTTTGGACCACTCAGGGTTTCTGAACACTTCCCAAAAACAGTGCCACGCGGAGTCCATTACAGTAGGCCAGGTAGTGTGTGACTGAAGCATGTGTCACTGTGGCCAGATCGTACATCTTCAGGGAGCATCTGGCAAACTGTTTTAACTGCAACTGCACTACTTACCACTGTCAGGATTTCCCCTTAAAACCTTGGCATTGCTACATAATAAGAACAGGAGTTATGTAATACTCTATTTTTAGAAAGGCAAAACCAGGAACAGATAAGCTCAAGTGGGTGTTAGATTTTTTTTTTAATGTCCCTCACGTGCTGCCTTTTTGGCCCACTGGAATTTAGATTATTGTTTATTATTAAATATCATTACCTTTTTATTAAGGGCTTCTCTCTTTTTTTGCTTCTTTTCAAATTGTAAAGTCAAGTCCTCTTTCCTCCACACAAAGTAGTGAACGATGTAAAAAGTGACACATGCAGTCAGTTGGGTTTTTAACATCACAACAAGCAACACTGGTGCACTGATCTTTTCAAAAAATCCACTGTGATGAATAATGGGAACAGATTAATTTTTAAAATATTACTACTAATAGTGCATGTGAAGAAATGGACGACAGTCCATGAAAGCTCATGTTAAAACAAATCTATTTGTCTGAAAGTTGTCACAAGTTCTGTTTTTGTTTTTGTTGTACACACTGGAAAACAATGAATGGCCCCATCTTTGAAAATGGCTACAAATGATCATGATTTTTTTCCCCATGTGGAGGGGTATTGGAAAGTCATCAGATGTTTTTGATATACCAGTGTTCAATTCTAAATATTAACAGTTGCTCTTGAAAGAATTTATTGTTGTGTGTAATTCTCACCATATTTGGTTTTTTTCCCCCCATTGATTGCACATTCCATGTTTCAGTATTTGGGATTTTATTTTATTTTTGCCTTCCATCTAAAAGCAAGGTATGTCTCAGCCAATGTCAAAATTATTATCACGGTTTCCTCCTGGTCATCTACAATCACTCAATTATCGGGCCTTTGGCTGTAGAATAAATTTGTATTGTAATCACTCAATCTTTCAAAGATCCTAAATACAAAAACATATTTTGTCATTAGTTGCTGAATAGTGTTGGGTATCTAGCTGCGGAGCCAGAGGTTGGGAGTTCGATTCCTCACTGTACCTCATTGACAGGGGCTGGACTTGATGATACATGGGGTCCCTTCCAGCTCTGCAGTTCTAAGATGATGATGATGATGATGATATCTAAAGGTAAAAACTTAACAAAAGCCAAGCTGAGTCAAACTCCCCCAGCACTCCCACACTTTTTTACTCAAAAGAGTACCCTTGTGCCTTCTGGGATCTTGGGAGAAATGTTTATAATATTTTGTGTGGCTCTAGCACCCCTACATGCTTGAATATCTATTTTATTTATTTAAAGTATTTTTGCCTTGCTTTTCTCCTTTAAAAGGACCTAAAGTGGCTGACATCCTTGAAAAACAATATTTAAAGCTGAAAACAATTGGTATAAACCTTACATCATTAAAAGACAATATTAAAGCTAAAACAATAAGTATGCAAATACTAAAAAAGAACAAATACCACTCTGAGAGATGGTAAACACAAGTACTGTAGTACTAAAGACCCAGTCAGAGCGGTAATGCATAACAATCCATCTAAAAGTCACTCATGTAGCCACACATGAAATGTTTAAATATTTTGTTGGCCACCAGAGAGTGCCAGAGAGCTTTTTCCAGTTTAAAAAAAAATAATTTTTTTGTAAATTTTTTTGGAGCTGAAGGATCATGGGATAGAGTGTGGCCCTTCACGATTCAGAGATGCCCATGTGCTTCTCCCAGACCTCCAGAGATCACCCACCTCAAGCTGTCTAGTCCAACATTATGTTCACACACTGACTAATCAGTTGACTGCGAGGGGCTACCAGTAGGATGTGAGTGCAAGATCCTACATCCTGTGTTCTGTAGCAGCTAATATACATACTGCCTCTGATACTGGAAAGAACAGATAGCCCTCTCAGCTACCACTGATGGCCTAACCTCCATTAATTTACCTTTTAAAACCATTGATCATTACATTTTGTAGCAGTGAATCTCACAATCTTAACTATGCTCTGTGTGAAGAAGTACTTCTTTTTATTTTTCCTGAACTTCCTATTATGTAACGATGTTGGGTAACTCTGCATTCAAAACCTCTGAACCCACTTCTTCCATAAGATGCAGAATATTATACTCACCTTGCTCAATTTTTTTAAAATTTAAATAGCTCCAAACATTGTCATTTCTTATCACAGGGAAGTTGCTTTAGTCCTATAATCAGTCTGGTTGTCCTTTTCTGCACCTTTCCAAGCTCTACGGTACCCTTTTTTTTAGGTGCGAGGATGATAAAAAATAGTACACAGAATTTCAGATTTAAATTCCACCCTCCTGTTTTCTCTTAGCTCTCATTACTTTTGTTGCTTTAGTTTGACAAAAAATGTGATGCGTTTTTTTAAAAAACCTTTGTGAAACTCCCTCCCTTTTATTACTGTTTGGCAGTCTATAAAATGTCTTCCGCTCAAAAGTATGTTGTTCCAGCATTATTGCTATGGCACACACATCTAATGCTCCCCCAACTCAATTTTTTTAATTATTCAAAAATGAAATGAAAGGCAATATGTAATGGAAGAGGCATCAAGGGAAAGCACCAAGTAACAACATTGACAAATGCTTATGCAAGAGAAATAAAGACATGTAATAATAATAATTCAATAAGTACAGAACATGCTTAACATTTCACAGTGTTTTTCAAGTACTGCGAGCACTTTGCATGCAGCGGGTTGGATATGAACTTAATTGTACTCAGTGATGACCCACTGAAGTCAATGAGACTTAAGTTAGTCATTAGTCCACTGGAAACAACAATGAGTCTTGTGGCAATTTAGAAATGAAAGCATTTTATTATAGCATAAACTTTCTGGGATCACAGCCTGCTGATTTTAATAGGTCTCTATTCTAATAGCTGTAGTATTAGTTGGCTCATGTAGGGCAGATAACCTTACCAGAGTATAGATTGAAAGGAACTAATTACATTAAACTAATTACTTGCCATGAACTTTCTCCGAAAACAAATGTATAACTAAATTATATTATGGTTGTAACTTAATACAGGATCACTTCACCCCCTTTGCAGCATAAGTTTTAGTTACTTCAACAGTAACCCCCCCTCATTTTTCCTTTCCACCTTCTTTTTGAAGCTCAAAGAATTTCTATTTGGCTAGGGAAAACAAGGTAACACAGGACCAGGGCAAGTCTCCATCAGAGTTGGGATTTAGAATTTAGGTAAACCATCAGGAACAGCCAATTTTAACCTAATTAAAGCCAAATCAATAGTTTTACCTAGTGGGTGCTTTCCTCATCATCAGTACTGCTTGTCTTGTGTCAAGAGTCCATGATGTTCAACAATTCATGTTGTTTTTCAGTTGCTGCCCTGACTCACCATTTTACGGTATCTTACACAGTTCAGAAAAAATCAGGAAAAGGCCACATGGTCCCCAAAACAATGTATGTTGTAAGCCGCCTAGAGTGGTCATAATTGACCAGATAGGCGGGATATAAATGAAATAAATAAATAAATAAAATAAATAAAACGATACAAAGGCAGGAACGCTGAAAGGGACAACCACCTCTCCACTGGGAAGGAGTTCCAAAATAAAGTGTCATTACAGAGACTTTGCCCCATGTACTGCCCTACAGGTCACACACATGAAAGGCATGGAGTTATTCACAATGTGTGTTGGCATATAAAGTGGGAGGAAAGGGTAGCAAAATGTTTGCTTCCATTGCTCTCATGAGTCTCCTACCTCTTCTGTCCTGAAATCAGTTAATGAAATAACAAGTGGCTCGAGTGTGACACAGTGACTGAGAAACCTACTGTGAGTTCCCCAAATCAAAGACCCACTACAACTGCTCAAAGCCCTTTTCAAATAGCAGTAAAGGACGTTGTGGCACCTTAAACATGAATAATTTATAGTGACATAAACTGTGGTGAGCCAGAACTCATTCCATAAAATGACTCAGATACCATATGACAAGGAAAACTCTGGGCCAGAACTTGGAAAGTTAAATTTAAAATAATTAGTTACAGTTACCATTCCAAGTTCCCACCTACCATGGATGAAAATGGGTAGCTGCCACTGTAGTTACAATTTATTAAAAGTAATTTTTTACATCACTCTCAAAAAAAAACCTGACAGATATTATTGAATTACTTTTACAAACGCACACACCAGAATACAATAAGCCAGCCACTGGTCTGTAGTTCAAAACGCACAAATCCCCCCCCCCCCCCGCAAGCCTTATTGTCACCACATAGAACTGAAGCGTGTTATGCTTCTTTTCCATCCTTTAGGGAGGCCATACCCTGCTTGATAGCCCTTTGTTTAAAGAGTTGGGTGATAAATTCCAAAACACTGGCTGAGGAGGAGTTTGAAACCACACCCTCTCCGCACAGACCTCTTGCAGACTGCAGCCATCTCTATCCAAGGAACTAAGCCTGGCCCCAGCATCAGCCATGAGACTTTGGGACTTTAATAAAAGCATATAATTTTGGAGTTACCCATAAGAACTTGGTGCACAGCCTGAGGAAGATGAATTATCATTGAAACCTCGCTGTTTGTTTTTGTTTTGTTTTTTAGTGGTACAATAAAGGTATCACCAGTTCCTGCATCTGTGTTGTTTTGGGGACCACACAGCCTTTTCCTGACACTTTCAGTGTGGTTATTTAGGAGCCCAGATGAAAACCTAACTACCCTGTTTCCCCAAAAATAAGACCTAACCTGAAAATAAGCCCTAGTATGATTTTTCAGGATGCTCGTAATATAAGTCCTACCCCAAAAATAAGCCCCAGTGAAGTGAAACCCCGCCCTCCACCCTTGTGCAGCAACCAGAAGAAGATGACAGGACTGTAAAATTAAAAAAAACCCTGAAAATAAGCCCTAATGCGTTTTTTGGAGCAAAAATTAATATAAGACCCTGTCTTATTTTCGGGGAAACACGGTATGTAGCCTTGGAGCCGCGGGGGGGGGGGAGGTGCTCCATTAGTGGGTTTTGTTTTTGTTTTGGGCCAGGATGCTATTACTAGTCCTAATTAAAAGCAGGCCCATTTGCTGAATGGTAAGATAATGCTTATGTCAATCCCATTGAGTCAATGGGTCTACTTTAGTTGGGACTGGGAACTGTAGCTCCCAAAAGATAGCATTTCCGAGGTCTGGCTGTTTTCACACTCTGATCATGAGTATCCAAAGCACATACTTGCTTCTCTCATCCATATGTTCAGCAGGGCAGCTGGTTCTCTGCTTGAATGACAGCAATGAACTGGGGCGTATTAATGATCAAACCCTTTTTTTTTCACTGAACTAATTAATCTGGAGTAATTAGTACCCTCTGGTCTAGTACTCAGCATCACTAATATGAATTAGAACCCACAAACCACTCATAAGCATACACCTAATGGGCAAAAGACATACCCCATGATATTTCTTCACTCTTCTTGAATGCAAATGAACAGTTAATGCATGTAAGAAGAAAAATAAGGAAGATTTTCCATGTACCCTGAAGGGCTTTTCACTTTGAACAGCACACTGCTGGGCTGTGTTTTGGTGGCCTACATCTCCATCGAACTCCCCCATTCTCTTTTTTATTAGCAAAAAACAAAAACAAAAGAAAACCCTGCCCCACTTTAAATCTTCCAAGAACAGCCACTCACTTTTTCAACAGGTCACAGTTAAAATACAAACAGAAAGATGATTTAAAAATTGAAGGAGACTCTTAATTTTTCACATTTTTGGCAGTCCATACAACAAGGGCTAGAACATTCATCACCAGACCCATCAATGTTGCTCAACCCTTCTGAAAGATTCAGAACTAATCTGATCGTGGACCTCTGATCAATCTGGACTTATACTCACATCTAAACTGACATATTAAGTACTACACACACACCCATTCTTCTCCTCACAGCCTTTAATCAACCTTCCATTTGTTCAGGGTCTCACTCCATGAAAGATCAATTCCTCTTCTAGAAGCAGTGTGCCGTTAAAAGCAGAAGGCTGTCTGTTTATTCTAGCAAAAGCTTGCCTCAATTTGCATTTGGCAAATTAGCTTACTATTTTTTTTGTGAAAGGTTGGTTGTTATATAGCATGACTTTATTTGCCTGGCTTTGACTTGTTACAAAAGGTTTGCAAGTCTTTTACTTTATTATGTGATCTGACCCTCAGTGTTCAAGCTTGCACATTTGTGAGAGAGTGATCATAGGTTAAGCGCTACAGGTAAAATATTCACTTGATATCATGTGATGTCAACTCAAATACAAGACCTGTATGTGGAAAGTGGTTCACACAACTAGCAAGTTACATTGTCTCAGACCAGACAATGGCTGAAATCCTGTTGCTTAAGTTGCACTAGAGAAGGCCCATTGACTCAATGGGAATTTGGTGAGTCAACTCTGCTATAAGTTCTATTGATTCAAATGGGCCTACTCTAGCTGCAGCTTAGCACAGTAAGTCACAGCTAGAGTAGGCCTGTTTGAATCTATGAAACTTACAGAGGAGTTGACTAACCAAATCCCTACAGATTCAATAGGCCTATTCTAATGCAACTTACTATGCTAAGGGACAGAATTTCAGCCTAGGTGTCTAACTAATCTGTTAACAGAGTTTAGAGGTAACACATTAAAAGTAAACAAAACAAAAACTAACGTCTTGTGGCACCTGTAAGACCCACAAATCTTTCAGTGTGAACTTTCAAGAATTCTTCAGGCCAGGTGAAGGATCCATGAAGAACCACAGTGAAATAAATATGTGAGTCCTAAGGTGCCACAATACTTTGGTTTTGGTGGCTTTGGTTTTGTCACCTGGTCAGAAAAGAAGTTTGTGCCACACAGCTCCTAAGTTTCCCGGCAGGGCTGTGGGGCAGGTGGTGGTGGGGACTGTTTTCTATTCCTCTCTGCCAGTTTCAGCTTAGGAAGGCTAAGATGTTGGGTACCCAGGTCTTGGTAGTTCCCTCTGCTACAAGCAAAAGGGATCATTTGTCCAGACAGGGACATGTTTCAAAGGACCATTCCTAGCTGGACTGGGGGTTGCTAATATTGCCACTCTGAGAGAACAATGCACCATGCTGCATTTCTGTCAACCATCTTTACAGTGGCTTTCGGACTGCTCATGACTCATAAAATAGAATCTCATTGGGGTTCTGACTGGTCAAAACCTGCTGATTAGCACACAAGGCATATGTCTGAAAAAAAGGTTTTCTTTCGGAAAGGTATTGGTATGATAGACATCCATACATAGCTAAAATAATGAGTTTTGGCAGACATAATGACTAGTAAAATCATTACATTTTCCCATGAAACAAGTAGTATTTACTTAGGGTTTTCTTCCCATTACCTTTTGGGGTAAAAAAACAATAAGAAATCTAACAAATAAGATAGCATGTTACTTTAAAGGTGTTTTTTTTTTAAACATTAATGGTAACATGTTACCAAGGCAACAGTAGGAACAAGTTGCACAACAAATTCCTCTTTAGAAATAACTTCCCAAGCTTTGGCCAGTATGGTCTTCTCTGATGGGTAGCAGATCTCAGAGGCATATGCTTTTTCCGCTCATCTCCTACCTGGTCTGTAACTACTAATTGCTATTAATTGGACCTGGGACTTTCTGCATTCAAAAATGTGTGTTCTATCACTGGGCTACAGTCCCTCCTATTTGGATGACACTCATCAAATGTTGAGTAATCCAGTGTGTGTGGAAGCCACTCTTCTCCTCTGTGAGTTCATCTAATTAGGCTATAATATTAGTGGCCATCATGATGTATTAATGGCAATGGATGGCACGTATGATATATGGGTTGTGGAGAACATTCTTTCATCCATTTGTCTTCAGCTATTTCAATGGATAAAACATGAGCTCTAAGACCTCATCAGTTGTGAGGAATCTGGGTGGGCAATCACATGACAAGGAGAGCGATAATCAGCTCTGCCCCTTCTGTTGCAATTTCCAGTCATGGTCCCTAGGTGGACAGCAGCATTCCAAAGAGCAGTTTTCTTATCCATATACATTCTCCTTATGAAGAGGAATGAGATTATTCACTGCATTCCGAACTATTGAATAGAACTTCTTTGTTTCAAGAAAGAAGGTATGATGATTCTATACAGGTGCTAATTGCCCACAATCATTCCTTTAAAAAATTAAGTTTTCTAATGGCATGATACAAAACTATTCAAGCATGTTGACACATATACATGTAAGATGTGTGTGTGTCCAGATGTGGGTATGATATTACATACAGATATGAGATGTGTGTGTAGAAACACAACTGAAAATGACCGATATTGCACAAAGGTGGTTCCACAGGATTTCATTGTGCATTCAGACCAAATCACACACAGAATTGTGTGTGTGTGTACACACATGCGTATGTGTGTGCGTGCACACGCATGTGGATGTTTGTGTGTGCACATGCATGCTAAGGGCACAATGTCATCTTGCACTTGTAACCCAACAAAATTCAATCTTGTAACCCTTCTTATCTTTTTGAGGACACCATTCTGTCACTGTATGTTTGGTGGATGTACTTGGAATTTATTGTCCCATCCTACTTCGCAGTTGCACACATCCCTTCATTTCCAGCAAACTTGCTGGCCGGTGAATTCCTGAGAATTGTACCCTTTACCTTTATGCATGGAGTGCAGTCATATACATCAGGAGCTAACCATGGCCCTCAAATTGTCTTTTGTTGTCCCCAAAACTGCACTGCCAAGATTAATCAAACTGCTGAAAGTCAGTAAAACAAGCAAAAATAAAAGTGCCATCTTTAGCTGCGTACTGTCATTGTGGCAACCTGGGAAAATACAGTGGCAAACTGGGGAAAAGCCATTGAAACAAGCATTCTCTGCTTGTAACAGTTTTTGTTTTTTTCCTGCTTTGTGACCAAATTTCAGCAATGTAATTTGTGCCGAATTTGGGTAGCATGGTTGTGTAGGGTGAGTGTATGGCAGGTCCCAGGGATGAACACAGGCCTCTGGAATGTTCAGCATTACCCATCCTTACTTCTCAGAAGAAGCTCCAATTGAATTGAATGGTAATTACATGAATGAGGATTGAATGATCTAGCATTATTCCTTTTTGTCACATGAAGGGGGGCAATTTCAGTTGGCTTTGAGGACTCCACCCAACCTCAATAATGTGAAGTCCTGGAAGCCCCAAAAAGTAGAGTGGGGGGAGAGTGAGTCTGTCTGTCTGTCTGTCTGTCTGTCTGTCTGTGTGAACTGGGTTTCATGGGTGGGATCCCCCCCCCCATGGCCTTGAGGAGTTGCATGCAACCCATGAACTATTCTTTGGCATATTGGGTTTACTGTAAATTTATAACCCTCTGTCTGGCATTTCCCCCTAAATTTCAAAATGATAATGTTGCTGCACATGATAGGTGCTCCAGTCTAGTTTAACAACTTTGAAAAGAAGGAACATGATGAATTAGGTCAGCTAAACACCCCCTACACTCCATCTTATGACTGTCATAGATTTGAAGTGACAAAATTTTAATAACACCTTCCCCACATTCCAGTTTTGCTTACTATTCAGCATCATGAAAAGTTCTGGAAATTTTGAAAGTTTGCTTGTTTATTTATTTGATTTTTATCCCCCAATTTCTGACAAAAAATAAAATAGAACCTCAAAAGGATTAACTGTAATAAAATATGAATAATACCAAATATAATTAAAACATCAAAATGCAATAAAACACAAAAATGAAATGATAACAGCAACAAATGAGTTAAAATCCCTTTAGTAGCAACACAGCTTTAATGCCAATATCCTAAAGGAATAATCAAGGAATAATGCTGATCAAAGGACATGAGAGAGTGGGCCAGTCTTGATTTCCTTAGCAGGGGGTTTCAGAGATGGAGAGCAAGCTACCTAGAAAACATTTGGTTGGTCCTACTAAGTACAGTAACCATAATGGCTGAGGGCTTCTGGGAGTTGTAATCCAAAAAGCAAATGTTTAGAGCTCTAATCAGATTTGTTATCTTAATGTGGCTCTTGAACATTGTAAGTGTACATTCAGTGGCTAGAATACTGTTACTTACAAACAGTATAAATTACAGAATTACAGTGGCAAGTTGCTGCATGTTAAGGAGCCAAGGCTTGTATTCCTCTGTGTGTGTCACTCTTAGCATGCAACAAGGAACACAAACCTTAATTCCTTAAATAGCAGCAATTTGCCACAATAGTTTATGCCATTTGACTCACAATCAGCATACATTTAGTAATAGGATTCTGGTTATTATGTTTAAAATAAACACCCTAAAATGTCAAGTGTGCTAAATGTGGTTTTGCAAATCAGTATAATGTACAGGTGTGTATGCTGGGGAACTGTGAAAGGCTACAGTTTCACACTGAATGCACATATCTTGGCACACCTCTGCATAGAGTGTGAAATGATCCTAAGGTGCAATACAGTTCAAGTAATGCAACAAACACTCCCATGTTTGAAAAGGTCAATCAAGGGATGACTGAAAATGCAGAGTTGGCATGGCCAGTGAAAGGCTTTGCTGCAGTCAAGGATGGAACCACTGGGCACAGGTCAACGTCCACATCTTAGAGTGGGGTGCTTGGAGACTCTGAGCTCTGATGATGCCCCTCTTTTGTGTTCTTACCTGTTCGTCTATCCTCTCTGGGCCTGCAAAAGTGGTGACAAGAGTGTGTCAACAGAATAGCATCTTCCACTTGTCTTGCACTCTCCTTTTGGGTGTGGAGGCCAAGTAGGCCCAGAGGAGAGGAAACAAGCAAACAGCCTATGGAGGCACTGAAAAGAAGAAGCTATAGGTATTATAGGTAGCAATGTTACCTGTATGGAGTGAACAGCAGTTCCATGACATCCTTTTAAAGCAATATAACAACTGGAACTGTTACTAGTTCTTTGTATAACAAGTGACACAATCATTAGGTTATTTCATTACATTGGGAGGGCCAAAATACTTTGGGAAGTATTTGGAAGATTTCCGCCCGCCCCGCCCCCCCCCGGCCCCATTTGAAGTCATTTTCTTGCTTTTTCAGTTTCTTTTGAAAATTGTTGAGAAATACCTTAATATATTTTGCTTGTTATGTGTTCCTCAGTTTTGTTAAATTTATGTAGTGTGCTCCTTCTACATCCGTAGCAATGAGATTAAGGTTGGGGTGAATACGGTTAATCCAGTAAATTGTGAAGTCAATAAGAGCCTTCTGTTCATCACCTTTAAACCTTCTCAGATGAATATTTGGTTTCCTATCTCTGTTTTCCCAGTTCTCAGTTATTTGCTGGCTTCCTCTGGTGTCTTGTAGTTTTTTTTAATCTATTCCTTCAGTGCCTGCCATTAGTTTCATGGTTTGATCAGTTTCATGTTAAGCAGAGACAAGGAAGCAGATTTGATCCATGAAAGTGAACATTAAAATATAACAGTCTTCAAGGTTCCACATGTTTTTTGTCCCTTTTAAAATTCTTCTTTTCCTTTGGATTTTGCCTGATGTGCTTGCACAGACTAACATGGCTTCCTCTTCTAAAACTAGAGTCTTCCTGCAGTAACTTGTGGACTTGTTGCTGGTGTTTGCACTGAGTTCCACTCAGAATGTCTTGTCCAAGAGTCTCTCAAAACCATGGAACCAACACTAACCATGTTGCTGCCGTAGCATAAGGACTAAGAGACTGAATTATACACCAGCAATTTCCTGGTCTGAATCTTGCTTTGGGCAAATGACCTTTCCTTGGCCCCAGTCTCCTCCATCCACAATATGGGTCTAATATTCTTTACAAGATTATTGTAAGGACTGCAAGTAGATACAAATGCAAAATGCTTTGAAACTCATGAAAAAACAAATTGTTGCAACTACCAATGTCATCACTGCCACCACTACAGCTACTGCTACTGTTATTATTGTTGTTGTTGTTATTATCACTATTCTTGTTGCCCTATAGTTCTCACATCTAATTCCAGCCATGTATATCCTGTTGTTTTCTCTGTTTCTGTTCGTAAACAAGGTGGTAGTTGGTAGGTTTGCTTCTATATGCTATTCATATTGTAATGGGAGAGATGAAGTGCTAATTTGCTTGAATGCAGAATAACTTCGCTGTGTTGAGGAGAAAATGGGGCAGGGGGGAGAGTTCATGCAATTTACCAACCTCAGCTATCCATTAAAATGTCTCAGAAACATCCCATCTCTCCCAAGTGCACCAGCCACACCTCTGCGCCCTCCCTCCAGCTTCCCTGGGGAGGGGAAAGAAGCAGCCCCTCCAGCACACTGAAGCCATTTGTCAAACATTCCCGCGAGCTCTGCTTGGCTGTGTCTGAAAGGACACGGTGCCACTGCAGGGGAAGGTGAACATGAATAAAGGCGCTATGTAAATTGGTGCTTAATCTGCGGAGAAACACCCAGGCTCCAGAGAGCTACTCATCACTCCTCTTAACTGTGATTAACGGATGAATTAAGCAGCACTTTTAACACTTTATTCACAGGCTGGAAAAATCCACCATGGCACACCATCTTGCAGCCCTTATGGAAGGCCTGTTCCCAAAATGACCTGGGGGCTCAGAAGATCCTGAGGAGAAAACAGTGCTTGGAAAATTTGCTGTTTGGGCCTACAGTCTCCCCCTGCCCCCCACCCCCACCCCCGGTTGGAATAGCCATCAGTAGTTGGAAGGATTGTGGGAGCTGTAGTCTAAAAAAGTAACTTTTCCAGACTCCAAAAGAAAGTCTGCTTAGTTCAACATATAGGACGTGGTAAACCACAGAACTTGGGGGTCACCAAATGTCAAAAGACAGTAAGGCAGCAATTTGGATATAATGAAATTGTGTCAAATTGATAATTTTTAAATGTATTACTGGATTTTTACACCCAGGGAGAGATGCTTTTGAGATTTTTTTTTTTTTAAACCACAGGGACAAATTATAAATTGCAGAGAGCAAGTCATTACAAGAGAGAGTTTGTTAAGTGCTGAAAACATGTTGAAAAAGCCCTCCTTGGTTCCCATGGTATTAATTACTGGCCAGTCTCTAATATTCCATTTTGGGGCAAGGTGCCAGAATAGGTCATAGCTTCTCAGTTCCAGGATTTTCTGGATGAGATAGATTATTTAGATCCATTCCAATCTGGTTTAAGGCCTGCTTATGGGACAGAGACTGCTTTGGTAATCTCAGTGGATGACCTATGCTGGGAACTGGACATGGGGAGTGTGTCCCTGTTGATTCTGCTGAACCTCTCAGCAGCTTTTGATACCATCACCTCCAGTATCCTTTTGAGCCATCTCTCTGGGATGGGATTTGGAGGATCTGTTTTATGATGGCTCCATTCCTTCTTTGAGGAGAGAACTCAAGGACTTCTGTTTGACACCTTGGCTATTGGCCTGTGGTGTCCTTCAGGGTTCTGTTTTGTCCTCTATGTTATTTAACATAGCCACTGGGAGAGGCTGTGTGGAGTTTTGGGGTTTATATCACCAGTATGCAGACGACACACAACTCTATCTCTCCTGTCCATCAAAATTCAAGGAAGTCATTTCAGTTCTAGATCAATGTATGATGTCACTAATGAAATGGATGAGGGTGAGTAAATGGAAACGTATTCCAGATAAGACAGAGGTGCTCCTGGTCAGTCGAAAGGCAGATCAAGGAATAGGGATTCAGCCAGTGGGGTTACACTCCCTCTGCAAACACAGGTGCTCAGTTTGGGTGTGCTCCTGGATTTCTCTTTGAGCCTGGATGCCCAGGTTTAACTGTTGGCCAGGAGTGCCTTTGCACAGTTAAAACTAATGTGCCAGCTGTGCCCATTCCTGGATATGTCTAACCTGGCCACAGTGACATAAGCCTTAGTTACATCCTGGCTGAATTACTGTAATATACTGTATGTGGGGCTGCCTTTGGAAAGTGTTTGGAAACTTCAATGGTCCAGCATCCAGCCAGATTGCTAACTCGGCCTGGTCACAGGGATCACATAAGCCCCCTGTTACAACAGCTCTACTGACTGCCGATCCATTTCTGGGCACAATTCAAAGTGTGATTCTAATGTACAAAGCTCTAAACTGCTTTCAGTCCAAATTATTTCAAGGACCACACCTCCCTTTATGAGCCAATGGGATGTTTCGGAGACATTTTAATGGAGTGTTAAGATCAGGAGAATCCTTTCTCTCGGTCCCACCACCCTCACAGGTGTGCTTGGTGGGGACATGGGAGAAGGCCTTCTCTGCTGCTGCTCCCAGATTCTGGAACTCCCTCCCATGGGAGGCCAGACTGGACCCATCTTTGCTGTCCTTCCCCCCATGCAGGTGAAGGCAAGGTTTTCCTTAGCAACTGACTGTCTGGGATGGCTTGTATTTTGTTGCATCTAAATCTGTTTTAGTAATATTTTTACCTAACATTTTAAATATATTATCAATTCTTTTTTAAATGTTTGAATAATTTTCTGCTTTTAGCTTTTAATATTGTGTTTTTATTAATGTAAAGTGCCTTGGGCACTTTTTAGGACAAAGGCAGGGTAAAAAAATTCTTAAGTAAATCTATCTGATGGTCATCACAGAAACTTTGCATATCTCCAAAGTTTGCAAATTAGCTTTCTTTGTTTTGTGTTTGATCAGGCAGTAAACAAAGCTTTTGTTTGCCAATATAATTGCTCACTCACAAAAGTTTGCTGGAATCACATCTCTAGAAAATTAATGGGGTTCAGTTTATAATGCTGTTCAGTTTCTAAGGTACATAATTTGGCTCTCAGATTCCTAAATAACTTGGCCAGCCTTGAGTATGATGGGGGCAGACATGTTATTTGCTGCTCTGTCCAAGCCAGCAAAGTATTTTAAGAGCCGCTGAGGTGAAGCAGCTATGGGCTTGATGATATATGCACATTCAGTGTCACATAATTACTTGAATGTCTGAATGTAAGTCACAGATCCAATATGGCAGCCAAGTAAGAACTTCTCTATCTCTTCAGGGAGAGCAACGCAAATCACCTATTGCTCTGACAGTACCAAATACCATGGAGCTGTCCATTTAGGCTGCTCTTGATCTTTTCACAGATAGAGGGAGCTTGTGCAATGGTACTATCTTCTATTTGTTAAAATAAATACAATAAAGTTACATTTAGTGTTCCCAGTGTGGTGTAGTGGACAGAGTGATGGAATAGGACACTGGAGAACAGGGTTCAAATCCTCACTTAGCCATGGAAACTCACTGGGGGCGTGGAACTGGTAAAACCATTCCTTAAATATCTCACCTACCTTTAAAATCCTCTTAGGGTTGCTATAAGTTGGTTCCAACTTGACAGCATGTAACAACAACAACAATAACAATCTATGGTTGTGATTTCTAGATAATCCAGGAGATTCTTTAGTGTATGTACAGAAATATATAAAATGTAAAATGCAAATATCTGTTGGGGATCTTTGAGTTCCCCAGAATGTTGAGCCATCAGCTGAGATAAAAGAGAAATAAAACTGGTGGTACCAGTCGTGTGGAAAGAAGAAATGGAATTGACCCGCTCAAGCCCTTAGAATAGGGGGAGGCAGCAGGCAGGGCTGTCAGCTCCATGTGGCCGGTATCTGATTTTGCAGTCTTTAGAATCAGGGAGTTGGAGTATCTGGCTGAAAAACCAGGGGTCAGGAGTTCAATTCTCAACTGTGCTTTCTGGTAGAAGAGCCAGCCTGTGTAGTCTTAGGCAAGCTGAGGGGTTTCAGAGCACACCAGGAGAAGGGAATAGTAAATCCCTTCTAAATATTTTATACCTAGAAAACCATGGCATGAGTTGCCATAAACTGGAATTGACTTGACGGCACATAATTAATATTTATTAGTAGAGTAAGTGAAACAGTACTTGTCAATCAGGAACTATTGATTTTTCAAACACATCAGTACACTGGCACTAAATCAGGGCTTGGAAAAGTTACATATACATATACTGAGATGTGTATACTGTATGTACTGAGACATACACACACACACATTATTTATATTTATACACACACATACAACTCCCAGAAGCTACTAGCCATCATGGCCAATGACTATGCTGGAGAGGGGAGTCAGGGAATGGTTAAGTAAAAAAAAAGTTACTTTCCAAGCTCTGCATTGAATGTCATATCCTAAAATCAAATGACAATATATGTAAGTCCACTGGCAAAGCCAGTAAAAATGTCCTATGAAAAAGTAGCCAACACCAACATTATCAGAGAGGAATTTTCAGGAACATTTTTTAGGAAGCAATTTTTTTTCAACTGTAGCAATTTTGTATGAAAGCTAACCTTGACTAAAATCTTGGTATGCATTAAACCCTTCTTATCCTCAGAGCATATCACTATTTTATGAATTGTGTTTCAGCCTACATCTGCAATATGGAAATAATAACTGATTTATCTTAAGGGGATGTGGTCAGGGATACTGATGTATATGATGTGCATAAAAACATTTAAAATGTGGTTTATTGCTGCCAAGCATTGTTTTTGACATGGAATAATTTTTATTTGATTTGCATGTATAAATTTTGCAGCCACTCTTTTTCTCAACCATTCACTGGGTAAACCAATTTAAAACTGACATAAAATCCTTGACTTTTGAGTGTGGAATATGGATGCCATCATGTCTCCTATGGGCTTGGCTACATCAGCTGGTTGAAGTGGGCTGGCGCAGACTAGATAGGATGGCTTTAGGTCAGCTAGAGATCCGGTATGCCATGTGATGCAATCGTGATGTACAGTACCTCAAGCAACCCTATTTGGTCTGCTTCCTGGGAGGAAGTAAAAGAAAAGGAAAAAAATGTCCTTCCTTGTCTTCTCCTGCCTCCAGGAGGAAGATTTCAATTTTCTTTTTCTCTAACCGGTACAGTGCACCACCACTGCCCTAATTGGCTTTTTAAAAATTGCTTCCTCCCTCTGCTCCACAGAAGAGCAGAGAAAATAAGTTTTTAATTTCCCAATTGCCCCATATCATTAAGCAGTTAAAGTGTCTGATTAAGCTACTAATGATATAGGGACATTGAAACTTGCTTGGAAATTAAAGCACAAAGCTTGCTTTGGTTTGATCCCAGAAATCGCATGCTCTGGAAATGAACTAAAACTGAGCAATCGTACCCTCACCAAAAAAACAGGGACCCAGAAGGATGCAGGTAGGAATGTTCTCGGGGTGGATGGGTTTACTCTAGCAAATACATTGTCTGATTGCAAGCAAAAAAAGTGTGAATGAACCCATCCTGACACAGGAACAAACCATGGGCTAAACGCCTGTATAGTCAGCCTCATCTGCTACTACTGTGAATTCTACCACACAGATCAAACTACAAGGGAAGATTGAGTGAATGCAGCTCTATCTCTCCTTTATCACTTCTGCAGTGGAGGCTGTCCAGACGCTTGAGTGATGCCTAGCTTTGGTACTGGAATGGACCAGGGCAAACAGGCTCTAACTGAATCCAGACAAGACTGGGATTCTGTTGGGGGGGGCTCTGAAAGGTGTGGGGGGGTTATCCCTAGACTGGATGGCACTGCCCTTCTGCTTAAGGATCAAGTTTGTAATTTGGGCATTCTTCTGGACTCGGCTCTTTCTTGGGATTCCCAGATTGCAGCCGTATCCAGAACAGTTTTTAATCAGTTTAGGTTTATCACCCAACTCCTTCCCTACCTAGACAAGGGCTTCCTCAGGAAGTTGGTGTAGGATGTGGTAATCTCCCAGATCGACTACTGAAAAGCTCTCTACATGGGGCTTCCCTTGAGACTGACTCAGAGACGACAGCAGGTCCAGAATGCGGCAGCCAGACTGGTGAGCAAATCTGATCACATCACCCCAGTGCTGGCCAGCCTCCACTGGTTACTTGTTGTGTCCTGGATCAGTTTCAAGGTTCTGACACTCATGTATAAAGCCCTTCACAGTTTTGGACCACATTACCTGTTGGACTGTCTTTTCCCAATATCATCTGCCCAACCCACCAGATCTCAGGCCAGGCTCCTCCATGTAGCCACCCTGAGAGAGGCACAAAAGTCATCTACTAGACTAGGGCCTTCTCAGCGGTGGCACCTGTGTTATGGAATCAACTCCCAAAGGAGCTACACCTGGCCCCCTCCCTGTATTCATTTAGGAAACAGTTAAAAGCACTACTATTCAGGGAGGCCTTTCACGTCAACCCTGGCTGAATGCCTCGTCTCCAGTATTGCCTCTCTGTGAAAATTGGTTGTGCCATTGTTTAAGTTTTTAGACTATGTTTTTGTTATTTATGTTATATATACTTCTGTGTAGTTTGTTTTAACTGTCTGTAAACTGCCCAGAATAATGCTTTGACCCTAATGGGGTGATGATAGATAGATAGATAGATAGATAGATAGATAGATAGATAGATAGATAGATAGATAGATAGATAGATAGATAGATATCCCCAGTCTTGGTACATGTTCATTGGCTCCCTGTTAGTTTCTCTGCCAAATTCAAGGGGCTGGTCATGATCTATAAAGCCCTTAAAGCTTTAGGATCTCAATACTTGTTGGAACATCTCTCCCACAAAACAGCTACCCATCCCACCCACTCCTTGCAATCCATGACGCTAAAAATTGTGAAATCCTAAGCAGGCCAAAAGAGGTAACACTAGGAACCAAACTTTTTTGGTTGTGGCCCCTTCCCTTTGGAACAAACTTCCAACAGAGGTTCATCAGGTGCCTTCCCGCTCCATTTTTAAGGAATTAGTAAAAATAGTATTATTTAAAGCTGCCTTTTACTAGTGCTTGACCACCTAAGATGCTCAAATCTGTTTAATTTGTTTAAGATAGGTTTTAGCTAGGGACAAGATTTTATTCAATTTTATTGTATTTATTGCAAGGTACTTCGTTTCATTCCGCCCAGAGACCTTTGGGTAGTGTGGGCGGCATATAAGTTAAATAAATAAATAAATTTATTATAATGTGATTTTAATGTGTTTGAATGTTGTGAACTGCTGAGAGAGAGTGTGCACCAGGAGGCAGTATAGAAGGTTAAATAAATAAATAACTAAATAAATAACTAAATAACTAACTAACTAACTAAATAAATAAATAAATAAATAAATATTCCACACAAGTGTATGTGGGGCCTATTTTAAACATGACACTTGGTTGCAAAACAACGTTACCTATATAGGATTCCACATAACAATAGCAATATGTTTTATTAGTGCTTTCATTTCCATGCCAGCATTAAGAGTCAGCATGGTCTGTAGGGTTGCCAGATCTCAAGCTTTAGCCCAGAGACTCAGGTTTTCAGGCCCTGCCTCCAGCTCTCAGTCTATCAGCCTGTCAATCCAAGATTTTGGAGTTCATTCTCAAGGCTTCAGGACTTGATCTTTAGATATGCCCAGATGTATGTTTTCATTGCTTTGTATATTACAGAGCTGCAGTTGCAACTGGATTTCACGTGCGGGCCTTTAAATTCAGTCTCTAAATTATCTGCCTGTTTCACACACACACACCCTGTTGCAATTGTTGCTGAATGGACTCCCCACCCCCACCCCCTTGTATCACAAGGGCCTTTACTTAAATCTCAAATTTTGGCCCTGAAATCTCAGGGAATCGGAGGTGTTGCCTGGCAACTGAAATGCTCCAGCATCTGCTTGAAGGTTCACACCACAGCAAGGAGCTTACTGACAGTGCCCCCTTCAGCAGATTCTCCTCATTACAAACAGTTTGTTCAGTTGCTTCTCACTCTCATTCAGAAAATGGTAATAGTGTGAAGGAGGAGCAGTATCTGCCCCTACCTGCTTGGTCCTTGTCTCTCTGGCTAGCAAGCAAGCAGGTGAGGAAGAGGATGAGAACAGACACCCGGTGATAACAAAGTCCACTGGGTCTCTTCCTTGGGTGAGGAGGCAAACTTTAGGAAGAGCAGCTCTATAGCAGGTTAAAATTCTGCTTTTATCTGTGTATTCACTTTAAATCTTGAGCACCCATCTCCACCTATTAACAGCTGGCATTGAGGCCTCTGGCTCAGAGCAAAGGTGTCTGCATGTATATCATGCTAGTGCAACTCTAGCGTGGCAAGTCAAGATTAAGCAGAAGGGATTAGGGATGGAGAAATGATGATGGCTGCGTGCAAACACTTGATTCCGTTGAGCCCTTTTGTCAAATGTTTACATTTCCTATTGTTTATTCGTAGCTTTTTAAGTATATGTTTTATTTATTGTTGTAAACTGCCCAGAATAGTGCATGACACTAATGGGGTGGTATATAAATTAAATAAATAAATTTTGAGGAAGGTAGGAAGTGCAGTACCAGTCCTGGCACTTGTAAATCTTGTTGCTGTATAAGCCCATGTCAGACAACAGCACAGGGAACAACCGAAAACCCCCTAACATGTCACTTATACTGCATGGGATGCAAGCTGTAAGAGGAATAACATCAACTGCTAGAGCTCTGGGTGCATTTTGTCGCCTGTCCTGCCACCCTAAAATGTTTTCCTCTGCCCTGCTTCTAGGGAAGCTTGCCCCTGAGACAAAGTCTGTGCAGGAGAGTGCACTTGTTACAATCAACAGAATCATACCAGTAAGTGAGGTAGGCCAAGAGAGGGAAGATTCAAAGCCGAAAGTCAAGTCTGGCCACTGGTATCAGAAAACAAACACAGAACACCTTAGAAGTATAATTGAACAGTTTGAAAATAGCATACACCAAGGAGTTAAAGTGAAGGTCAGACTACAAGGCAACAGGATCTGGAATAAGAAGAGACACTATCTCCACGAAAGTCCCCATCACAACCTAAGGTTTATTGAGCTGAGTTGCTGGAACTCCACCCAGAGCTCAGCTGCAGGCATACCATCAGCCAGGGAAGGGTTTGCCTGTTTTCTCCCTCTGGTCTCCCTGGGAAGAAGAACTTCCACTTCTATTTTTGAAGTGGCCTTTTCTTCCCAAGAAATCTTACCCTACAGCCTGTATCCTGCAGCATTCTTGTGAGCTGGAGGGTGTTCAGCCCCCTCCTTGAGCTCAAGCATAGAGCTGCATTCTTACCAGAATTCAGCCTCCTGGGCCTGCAGGAGTCAAGGAGTTCCTCCTCTTTTGACAAGCTGGTTGTTTGTGTGTTGCGTTCTATCTCATCCTGATTGGAGGACTCATCTGAGGGAGTCATGACAGCCTCCATGGCTGTAGTTTGCTGTATTAACTGTTTAGTGGCTTCTGTTGATTCTGGACCCATTTACCCAACTTCCTCTTGTACCTGTTTTCATAGTCTGCTGGCCCAGAAGCAATTCCAGCATCACCCTTCAACCCTTGCTTGTCCTGTCTCTGTGAAGGGTCAGTCCCATGATATCAGAAAGATTTATTCCTTGGCCTCACATTTTGGCCCTGCAAGCCAAGCAACAATGTTGGTGAGATGGTTGTGTCACTGAACGAAAGAGCCTTTGAGGTGGTCTTGTCCAAGGGCTTTTCAAAACATGGGTTGGCACTGCTGTACATGAAACATACAGTATCCTGCCATTTTGGGTACCATTCTGTGGTCTGGTCATGAGCCATCTATATGCAGCGATGACTGACTGGAAAAGGTAACTTTTAGGGATGACAAATATGAAGTGTCTTTTGGTAAGGGAAGAATGGGGAAAGAGAATGAGACTGTGTAGTAAGAAGGGAAGGATGGGAGAGAGTATATTTATTTATATCTCATGTTTGTCTATAAAAAAATCTTGACCTTACAGGGATGAATGGACACATGAATGGGGGATTGAATTAGCACTAGGGCTCATGGGACCCTTTGCTCAGATTAAGATCCTTCTTTAGTCCTCTGGAAATTTTGTACTTCTCCTCCTAGAAGGTCTAGCAAGGGAAGGCAATGGTCAAAGATTCTGGGAACTGAAGTTCAAAAAAATCTGTAGAACAAAAAGTTTATAGCTATCGCCTTAATGTCCTGTTCTCTCTAGCAGTGTTCCCAGATGGATAACTCTGGAAAAGAAACAGTTTCTCTCTCTTCATCTCTATTCAGAAAACATTACTAAAAGGTGGTTGGTCTATAAACCTGATGATGCTTGTATTCTTAGTTATCCCAGCTATTAGCCACTGATCGACCCTACTGCTGTATCTCCTTTTAAAAAAAATGTCCAAAAATGGCAATGGTCATGACTATGTCACTTAGACTGGGGAGTCCTCTCTGTTGACGCAACCATCATAACATTTGTCTCCCCTACCTGAGCCCCCTAATTTCAGTGAATTGTTCGAGATGCTTTATTTTTCTGTCATTATCACCCAGAAACACTTGAGTTAATGCTAATTCACAGCTCTGCAGTTCTAAGATGATGATGATGATTAGAGACCAGCATTTCAATTGCAAACAGATTTTATGCTTGGAGTACAGTTAGTTGTATTAATAACAGAATCAATAGCATTGTAATAAAATGCTAATTGTCCACTAGCTCTGCTGGCAGATTTGGGGAAAGGAGGGTACATACTGTATATTGCTAGGGTTGTTCCTGTAAAGTATAAACCAAGTGGTGGTTGGTGCCCATCAGGACTGGGGACTGATGGCAGGTGGCTGATGCAAGAAAAACCAATATCAACATAGGTGGCACTAATCAATTCCAGTTTTGTTCCCTTCCTCCTGTTTTGCAATGGAATTGCAGTACAACTCCTTTGCAATTACCATGTATTGAACTGAAGATTAGTCTGTTGATTCAGTTGGGTTCCACACTATGGTATTTAATTCTATGCTCAAGGAGAAGGGGAGCCTTTAACCCCCCATTCCAGCCACCAGATTGTGGGGCAGTGTTCCATTGCCCCTAATGGGCTAGGCTGTACTGGCATAAACCATGCAGACAACAATTGTCAAGCAGGTAGATAAATAATTAGCACTAATAAGATGAGCTGAAGGGAGACAGACAGACAGAATAACGATGGATGGATGGATGGATGGATGGATGGATGGATGGATGGATGGATGGATGGATGGATGGATGGATGGATGGATGGACACACAAAGTGGGGTGAAACAATCTTTATCTAAAGATGGGTAAATGGAGAAAAGAAAAGAATCTTAAAAATGGGTGAAATTGTTTTCACAGATAAGGAGCATGAGAATTGTACAGACAGATAGAAAAAGAAGTTGAAAGAAATAGGGGAGAATTTTCTTGTTCCTTCTGCTTATGCAACAGTCTATTGGGTGAATGATTAGATAGATTCTAAGCTTCTGGAAGATAGCACCTAATAATATGTACTTCTGCAAGCTTGGAAACTATCCATCCAGTCACACCACAGACTTTTGTGCTAGTGGAGATAATGAACAAGATTCAGCCCAAAGAACAAAGGCAGAGTGGGGAGCAGAATAAAGAATATAGGAAGAGGGAATGAAATCAGAAGAAGGAATCGGTCAGTAGAAACTGAATGGTGGAAAAAGTTGGAAAATTAAAATGAAGGGAGATTTTTTTTCCACAAAATATAAAGAGACATGAATGGAAAGCAAGCCAAGCTAAAAGGTCAGAGAGAGGCCCTGAGTTGTTATCCTGGGCCCTCACCAACCTACACCAATGTACAAAGAGCCTTTTAACTCCCCATTACCATCCCACACACAACCCCATCCCACCCTCTTTCCTTTCTATCATTTTTCTACCTGTCAATCACAGGACTGACTGCCCCTTGTCAAGAAAGCCCTGACCTTTGCCCACCCCACTCCTCAGAGGTCGCTGCCTGACCTCTCGACTCAAGGCAGAGGCCCAGGTGGAGCAGCTGCAGCACCTCAGGGGCTGGCAATGGTGGCGCTGGGTCACAGGAGGTGGCACACAGGCTGTGTGAAATTTCTTCTTGGCTGTCCTTTTCACAAGCCCAGCAGCTGGGGCTACATTAGTTCCACTGCATGTGAGGAGAAAGGGCCTATTATTATAGATAGGAAGAAAATCGTCTTCTAGATTCATGCTCCTTAGAGTTACCATGGAGACCAGTAGGCGATCTGGCTTCATGAAAGGGTTTGGAAAGGGGAATAAGATGCTAACAATGAAACCCTACCTCATTCTTTGCCCTTTCCAGCACCCTCTATCACATAACCTGAGCCAGGGACTTTGGCCAACCTGTACTGTTACAACAACATCAGCAGCAACAGCAAAAAGAGGCTGGGGTTTATATCCCTGCCTTCTGCTATTTGACAAAGAAAATGTGTTTCAAACTGGGGAAAACATGGGATTCGTAACAGGATGATGAGTAAGGAACTTCCATGAGATCTAGCAGAATGCGTCACCAACCCCTTCTGTCTTTCACTTTCAGTTGATCAATACATTTCTCTTGGATCTGCATCTGGTGCTTTGGTCCTTGAATAGGGGTAGTTTGGTGTTATATTATGATTATTTATGTGTATTTCCTGTGGAAGACTGTAGAGGTCTGATTCAAGTAGTTTGGAACTGGAGAAACTATGTAACTATCTCCTCTCTTTTGGGACAAAAATAGTCCAAATTAAATTTTCAATGTTTTTCCTTTCTCCAAGGAGCTCAGGACATACATGGTGGTCCAACCTCATTTTGTCCTTGCAACAATCTTGTAAAGTAGGTTAGTCTGAGAGATGAGTGATTGATCTCACCCTTTTAAAATGGCTGAGTTGAGATTTTAACCCAGGTTGTCCAAGTCTTAGATTCACAGTCTGGACTTTTAACTAATACGTACACAGTGGATTTCAAATAGCTAGAGGTACTTTCAAATAAAGTATTATTTCTTCATTTTCAGCAGGGATGGGGATAGGGGGCAAAACAGGAAGTAACTACTGTCATTTTTTTGTTGCTATGTGCCATCGATTTGTAACCAACTTATAGCAACCCTAATAGGGTTTTAAGAAGTGGTTTTACCAGTTCCACAACCCTGGTGAGCTTCCATGACTGAGCGAAGATTTTAACCCAGGCCTCCTTAGTCCTAGTCCATCACTCTATCCACTACATCACACTGGGTAGCACTGCAATTTACACCCTGCTAAATAAGAAGTCAATGTTATAGACATGAGGTATTATTATATTTTCCATCTCAGCCTAGAAACAAATTACTGTAGTTTGAAAAGCTTGATAGGAATGAAGCCTGGATGTTGCACACCTATCCATTTTATTAGACTTTCCTAATACTAAGAGTTCAGGGAATCCTGAACCAAGATAGGTTAAATTGTTATGAAGCCTCCAGCATTTGATAAACATTGTACACATAAATGTAAATTGTTCCTACAAAACAGCATTAGACATTCCATTTATTATATATTTAGAGCACAATTGGTGCTCTATTCTAACAACATCAAATTTCTATGCCAAAGTAAACCATTTAAAAAAACCAATAACTACTTCTTATTATGTGTGTGTGTTCTGTGCTGTGAAGTTGGAACCAACTTATAGTGTCCCTAATAGGGCTTTCAAGGTAAGTGAGATATTTAAGGAATGGTTTTACCAGTTCAGTCCCCCAGTGAGTTTCCATGGCCAAGTGGGGATTTGAACCCTGTTCTCCAGAGTCTTAGTCAGTCACTCTATATACTACACCACACTGGGATTCCTCTATTATTATTATTTACTGCATATTATTTAACTGTGTAGAAAGGAGGAGATTAAGCAAATTTGCCTGGCTTCTTTTGCTATTTCAATATTTAGTAGAATTTATTTCATTTTGTCATCAAAGCTACCAACATGAATTTGACCCAACTCCGGGAGGCAGTGGAAGACAGGAGGGCCTGGCGTGCTCTGGTCCATGGGGTCACGAAGAGTCAGACACGACTTAACGACTAAACAACAACAACAACAATTTCATTTTAACTAATTGTGGAGAGAGCTATATGCTTTAGAAAGCACAGGAGCACTGCTTTCTGACCACTCATATATGTGCATGCTTATACAGATGTCTACACAGAAGTAAATCACACTGAAATCAGTAGGGCTTATTCTTGGTAGCAATAATCAACTCTGTCTTCTGGAATTCCATTGCTCACCCATTTTCAAAGGTAATCTTCACAACCATAAGGACTACAAAGTTTCTCTGTTCTTTCAAAATGAGAGCTGTGATTTTTAGGAAGCTGAATAATGTGTATAACAAAATTTTCTGTAAGAAGAATGTTATGCAGTCTTGTGTATAAGTAACTGATGAGCACCAAAGCTTGCTCTATTTTGGAACTTTCCCACAATGCAGCATTTCAGCCTGGAGGTTGGGGAAAGGATATCCAAATACTTGAGGACCGCTACCAGGAGAAAAGTGGCATAGGAATTCAATAAATAAATAAAATACTTCTCCACAGAACTATCATGCTTATATGGGAACCCATTCTCACTATGGGAGTGAACTTGTATTTGGACCCTTCAGGCTACTCACAAGGGCTCTCCCATACCTCACCCCAAATTCACTGCATATAGAAAAATATGACAAGGAGATTAATGGCAAAATTTGAGGAAATTATTTATTTAAAATTATAAATCCCAGCATCCTGCAGGCAGCTTTGTTAGATTCCTCTGTGCCCAGTGGAGAATTCTGGGAGTCATTCAAAACAGTAATTTTTTTCACTTCTTACTTTACTAGGCTATAACCCTTCTACATAACATACTAGTTTTATACACTCTCTAATGCTGGATTGTTTTGTAGTCATACACCGAGGAAAAGGCAAATTGCACATGCTCAGAGGAGTCTGTTTCTAATTATTCCACATATTCCACAACTGAGCTCTCGTGCTGAAAACAGGTGCCATGATTAAATTCTGGTGCTGAGTACCTTAACTAAACTGACATTAATCTCAACTAAATTCACATTAGAAATAGGGGGAACATGCCACATGCCCATATAATCTCACCAAAGATTCCAAATTATTTTTAAAATACCTTTTATGATAGCAAGCTGTAGTTGCAAACTATAAAAACACACCGAGGCCCTGATCGTCCCAATCTGGCATTTCCTGACTTGGCAAGAGGACAAATTCTTGGCAGCAGGCCTAGAGATTGGCAGAGGCACCTGCAGACTCCCTCCCTCCACCCCCTGCCAGAACCACTCGTTATCCAATGGGTATTTATGAGTGTTTTAAGGAGGAGTGACAAGGCCTTTTAATATCCCTGACAGCCCTGTATGTTTTAATAGATTGGGGAGATGGAGAAGAGGGAGGAAAGCAAAACTGTCAAAGCCAGCTTTTTCTTACAGCTCCCCCCCCCCCCCCATTGACAATAAATGATGGGACACAATCATTTATTTTCCCCTTCAGTTTGATGGACTGTCCATCATCTGCCATTACTAAACCATCTCTCTGACCACCAACAGCTACCTACCTCTTCTAAGCCCATGAGGGAGATCCATGGTCTGGATGGAGAGGGGGTACTTCTTTTACCTAGAAATATGCTTCCATGGGATTTCCTAACCTTGATCTAACATTCTGTCACCAGGAGCTGTTGTATGCAATTGACAAATGAGACATTTGGAATAAATCTTTGTATCTGAATCTTTTGTGTGTTTTACATAATGCTTTGTCAAAACTGTCCTCTGTGGATCCGTTTGCTTCTGTCTGCTACCGATAGCATAATAGATTTTTCAGTCACTTTTCACTCCCTTGTGCCAACACTTTTGGCAGGTTTTAAAAGACCTACCAACCATGACACAGTGACATAATTGTTCTATGCACCATCGTGCAACATAACTTCTGACATAGAGCACATGTCAATACTTTGACAACATTTATGGAAGGAGCATGTTATTCACATGAAAATTTTCCCATGTAGATCCCACTGATATCAATGTGGGGCACAGAAAAAGACATGCATGGGATATACTCATGAAAATGTTTGATTTGTTTTCACAATTACTAAGTCTTATTTGCCACTGCATTGGTAAGCCTGTGTCCAGCAAGTACCACTTTATGCTTCAGGAAGAGGCTCACATGCCTAAATACTCCTCTACATGGAACATTCCCCTCCTAATACAAAATGAGCAAGTCACAGGAAGGATTCCAGCTATTCTCTCCCTAATGAATCTGTTAGTTTGTTTTTTCATTTGTTTTTATGTTAAATCCAGGTCCCTGTGTTTTTTTCCCCATAAGCGACAGACACAACTATAACATATGGAAGAACATTTTGTATGCAGCAGCTTGAGAACCAACCCTGCCATGAGGCAGAGGGTGGCCTCAGGTGACAGATGCTGAGGGACATGAGAAGAGAGAGAACCTCTGTGTGCCATACAGCAGTGGTCCCCAACCTTTTTAACCCCGCGGACCAGCTGGGGAAGGTGGGGCACCCCCCGCACTCGTGCGCATGCGCGAAGAAGTGGGAGAGTGCTCGTGTGCATGCGCAAAGGAGTGGGAGGGTGCTCGTGTGGGCGCGCACGCTCATACACATGCGCGAAGGGCAGCGTGGCGCTCGGGGGCACTTTTGCGCATGCGCGAAGGGGTGGGGGAGCGCTCACGTGGGCACAGGCATGGGGGAGTGTGTGCGGGGGTGGGGGGAGGTCTGTCTCTGCGGCCTGGTCCGGCTCAGGCCACGGACCGGCACCAGGCCGCGGACCGGGGGTTGGGGACCTCTGCCATACAGTGTCTGCCCTGTATCCTTTAAACCAACCTGCTACCAAGCCCTCAGCTGCAATGGAGTACATTATCTTGTAGCGAGTGCCAGAATAAAATTCACCCGCTAATCTGCCTAGCTTTTGTGGATGGAAAGGAAATGCCATCTGCCTTTGCACCACACACCAAAATATCTTGCAACAGGTCTGCGGACCTGGCCTATTGGAGAAGGATGGATTGGTGGTGGCAGAAATGAGGGGGCCTGGCAGTGACTCACCCTACCTAGCTATTATAATCTTGGTTCTCAGTATTTAACCTTTTAACTGTATCAGGCTGGCAGAAAACAACAGAAATGCTTAGAAATGTAAATGTTTTAGTGTATGCCATCTGGAAAATAAGCACCTTTTTGATAGCTAGTCTTCTAAACACATACTGGAAAGAGGGACCAAATTTTACAAATTCTTAAGCTTCTTCTTACTGAGCTGCATATACTGTAGATAACACCCTCTCAGACCAAGAGTCTGGGGTGTTGCTGTCTTCATCTTTCCTCTCTTCTAGAACAGTGGTTCCCAACCTTGGGTAACCAAGGTGTTCTTGGACTGCTACTCCCAGAAATCTTGGCCAGCACAGCTGGTGGTGAAGGCTTCTGGGAATTGCAGCCCAAGAACATCTGGGTTACCCAAGTTGGGAACCACTGGTCTAGAGGTTGAAGTGCTTTGAACACCCACCTGCAGGGGTGGCCCAAACTCCCCTGCCACCTGATGCAAGGAGCAAGATTCTCCTCCTCACTATGTAGGGCCTCACTGCATCATGCAAAGTCACCCTCCATTCTTTTTCTTTTGCCTTTGCCCCTGGTGTGTGCCTCCTCTGTTGGTAGAAAATGCCTACATTTCAGTGGATAGGGTGGCTGGTCTCCAGACAGCACAAACCATCTTGGAGTGGTAGCAACAGGGTAAGGGGAGTAATGGATTTGCTGCCCCCAGCATTCTATTTCTAAGCTGACTGCCTTGCCAAGACTCACAATAAGGCTGGCCCTGCCCTCTTCTCTGTAGTTTTATGACACACAGTATATATCCTCTGCAATGAGGAAGTCCAGAATTTGGCAAAGGAAAAGGTTCTTGAGACAGCCTTGAAGGTAAGGATAGAAAATGGGGTTCTCCCTTGGGCAGAGTTCTTTGTTTGCACCTTCTTTGTCTCTCCTTCCTTTGGACAGGCCTTAGATGGCCAAGCAAAAAGAACAGGTCTTGGTCCTTTGCTTCTTCTCCACTGCTGGCTCTCTTGCTTGCTTGGTACTCCTCATTTGCATTCAGCTAAGCACCGGGTATTCCATCCTCATTTCTCAGAGTCTCTCTCCCTCCCCCTTTCTTTCCCCAAATGAACCACACAGCCACATGCCGGCAATGCATTATCTTCGCAAGATTGAGGAGCTAATGGAGAAGATCGCTGCCCAGCAAAGCAAAAACTCCCCCTCGGAAGACCTAGGAGAGGCCGAGCTCTCTGCATTTCCTCTGGGGAACTGGTATTCCCTCTCGCTTCCCCTTCGTGGCTGTGAGTCACTTTTTGGTCACTTGACTCCCTAAACCAGGATGACAAACTAGTCTTTCTCCCCTCCATATGTCCGAGGCAGAGCTGTCACTAGCAATTTTGGCACCTGGGACAAGTGGCATCTTCTCTGATCCTACCTGCCCTGACTCATGGGCACAAGCCTCAAGAAAAAAGAGAAGTATATTCTCAGAAAAAAGAGAACGTTGATGCTTTCATAAAGGGTAAAGTGAATAGAGTGAGGAAGGGTTGCCATTATTTTCCTAAGATTCACCAGTATAGCTTTTGGTGCTTCCTAGATTTAGACGGCCTGGGGCTAAGCCCCAGTTGCTACACCCTACTTACAGCCCTGGTTCCTGCATCTTGCTGCCTTTCTGACTTTTTTGTTTTGACCCTCTTCTATCATATTTCCCTTGGCCACTATAACTGAGCCTTCAGGGTGCTCATTACGTTGTATTTGAAATGTAACTTAATTACATAGTTGCATTTTCATACTCAAAAATCATTGTTTGCAAGTAACTGCATTGGGTGTAACTATTTACTATCAAACTCTAACTTTACTTGAGACAGCAAAATGTTTTGGAATTACTGATATTACAGCTATCTTCCAGTATTGATACTATCTTCCATTTGAACACACTTCAAGTGCTATCTATTTTGACTATTTGAGAATCTGAGAGCTTAGTCCTGCAACCCCAGCAGCAATGGGCAACCAGCAGAAATTTTGTCTGGCCATAAGCTGTTCTTACCAGATTACTTTTTTGCAATAGTATAGTTCAAATGTTGTCAAAAAAAAGAACTGGTTTTAAAAAATTACTTGAGAAATCTATACTGCCTCAATGCTGTGTCTGGCTTTTCAGGCTCTATACTCAGAGATTAATTGTTATTTAGAGAAGCAATGAGATATTAATACTAATACTTATGTGCCATCAAGTCAATTCTAATTGATAGTGGCCTCGTCCAGGGTTTTCTAGGTATAGAGTACTCAGAAGTAGTTTACCACTCCTAGGGGCGCTCTGGGACTGTGCAGCTTGCCCAAGGCTACACTGGCTGGTTCTTTTTCTGGGATGTACAGCGGGGAATTGAACTCCCTACCTCTGGCTCTGTTCACCAGCATAGTGAGAAATTACATACTGTTTTATCTCAGTATCACTGTATTGCTGTCTCATGGATTCTGGAAAGGAAAAGGATAATGTGTCATTTTTCATCTTAGGGGGAGCTGCTTTGGTCTTACCCACTCCAGGAAGCCTCATCCAGCAGAATATTCTCCTGTACAAGCCTCACTGAAAGAAACTGGCTTTCTGGATCCCTTCCCCATTCAGCTTCTCTCCACAGACAGTTTGCTGTTCCTCTCTCTTCCCCGCCTTGCTTTTTCCTGGTAGATCTGAATTGTGTAGTTGTGTAGCTGAACAACAGCCTCTTATCAGCCAGCCACTGCTGTGGCTTCCTGATAAACCAAAATAAAATACCTGACCCCCTTGAACAGAGATTTCGTTAAAGGGCAGCAAGGACAGACAGCTGATCGATCCTGGGACATCCTGCTCTGAGTGACAGATAATGGATGGGAAGACTGTTCTGCAAAGGAGAGGAGAAGAGGGAGGATGAAAGAGGTCAGCCAGCTGATAGTGGTAGGGAGATGGCCCTTCCCAGGCAACTGTCATTCCCTGTACCAATCTCTGACACGTGGACAAACTTCTGTAAATGAGTACACAGAAGAAGGAAGGAGCCTCACTTGGGGCATATATTGTGATTCAGGTCTTAGCCCAGAAATCTGTTTTCAGTGCTTGTTACCTTGCCCTGAGTCACTTAAAGCATTTTTTAAAAAGGCATCTGAGAAACAGATAATCTGAGATTATGGAGCAAATGTCTAGATCAAGTGTCATGGTTATAAAGTTGATTTGAGCCATAGAAACTCTCCTTTTAGAAGTAAAAAACATATTACACTATCCCACAGAGGGGATGTATGCCAATACATAGGCTACATCATACTATGTATTGGCATACTATGGGTGGCATAATATGTTTTTATTATCTTTGCTGTCCTTTCGCAAGCAGGTGAAGACCTTTCTCTTCAGGCAAGCTTTCCCTGAGTAACTGGCAGCCTGAGTGGGGTTTTTTAAATGGATTGTTTTACCTGACTGCTTTAAATGTGTTTTGGTGTCGCTTATGGGTTTTTTTGTATAGTATTTGTTTGATCCTTTTTAGTATTTTTATACTTACTGTTGTTAGCTTTTACATTGTCTTTTAATGATGCAAGCCACCTTGGATCCTTTTAAGGAGAAAGGTGGGGTGAAAATAAATAAATAAATAAATACATAAATAAATAAATAAATATTACCTCACAGTAATAGTTTGTATATGTTGTGCATTATGTGAGAGAGCATAAATGCATGCATGAATGAATCTCATAGTTGCAAAATGTCTGCATTAAGCAGAAATTGAAACAGATGACCTCCAACTTTCCTTCCAGTTCTAAAAGTCTATGATTCAATTGCAAAAGAACAAGATCCTTGCCCATCTCTTCTGAAATGCATACTGTGCTAGTGTCAGGCTGCTAGGAGTTTCCAGTTTATTAGTATAGACAGTAACAGTGTTTACAAGGCAGATCAAAGCGCTGCCTGCAGAGATGCAGGGCAGAGCTTTGAAAAATTACCTTTATGGACCATAATAACTCCCAGCATACTCCCAGCCAGCCACCACGGCCATGGATTCTGAGAATTGTTATAGTCCGAAAAAATATCCTTTCCAGACTCTGACCCTTCAGAGAGGTGCCTTGTAGACTGGAATCTGATGAAGGATTGTTTTAGTGTGGTCAGTTAAGTGCTTAGCTAGCATGCAACAATGTTTAATTTAAATTTAGGAAGAAGTATCCAAATCAGCCCCTTCATGGATTGCTGCCTTGTTGTGTTGAAGGGGCTTGAGTAATTCAGAGAAGCTATGGGCTATGCCGTGCAGGGACACCCAAGACGGACAGGTCATAGTGGAGAGTTCTGACTAAATGTGATCCACCTGGAGCTGGAACTGGCAAGCCACTCCAGTATCTTTGCCAAGAAAACTCCATGGACAGAAACAAAAGGCTAAAAGATATGACGCTGGAAGATGAGCCCCTCAGGTCAGAAGGTGTCCAACATGCTACTGAGGAAGAGCGGAGGACAAGGACAAGTAGCTCCAGAGCTAATGAAGTGGTTGGGCCAAAGCCGAAAGGACGCTCAGCTGCAGACGTGCCTGGAAGTGAAAGGAAAGTCCGATGCTGCAAATAAAAATACTGCATAGGAACCTGGAATGTAACATCTATGAACCTTGATAAGCTGGATGTGGTCAAACAGGAGATGGCAAGAATTAATATTGACGTCCTGGGCGTCAGTGAACTAAAATGGACGGGAATGGGCGAATTCAATTCAGATGATTATCATATCTACTATTGTGGGCAAGAATCCCGTAGAAGAAATGGAGTAGCCCTCATAGTCAACAAAAGAGTGGGAAAAGCTCTACTGGGATACAATCTCAAAAATGATAGAATGATTTCAATACGAATCCAAGGCAGACCTTTCAACATCACAGTAATCCAAGTTTATGCACCAACCACCGATGCTGAAGAGGCTGAAATTGACCAATTCTATGAAGACTTACAACACCTTCTAGAACTGACACCAAAGAAAGACTTTCTTCTCATTATAGGGGACTGGAATGCTAAAGTAGGGAGTCAAGAGATAAAAGGAACAACAGGTAAGTTTGGCCTTGGAGTTCAAAACGAAGCAGGGCAAAGGCTAATAGAGTCTTGTCAAGAGAACAAGCTGGTCATCACAAACACTCTTTTCCAACAACACAAGAGGCGACTCTACACATGGACATCACCAGATGGGCAATACCGAAATCAGATTGATTATGTTCTCTGCAGCCAAAGATGGAGAAGCTCTATACAGTCAGCAAAAACAAGACCTGGAGCTGATTGTGGCTCTGATCATCAGCTTCTTATAGCAAAACTCAAGCTTAAACTGAAGAAAGTAGGAAAAACCACTGGGCTAGTCAGGTATAATCTAAACCAAATCCCTTATGAATACACAGTGGAAGTGAAGAACAGATTTAAGGAACTAGATTTGGTGGACAGAGTGCCTGAAGAACTATGGATGGAGGCTCGTAACATTGTACAGGAAGCAGCAACAAAAACCATCCCAAAGAAAAGGAAATGCAAGAAAGCAAAGTGGCTGTCCAACGAGGCCTTACAAATAGTAGAAAAGAGAAGGGAAACAAAATGCAAGGGAGATAGGGAAAGTTACAGAAAATGGAATGCAGACTTCCAAAGAATAGCAAGGAGAGACAAGAGGGCCTTCTTAAATGAACAGTGCAAATATATAGAGGAAAAGAATAGAAAGGGAAAAACCAGAGATCTGTTCAAGAAAATTGGAGCTATTAAAGGAACATTTTGTGCAAAGATGGACATGATAAAGGACAAAAAGGGTAGGGACCTAAAAGAAGCAGAAGACATCAAGAAGAGGTGGCAAGAATACACAGAGGAATTATACCAGAAAGATCTGGATGTCCCGGACAACCCAGATAGTGTGGTTGCTGACCCTGAGCCAGACATCCTGGAGAGTGAAGTCAAGTGGGCCTTAGAAAGCATGGCTAACAACAAGGCCAGTGGAGGTGATGGCATTCCACTTGAACTAGTTAAAATCTTAAAAGATGACGCTGTTAAAGTGCTACACTCAATATGCCAGCAAGTTTGGAAAACTCAGCAGTGGCCAGAGGATTGGAAAAGATCAGTCTACATCCCAATCTCAAAGAAGGGCAGTGCCAAAGAATGCTCCAAGAATTGTACTCATTTCACATGCTAGCAAGGTTATGCTCAAAATCCTACAAGGTAGGCTTCAGCAGTATGTGGACCCAGAACTCCCAGAAGTACAAGCTGGATTTCGAAGGGGCAGAGGAACTAGAGACCAAATTGCTAACATGCACTGGATTATGGAGAAAGCCAGAGAGTTCCGGAAAAACATCTACTTCTGCTTCATTGACTATGCAAAAGCCTTTGACTGTGTGGACCACAACAAACTATGACAAGTTCTTAAAGAAATGGGAGTGCCTGACCACCCTGTCTATCTCCTGAGAAATCTATATGTGGGACAGGAAGCAACAGTTAGAACTGGCTATGGAACAACTGATTGGTTCAAAATTGGGAAAGGAGTACGACAAGGCTGTATATTGTTTCCCTGCTTATTTAACTTATATGCAGAATACATCATGCGAAAGGCTGGACTGGAGGAATCCCAAACCGGAATTAAGATTGCCGGAAGAAATATCAACAACCTCAGATATGCAGATGATACCACTCTGATGGCAGAAAGTGAGGAGAAATTAAAAAACCTCTTAATGAGGGTGAAAGAGGAGAGCACCAAAATGGTCTGAAGCTCAACATCAAAAAAACTAAGATCATGGCCACTGGTCCCATCACCTCCTGGCAAATAGAAGGGGAAGATATGGAGGCAGTGACAGATTTTACTTTCTTGAGCTCCATGATCACTGCAGATGGTGACAGGTGGTAATAGACACCTGCTTCTTGGGAGAAAAGCGATGACAAACCTAGACAGCATCTTAAAAAGCAGAGACATCACCTTGCCGACAAAGGTCCGCATAGTCAAAGCTATGGTTTTTCCAGTAGTGTTGTATGGAAGTGAGAGCTGGACCATAAAGAAGGCTGACCACCGAAGAATTGATGCTTTTGAATTGTGGTGCTGGAGGAGACTCTTGAGAGTCCCCTGGACTGCAAGGAGAACAAACCTATCCATTCTGAAGGAAATCAACCCTGAGTGCTCACTGGAAGGACAGATCCTGAAGCTGAGGCTCCAATACTTCGGCCATCTCATGAGAAGAGAAGACTCCCTGGAAAAGACCCTGATGTTGGGAAAGTGTGAGGGCAAGAGGAGAAGGGGACGACAGAGGACGAGATGGTTGGACAGTGTCACTGAAGCTACCAACATGAATTTGACCCAACTCTGGGAGGCAGTGGAAGACAGGAGGGCCTGGCGTGCTCTGGTCCATGGGGTCACGAAGAGTCGGACACGACTTAACAACTAAACAACAACATCCAAATCAGAGAATAAGCCTGTGCCTTTGAAGAATAGCAATACATTTGTTGCAAAAGAAGGTGAGTCAGATTTTCCAAGGAGCCTGTAGGGCAGTGATGGCGAACCTATGGCACACGTGCCACAGCTGGCACGCAGAGCCCTCTGTGTGGGCACGTGAGCCATAAGTCACCATTGAGAAATACTTACCCATCCTCCGATCCCAGATTTCGGTACTCCCCTCTACTGGTGCAGTGGTCCAGCGGAGGGGTGCAATGGTGGCCATTACTGGTCTAGCCCAACGGGGGATTGGAGGACCAGTAAATATTTCTCTGTTAATACCTCCCCTAGAAAAAAACCCACGCAGTTAACCCTTGCAGTGCAAGGGCAGTTCTTTTTTCTAAACTAAAACCTCAGTATTCAGGTTTAATTGCAGTGTTGGCACTTTGAAATAAATAATTTGGTTTTGTGTTGCAGTTTGGGCACTCAGGCTCAAAAAGGTTCACCATCACTGCTGTAGGGTATATGCAGAGTTTATAAATAACTAGCTATTCAATCATTACTTTTCTGTAATTATTTCCTTTTCCTAATAACTAAGGTATAACTGAACTACAGTTCAAATTGTAATTTAATGAGGCAAAAGATCAGCTGTTTTGTGTTATAACTGTAACTCCTTTGGTCGTTTCCCTAAATGGTGTAGAAGGAATGACACATGGTTCAAGTGTTGGTCTGTGCTTCTATGTAATTTGAAAGTGATTAGTTGCTTCTGAGAAATGGGAAATGAATTATTACTTTTGAAAAATGTGACTATAATGATATAACAAACTACTTTGTGATGCCTTAGAGGGATGATGACAACTTTTAAAAGTAAAATTGTAAGCTCCCATTTTATGTATCTGTGCAGGAATCATCCAGGAATGAAGCATATTGTATTGATGGATCAACACTTTTTATATCATAATATGACTGGGGATCAGGACTGTCTGGAAATCATGTCATCTACCTCAAGATCTTTCTTCCCAATCTTAAATAAGTGAAGTAAAGTACATGTGGTAGTTATTAAAAGGTACTCTGTACATGTTTAGAAGCACTATTGTAAAAACAAAACTTTTTAGGGGGGAATGCTGCCACTGGAAACATCTCCCAAAACTAAATCATGATGAGCCACAGCTTAGGTCAAGCTTTGTCCACAGCTGGTTGGGGGTTAGGAAGCAGGAAAGGTCTCTTTGTCATATCTTACATGTTTTTTTTAATATTTGTTAAATGGGGGTGTAAATGTTTAATTTATTTGACAGGAAGAAAGGATATGAATTTGTAGGTGCATGTAACAGGTTGACTGCATACTCTTCTCTCTAAAACCAGATGCAGAGCTTGGAAAAAATACTTTGTAATATTATTCTCCAAATTTCCTAGGCAGGAGTCTGAAGAAACAATTTTTCCAGTCTCCCACCAGGAATGTATGGAATATGTTTGTGACTAATATGGTGACGCGAATATGGATACCAACTGATCCAAAAGTACAGAGAACTCTGTTATTAATCGTAGGGTCTGTCTCATACAATTGACTCTTTTTGGATGTATGACAGAGTTTACTAAACTGGTGGAAATGCTCTGAAAGCCTTCTGCTACTGCCTCCCTTTCCATTGGCCTTGCTAATACATGCCCAAACACTTGGAAGGCCAAAGATTCCCCACCTCAGTCTTATGAAAATAACACTACTGACATACCTTAAAAAGTTAAGGTGACTGAATGAAAAAATAGGACAAGGTTCCTGTGCACTTAGTAATATTGTATGGAAGAGGAAATTTCAGCAGACATAGTTTATAATAAAATCTACACCTGCTGAAATTTTCTCCTTCACACAACTATTGTCCTCTTTTTTTCAGTCTCGTCACTCCATACAAAGTTGGTGTCTAGATTATTGATACAATGGAGGTGAAGCTCCTTAAAGACTTTAAAGCACTGTAAAAAGCTTGTAAGAATATTTGGGGTTTTAATGGCAGAATGCAACGATGCAGAGCTGAGTTGAGAGATATCAAACAGGAGTGACTAATCTGGAAACCTATAATTTAGAGAAAAACTGAAAATGTAAGTTTATTGCTTCAGGAAATCCATTCATTGATAGAAAAAGTGCCCCAGTCTTGGTTGAAGAAGTTCCTAAAGCTTCTGTGTACATGTCTGCCCAGCCATTATGCATAAGCTCCTTTGGGGGGGGGGGAGATAAAGTGACCTCAGAAAAAGGAAGAGGGAAGATGCCTAAAGGTGTAGATTTAAATGTACATTTAAATACATGTAGAAAGAGGGGAAAGTGCACTTGGGCTATCCACCAGCTTATTTCTATCCCCACCCCCTTTTAAATAGCTTTGCTACTATGTTGGTGCTTTATTCCAACAAAGCAACTCTTTCTACCTAACCAGTCAGGTACACAGGTACCTCTTTGTTCAAATGGCTAGAGTTTATTTCTGCTTTATCTGGGGCAGCTGAGTGCTCTTTTACTTCTGCAGAAACAAGCTGTAGTGCTATGCTGTAGCAGTTGCCAGCTAGATGTTTCAGCAGTATTTTAACATCAAATTACTAGTCAAGCACAAACATCCAGCATTAGTTCTAAAGCAGTAAATTGCTAGGATAAAAAGGCACACATTAATCCAGATTTGAAAAACCAAGTTTAAATGTCTACATAGATGTGCCAATTTACATCTTAATGATAACATATGGATGAGACTTTCCTGCGCAGCTTGGTAAACCCATGCAGAAGCTGGGTCGCTACAAAGTACACCAGCAGGTATATGGCATGGACTGAGCAATTTTCCCTATACGTGCCACACTGATTCTGAAAACTGTAGTCCAAAAAGCAGTGTTTCCAAGCTTGGCTTTAGGTATATTAATTTAACACACTAATGTTAAAATAGTTACTTTAATGTTAAACAGGATGACAAGCTAGTTGGTGCATCTAGAGAGTAAAGTTCTAAAAAGTAACAAACTTAATGCTAACATATTACTTTCAAAATATTTTTCTTCTGAAGATTTTGCTATTAATGCATTAAATTAACATGTTACTTACTCCCCCCCACACTACCAATAAGGAAAACTGATTTCCAAATAGTCAATATGAGTGTTGGCGGGGGCAGGGGGAGAGGGTTCATTCAGGGTCTACCTGCTATCCTGGAGGCTTAGTGGAAAATTCCAACCAAAAGACACCAGGGTGAGCTGTTTAAAAATACCCTGCCCCTAACTAGTTTAAACCAGCTCTCAATGCACCTTAAACAACATGCCTGGATGATCATCACTGCCATGGCCATTTTGGGACTTTCACTTATAATTTTTCTACTCTAAGCCAGAGGAAGAGAATTTTGTTCATGAAAGCTTGTGTTTAATGTTTGATTTTTAGTGGTCTAAATGAAGAAATATCACATCGTCTACTTTTGGATTGTGTTAAGGACCATACGGCTATCTCTGTTGTTTTTATGTTACTTCCCAACTCTGATAACAATAATAGGCTACTTTGCAAGCCAGACAGAACGCATACACAGCCACTATCTCTACCCAACCCCACATCATCTTGATATAAAGATGGGCTTTCTGCTCAACAGCAAATGTTTACAAACTTCACTGGTGCTCTTGTTACTCCCAAGAAATGAGACCTGAGCTAGAAAAAAATAATGGTCTCCTGTCATTGCTGTTAACTAGTATTTTCAGCTAAATTTCTCAGCTACTTGCTATGGACTCCATGGGAATAGATAGGTTAAAAAAATTGTTCAAAAGGAACCAGGAGGTATCTTCAGGAGACAGTGGTCATTCTGTATATATCTCTAGGGCTATCGTGGACAAATTGTAAATCATTGCTGTGACTACATTAGCAATGTACACTAAAATGTAATAGTAGGTTTATTTCTCACAAAATTATTGGATAGAATAATATCCGAACAGTGGTTCCATATCTTCTGCAAAAACTAGAGATTTGCTCAAGAAGAAGAAGAAGACAGTAGCATCCAGTTGTCCCTCTGAGATGATGAGTTGGATACTGCAGTTTTAGTCCATTGGTTAATGTTGCATGAATTCTTGCATGAAGCAGGCAAATTTATTAAAAGCTACACATGAACAAGGATTTATTATATATTAATTCCTCACTTTTCAAAAACATTGATAAATACAGTAAGTGAAATGACTTCAGGGATTTAGGGATATATGTGATCAAAGCTTGGCAAATTATGTTTTTGCAGTGCAACTCCCAGAATCCCTTTGTCAGCAAGGTCAGTGCTCATGTTTGCTGAGGGATTCTGGGAGTTGTAGTCTAAAACACTAACATTTTAAAGTTCGCTGAGTGACAATGGTGTTATTAGGTGCTAGGAGCTTTCTCCACCTGGAATTTCCCCAACTAAGCAGCACTAATGTGAGAACCTGATTTTGATGTTTTCTTGGAGGAGCTGACTCATCAAATCATCATTGATTCAACCTAGTCTGGTGTGATTTTCTACACTAAGCAACAGGATTTGGCCAATGTGTGGATCTGAGACGATCATCACTCCACATTACTGCTGTGCAAGTTACATAAATTCAAAGTAGAGGAATATCATAATAACTGGAATTTGAATTCCTGCTTAGCTCTTAAATTCACTGCCTGGCTGTGCACAAATCATAGTCTCTCAGTCTGATTTAACTTTACGGCTTTAGATAACTTATGGACCAAGTGGGAGGGGTGTCTTGTCTGAAATTTTGGGATGAGGCACCTTATCCTCCCTGGAATTTTGAGAGTCAAATAAAATAATCCCAAATATGTCTCACAAGAGGTCTTAAAATGATCCACAGATTTCAGCTGACCTTGGTAAGTATCCTAAATTGTGGTTGCCACAACTCTGCCCTAGAACACTTCCTTTCCCATAATTCCATGAGGAGTGTTCTCACAGATGTCACACTGAGCATTAGAAAACTGCAAGATAAATCCTCTTCCCCCTTCCAACTTTTCTTATTATTAATAGTGCTTTTTTTACTTGATGATGTGTATGTGCTTGTAAGCTGCCTGGAGTAGTGGCTTGCCACTAGATGGGCGATATATCAATGCAGTGAATGAATGAATGAATGAATGAATTAGGGGAATGTTCACAACCAAGCAACAGGAAAACTATCAAACCAACTCCATTGCTCTTCAAATCTAACAGCTGTCTTCAGTCTTGGACAGGCCTAAGACATAGAGCTATAGGGTGGCCATATGTCATTTTTGGTGGGGGAGGGCAGTCTTCCTTTTGACAGGCTGCCAGAGAAAAATCCTTCTCTCAAAGGTGTTCTTGATTAGAAAGTCTGCTCAGCCCAAATCAAATTTAAATATCCCAAAGTATAGAAAGGAAGATCAGGGACCCCATTCACTCTGAGCACTCAGCAGATTCAGCAGGCACAGAGATCACCAGGTCATAGTTTACCACTATAGAATTATAGAACTCTAATTCTGTTTGAATTCTTAAAATTACCTCTAATTTTGCATTTGCACATGTAGAGTAGTATCCTCTTTTGTCCTCTCCTTTGGCAATGGTGGAAGTGGGCACTCTAAATAGGAAGGAGGGTTTTTCTAAAAAGAAAATACAATTAGGTGATTTTCTTTCTCTGAAAACTAAAATGTGATTGGCTTTGCTTTGCTCTGCTCTGATGAAAATGATGGGTTGCTACACACAATGCCAGACCCAAAGGACAGTAAAACTTCACCTGCTAGGAAGAAATTAAATTATCAATTAAGGGCCTTTTACTTGGGTAAGGCTTGCCAAGGAACATACACTACCCTTTAATTGCATTCCCTGTAACAATTTCACACAATTAGCTGCCTAAACATAGCCAAGCACAATGTGCTGAGGTCCCTCTTCAATCTGGCCATCTGGGTGTTCAATTCATCAGTGTGCTCCTAGTAGTGTCTTCCACCTTTGCCCTCCCTGTAAAACTCTGTGGGTGTGTGGCACTCCTTCATCTTTTGTCTGTATTTAAAAAATACCCTGGTTTGTTTAGCTCAGAGTGATTGACATCCCTTGGTCCTTTAGCAATTACTAATACAGATGTTATTTTAAAGACCAGTGTATAATTTTACATTGACTTCAAGAGCCAGCTAGCCATTTGCTATATGGGAACCAAATCTGGTAGGCTGCTGGTGTTGCTAATCAGGAAGGCTGATAAAAGAAAATAATATATGGGACCTGAGTGACTTTTCACACACACACATTTTAATGTGTTAAATCCCACATCACTGTTTGTTTGTTGCAGGGAATCCGGGTGTCTTTCTGTAGAAAGACATGTGACATGAAATCAGGCTATTTAAAAGGCTCCATTCTCCTGTATGAGCCTGCCCAGCTTTTAATGTCCCTGGAGGGGCCCTTCTTTTGTTCCCACCACTAGCAAAAAACACACTTGGTGGAAAGTCAAGACAAGGCCTTCTTGGCGGTTGCTTTCAACCTCTGGCACTTCCTCCATTTGCATTTGTGTTACAGCTGACTTATTATTCTACAACCATGTCAACAGCCATAACTAGGTGTGGGGCCATGGATGACCCTATACCCCAAATTTTCTTTTGGCCGCTCTTCCCAGAGCAGGGCCAGACCTATCATTTATCTCCATGAGGCACACTGTGCTGCCAATTCACATATTTATTTCCTGGTGGAGAAATAAATAGGAGCCTAAATCCATTTGTTAGTTCCTAGTAGAATAAACACACTGGATCAAATTAAACTGTATAAATTATTATCAATTTCCCCTTGATTCAGTGAGTCTAATACTCTAGTTGGAACTAACATTTGGTTTTAGGCCGATGCATTTAGAGCAGTGTTTCCCAACTTAGGGGTTGTGACCCTCAAGGGAATCGCAAAGTATTTACTGGGGGGGGGGGGGTTTTTGTCAGGAATTGCCTTATATGTGTTGTAGCCCTTGTCAAATAATTTCTTCTTTGATCTTTCAGAACGGGATATTAAAGTAAGTGTGTATGTGTGTGTATGACAAACAGGCCTTCTGGAGAGAAAAGAAGTCTCTGTTTTCTGAGAAGGGATAACCTGGACTATTTTTTACAAAAAAAGAAAAGCCAGTGTAAAGATATAATTGCTGCCGCCTTCACAAGAAAGTGATTTTAACTATGATGTCTCACTTCCAGAGAGCCTAAAGAAGAGGAGGAAAAGGAAAAGGAAGACCTCCACACACAGCAACTCCTCAGGAGAGGGACGCAAAAACAAGCATGCAAGGAAAGCTTCATGCTAGTTTCTGAAAGGGATCCTCTCTGCATGAAAGTTTTGCCCCCCTTCCCGGGTACTGTGATGTCGTTCTGCCCCCTGGCCCATCTTTGAAGTCCTTTCCCTTCTCTTCTCCCTACTTTTAACCTCCCCAGTTTTGAAATGGTGATGGCAGAGTTGGTGGCAGAAGCAGTAGGAGGGCAAGCAGCAATAGTATCAACAATGCCACTATGTCAGGGAATGATAACAATAGCCTATTAATGCAAATGTGGCAGGGTATGGGTCGCAGGATACTTGGCTATCATAAAAGGAGTCATGTCTCAAAAAAGGTTGGGAACCACTGATTTAGAGGGATCACATCTCGTTTTTCAGCTTGCTGTGCTGCCCAGGCACATTATTACCCGTAGGCCACTCCAACTCAACATTTCTAGCTGTGGGACTGCTTACAGCATATTCTTTAGTTATGAGGAGCAAATGTCATCTCTTATCTACCCCTTCATGCTTACTAAGCTTTTGCTTTCTTAAGTGTATATATTGCAATTTCTTAAAGATTGCTAAATCTCTCTGTTGTACAGTGCTTAACTTCAAATACCCCCTCGTACGTTTCGGGACAAACACATTACAAACACTTTGATTGTCGTGGGGAGGGGAAAGGAAGTCAACATCACTTTAGAAAGTTTATTCTAAAGCATATTCAGCCCTCAAAAAATATATGGATGGAAGGAGACATAAAAAGTAAAATTTGACTTGACATAAGGAAATACTTACATTTAATGAAACATTAAAGCACATAGATTAATGTGCTTTTGCCATCAACAGAATAATAATAATAATAATAATAATAATAATAATAATAATAATAATAATAATAATAATAATAATAATAATAATAATAATATGCTTTCAAGTCAGTTTTGACTTATGGCAACCCTTTCAGGGTTTTCTAGACCAGAGGTCGTCAACCCCCGGTCCACGGCCTGGTGCCGGTCCATGGCCTGAGCCGGACCGGGCCACAGAGAGACCTCCCGCCCCCCCCGCACGCACTCCCCTCCCCACAGCTGCTTTGCGCACACACGCGCATGCCAGCGCCGGCGCGAGCGCTCCCCCACCTCTTCACGCATGCACCCGAGCACCCGCGGAAAGGGGTGGGCGGGTGCGTAGGCAGGCATGCAGGCGCTCCTGCGCATGCGCGAAGGGGTGGCAGAGCGCTCGTGCCGGCGCTGGCAGGCACGTGCGCGCTCCCCCCACCGCTTCGCACATGTACCTGAGAGAGCGCGTGCATGCACCTGAGAGAGAGAGAGAGAGAGAGAGCGCCCTCGCGAGTGCAGGGGGATGTCCCGCCTTCCTCAGAGGCTCAGCTGGTCCGTGGGCTGTTCTAGACAGAGAATACTCAGAAGTGGTTCGCCATTCCCTTCTTATGGGGGTATCCTGGGGCTGTGCAGTTTCCCAAGGCCACACAGGTTGGCTCTCCTCTCTAGAGGTACAGTGGTGAATTGAACTCCCAAACTCTGGCTCCACAGCCAGATACCTCCAGAAGCACCATTATTTCTTTGAGAAAAGTAGGAATGTTTACTCTGAAGCTTTTTAGTTATTGAAATAGTCCCATTACATTTAACACTGCCTTCATTATCTCCTTCAAGGGAAAAGTCTGAGAACATCCTCTGCTGTACATAAAGTAAGTTATGGGGAGGACAGGGAAGGAATTTGTTATGAAACAGCATTCCTGAGTGGTTATTATTTGTATGTAAAACCAGTTTTTGTTAAACAAACAAACAAAAACAGAACGTTAACTCTTCCAGGAACTAGAAATTACTTTGTAGAGAATTGTAGGTAACTTTAGTACCATTTTGAGAATGAGGGACATGACAACAATGAGTGGGAAGGTCTCTCAATTGGTTTAAAAACCTATTTAAAAAATCACAAGGTTCACCCTTGGCCTAATTTTCATCATGACATTTCTAGTGGAAAAAGGAAGGAGTTGTTAGTTTAGAATAAGCTGAAGGCCACATCGGATAGGGGTTGGAGCTGCTTGTTCAGTGAAGAGCAGAAAACATGTTTTTTTTAAAAAAAATAAGAAAAGGAGTGTTTGTCATCATTATTTATTTCCATCTTCAGGGTTCCACTCTAACTTTGAATACAAGCTCACAGATTAAATGCTTGCTCTAATTAAGTCCGATCAACTACCAATCTGCAATTAAGCTGAGGAAAATGCTACTACTTAGCCTCAATCGTTTTCTTAAACTGGAGATGAAGTACAGATGTCTGTACTTGTTGCATAGAAAGCCTCTCAAAACAGAGGTAGGAAGTGGCAGCAGATCAGTTTGAAGCAGAGAAATGGCAGGTGGGAAGGAAGAAACTGCTTATTGCCTCATTTCTCCATTCTGATCCCATGCTGATATTAATATACCACCACCATCATCTTAGGGCAGCAATGGCGAACCTATGGCACGCGTGCCACAGCTGGCACACAGAGCCCTCTCTGTGGGCACGCGAGCCATCAGGCTAGTGGCTAACCTAGTCTCTGTGAATAAACAATCTCCAAAATGACCTGTCCTCAATTGTAAACTCAGCTCTTGTAAACTCAAGCCTGTGACTTTCTTTAGGGAGTCCGTCCATCTCGTGTTTGATCTTTCTCTTTTCCTGTTGCCTTCCACCTTTCCCAGCATTAATGTATTTTCCAGAGAATCCTGTCTTTTCAAGATGTGCCGAAGTAGGACAACCTCAGTTTCATCATTTTTGCCTCAGAGATAGTGATAGTGCCTCAGTATTCAGGTTTTATTGCAGTGTTGGCACTTTGAAATAAATAAGTTGGTTTTGTGTTGTAGTTTGGGTACTCAGGCTCAAAAAGGTTCGCCATCACTGTCTTAGGGCATGGTTACATGGCATAATACTCCTGGTTTTGTGCTGAGTTTAGCACACTTGAAATAGATTTAAAAGATTCTACTTACATGACATACAACTACGGTAAGTGCACATTTCTTTTGTCATAAAGTGAAGTATTTCAAACAGCCACTAGGGGTTATTTATTTTAACTTGATTGTGGATGTGGCATGTTGTATTTGCCTGTGTCAGAGTAAATTGTGTCTTTGGGGTTTGTCAATATTTGGATGTCAGGTTTATGGGTTTTGGGCTGCAGGAAAAACTTGCACTCTTGTCTATTTTTTTTCTATCTGTAACACTGATCTAGCACTATTCCAGTCTGGTTAATTAAAAGTCTACAGCAGAAGAACATGGCTTTTGTCTCTGCTGTCCATGTCACCTCAATGTGGGAAGTGAGTTTATGGCAGTGGCAAGCAGTGAGTGGCTGTGAAAGGCAGTGAGTGAGAGAGTGGATCGGCACACAATAAAAACCTCAAAAGCGGTTCCAGGATGATGCACCAACTATCAGAGCATCTCCTCATAGCTAGAGCAGGGCAGGGTTTTGTTTTGTTTTTTTGGTGCAGACATTTCACTCTGGGAATGCATAGCATCAGGAGGGGAAAACACAGGAAGCTGGAGCCCCACAGTGCCAATTCACTTAAAAATGCAATGATTTAAAAGCCCGTGTAGCCCTCTCAAACAACGTACAACACATCTTACAAATGGATTAAAGGTGGTCACATGACTACAATGTGACTTTAAACCAACTGACTATGATGTGACTTTAAACCAACTTCAAAACTCTGATTTATTTCCATAGTATAACTGCACCCTCAGACTCATGCTGAAATTATATCCTGCATATCTGCTCAGGACTAGAAACTTTGGGGGAAGGTTGTTTTTCTTTGTTTAAAAAAACAAACGGAGATTCTCAGTTATCCAGTGCAGCTGTCTTGAAGCACTGTTTGTTAACATTCTCTTGTTAAAGGTCTCTTATGTTTGTGTGGTGCTTTTGATCTCCCATCTTCTGAATTATTACAAGAGGGTGGGGGAAGGACGTTTATTATAACCTTGACCTTGATGTCCCATAAGCAAAGACTAGCGGCTGGCTGCTTCTAACTGGACAGGTCTGCTTTTCTCTATAGTTTCTTCCCTCCCCCCTCCTCAAAACTACTCAGGTAAGGAGCAGGTTGAGACAGCACCACTGCACAATAATTGTTCTTTAATTGCTTCTCCTCCCTGCTCAGCTGCCATGCTTTCTAATAATTCCTTTTTCTCTCTCCTGTCTGAGTGCATTGAGAGCTGGCTGAAGATGCTCCGGATAAAGGAACCGTTCCCTTGTGCCATCCAATTGTTGTCTAAACTATCAATCAAGTGTGGCAGTTTGAGGAAACACGGAGGGGTAGAGAGGGAAGGAGCAGTTCTGCTTGCATAAACAACCTCAATATTTTGCTATTCTCCTTCTATCTCTTTTTTCTCCTCCAACCTCTATTAGATGAAAAAAAAACTGACAAGATGGAGTTCAGCCCATCAATCAAAGCAGCTGGTGGAACAACCTCTTCCTAGTCTTAATAAATACATTTCCCTCCCATGTATTGGTTGCTTGTCCTAATTTGTTTCTTTCTCCTCTGGATCCCTCCTCCTTTTTCCAAAAGTGAAATGCCTTCCTGGTTCCCCCATTGCTACCCCCACCAACTCCCAGCAGCCCTTGAGAAAGCAGATGTTAGGCTGCAGAAATGGAGCTAGGCCGAGGCTAGAGTGGCCCAGTAGGCCCTGGTTGCCATAGTGACTGCTGAGACCGCCTGCTGTCAGTGTTGTGCCTCGTCTCACTGGCTCAGTGATTATCTCCATCTCAGCAGCTCTCGCCATATGGTCTGGGCTATAATCAAATCCCCCCTGTTCATCCCCTCCGGAGAGCCATACACCAACAGCAGTGCCTCCCTCGTGCCCCCATGATCAGAATGCATATACATAGAGCAAGCATTAATTAGGAGACATTACTGAGGGCTTATCTTGAGTTTCTGTTTGAGTTGGAAGGCAAAGCATAGTGGATGCGTATGTGATGCAAACGGTAAAAAAGGAAGTCCATATATTTAGCTCCACTTAAGTTCTTGTTTTACCTAGTGTTGACTGATCAGAGTGGAAGATGTAAGATTTGCCTTGATGGTCAGATCAAGGTCTATCTAGTCCTGCATTTCATATCCAGCATAACATAATTGCTCATGATCAAGGTAGAAAAGTCACAATTTGCTGTGTGCTGTTTTCCACTATTATCTGGTGTACAACATAGTCCTACATCTTTATTTAGAAGTTAAATTGGGTGTGATCACATGGGCATACAGCTCACATTTTGGACTGATTGTGCCACAGTCTGGTACAAGTTATTTCCCAGCTATCACATGATGTACAAGCAACAGCACTCCAGCCTGACTCTGACCCATGCCCAAAGTGGACCTTTCTGGTCCAGCAGTAGGGCTATTTTGATGGGCCAAGCCAAGAGCAACACCCCAACGGATGGAAGGGTTGCTTTAAGAAAGATCACTCCCAGTAAAGGGACCCTTTCTGATGCAATCAGACGTACACCTTTTTCACCATCCAGTTGCACCCTAAGTTTCTCTTGCTAAGTTTCTCTTGGTGTCTGTGTGAATTTCGTTGTATGTGTATACTATGTATATACTTACAATGACAATAAAATTTATTTGATTTGATTTGATAAAAAGTGAACAATAATTTACAAAAGCAACAGTTTACAGAAATCCAGTGTTAACTCATCCCTGAATCAGTATCTGTATAAACACTGCTGAAAAAGGAGAATCCACCAGCTTCCAAAGCAATGTTTCACTTTTATACAGTTTGTGCTGGCCAAAATCCTGTAACATGAATGTACGTGATATAGGGGAAATGACATCACCAGTAGTAGCACAATCCAGAAACCAAATGGAAACTTTAGATAGCAGCCACTGATGAAAGAGTTCCCTACATGGATTCTGAGTCACACACTGCAATTGATATCATTTCCTTACACTGCATGAGTTCGTTTTTTTTAAAATTTGTATTTGTACAAAAAGAAAACAAATATGAAAATGAAAAAATGCATACCTAAAAAACTTAATAATACAGAACAACGTAAACAATATAATTAAATGTGCTCACCACCACCAGGACCATTTGAAGATATAACCAAATTTCCTCCATTTATGGAGCCCCATTCCCCTTCCACAACTGCATTGACCCTTGCAAAGGTGCACAACCCTTTCCCTTTATTAATACAAAATTAATAAATTCTCCTCAGTTATCAATAGATATATTCTTATTTATCAAACCCTTCTTTAGTTTAATATTGCATGTTGACTTATCATTATTAGCTTTATTCCAAACTTATTCATGCCATTCATTTAAAAGAAAACCATGTTTTATTTTCCAAAACCTTGCTACCATTAATCTTGCCACTGTTATATTACATGTGCAAAAGGGATTTCCCCCCTTTGCCTTCTTCCTTGTCATTGGTCAAAATCCCTTTTCCTTGTAGTTTAAACTCATTCACTTGGGCTGTACCTTTTTGAGCAACAGAAAACACATTTATTCCGCTAACCCTGATACGTCCAATAGCCTGAAATATTGAAAGATGGCTATTGCATCTTGCCTCTTAATCATCCTTTCTCTAGAATAAACCAACCTCCTTTTAACTTTCCTCATAGGGCTTGGTTCTCACAAAAGTTCAACGTACTGCCAGACTGTTAGTTTGGCAGTAGAACAAAAGAGTCCTCGAGAGGGGAAATGGTACATCTTGTATTTTGTCAGTCCTGCCTTATGGCTTCTAGTTTGTTGGTTGGTTGGTTGGCTGGTTTACTACATGTGCATGGGTTTTTGTTGGGGGGGGGGGCGGGTTTCTGTCCATGATGAAGAAGTGGAAAGGAAAGCAGGTTCCTGCTTTTTTAATAGTTCTATGAAGGAAATAATTTTGGCAAGTTCAGCTTATCATGAAGGGGTGAAAGATGCATCTTCTAAAACTTTCCCTTCGTATAATTTAATAATTGGACACAAACTTTTTAATATCTTGTAACTCCCCTATACATACACTGTATGGATTTGCATTAATTTTTATACCACCTGATGACCAATACCATCCAAATGATGTATGACAAATAGTAATATATTACCCTTTTTTTAAATGATGGAAAACAGCAAAAGTAACATTGGTAAAAAGGTCAGGTTAAAAAATGTGCCGCAGTACCTTATTACTGACATGTCTGTCTCTTTTCTTCTTTTCTTCAAAAAACAAAACAAAACAAAAAACACCTGACAAAGAGATTATGGTACTGCCACTGGTGCAATAATAAACAATCTATGCCTTAAGAATTGGAATGAATTACAGACTATTTTATGAAAACTAATGAGAATTACAGTTCTTAAACTCACCTTTCCATGGACCACTTAAGTGGACCAACTTATTTTGGTCTATGAACTGAAACATATGCATGGCATTACAGTGAGGTTGTTTTCATCAGCTTCACTATCATTGTCAAAGTTAGGGTCATGTTATGAAGATTATGGCCACCAAGCCAGACCCTTATGAATCTGATTGATATATCAGCCTTGAAACAACCATTATTTTAGTAGCTTGAGAGGAGGAGATATCAAATTATTATTATTGTTATTGTTGTTGTTGATGATGATAATTTTGCGGGGGCCCCCCTTTCTCCTTGAAAAGGACCCAAGGCAGCTTACGTCATGGAGCAATCTGCCTTGCAGTCTCAATGCGACAGAAATGCAGTTTTATTGTATGGCAGCCATTTCAGGGAAAGAAGAGTTTAATTATTACAATTAATAACTTAATCTTCATAATTAATTTATTATAAGCTATTGATATTACCATTCAGGACATTTTGATGCCTGAAGAGGAAAATCCAAATGGCATCACATCTTTCACAAATTAACATAAGGCCAATTCACTGGGATTTTTTTTTTATGCAAGCCCTGTTGAAATAAAGGTGAATTGTGTTCTATTCTGCTCTTGCATATTTCCCGTCTTGAACAGAAGGATTTATGCAGATGAATTTGCTAAGAATTGTTCATGGTAAGTCAGATCAGCCTGTCTTGTTTTTTGATTTATTATATAAAAGCAAGGAGCGAAACTTTTGCACTCAGAAACTTGTTTCAGGGATGCTTAACCGGACCTCTTATTCCTCACATTTAGTCTTCTACTACATGCATGGATATTTGTTTGTTTGGAGGAACATCTAACAGGCAAATGCAATTTAGAACTTTTTTATTCCAAATCCCAGAATTCTCCAGGAATTCCTCAGGCAAAATTCTGGGAATTCTAGCCCACAAACACCTACAGACAACTTCAGACACCTATATTTTGCTCACCTGGAGCAGGACCTGTCTTGGAACCTCCATGCCCATCCTGGGCCTGCTTCCTGTCTTTAATATATAAGAATGGAAGCTGCTGCAGTGTTTCTGTCCTTTAGGCCCTATAGATGTGCCTTCCAAAGAACTATGATGTCCAGAAAGCACCATACCAGCTTCCGTGTTTGTACATTAAGGACAGGAAGTAAATCCAAGATGGGCCTCTGAGACAGGCCCTGCTCCAGCTGATTGAAATATGAAGGTTTCTGTAGGTGTGGATCTGTGGGTGGAAACTCCCAGAATTCTGTTTGGGGAATTTAAAAAATATTATTATTATTTTTTGAGAATTCTGGGATTTAGGAGTCCAAAAAATTCTGAATGGCACAGTCCTAGCATCTCAGCCTGTCTAGAATGTGAAGTGGTATCATCCAGATACCTGCTCATCACTGCATCTATTGTAGGAATGGACAGCCTTGGTAGAAATAGGGGGCAATTTTTTTCCTCCCACTGCCTGCTACAGGTCTCAGAAATGGCTGTTTTTTCTATGATTAAAAAAGTAAACAAGAAGTGCCTGGATGAGCATTTCTGGTTTGATTTCGAAGGCCTCCTGTGCCAAAACCATCTCTCCTGGAGGCCTTCAGAAGTAAAAAATAAAGAGGATGGGGCAAAATATATATTTACATTTTTATGGAGTGATCCTGTGAGGTGGCCTTGGGAGCTGAAAAAATGTTCCTCCCCCTCCATATTCTATCAGTTGCGTATTGCCCACCACTGATCTACTTACTACTTGAGAAAACTGTAATCTCAGGATCAAATTGGATTTTATGTTGGTACTCCGTGTTTGGACCTTCCAATGCAGCTTTCTCTTTTCTTAAAACAAATGTGTGGAGGTCCTTGATTTGGGCTCGGCTGCCCTGTGCCACAATTCTAAGTGAGATCACTCAAAATTTCTGTTTTTAAATGTTTCCCTTCATGAGTAATGGCAACTCTGGAGCCTTTTGTTTGTTGGAGTTTTTACAACCTCGCATACTGCCTGGAGAAGGTGTGGCTAGGAGGGATCTTTCTGGGCTGGGGTGACTGTCAACCTATCCCACACTAACCAATTGTTCCCTTCTGCCTCTGAACTCAAAGAGAGCCCCACCTTTCTGCTCAGTGCTTTTTCATTCTCTAGAGCAGCGGTCCCCAACCTTTTTGGGACCGCGGACCGGCTGAGCCTCTGAGGAAGGCGGAGCACCACCACCCCGCACTCACGCGGGCGCTCTCGGGCACATGCACGCACTCTCTCGGGAGCATGTGTGAAGCGGTGGGGGAGCGCCCACGCGCCCGCCAGCACCAGCGTGAGCACTCCCCCACCCCTTCGCACATGCGCAGGAGCGCATGCACGCATGCCCGCCCAGCCCTTCACGTGGGTACTCGAGTGAAGGGGTGGGGGAGCTCTCACGCCGGCGCTGGCACGTGCGTGCGTGCGCAAAGCAGCTGTGGGGAGGGGAGTGCGTGCAGGGGGGCGGGAGGTCTGTCTCCACAGCCCAGTCCGGCTCAGGCCACGGACCGGCACCAGGCCACGGACCGGGGGTTGATGACCTCTGATCTAGAGCACATGTGTCAAACTCAAGGCCCGTGGGCCGAATCCGGCCCACCGGGCCGTTTCATGTGGCCCTCGCTGTGTTGCCTGCTACTGTGCAGTATACAATATGCAGGCACTTACTCAGTCACCCATAATGCTCCGCAAGGATGCTGGGAATCTGTCCAGCGGGACCTCTAATCCCAGCATTCCAAGCAGCGAAGAGTCAGAAAGTGCAGCCGCAGCACCTTGGGAAATGTAGTCCTCACTCCTGTGACAGACAAGACTTCTAACTCCTGTCCTCTGAAGATGCCAGCCACAGAGACCGGCGAAACGTTAGGAAGAAAAACCTTCAGAACATGGCCAAACAGCCCGAAAAACCTACAACAACCATCGGATCCCAGCCGTGAAAGCCTTCGAGAATACATTGTTTCTGCGTGAGTTATTGAAACTGTAGGTGCCAGTTGATGAGAAAAGGGGTGGACTAATCCAGGGAACTTGGAGTTATTCTGCTTTTTACTTCCTGCAGCATTACTTACAAAAATAACATTATCTCTGGATTTATCAACACAATCAATCTTTTGTACCTGAGCTAACTGAATGTAAACATTACATAATTTATACAAGAGCCTGGAAATAACAAATTATAATTAATTAGTTACTTACAATTAATTCAATTCCCCAACAAATTACACATTAGATTATAACTTAAATTAATAAGGGATATTTACACAATGTTTGGTATAATTGTAAGTTTTAAGTCACTTTTACTGTTCTTGGAATGTGAAAAAAGGATATCACATTGCTCATATGTTAGTTGTGGGTGTTAACAAAGGTGACAGAAAAATGTATTTTATACCACTGGCAGGTGATTTGTAGCATTCACATTTTTTAAATAAGTAAAAAGTAACTATTTTGCTTTTTAAAGTAAAGTAGTTTAATTAGTTAAAGTAGCTGAATTAGTTCAAGTTAAAAAAATGGAAAGTAAAAAGTCATTTATAAAAACTGTAATTGTAATAGGGGTTAAATCCTTTTGGGACCTTGGAAAAAATGGTAACCAATTACTTTTTGAAAACAAGTTTTCAGTGTATGATTTCTGCACCATGAGATGTCAGGATTAAATCTACTTGGAAGTTAACACTCTCAGTCTTTGTGTTGGTTATGGATTAGCGCTGGAAATTCATTCTGAATATGGTGAAAAATTTTCTCTTTGTTGTTATTCTCAAGTCCAAGACACAGGTTTTCTGGGAACACTTGCCGTACATCAAGACTTGAATAGGAGTGAAACCAGGAGCATGGGAAGCTACCATCTTTGATGTGTTGAGAGCCCTGTCAACATGATGAGCCCGGCTATGACACAGAAGTGGCTGCCTCACCAAGGCCCCCTCTTGTATCTCATGGACCTCATGGGCCTTTTGTATAGCTTTTTCTCAAGTCCATTGACTGTAGCTCTGTCTTTGTTAGCCTGTCAAGAAAAGGTCAAGAAGAGGGTGGGTCATTTGGTCTTACAACTTGGCAACTGAAATGCAACATGTGCACACACACACACACACACACACACACGCACAAAAATACACACACACACATGCACGTGCACGCACGCACACACACACACACACACACAAAGTTATGATGCTAGTAGCAAAAAAAGATTTTGCACTACAGAGATTGCCCTGAGGTTTCTGCCCTCTGCACCTTCTCAAGTCTTTGTTCTTCAGTTGCTTTTCATGTGGGAGTCTTTTAAGAATTGCTGACAGATGCTCCATTGAAGGCCCTGGGTAAAGAAGGCCCTTTGTATAACCCAGATAAGGAATTTCTTACAGACAGAACACTAGAAGCTTCTTCCCATACTCTTGTTACCCACCAAAAAGGACAGAAGACTCCTGTGTCCATTAGAGACCAACAAGTTTTACTTGGCACAGGCATTTGCAGATCCTAGCCCACTTCATCAGTTACATTACACGTGACGGCTTCCCATCTGAAGCAAGCTGGAGAGTACTTGTTGCCTTCTGCTGCAACCAATTAACTTGGCTAGCCAACCTCTCCAGAAATATATTCTTCTTTGGGTCATTTTTTCCACTGTGGTTTCTAGAGAAACAGGATTTCATTCATTAGTACAAGTTATAGTCTCAAGGCCCTCAAAGTAGTAGATTTTCACTGTAGTTGTATTTTCTAAGACATCATTCTTTGCTTTCACACTTCTGTGTAGTAGCAAAAATAGTGAATTTTACTTATTATTTGTTCAGAAATCTGATTGCTAAAAGATACTAGCCTGTTCTACAAAACACACTCACCTCCCATCTATGTTATTGTCAGTTCAGCATCCTCCAGAGCAACAGCATGAGGCACCAAATCAGTTTCCCTTCCCCATTTCTCTCTCCTGGAATGCATAAATAGTTAGCAACTTGTGTTTATAACACAATGGCACGGTTCCCTGATCAAACCTCCTTTTTCTCACTCAGCCACACTACTCTTGCTCCGCCTAAGGCAGGAGCACCCAGGGAGAGTCAGATGTGCTGGAGACCGTGGAGGGTTGATTGGAACTGGCTCCCTCAACATCTGTCTAGTCTCTCAGACTTCAAAGTACTCTAGACAAGTTTAACACCAAAAATACTTTTCTAAGGTTAAGCACTGAGAACTGAGTGCACCAACCTTGCAAAGTAGCTGCCACAGAGAAAGGCTAAAAAATTTCCAGTAGTTGGACAACGCTAGGACTGGTTTTAGCATCTTCAATCCTCTTGGTCAAAATCTAGACAACTTGCTTGAAAGGATTTTTGTAGTTTATTTTAAAAAAGAAAAACAATTCAAAAGGTAAAAGTTCCAAATGGTTAAAAGAACAACTTTTTAAAAGACAGGAGCAAAGAAAACAATAATGCTAATCTACCCTATCTATACTCACACCTGAGAGGACAGGTAGTATATTTGTGGGCATGCACAATGCAGACTCCTGGCATGTCTTAAGATGGCAAATGGACCCGAGTCTACTTGTGTGTCAGGCTGAGTTCCTTCAAACAGCAAGGGAGCTAAGCATAATTCTCTTCAGAGGTATGCTAGGCTAACTAACTAATTTCCCTAATCCCTTTTATACAAGTGAATGAACCATTAAGCACCTACACCCATCTCATCTCCAGTCTCTTTCATGTTCTGGCAGGACAAATAGCTGTGTCCTTTCTGGTCCTTTCTGGCTTCAGTACTGGAGTAGCTTTGATATATCCTTTGATAAAGCTAAGTATGGAGGCATCTGCTGCCCAGCTCAGTTCTTCTTTTAAAGTGTTCAGTAGCAGGAGATGAGATGACGGTGCAAACTATCCGTTTCCATCCTGACCTTTGCCTCTGAGGTCAGATTCCTAGACTCACAGAAGCATAAAAGAGTCCAGCAACTCAATTTCATATCTCACACATCCCAAATTCTTAATTTCTTTACACATAACTAGAGATGGGGGTACTTGTATAAGAATACGAATATCCCCCCCCCCAGGTGGAGATAACGAGGATCCACTCACGATTATGCTGCTGCTGCGAGCTGCACGAAGCCTTCCTATTGCTCCGTTGCTCGCAATGGATTAGCCACTCTGCAATCTGCCAGAGAGGCTCATCATCCCGCCTTCTGCCATGACTGGCTAATCTATTGCGAGCAACGGAGCAATAGGAAGGCTCTGTGCAGCTCGCGGTAGCAGCATAATTGTGAATGGACAGTCTGGCCCCATGGGGCCAGACCCTCGTTATCTCCACCTGTGGGGGATATTGGTATTCATATACGAATACCCCATCTCTACACATAACCCATTCTGATTAGCCTGACAGAGGTGACATTCCTCATCTATCATTGACCAAAGCCACACTCTGCACCAGAAAAGTAACTATTTGCCATTACTTTCAAATTCTACACAGGAGGGTTTCAAGTAGAAGGCAATCTGCTCTACACCCCTTTTAAAGTTCTGTGTATGAGGCAGGACAACTGGGCAACAGAAGCCGTATCCATTGTTCGTATTTCAGTCATGCATATACTCATCGAATACAACAACTGCAGATGCTGTCAAGTTGGAGTTATGGTGACATGTATTAATTAATGACCTCCAGAAGAGCCAGGCTGTGTAGCCTTGGGCAAGCGGCACAGCCCCAGGATGCCCCCTGAAGAAGGGAGTGGTAACCCACTTCTGAGTACTCTTTACCTAGAAAAACCTGAAAAAAAGAGCCTCCGTAAGTCAGAATTGACTTGACACCACACAATTATGATTATTAAAGGTACTATCATTAGTTACATTACTTGGTTTAAACCAATATGGTCAAAAATCTTGCAAATCTTTCGACCTGTTTTGTTGTTGTTGGGAATCTGTAGGTGGGATCCTTTTCCCTCTTCTTTCTATTTTGCTAAGCTGATTGAGAACGTTTCCAGGTACAAAACGTTACCAACTTCCTGCACAATTCCCACCCACTACCAAACCAGACTTGACATATTAATAGTGACAGAAACCACACGGTGGATCGGGATCATAGTGCTAGGAGGGGGAGGCTTAACCCTTTTGCCCTGCCACAGTCCCAATCTGAACCCAATCTGAACACAGTGCGCAGTTGCTCTCTGCGCGAAGGAACAGCTCCACAGGTTCCCTTCTGCTTTTACATTTTCCTATTTCTGGGTGGAGATTGAGAGAGAGAGAGGATCAGACAGTAGCTGTCCTCTGCTGCCCTCTTCTGGCAAAAGTGGACCCGAACTAGAAATGCCTCTGAAAATGTGTATAATGAATACAAATGTTTATAAGGGACGTCCTGATTTTGATATTCTAATACAGTAACAAAATGCACCCATCATCATCATTCATTATCATCAGTATTTGCTAGGGAAGCACTAAACTAGAAGTTTAACTGGAGTCAGGACCCAGCTCTGCAACATGTGAATTGGGGCCAGGCGGGGAAGCAGGAACTTGCCTTGCTCTTAATATCATCTAGCCTGAACAGCCAGTTGCATGATTTCTGCAGTAAAGGACACACAGGAACATGGGGTGGAGTGAGGGTGGGGGTTGCGGGAGACCTGACAATGATATATGCAGAATATGGCTGGAAATAAATGTATAGCTCTTTTTTTAAAAAATGGAAGGTGCTCTGGAAGGAGATGTTTGCTTATGGTGTGTATGTACTTGTCTGGATTTTGCCTCTGCAAAGCAGATTTTGTGTCATTTCAAAAAACAAAAAACAGATGTGTCCTTGGCCCTGGTTGCAAATGTTTCTACCTACAGCTCTATGTTGCCCTCCTTGATAAAACATTGTGTTGTTGTTTTTGAAACAACACAAAACCAGCTGGATCACTTTACCAGTGGCAAAGGAGGTAAATTCCTAGACGATAAGCCACTTACGTCCCTTTTGTAGGCTTCTTGGAGTCAAATAGGTGGCCACATGGCAAACAGGATGCTGGACTAGATGGACTTTTAGTCGGGTCTACAAAAACTCATTTTTTGTTACTGAGTTCTTATAGCTGGAGTGAGCATCGATATAAGAAGCTGTCATTTCTCGTTTAGATCTTCTTCAATCCTCTTTAAACTACAATTTTCAGTCTTAATCATTATACACTTATATCTTTATATACAGGATTTTGAAGTGTCCAAGATCCTTCATATAAAACAAGCCCAAGCTAGTGCCCTCCAGAGGTACTGGACTACAACCCCCATAATTCCTGACCAACCTGGCCAATATCTATGCATCTGAAAGTAGAGGGGAAAGGACTGGTAGGATCAGACCTCAGTATCTGTCCTCATAGTGTCATGTTACAGTCCTTTATCATCTGGCCTGCTAGATACAATAAAGGACAGAATTGCTGTGCCTTTAAAAATTGTACATGTTATACATTTTATACATGCAAATACATACACATAGGTTGACTATATAAATCTAATTTGAAAGCTCAAAACAGACTCCTCCAGGCATTTCTATAACAAAATGTTACAAACAAACGCTGCCATTCTTCGTAATGCAGCTACAAACAATAAGGTAGTTTCTCCTGCTGTGAAATGAATTAAAACTACATCATAGAAAAGTTATTATTATTATTATTTACCACTGAGTTGCACATGGAAGTAGTGTGTGGGTATTTAATCAGGCTGGATTACTTGTATTAGCAGACTGTCGTCTGCTTTTGCAGCTCCCACCTTTTAAATCATCCATATAAAAACTGCGGGAAACTACGCTGACCACAAAACAGACTCCAAAATCCATATTGTGATGATACCGTTTTTAGGCTAATCAAAAAGGCGCAAAATCTTTGCAATCTTTGCAGATCACAGATCCTTTCTTCAGGCGACATGTTACAAAAGCCAGGTGGGGAGAAGTGTTGATGTTCAAGTCATATAGTCTACACATGACGTCAAGTCGCCTCTAACTTATGGCAACCCTATGAATGAGCAATCTCCAAAATGTCCCGTCCTCAACAGCCCTGCTCAGTTCTTGCAAACTCCACCACATGAAGAAATGTCTCTGGAGACGACCAAACTGGTGTCATCAAATATCAATTTTCAGTCTATAAAGCCCTTAGCCTTGCTAGAAACAAGAGAAACAACAAGAATACAGTCAATTCTGATTCCTCGCTTTAAAATATATCTGTATAACCATCTTGTATACACACACACATGAGCAGATCTGGCTGTAGAAACCTGTGTCTATACGTTTTGCTGAATTTGCTTTAAAATCATCATTTTTGAAACAGTCATCCTGTAGTCATTATAATGATAGAGACACAGAAGGAGAAACCACTGGGGATCAGTACTGGTGTTGTCTAACTTGTTTTGCATAGATGCTGGAGACAGGAAGGCGACAAGATGCCATCCCCACCCCCACCCCATATTCTTTGGAGAACTCCATCCATTGATTTAATACTATTTATGCTCATTTATCTCACAAACACACATCTGAAGCTGGGGAAGGGGAGGACACAACTGGCTTTTGGTTTCCTCAGGGGCTGCAAACTACTTAATTAATCATCAGGTCCTCCTTCTGTAGGAGCAGCCCAGCTGTGATGCTGGCCAATCCTAAAGATGACCATCCATCATTGTCTAAACCAGCAACCAATCAATGAAAAGAGCTCTTGTCAATCCTTAGCCAATAGCAGAAGCTGGGGTTCAAGACAGAAACTATAAAAACAGAGGCAGAGTGGAAATTAAGTCTCCTTTCATTGATCTTCCTGCTTCTGGAAATGTAAAAACAAATTAAATAGAAGGAAACAAGTTTTACATTGAGATTTTCAAAAGGCGTATGGAAATTCTAATTCAAATTGCATGACTGAATGTACGAAGTTTGGAAATCAGCTTTCAAAATCAGAATATCAAATCTTTGCCAAATATATATATATGACTACTATTTATCTTATACCATGATGACATATTTTTAACAATCCTAAGGCTCTCTTGCACAACAAAGGCCTCTTTTCTCAAATCATCTGTGAATGTCAAGGCTGCAGCCCTATGCAAACTTACCATCGAACTCAGTAGGGTTTGCACTTGAGTAGATATCAATAGGATTGCAAAAGACTGTATTTGATACATTTCTCAATTCAACTAAGAACTGCAGTGGAGTGGAATCAATGTGCTAGAGGGAGGGTCTAGTCTGAGACAGAAGGCACTGGGAAACAAGTGCGATATGTGAGGCAGTCTTCTAAACTGTTATAGCTCAAGTATAGCTAAGCTCAAATCATAGGAAAATGATTTGAAATGAATAAAAATGTATTTAAGAGTTTTGTATTAATAAAAATGAATCTGAAAGCTTTTCTTTAGAAAAACCAAAAAGACTGGATTGTACTTCTTCCTTAAAATCAGATTGTACTGCTGCTTTCCAAAGAATAATTGTTTAAATTGTTTCCATGCATCTCTAGATATGATTAAAGAATTTAATATAATCTCATGATGCCAAATTAATGATATCAGTTCAGAAAATACAGTTTTGTTGGTGCTGAGTTAGTTGGGGCCTGTATCTTAACTTTAACTTTCAGTTTTGAGAGAAAAGATTCAGCAGAGACTGAAGGAGAAAAATTGTGCCTGTCAGCCCAAATCAATGTTCTCTCCTGTTACATAAAATGTGTCCCAGAAAATAAATGTGTAATTTCCCCCCTTAACTTTCCAGGGAAGAAGTATTCAATTATTTGTGATGTTCTACTTCATCTACTCTAAGATTTAAAAGAACAAACACTGATCAGATGTTTATGGGTGGGATATCCATCTATCATTCAGATTTTTTAAAAAAGTGGACTAAAGAACCATAGGTAGTGTTTGTAAACCATAATGTGAGTATCAAAAGCTGGTGATTGTGAGCATTCCACCAGTAACTAGTAGTAAAAGTTTATTATAGCCATTGGCCATTAAAACCATGAACACATACATATACATTAAAATGCATAATAAAATTATATAACAATAACCACCAGTGACTGTTTTCCCAGCAAATGCTGGACGCTCTAACAATTTTACATTTTGAAAGTTCACAACTAATGCGAGTTTACACTGAAACATATTTCTAGGCAGCTCACAAATAAAACCTTTAAATGCATAGATTGAATAGCAGACTCTGTAAAACTGGAAAGACTTTAACAGGCCACAGAATAAAACCTACATCAGAGGACAACAGCAGCATGAGATGAATATTTGTCAGTGCCCTTGTTGGCCACTGTGAGGCGCTGTTTCACATGTAAAGTTGGCATATGGACGCTTGGTACAAAATATTTAGGTCTGTTCTTCCATTCCAACAAGAGAACAAATGTTGGATTTGGGGACCAAAGTCATTTTATTATTCCAGCCTCTGTGTGACAAGATGTAATTCAAGGTTTAAAAAGAAGCAAAATGACTTTTCCCCCCAACGTGTTAATATATTTTAATAGTATGAATATTTATTTGTGTATAGTGTATACATATATTTTATTAAAAATTTACTGAAAACAATAAAATTGTTCTATTTGGGGACTCACCATTATACACAATACCCTGTGTAATACTTTATCTCACAAATCCTATATTCACTGGGTGTGCAGATAGCAGGGTTTAGCTTTGTTTTATTTTGCTGGAATGTGGTGCATCATACAGTGTGTCCTCAAAATGGGGGGTGGGGGGAGGTTACCATGAAAGGGATGGACTGATTGGGAATATTTGTCTAGTAGGGACAAGGATCATTTACACAGGAAGTGTCTGGGTACATCTGCTTTCAAGTTGCAGGGAGGGGAGGATCATCTTTCTTTTTCTGTTACACCATCCCCTTTCCCATGCTCAACTTAAACATGAACAGCTTTGGGTGATCTCAGCTAACAGCATCTTGGCCAGAAGCCCTCTCTACCTCATGCATACATTCCTACACATAATGTGGTGACCATTTTTTTTTTGTTTGTTCTTTCTGCTCCGTGGCACTCTGCAAATGGGAGAGGTAGTCATAATTACTAAATTCACACCTTCTAATGCTGAGCTAAGGACCTCAGATACCCAGTGTGGTGTAGTGAACAGAGTGACAGACTAGGACTCTGGAGACCAAGGTTCAAATCCCCACTCAGCCATGGAAACTCACTGAAGGAGTAGAACTGTAAAACCACTCCTTAAATATCTCACTTACTTTGAAAGCCCTATTAGGGTCACTGTAAGTCAGTTTCAACTTGATAGCAGATAACTAACTAAGGACCTCACAAAAGAAGAGCCCTGCCCCCTACTGGTTTTGGCCTGTTGAGAGAACTATGTAGCCCAGCATCCTGTTCCCACAGTGATCAACCAGTTGTCTCTAAGAAGCCCAAAAGTTGGCCATGAAGACAAAACTCTTTTCCACTTGTGTTCACCCACATTTGGTTTTCAGGAGCAGGTTGTCTCTGATCCTGGACGTGACACATAGCAAGCACTTACAGCCTTATGTCCATTTATGTTCTATTCTCTTGTTAAAGCTGTCCAAATTGGAAGTTGTTGCAGCATCTTGTGGCAGTGAAAACAGACCCTTGTATATATCAAGCACTCGCCACCTTCCAAGGTAATTGGTAACATTACTGTACTGCTCTAACAGTTAGGGAATTTTTACCTGGTATTCAGCCGAAATCTGGCTTCCTGTCACTTGAGCCCATTGTTGCATGTCCTGCACTCTAGAATGACTAAGAACACATCCTGCCCCTCCTCTGCATGACAGCCTTTAAAATATTTGTAGAGTACGATCATATCTCCTCTCAGTCTTCTTTTCCCAAGGCTAAACATGTCCAGTTTTTTTCAGTCTTTCTTCATAGGGCTTCGTTTCCAGTTCCCTGGTCATTCTCATTTCCTTCCTCTGAATTTGTTTGTCTGCATCCTTCTTTTAAAGTGTAGTGTGCAGAACTGGACATAGTACTCAAGGTGAGGCCTAACCAGTGCCAGAGAGAAAGGAACTAATACCTCATGGAATTTGGAGCCTATACTTCGGTTAATGCAGCTGAAAATAGTATTTGCCTTCTTTATTGCTGCATCACACCATTGGCTCATATTCAGCTTGTGATCTACAACAATTCCAAGTTCCTTCTCACATATAGTATTACTGAGCCAATTAATTGTAACTGTGCATTTGGTTTCTTCTTCCTAGGTGCAGAATTTTGCACTTACCCTTGTTCAATTTCATTCTGTTGTTTTCAGCCTAGTGCTCAAGCCTATCAAGAGCTTTTTGAATTTTGTTTCTGTCTTATTTCTGTTCCACACAATTTTGTGTTATCTGCAAATTTGATAAGTATTCTCTGCACCTCCTCATCCAAGTCATTAATAAAAATGTTGAAGAGCACTGGGCCCAGGACTGAGCCTATTGGTACCCTGCTTTTTACCTCCTATCAGTTTGAGAGGGAGCCATTGATAAACACTCTCTGAATATGATCCTCTGATTGTTGTCATATACAGCTCTCCTGTAGTTTGCTTGCTAATCAGAATATAATGGTGCCTCGTTGAATAAAAGGGTGGTCTATTAACAAGACTGCAGTTTAGGAAAAAAAAGGGAGGGAGGGAGGGAGGGAGGAAGAAAGGAAGAGAACTGAGCTTGAACTCTAGGAGCAACTCAAGGGTGAGGTCAAGACATTTTTGCTGCTTGAGGCAAAAATGGAATCCCACCCCCTAGACTGGAAAAAGACTCTTAGTATTGTACATATGCAGGATTCTCTAAGGATCTCCTTCCAAATGTCCCCCGGCTTGGACATTCTGGGAGTTGTAGTCCAAACAAAAGTAACTTTTCCAAACTCTGGTGGAAATTAACCTTGGGAAAATATCTTACGTTCTCACTGACCAGAAACGTAAAGAAAAATGTAACAATATGCACTTTAACAAATAGGTAAAATAAACTGGAATTTTAAATAGTCTTTTGTACTGTGTCTATACTGACATAAGTCAAAGGGAAAGTTGGCACAACCTGGTGAAACATATACTTGGCTTGGAAATACTTTTGCCTCTAATGCACACACACAGGCATGGCTTTATCAGGTTTTGAAACTGTTCTCCTGTTTATTGGGAAAAAAGAAATAAATGGTCCGGGATAAATAAACATCTAAGCCTGCTCCCCTTGAAAGCAGACAACTTAAGAGGCCTGTTGTATTTATCTGCTTGATAGGACAGGGAAAGCACTCTGCAAATGCTCAGAGTTTCTGCTTTACAGGCTGTAGAAATGAGGCTCAACCCAGTCTTGAAAACAAAAACAAAAACACAAACAGAGTTCTAACTCCCGTCCTCTGAAAATGCCAGCCACAGAGACTGGCAAAACGATAGGAAGAAAAACCTTCAGAACACGGCCAAACAGCCCGAAAAACCTACAACAACCATCGGATCCCGGCCGTGAAAGCCTTCGAGAATACAAAAACCAAAAACCTCCAACTTCAGCTCCGGAAGAAGGCCTGCAACTTCTCAGTCAGAAAATAGAAATGCGCTGCCGATATTGGCCGGTAGGTGGCAGTGGAGGATCACAAATACGGCTTATTTGCCGCATTGCAAAACATGGGCCAGGAAGCGTAGAGAGGAATTATATAAAAGAAAAATTATATAAAAGGCACTGCAGGAAAAGTGCACTTGCGCTTTTCAAAGAAGAAAAGGCACCGGGGGAAAGATCGCTGTTGTGCAGATGTTGTGTGAAACAGATTGGGAACATGTTTCTTTTACTTGGCTCGGTCTTGGCTTCGCAGTCATAGTTGCAGAAAAATGCAATTGTACTCATCGTAATCCAATCTGTTCCAGCATTCTTAACCTTAACTCAGGTTTTTGCCCTCTCTAAATCCTGAGTCAGAATTGAGTGACTTGTTGCACTTCAGATAATTTGGGGTTTCGTTTCCCATCGTCTCCCGTCTCTCGCTAGAGCAGATGGGAATTGTGCTCTTTAACAATATCTTGAAGGCAGCAGATTTCCCCACCCTTCTCCTAAAATATCTTAGGGCCTTCTTCGTAAGGTTTGTCTCCAGTGTGTTTGCAGGTATTATGATTGGTGGCCTTTTGTTTAAAGAGACTGGGGTGAAAAATGCCAAAGTGCTGACTGAGGAGGAGTTTGAAACCACCCCTTCCACCCCTAAGCCTCTCTAAGAAGCTAACCCGGCCCCGACAGCAGCCATGAGACTTTGGGACTTTACTAAAGGTATATAATTTTCCAAACTACCCACAAGAACTTGGTGCAGAGCCTGAAGATGAATTATCATCGAAAGCTCGCTGTCTGTTATTTGCTTGATTTGTTTAGTGGTCTAATAAAGGTAACAGATGCTCCTGCATTTGTATTTTTTTGCAGGCCACACATCCCTTTTTAAAATTCTTTCTGATTGTTTCATTAAATAGTTAAAATCTTCCCTGAGAGTGAAATTTGAGCTCCGTGCCTCAGTCCTTGAACTGGTATGTGAATTTGAGCAGTCAGCATAGGCAGCTGCTGGACTAAAAAGCTGGCAGGGTGGTGCCCTCTTACCTCATGGGCCCTCTAAGCCAGTCAGCAAATAAAATGGCATTGGGAACCATCCGGATCTCTTCAAGAAGGCAGCTGAGAGGCTGTAGGTTGTGGGCCATCCTTACCCATTTATTTTATTATAGTACGCTTACATCCAACTTTTTCTCCATCATAGTACTTGAAGAAGTAGTCATGGATCCCTGGCCCATTTCCCAAGACAGCTGCGTCAGTATTCTCATGCCATTTAATCAAAATTAATTCCAAAAATAGGTTACAAACAGCAGCAGGCAGCATTTTAGGAAAGCAGAATAGTCTATCCTCTGTAGAAAGACATAAGAATGGATCAACATTTTTACAGGTAATTTTGAAAAAATAATTCCACTATATATTTTCAAATGTGTAGCCAGTCACAGTGTTTTAAACCCATTCATGTTGTTGTTCAACTATTTATATGTATGCGTATCTGTATCTATTGCCCTTCGTTAAGGGTGAGATACAAGAATTGCAACACAAAAATCAACAGTAAAAATCAAATGTCTAATTCTGTTGGTTTTCAAATCTGGCAAATGCTTGATTGAAGAAGGTTTTTAAGAGGGATTGAAACACCATCATGGCAGGTGACTACAGCAGGGCACGGGGGGGCATACCTTAGGTGCATCTCTGCCACAGCGAGGGCAGGGCAAACACACAACACTTGGCTGCCTGGGGCAAAAGGCAAAATGGACATGGACACATAAATACCAGGCTAGATACCAAATCTGACCTGCACGGTTGTTAAATCTGACTTCAATTGGCTGGTTACAGAGCCACCTCCTTCACTCATTGAATTGGAGAGCAGCTGGAGAGCTTTGTGGCCACAGCACAGAGCAGGTAAGCTGACATGCCTCAGGTAGAGAAGAGGGAAGAGGGACTTTTGTCGGACTCCAGAATCGGGCACTGGAAGTAGTTGCCTCACTCAGTTTAATGGTAGGTTTGTGCTTGAGGAAAAGCCACTTTTGATTGTTTCCAGAGGTCCATGTGCAGGAAAACAAGAAAATCTTGATCTGATAAATGGACAGGTTGATGGGGGGAAACTATTCCCTCAGGCAACTGACTAAGGAAAGACTGTCACTATAAAAATGTAAATATAATAAATAAATATGTATGCAATGTTTCCAGCGTTGCAGATTTGCTAAAAATCAGCACGTATACTATAACTTGTCCCATCTCAGTGTATGTACATCTTGGATGAGGGAGAGGGGCTTCCAGTAAAGTTTTCTTCCTGGCACCTGTTTTTGTTATAAATGAAACCCCAGCTGTTAGGAAAAGCAAAAGCAGATGTGGGTTTTTATCTCTCTCTCTCTCTCTCTCTCTCTCTGCAATTCCATTACTCCCTCTGTACCCTTTGATGGCTCTGTTTCAGCTCCCTGTGATTCTGATATCAAAAGAGATTGCTGGTGCCTCCGATGAGCCCCTTCCAGAGCAGTGACATAACACTGGCGGTGTTGTCAGCAAAAGGAAATTTCCACATCTGTTTGGCCATGAGCTCTCTTTCTCTCTCTGGTCCTCACATAAAATGAAAGCTAAGGTCCCCATTGGCGCTGCAGTATCCTCTCCCGTCATGCTATATAAAGGAACAAGGCCAAATCTTACTGTAAAATCAACAAACTCACGCTCCATGTTGCACAGGGCAGTCAAAAGAAAAATATTTTAAATATAATAAAATGCACTGCATGATCTCGCACTGGGGAATAATGTCTGGATGAGTTATAAATCTTTCCAGAATCAGGCTCTGTAATGGATGGGGGGTGTGTGTGTGTGCATGTGTGTATAAATGGTGATTTCACTTACCATTTCCTGTGGTTTGGGCAAAATGAATACTCTTGTTGTTCAACCTCATATCCCGGCCCTCTGGTCTAATGTGCAAGGCAAAATGTAGAATCAGCTTAGGGTTGCCGACTTGCCTTGATCCTGTGTCCTTGACAGCAGCCTGAGGGTGGCCGGGTGGCCTCTTTTAGGGACTAGAGTCCTCCATTTGAAGAGGACAATCCTTTTGTTGGTGGCTTCCATTTGCAAGGCTGTTTAGTTACTGTTATTAAAATCTTAGAATCAAACAGTACAGAGCTGGGAAGATACCCTGGAGTGATGCCAGCCAACCCAACCAGTATTAATCCCTTAAATGGCAAGAAAAGTTTCAAGTATCACTATTTCGGGCAGGGCTGCTATTAAAAGAAAGAAAGAGGGAGTGAGAGTGTGGAAATACAACCATTTTCTAGATATTCGAATATTTGCAGCTTCTGGAACCAGATGCAGATTCTATAGCTTAAACATCAGCCACTTCTGTCTCTCCATTGGCTTTTTTGGGGGGAACTTTACAGCATGCATACCATTTTGTGACATTGGAGTTGGGGTCATATAAATTACAACCCTAGTGGTAGTTTGGATTGTTTTATTTGGGCCTATTACTCTGTGTCAATAATGTTAAAGTCATGGTCAGCAGCTTATTGTGCCACAGAATAATTTTAATTAGGTCGTAAAGACCCTATGATTGACCCCTATTCCAAAATGCCTGGTGCTGCAATCCATTTCTGTAGCTTCGGTATCCTATTCCTCTATTTCAGGAGTAGGGAACCTGGTGCCATCCATTTGTTTTGGATGATAACTTTCATGTCCCTTGACTGTTGGCCATGCTGAGTGGTACTTACGACTGTCATTGTCCAAAACATCTGCACACCACCAGATTCCTTGCCCATCCCCTGCTTATTCCATCTGAGGCTGGCCCCTGGGCAGGGAGGGAGGCGATGTAACATGACTCAGGCGGTCAATCCTGGCCAAGGGTCTACTTTTGGGGCAACCCTTATCTTACAGCAATCAAGCGTATGGTTTCTTTACTAATGCAAAGATTAAATTGTCCCATTAATGAGCAGGGAAGTAATGCAAAGGGCCGTGGTTATCTTGGAACTGCAGTGACATTTTACCCCCAGAAGATGTCAGGCTAAGAGAGTTTAGCAGTAGCCATTTATAGCAGCTGAGCCAAAACAAAAATGGAGAAATAATTTTTTAAAACTGCATTTGTGAAGTGTGATTACTTAGACTGGAAAAAAAAATGCTACATACATATCCTGCTGCCACATTTTGTTAGAGCAGAACATCTTTTGAATAAATATACACTTGCTTTCTTCTAGTTCTCCAGGATGGTGGAAAGACCTTCCCAAACACCTTTTCTTTTCAAATTATCTTTGTGAATCTTGACAAGGGACATCGGTGTAAATGTGGAGTATCGCCCTGGGGGATTTGGGTGCTTCCAGATATGCGCTTTAAAGTCCCTCATCTTTCCCCATTCCTTTTTCTGAGTTTTTTCTCCTGGGCGCAAAGTGTCAAAAGGAGGGAAGGACAAAAGAGCTGCAAAATCCTTTTTGCCAAGCAGGCAAAATAAGAACTGCCCCTCCAGAAGCACCCTGTGGTGAATAACCAGGAATGCCCATGGCCTCCTTTGTGAGAGGTTTGGCTGTCAGCTTTGGAAAAATTTGCTCAGGTAAGTGTCCCACGTTCATATCCTCCAAACTTGTCAGGGGAGACATCTTACATGCCACAGAAAGATTCTCATCCTTCGAGGAGGAGTTTAGAGGAGAATAAAGTGAGAAATTAAACTGCAAATCAAAACGCGCTCTTGCCATGCTTTTTGTTTGGGGCACTTTATTTTAATAAGGACCACTTAATTTGTTCTTTGGCAGACTGAAGAACCTATAAAGAGAGGAAAAGGAAAACAAAAAGGAGAGAGAGAGATGGCAATAGTTAATTCATCCCACTCAAGTATTTTGGCAAATGCCATTCCCATCCTGTCCCTTCCAGAGCAGCCCCATGTCTACTGCCTCTGCCTTCCATTATGGGCTAATTTACTCAATCATGCTAAAGTCTGTCCTTTAGGGACCTTTCGTTTGTTCTTGATTGCATTGCACTATGTCACATGTGCCATGGTAAATAAATGCTCAGTAGACACAGTAACAATATTTCATAATGTTATGACTCGTTTCTTTTTTTTTTAAGTCCCCTTCTCCATCACTTAACAATTTCTGAGCTCGATATTCAGATCAGATAACAAATTCTGTATATACTGAAAAAGCACTTGTTCAGTGATCACTGTAATAATCACTGAAATGATAATGAGGTGCAAATTGCAGGTTCCAATTTCACGTTCATGTCATTTGACATTATTTTTAGATTTTGTGTAGCATACTTCCCTGAATGCCTGCTGACTGAAAGGCACTTTAAACTCATTTAAATTAACAAGCAAACTAGAGTAAACTTATCCAATGGGACACAGTTAGTCATGACTGACTTGTTCCACTGAATTTCAGTGGATGTACTTGGAGTATGACTGTCAGGCTCTAAATAAATGTGTTTCCTTTCTTTAAGTGTGGAGACATTAGGATCACCCTAGCCAAGCCCTACTCAGAGAAACAGCACTGACCTGCATCATGGCCCACCTGAGACATTTTGCTGCCTGAGCCTAAGAACAAGATGCAGTGTCCTTAAAAGTTGACTGGGCTAGTAGGCAGTATTCTCCACTGCACTGATGGCAGCAGGCTAATTGAGCAGGCTGCTTGGTGTCTCTCCTCCAACATATATGGTGTCTCTCCTCCAACATCTTGCTATCGCCTCCTAACAATTGGTAGTTGCCCCACTCTGCCTTATGGCAGGGCCAGCCTTCAGCATATTTTACCCACATCCTCAAGCATTTTACAGGAGCTAATCCTCAAGCAGGAGAGAAGTGTGCATGTCAAATATCATGCAGCATAAACAAAAGCAAGAACACGGAGAGTGGAGATGCGACTTAGCCAGCTTTCAATTGCTATAGTTTGAACCTCTCACCTCCATTGATCTACAACTTCTTATCCATCCTCATCTAGCACAGCCATGGGAGAGGTGCTTTTTTTTGCAGAGGCATTTTTAAAAAAATTAGCTCCATATCACACGCGCCAATGCCAAGAAAGATAGACAAAATTCCCTGGGTAAAATTCTAGTGAACTGAGCCCCTAATTTTATCAAGATTATTTAAGCAGATGGCCAAGTGTTGTTGTTTTTGCCATATGAGCACTAGATGGCAGGTATGTCTTTAATATAAGGAAGGAACCTGCCATGGGAAAAGCTCACTGAATGCAAAATTAGGATATAGGCCAGTTGCAGATGTTTGTGGCAGTCTTTGTGAAAGGTTGTGAAGAGAGATCATGGGATCCCCAACTCTAGAGATTTCGCAAAGTTTATCTTTTGAACCTGGAGGAGGAATTTGCACTTTATGACACTAACTCCCAAACTAGGCTAAGTACTATCCTCCAATAGAGGTTTTATTTAGAATAAGGTATTCTAAGGAGTGGGTTGGTCTTAAGTAGGCACAGCAGAGTTGATTCACTGTACCTGAACACAAGACACCCTTTCAAGCATTAGCTCTTCACCCTTTCTGTTACTGTCAGTCTGCTTTGGTAGTCAAAGCAGATGTTTACCAAAACCTAAACATTTTGGAACCTAAATAAATAAATAAATAAATAAAAGTAAAAAATAATTTTACTCCTACTTATCTATTTTAATTTTTAAAATCCCCTTAATAGCCTTTTGACTGGCCAGAGTTTGGAACAGTAACATTTTTAGACTATAACTCCCAGAATTTCCCATCGTCATGGCCATGGAGGGCGGGCTACAGTCTACAATTCCAGAAATTGTAATTTTTAAAAAAATATTTTTTTCTAAGCTCTGTGACTGACACCAAGGTGGTACTGTGGAGAGACACCAACACTGCACCATCAAAAAATGACAGTAGAAATTGGGGTATGGTGGGGAATTATCCCCAGGGTGTAATCCAGCAAAAGTTAATCCCTTTTAAGAGCATAAGAAGGACCATGATGAATCAGATCAAAAAAACTAATTGGTTCGGCATTTGGAATAGAATTCATTTCTGAAACAAATCCATTAATTGCTCAGTCCTGTTTTAAAGTCTTCCAGTGTTAGTGGTTCTTACTACTTCTTGTGGCAATGAATTCCACAGTCTTAAGTATACGCTGCATGAAGAAATATCTCTTACTTGTCCTGAATCCCTGACCATTCTGCTTCAGATTTGTAATAGATCTCTTGATTTCAATAGATTAATCAAGTATGTGCTTATATCTCTTTCAGTTAAATCAGTGGGCTTTTAAAGGGCCTAATTATAGTGAGTCATACTCATAACAAGCTTGTTTTTACCAATTATATGGAAAATTAAGCGAATAGTGGCACATATGAGCCATGTATGATCAGTTTAACACACCCTGTGAACAGCAAGACACTATATGGTGTTTTTAACAACCCCCCTTCCCCCCATGAGCAACACAAGGGGAGATTTGACCCTGGCATGTAACCTGGGCTGCTCACTAGCAGTCCCACCTCCTCCCTCGTCTACTTTCTCCCCAGCCCAGGCTAAGTGCTATTGTAGTTGCTAGGCAACTTGTAGTCCCACAGCACTAGACAGGAGAATTATTGGTTGCAGTTGCCAACAGCTACAACTGTGCCACTGTGGACTAATATACATTTAAACTGGTTTAATATTTCATTCCTTCTTTGTACGGAAGCTTGGGAAATGTAGTTCCATGCAGAAAACTAGGAGGCTGTAACATAATTCTTAGTATCTTCATAGTGAAGATAAGAAGCATTTGCCTTCACTCTGACATGTCTTTGTGACATCATCATTTAGAAAAATATGATTGGCTAGGGAATAGTATTCAAACAGCAGTGCTTCCTGCCCTCATTTTAATTTGGCTTTGTAATTTTTGTCACACAGAGAAATCTAACTCTTGCATGATCTTGCTATATCACACTACAATCTTGCTACATCGGGGTAGGGATTATTCTGGATTATAACTCTCACTGTCTCATAATCCCTCACCATTGACCAGGCTGGTGGGGAGTGGGAATTAATTCCAGGTGTAGCTTAAAACCTTGGTAGGGCCACAGGCTTCTTGTTTGCTCACATGAGCTCTGATAGGTTAGTGTTTAAAGCTGTTTCCAATTTAAACAGGCGATGAACAATGTGAAAGTGATAAGTGGGTGGAGGACTGGAAAGTGTCCCCCACTAACTCCCACTCACCCTAAAAATACAATGGGCAAATTAAAGACACCAGTTCTTTGTCTCCCACTCTCTCCTCCTAGGCCAACAAATGTATTTTGCTTGGAAGACGGGGAATAAGCAAGCCAAAGAAAGCAGTTGTGCATTAACTGGGCTTGGCAGTTCCTCTGCCCCCTTCCCACTGTTGCATCAGGTACCTTTTGCTAGAGCGCAGAATTCTGGATCTCAGATCACAGGGTTATGTAAAATAAAGTGCTATGTTTCCTTTGCCTAACTTTTCTCTCCACTGTGAAGCACCCTTTTTGCACAACCAAAATAACTGATCCCAGGTTTCTGTTTCCAGAAATAGTCTTATTCTGTGGATTGGTGCAAGTTGGCGAAATGGATGGGAGATAAATCTGCTCAAGGGGTTAGCACTGCAGCTCAGAGCAAACCAGGTAGCAGATGGGGATAAGAAGGTGTGCCGGAGAATCCCTTCTTGGCCTGTGCCATCATGGAGAAGATGGCTGGCTGTAAGAGAACTTGTGAAATGTAGGATAAGAAATCAGAGATGTTACTGCCAGCATTCTCAACATTTTTTAGTCTTTATTTGACTGAATAGTGTCCACTTACAGACATTTTCTTTGCAGTTTGTGGGAAGAGAATATACTGCAGTCTCTTCATGCTTTGTATACTGTGTGTCCATATACATGTGTCTGCACATATTTTTGTCCATGCTCATGTATTGATTGATTGCATATTATATGCAGATGCATTCATAAGAATCCCAATACCATTTATTTTTAAAAGAAGAGTTGTTCTGGGTTGGAAGAGAAGAGGTAATGACCCATTCCCTATAACCATTTTTCCAAATTCTTTTCCTTGCAAGATTTCAGATATGTTTTTACAAATATATACTGTCTGATGGGGGTAACTGTGTCTGTACAAAATGGCAAAAAGTTAACATACTTTACAGGAAATCTCTGAGATGGTCCTCAATACATAACCCACTAGTAGAGAACACCTTATCTATGGATTCTTACATAACTAAGCTCACATTAAAATATAATAGTTAGTTTTTAAGGTACCACATGTTTTTGTCTTGTTTTGTTTCTTTGGATTTTGTCTGATATCACTCTAGGCTGCAATATTTTGTTGCAGGTCTCAGTTCAACAAAACCCAGACAATTATGCCAAAAGCTGAGATAGCAGAGTCTGCATAAGTCAAACTGCAAATGATTTGCTTATAGTTACCTGAGTGACGCTGTGCTCTGATAATGTGGCGTCATCCACCTAAAATGAAGGAATAAAAAGTTAAGATAGTTCAGATTAATTGAGGGAGGGATAAAGTAAGGGACAGGACTGTAGCTAAGTCAATAAAGTCATACAATCCAGGAGGATTCTTGAAAAAGGAGAAAGCCTGGCCCAAGGGTGGTGCCAGTGACGGTATCGTGCCTAAAAACTTGACCAGTGTAGAGTGGCAGTAAAGCAAGCAAAGAAGGAATGTAAGGACCAGACTGCTGAAGTCATTTAAAATATGTATTTATAAGAGTCTTTCAATGTATCAGAACAAACTAGGCAGTCAGTCTATAAGAACTGTGGTGACAAAGGTTACAGGAGGTACATCTGACCCACTTTTAGGGGGCAGAAGGCAGACAACTGAGTAAGTCAAACACAGAAGGGTTTACAGAGTTAATTGACAGATTACTGATTAACTTGTCACTAGCGTGAGATGGAACAGATATAAGCAGGGGACGCTCAAGCCATGATGGCAAAAGGCCAGCACTGTCCCAAAAAAGGAAGAAGGAAGTGGAGAAGAGAGTGTGGCAGCCCCACACCCACCATCATGAGACACTGGCTCCTACTGTTTAGAACCAACATTCAGTTCCTTGCACTATAGGAGGTGGCCAGGAAATGGCCTGTTCAATGGCACAGGCACATTCCAAGCCATCCCTGCTACAGTCCATGGGCTCCAAGGCCCTCTTAGAGGTCATTGCTAAATGCACAGCAGAAGTCAACTTCAGACAATGTTGGGAATGTGGCTGGTCCAGTTGCCGATGCTGCCTCCTCCCTTTTCCCCCATTTTGCTCCTGATCGTGCTGGCTGGAGGATTCTGGGACCTATAGTCCAAAAAGGAAACTTTTCTATTGTCTGTATATTTTTAAGTTTCATATTAGCTGTTAGAGCTGCTAACAGCTACAATTATCTGAGTGTTTTTTGCCACGTGGCACCTGAGGCTCACCTGTAAAGTAGGCCATAAACAGAGAGTCCTTCTGGAGGTGGCTGCAGTGCATGCTGGGAGGGTTCAGTAGGAGCTGCCTTCAAGAGGTGGAGGCTTGCCAACGGATACTATCTTTGCTCTCTCATTCCAATCCACCATGACAGAAGCAAACCCACATCGAAGGCATAGTCAGGGCTTTTACCTAATAACCGCCCAATAACAACCATGCAACAGGCTCACATGAGCCTTCTGTAAAGCAAAACTTATGTAAGTGGGAAGACTAGTTGCACATCCTAATAAAATGGACATGGAGTTGGATCAAGACATTAATCATCTTGAGAGGAGACTCTCTGAAATCAATGGGAGACATATTAGATAGCTCAGTGGTTTAGGTATCTGGCTGTGGAGCCAGAGGTTGGGAGTTCGATCCCCCAGTGTGCCTCCTTGACAGGGGCTGGACTTGATGATCCATATGGTCCCTTTCCAGTTCTGCAGTTCTAAGATGATGATGATGATGTTAGTGATGGCTAACTTAAATCTCATTGCTTTCAATAGGTCTACTGTAAGGATAACTGAAGTCTGGCTCTAACCTGTTGTTCTTCTGAAGGCAAGTGGCAGAGACCTTTATCTTAGCATATAAGAAATCCTCAAGAAATCTGCACAGTGGTGCCTCGACTTACGAACGTCCCTACTTACGACCATTTCGAGTTATGACCAGCTCCGGCTGCAAAATTTTGCTTCTACTTGCGACCGGAGCTTCCACTTACGAACAGAAAAAGGCAGGGGAAAAAGGCGGGAAATTCAAATTTCTAACTGTAGGTGGCAACGAGCCTGCTTCTTTGTAGCTCTTTCGCCCCAGCAGTTAGAGAGTGTGCGTTGTTGTCGGAGGCTTGGGACTGCCTCCTTCTGCTTCTGAGAGTGTGTGTGTGCGTTTGCAGGGAGGCTTCGGGCTGCCTTGTAAGGTAAGGTGCTTTCTGCTTTTTAAAAACTGTTCTGGGTGTTTTTGCAGCGTGGTTTTGAGCTGGGGGGGTTATGTTTCTGTGCTGTGATGGGTCTTGGGGGGTTTGTTTGTTTTTTGTTTCCCCCCCCCCCCATTTCCGATGGGTCTTGGGGTTTTTTGTTGCTTTTTGGAGTGTTTTTCCCCATTTCCGATGGGTCTTTGGGGGTTTGTTTGTTTTTTGGCTTTTCCACCCCCATTTCCGATGGGTCTTGGGGGTTTGGTTGGTTTTTGGGGGGTTTTCCCCCATTTCCAATGGGTCTTGGGGGGTTTGTTTGTTTTTTGGCTCCCCTCCCATTTCCGATGGGTCTTGGGGGATTTGGTTGCTTTTGGGGTTTTTTCCCCCATTTCCGATGGGTCTTGGGGGGTTAGTTTGTTTTTGGCTTCCCCCCCCATTTCCGATGGGTCTTGGGGGGTTTGGTTGCTTTTTGGGTTTTTTTCCCCATTTCCGATGGGTCCTGCATGCTTCCCTTGCTTTTTCCTTTGTTTTCTTTGCATTTCCGAACTGCCCCCTTTGTTCTCTGTGCATTTCCGATCTGCTCCGTTTGTTTTCTGTGCATTTCCAATGGGTCTTGCACGCTTGATTGCTTTTCTTTTTTTCCCCTCCCCTTTGGCCAGAAGGGATTAATCGCGTTTCCAATGAGTCTGGCAGTGATTTTTTTTTTTTGGGTGATTTTTTTCTTCGGCCGGAACGGATTAATTGCATTTCAATGCATTCCTATGGGAAATGGTGCTTCGACTTACAACCATTTCGAGTTACGTCCATCTTCTGGAACGGATTATGGTCGTAAGTGGAGGCACCACTGTATTATAGAACACTTGGAAATAGAGGCACAAATGCATGCCATGCTGCACCACTCCAAACCATGCCACATATGCACATGCTGTTCATGTTTTAAGACTAACCAAGTATACAAATATATACTACTCAGATGGTCATTTATTTCAATCCAAGTATTTATTTAAAGCGACAACTGTTTCCATCCTGTGAGTACGAGATCAATACGTAATGGAAGTAACTCCTCCCTCCCAAACAGAACAGTAGAACACTTGATAAAACTATCCTAACCTTTCTATCTTTAACAGTGAGCCATAAAGACCAACCCCAAACAGCTTTCTCACAATGCTAGTAAGAAGCAGGATGTAGTGGGAGAGCAAGTTGGCAGTTGGTGATAATACAGAGGAAGCTGCCTTTCACTGAGTCACACCACTGGTTCCTCTGACTGACTGCAACTGTCTGGGAGTTTCAAACAAGAATCATTTTTAGCCCCATCTGAAAGCAGTGGGGATTGAACATGGGCCCTTCTGCACAGAAAGTGTATGCTTTGCCACTGAGCTACATCAAAACCTGCCCTCAAACTTAAATCAAATTTTGTTTCCATTCTATCGTCTTGGCCTGGCCACTTTTTCTCCTCAATTATCCTGCTTCTTTTCCTAGCCAGCTTTTTGCTCTTGCACTTGGCTTCCTGAGGAAATCTTCTTATTCTGTCTAATGGTAGACACAGGCCTTTCACAATCACCTCCTCTAACTTGATAGTTTAAGCCACAGTCTCAGTAAAAGTTGAGTTGTTAAGAAGGAACAGCAAAGAACAAATCTCCCCTAACAACAAGCAATGAGGACAAAGGAATCAGGATGACTTCAACCCAGTCAGCTGCCATGCTGTGTTAGAACCACCACGTGCTTAGAAGGAAGTGGTGTCTTACTCCTGTTTCTTGCCTGTGGGAATGTTTCACTATTTGTAGACTCTCTCAGGAATAATTTCACTCTGCTCTGAATTACCCGTGAGGTAATCAAAGAGAACAAAACCATAAGTTGCAGGTTCTGGAACCATCTGGGGTAGAAAGAGTTTCATGAGGTGAGCAGGAAGACCAAGTGTAAGATGACACAAGAAATTTAGAAAGCAAAACAAGAGAGGAGAGAACAACTCACTCTGAAATTTAACTTCTGAATCACTTGCTGGGGATCAATTTCCAAAATCACACTAGAATTTGAAAAGAAAAGAGAGTAATTCAGTGCAGTTACTGTGGGGTCTCAGATATCTTCCCTTGGTAAAGTGATATCTTAGTTACCAAAATGCAATGTTTTCTTTCTGCTATGCAGTTATTTTAAAAAACAGTTTAGACAATTTTTACAGAAGATCATAAAAATACTATAAGCACCTGGGGAGCAGTGCCTGTGCCATCAGACATGATGAACCCCACAGCAGTAGCCCATGGACGTTTGTAACATTTATTCATTTAAATAACCTTCATATTCTTCATTTTATGCCGAACTCACTGTAGCTGTACTGTGCAAGCGTAAGCACAATCATAGCACCCTTTAAAAACAAAACCTGTAAGCCCCTAGAAGTACCTCCCTCTCTCCAAGAACAGGAGATCTAGTGAAAATCTAGTGAATTTCCTTCCTTCCTTCCTTCCTTCCCTCCCTCCCTCCCTCCCTCCCTTCCTTCCTTCCTTCCTTCCTTCCTTGTATTGGAGCATAACTGTCTCTTTTGAAAAGAAGACAAGTTTTGGGCTGAGTTATCTTACAGTAGGGGGTTAGACAATTTGTAATCCTAAAGCCACATACAGCTGTTGGACTAACTTCATAGCTTACAAATTACTTTAGCAAAATCATAACTTATTGGAACCTCCTAGGCAACTTAACTACTTTTATATCCAGTTAAAAGTGACATGGTAAGGCAGTCTACTCATTCCACAGAATGACTTTTGGGTAATATACAGATGTGTATTGGTTGTGAATGATTTCTTCTGAGTAGTTTGGCTTTTGTCTATTGTCTGTCTGTCTATCTCTCTTTCTCTGTGTCTCCACCAAATGTTACGTTTCTCCCTCTTTCTCCTTTTGCATGAATCTTACCCGCCATCAACAATCTCATCCACTACAAGAAATGCCCCGTCCATATTATCCATCAGGGTTCGTTTCTCCACGTTCTTTCTAGATACAAGGCAAAATATGACACCAATTAATACTATGAGATATTATCTATCCTGTTGATAATATAGTATAGATTGAGCATATTTGGCCCTTAAGATGATGTTGGACTGCAACTCCCATTAAATCTCACCATTTGCTATGCTGGCTAAGGATGATGGGAGCTGCAATCTGACTACCTCTGGAGAACCACAAGTTGCCACTCTTGATCTACATTATGGATTCAAACTGTAGTCAGTCCATTCTCCCAGAGGACCTTGGCAACTATAGTTCTGTGAAAAGGTGACTAGGATCCTAGTCACATTTATTACACATACTAAATAATCTGAAGGTGGGGAGTATATGGCCTGTTTCACTTCTGAGATGGGAAATGTTACATTTGTGCACTCCATCTCTCAGAATAACCTAGGCAACGCTCTTCTGTAAGTTGTAGACAAAAAAGGGATAACATTTTCCCTCTCCTCACTACTCTTGGGGCTATTGCTTTGTGGTTGTTATGTGCTATCAAGTTTCATGCAAATTATGGCAACCCTAATTGGGATTTTGAGGTATGTGAGATGCTCAAGGAGTGATTTGCCATTGCTACCACCCTTTGAGTTTCCACAGCAAAGCGGGGATTTGAACCCAAGTCTCTTGAGGTCTAGTCCAACACTCTATCCACTACTCCAAACTGTCTCAGTGTTTTCTACTACACCAGATTTCTGCTTGTTGACATCCTGTGTTGTCATTTTGGACCCAGAGAATGAGTAGGATTGGATTCTGGTAGCATTGTGATCACTCCCATTTAGAAACTGGACTTACCTGAAGATGGGTGAGCATCAAGGTTGAGCATCAAAGTTCGGCATTTTTAAAACTACAAAATAGACTTTGCTATTGTACAGAGCCTGATAGGCAGTCCCTGAATTGTCATTCCCCCAGTGATATATGAGAACTATTTACTTATTTATTTCTGAAACTGATACCTCACCCTTTAATGGCTAATCAGCATTCCCAAGGACAAGCTGACAATAGAGGCTTTTTTAAAAAAAAACCCCAAATATTACAAAACAACTATGAAACAACAGCAAAGGATGAAATGAAAACATATATACCCACGTCAGTAAAACCCTGCTTCAGTTGTAAAGAATTAAAAAAATGGGTAGAGTTTAAAAGCCTGAGAAAACAGAAAGATCTTTACCTAGTGCCAAAATTAACATATGCATTTATGATGTCTTCATTGTTCTTCCAATTAAAGTTCACGGCCTACATAATTGCCTTCCTCCCCACCTTCAGCCAAGCAGAGAAAAAATGACTGGCCCAAGATCACCCAGTGAATTTCATAGCTAAGTGAGGACTAGCATTTGGACCTCTCAAGTCCCAGTCCACCACCCCAAGTTCCTACATGATCCACTGGCTCTGATAGCAAAACAAGTGCCAAGCAAGACATCTTGGGGAAGATATTCAACAGGCAGGGTGCCATCACAAAAAATGCTCCTTCTTTCCCCTTGGCCACCAGTTTTACTACCAGCAGTGGGGCAGTTCAAGATGGGCCCGTCAATTGGTTGATGAAAATTTCTAGTCACAGGCAGATGGATACTGAAGAATACAGGTGTGTGTGTGTGTCCAGGGAAGCATTTCAGGAAGGAGGATGGAAGGTAGTCAAGACAAATTTTTATAGGCAGCAGGAGACATGGGACATTTGGAAGTACTGATGATGTCCTGTCACCGTGAGCATAATCCACCAAGAGGATTTCCTACTTCTGTTCCATTAAAATGGATGTGAACTGAGGGTTCCTCAAGAGCACAGGAGTTTCCAAAGCAAGGGGACCTTTTCTCTCTGCACCATGGCTTGGCTTGCTGGCTCAAGTCATCTGATGTGTTTTGTTTTACACATCCTTTCCCCTGCAAAGTACAAGCTCTCTGTTTGTGGTTAACCATGACTGAGATTATAAGGATATAGTCATGGGCTACAGGACAGTCTTGCTTTGGAAAGGAGGGCAGAACCTGTGTTTTTTTTAAAAAATACTGCCCATTTTGTAATTTTAGATTTTGACAAGGTGACCTGTGATCTTCATGGATTTTAGCTATAATACTTACCGCAACATGTGACTGAGGGATTCAAAAAGGCAGGTGAGCACTGATGTCAGCATCAGCTAGAAAACAAGCAGGGCAAGAGAGCAAGGCTCACATCAACATAGACTAAATCAAGTGAATTTCTCTGTTGGCTAAATTCATTATCTATCCCTAACCTCATGCTACCTGACATACAATATAGACAGCATTGGGTTGCTTCCACAACCAACATCTGTGCTCCATCATCGATTTTCTAAATGGTGATTTCATGTGGCACTTAAGATAACAATGATACATTTTATACATCAGATTAGATGACAATGTAGTGGGTTTCTTGGATGAGATGCTTCTCTTATACACACACACACACACACACACACACACACACACACACAATGTTCTCTCCAGCAAAGGTCACCTACAACTTCAGTCAGAAGCTTCCTTCTTGTGGGTGTTGTCTCTAATTGCTTCTGGTTCAATATGGCTATAGCATTACTTACAAGTTTCCACCTAACTACATATCTTTATTTGTAGTTATGGATTCTATCATAATGGAGGAACTCTGGGAAGATGAAAATTATGCGAGAGAAAAACATAAATTAAATGCATTTTTAAAACTACAAAATAAGAAATAAAAAATTTTGTTGGGCCACTCTTTTGCTCACTACCCTGCTGCCTAAAAACACGTTCACAGGGGAAATTTACCTCATTTTCATGTGGACTCCCCACTACGTAAAAGAATAGATCAATGCTGCTTTTATAGACAATGGTCAGACCTTCCAAGAAAGCTATCTCACCTGTGGAGAGTTTAAAAGAGAGAGAGAGATAAAGAGGGAAGAAAAAAATATTATGGGGTGACAGCTGAAAAAGGTCTTGAAGAGTCCCGCAGTCTACCAGGCCCTCTCTGATATGGTGCTGACCTTATTTCTGATTAGGTTAAAGCCATCCAAATCTACCCATGGTGCACCTTGTAAGTAAGTAAAAGCAGGGTGAGCCATCTGTTGATATTCTGCAAACGAATGGAAGATGGCTTGGATCATCTACACCACTGGTTCCCAATCTTGGTAACCCAGATGTTCATGAACCGCAACTTCTAGAAATTCTAGGGAGCACAGCGGGTGGTGAAGGCTTCTGAGAATTGCAGTCCAAGTACACCTGGGTTACCCTAGGTTGGGAACCTGTGGTGTAGATCAGTGGTCCCCAATCTTGGGCCTCCAGATGTTCTTGGACTACAACTCCCAGAAACCTTCACCACCACCTCTGCTGGCCAGGATTTCTGGGAGTTGAAGTCCAAGAACATCTGGAGGCCCAAGGTTGGGGACCACTGGTGTAGATGATCCTTTCTCAACCAAGGGCCATCATGGTGTCTTGAGACTACAACTCACATCATCCCTAGCCAGCATGTAGCAGGAGAAGATGGGCATTATAGTCCAACACATCTGGAGAGAAAAATTGTCTTGAGCAGCTCTACTCCCCAGGTATTTTTCGACTGCAGCTTGCAGAATTCCTCACCACTAGACTGTAGACTAGCTAGAGTAAAGGCGAAGAATAGGCCAAAAGCATTAGGAGGGCCATGATTGCCCACCCTATGCCTAGTAAAAACTTAGGTAATCACTGAACTCTTCAGCTCAATTTAGCTTGAAAAAAGCAGTGGAGGGATGGCAGGTTAAATTTATTGCACTACAAAAAAAATTCTCAAGATGGTCTGCTGGTACTTCCACGTTCCTCTACCATTTTTGTCACACCTGCTGCTGCTCTCCTTCTACCCTGTACCCTCCCAACTGATTGCAATGTTATTTTCTGGCAAGGGCAGGAGGAGACCTGAGGTGGTAGGCAAGGCAAGTGCAAAGGGGCACCCAGTGGCTGAACTTTCTCTAAGAGGCCTCACATACTCACTGTCAGTCTTGTAGGTTTTATTGAAGACATTTCTCTCAAAGCTCTTCTGTTCTTTAATGGATGGAAACGTGTCATCATAATACTGTGGATAACCAAAGAAAATGGTTTAAAACAAGGATGAGACAGTGTACGAGTAGAAGGAAATGATCATCAAGGAGATGGACAAAGTAGATACATTCTTGTCATCCTCATGAGAATAGCTGAGAGAAATTATTTGCTATTCTTTGCACAATCCACCAGCAAGAATGGAGAGTGGGAGGTGGAAATGAAACATTGGAAGGACAAAGCTGTGTGCCTGCATCCCTGAATGTGTGAGCTGCTCTCAGCTGAAATCAAGAATGTTGTCCCATTGTCAGTGTTGGAGTGAGATCTTGCTGCTAAACTGGTTGGCTTCTGCAGGTGAAAAGGCTGGCCGAGCGGTTACACCACCATGTCTTGTCTCTGGTACCAAAGTCACAAGGGCCGGCCATGAAAAGCAATATGGCTGAGGCTACATGCCATGGTGACCAAGTTATCTCTACAGCTACCTGATGCCAATGATTTAACACAGCATGACAGATGCAGAAAAATAAACAGAGCTGTGAGATCCATGAGCAAAATCAATATTCAGGAATATGCACCTCAGACTTCTTCATGGCATGGATTTCAAGAGAAAGAAAGTGACTCAGTTTACCCCATCTACAAAATAATGTTAATAATTCTATTGTTATCTCAACAGGGCTTGAAACAAAATTGTTGGAGGTACCCTACCTTGGCCAAGAGTCGCTGTCCAAAGTTGTCCAAGATGAAAACTGCCTTGACAGTGTAAAGGGACGGTTTCTAGGTTCAATACAGTTTTATTTTAATGGTCAGTCAAAGCATGTATGAAGAATAGTCAGCAAAAGTGAGGCCCGTGAAATATATTCAGTTTATAATATGGGCAAACATGTTTATCTTTGATACAACAAAGTTCTCTGATACTGCTATTTGAACTGCTGCTGATACTAGTTCTATTCATTGTTTAGCCAGTGCATTTGATTTATTTCTAGTCTGGATGTGCAAGCAAATCTATAATTCCTTCTGTTTCCAGAATTCAGGTTGTGAAGGTCATTGATTATGTTTAGAGATATGTGGTTCATATGTGAGTTCCCTTCCTGGCTGGATCCCCCACTCACCAGCTGGCACGCACTCCTCTCCTCCTCCTTTTGGCTGTTCAGCCATTCCCAGGCAGGAGCATGGGCTTCCCTGCCCCACCTTCTTGGTTGATTGCCCACTCAGACAAGGAGGCAGGACAGGCAAACCCATGCTCCTGCTGAGCTATCCAGCTGAAGAGGAGGAAGAGAGGAGCACACTCCAACTAGTGAAGGGGGGATCCAGTTGGGGATGTGGGGGAAGGGAATGTGCAACACCTGTGGTGCCACATGTACAAACCGGCACAGACCTCTGAAACGAGGTTTGTGCCCATCTCTAATTACGTTACCCAAATGATGTACCCTTGCTCACATTTCTCCCCTATGGGGAGAAAGGTGGCACATATATAATTTAAATAAATAAATACCAGCAAGTCTCGTGACCCCTAAGCTTGGAGAACTATAAAAAACTTTAGTACAAAGCTCTTCACTCCTCTCCTCCAAAAAAACCCCAGTCCAATATAGACTGAACATGCTTAGTGACAACTGTAGTCACTAAGCATGAGGATCAGAAAGCCAAAATTATGGCATGGGATGGCTGTGTCTTGAACAAGCATTGTACACTGCAATATTTCATTGTAAGCTCTATGTACAGAAAGTACGCTTTATAGTGTACATGCAAACATATTTTAGCATTTGGATACATAAAATATTGCTGTTGTCATTAGCATTTTCGCATCAATGTACAGATCTTTACAACATAACACAGACATGGGCAAAAAAAAAAAAAAAAGAGAGAGAGAGAGGGCCTGCTTCAAAGATGTTATAATCTAAAATTGTGCGGATTCTAAGTGCCCTCCCATAATCTGGTGCAGGCTTCTCTTTCATCCATTCATAATTCTAGAGGGCTCTTTCAGCACACTCTCACCTGCCTCACTGGTGTTTTCCTAAATCGGGTCTTCACCACCACAGCAAACACAGCCCATCACCAGTCAGGTATTATGTGTCTGCCCAGGGTCTGACAACTCTCTTCCTAGCCATATGTGCTACAATGCACACACAAAGTACGTACTATTTTAACTCGCTTATTCTAGTACAAGGGATAAGCTTTGGTGCCCCGTACCTGCCTGTAGCTCTACCCATCCAGTCAGCACTCGCGGTTGCAGGGGGAATTGTAATAAAGGAGGGCAAAGGGAAGCTAAATGCAGAGAGAACCGCCCGTGAAAACATTCCTTGTCAGTCCATAGGTCGGTCTGCCACCTCAGTGAGGACTAGGCCCTTGTCGAGTCCCTTGTATCGTATCCCGATTCCCTTTAATAAGATTCCACCCCACCCCCACCCCCGACGCGTCGGATCCTCTGTTCTGTTATTGCGCAGGGCGCCTCCTAAGAATTTGCGTAAAGTTTAGAAAAGGAACTTCGAAAGAGTTTTGAGACAGTTTCTAAAGGCACCGGCGGCGGCGGCGGCGGGTCCTCTCCCCGGCTCTTCCTCCCATCCCTTCCCTTGCTAAATTGCTACTCCCAGCCTCGTACCAGTATCTGCCCCGCGGGGATTTCCATGGCTGCGGCCGGCCCTCCGGCGGCGCGATCCCCGCCGCCTCCTTTCGCAGCTCCCCCGGGGTGGTCGTGCTGACGTGGCCGGGCCTCGGCCTTTCGCATCTCGGACCTCTCCACAGCAAGAGAGCAGCTCCGGGCCCGAACTGGGCTGCTCCGCCCCACTCGGGCACTGGGAGGGCTGCAACAACTCTCCCCCCGCCCCCACGCCCCCGCCCACGCCCCCCACCGCCAGGAAAGATAAGAGTGGAAGGATCGCTTCTCCATACCTGGAACCGTGGGGGTTTAAAGTTAACGACGATTGTGGCCGATGGATGGTAATGCGCAATCACCACTGTGCTTATTAAAACAACAGTGAAGCCTCATGGCAGCTTTAAAAGCCTTATTTTTCTTCTACCTCCTCCTGGAAGTTGAGCAACATCTTGGCTTTGGCAGCACTGAAGAACAATGCCGTTTCCCGTCGAAACCAGTCTCTAAAGATCCCAGCCAACAAATTCCCCTTCCTGTCTTTCTTTCCCCATTTATTTTATTTGGAATGATCAGCTGTAACAATCCGTGCTTTTTGTTTCTCTGACGCGGTTAAAATATATGCTAGCTCTCTCTGTTTTATATACACTTTAATGATTTCTTGGTTTTACCGCCCTAACAGTATAAATCATTACCCTTTTGAGAACTTCTTCCGAAATCCTCGAGCCAGCTGACTGAGGTATTCTGGAAGCTGTGTTTTTTAAAAGTAACTTTCCCAAGCTCTGGACAGAGTAGGTCATTAAACTATAAAATTCACTTTCACAATTTGGGATTCATTTCCATCAGCATGAATGGTGCTAACAAGATGTTAGCAGAATGCATGGAGAAGTCTGTTAGTGGATTGTAACTGGTGAAAGCTTATGTTAAAATAATGTCCAGTCAATTCCAACTTTTTAAAAAAAGGAATAACCTCCCCTGAAGTGATCAACCAATTCCTTCTTCTAGGGGGCACCCTGGGACTGAACAGCTTGCCCAAGGCTACACAGGCTGGCTCTTCTTCTGGGAGGCTGGGTGGGGACTTGAACTCCCAAACAACATTTACCATACTGAATTGTTCAGCCAGCTATCTTGTGCTAAAATAGATCTGTTTATCTTGCTAGCAGTGTGTTTTCTGGGAGATGTAGTCCCCTGGCAAGTAACTTTCCCTATTTCTGGCTCATACAGCTACATGTTTGGCAAATACAAAGAGATTACAGTGCAGACCTGCATTTAGCAGTTGTATGGTACGAACACTGCCTAACTGCATCTGGTTCTGGCAGCCTTGTCCATAGACAAATATTAGGCAATTCTAATTGAAGCAGTTGGGTCACCAGGTTAAAAGTGGTGTTCTGGATCAATCTATATAATCTGTGCATCTCTGGAACAAATGCAGTGAAACAAAGAGCACCTCCCTCCATCGTCTGGACATCTAATGAACATGTTAATGATGCTTAGTTCATCTGAAGAGGGTCCAGATGTTTTACTACTAATTGCTTCTGTGGAGAGGAATACTCAATGCCCACAAGAAGTGATCTAAATGTCGAGGATCTCTGGTTTTGAACAGATAAGCAGACTGGTAGAAGGCTTTTAATTAATGCATGAAAGGAGGGGGCAGTTAATTAACTTGGAAGCTTTGCTGAATTCTGATGGTAGTTTTGACAAAAGAGGAGTTATGAGCAAACAATGGCTGGTTCATACATGCCTTGCATATTTGAACAGCTTCCTTCACTCCAGTGCTCTCTTATTGATTTTTAATAGCACTAGGGTTACAACTAAGGTGACTGGATAGCTCAGTGGTTTAGGTACCTGGCTGCAGAGCCAGAGGGTGAGAATTAAGTCCCCCACTGGGCCTTCTGGGAGAAAAGCCAGCCCGTGTAGTCATGGGCAAGCTGCACAGTCCCTGAGTGCCCGCAGAAGAAGGGATTGGTAAACTGCTTCTAAATATTCTCTACATAGAAAATGCTGGAAAGGATTGCCTTAAGTCAGAATTGACTTGATGGCACACAATTATTCTTAGGGTTACAACTTCAGGGTTGAAAAATGTTGTTTCTCTGGGCTTGAGGAGAATCAGCAGGTTAGGGAGCTATTTGTCTAATCTAACAGGTCAAGGTGGACCCTGGAACACAGCTTGGAAAAATTACCTTCTGGATGACAACCTCCAGAATCCTTCAACTGGCTGGGACCCAGAGCATAATCCTAACACAGCTTAGTTATGGAAGCCTTCAGCATGCCATTATATTAATTCTTTCTAAAAGCTTTCCCAAGCTTTGCTATGACTCCCAATGGTTTAACAACAAAAGCCTTCATTTCCTTCTAAATTAGGCTGCTGAATAGTTGTGGGGAAAAACAGGTATAAATAGATGTGGTGGGGTGGAGGAGGGTGGAGGATTTGTATGTATGTTCTGTTACTTGAAAAAAAAAATCCCTGGGTTGGCCATGTGCTCAGATGCATTACAGTCCATTGCTCTGTGAGCCTTTGTTTGGTATTTCAGCAGGGGGCCTTGAGCAGTCAAATGCAAGCCTACAAATCTAAACTCTCCCCACTCTTGAATTACTTGACCATACATGGTTTTATTGGTAGGAGAAATAAAATGCTGCTTGGTTTGCAACCCTAAGTGGGAAGTTTAACTGGTGAGTTGTCTTGCTCTTGTCTAATTATTGGGTATGTTTAGATGCAGGGACATGATCTTGGACTTAATGTAAACCAGGACTAATTTGAATTGAGGCTTAGGGCCTTTCCTGACCAATATATACTTAAGATTGCTACTAGGATTACTGTTGGTATGGTTTGATTCAAACCAAATTCTTTTGTCCACACATATTTCTACTTAGATCGATCCGTCCTGTCCCCGTAAGAGCTGTGCCGCTCCTTTCTGGCACAGTGCAAGGTCATCCCCTCTCCCAATTTGACGCGCTCCTGATTATCCCGTTGTGTGGCCTGTGTGGAGGGCAAGGGTGTTAATCTAATTTAAGTGGACCAAGAAGGGGACTGGGAGAGTAATTTTTTTCATGATCTAACAACTGCTGTAATTTGAAATGCAGACTGCTTTAAAAAAAAACCCTTTAAAAAACCCAATAGAAGAATTATTCTTGTCTACTGCTATTAAAGAATTCTGGACTTCAAGATCCAATTCTAAATTGAGGTTTTTCAAATGAGAGATATTCTGGCAACTGTGTGCACATTTATATAATTAGAAAACTTAGGTGGAAACTCTTTTTACCATATGTATTTCAACAAGCTAGTTCCAGCAGCTTACATCTCTATCAGCAGTAAGTCTTTTGTAAAACTAGTGGGTCTTTCAGCCACCCTGAAAACTTCACTCAAAAACTCAGTAGCCTTGACATGCCTTCTGCTATCCACTTCAGAGGGAAAGCAAACAGCAGCCCTTCCATTACAAGCAGATCAGAAGTCCATGACCTGCTGAACTTGTTAATTAAGAACCTAGTGGCTGAGTTGGCTCCTCCTCTCCTTCTTTGCAGTTCACTTTCTTTTTGTGTCATGTGTTTTTGGACTATAAGGCCATAGACATGGTCTGTCTCATTTATGACCTTTGTAAGTTTCTTTGGGAGCTATTTTTGAGACAAAAGACTGTTGAAACATGGGTTCGATAAATAAAACATTAAAAATCTAAGCAAAGTTTTACTCATGACATGATCGTTCTGTTTTACATTTTGGTAACCATTCCTTTGTCAGGAGGAATGCTGTTTCATAGGTAAAAATGAGGTTCAGTATTTGCCCCAGTGGGTGAGAGAGTGCAACCAGAGATGATCTGAGGCGATTTGCAGGTGCAACTGGTTTGAAGATTTATTTAGATCTTTATTTATTTAGATTCTTCATCTACAATGGCCAGTAACGGTTAGTCTTTGTTTCATCAATGGGAACTAATAGTTTTAGGATATGGTCTCTCATAGTCAAAGAAGTCTCTTTGTATGTATGTGGTTTTAATGACACAGGAGCAGGTATGCAGCCAGGTTGCATGGATCTTCCCCCATGTAAGAGTTTCTGTTCCTTTTACATTGTAACTGTATAGCACAGTTGAGTGTAACTAGCTTTGGGGGTTACAAGGGTGGAACTGAAGGTGTGATCACAGGGGGAAATAGCTTGCATTTTGGACCGCTTGTGGCACAGTCCAGGGTGAGCTATTTCCTGGTGATCACACAATGAACCACACCAACCCTGTTCTGCACCCAAGCTGGACCTGTTTGATCCAGCGGCAGGGCTACTCTTTTTAGGGATTGGGGGGGAATTCCTCCATAGAAGGGTTGCTTTAAGTGAGATTGCTCCAAGCAAAGTGACCCTTTCTGGTGCAATCAGACATGATCCTTTCTCATCATCTGATTGCACCCTAAGTCATATTTCAAAAGTAACACAAGAAGATACAAGGTTACTTTTGGGTGAAATGAGTAATGTTTTATAATTAATTCAAAAGTTACTTTAAATGGCATGTAATGGCATTTGAGAGGCATCTGGCAGGATTATTTATTTGCTTATTTCTTTCTTGGGGCCATTTTCTTAACAATATTAAGTAGCATGAAAAATGTTTTGTTTCATGTTTTTCACTTCTGAAGTATTTTCAAGGCATAATATCAGAATTGGCCACTAGAAGGAACCAGAGAGTAGTTTCCTATAGTATTTGTCTTGGAACAACACCAAATTATTTTTCTATGCAGTGCAAAAATGATAGCTTGGCTGTTGTAAAGCAATGAATAAGCAACACATTGGAAGCTGTGCTGTAAATAAAGCATTTATATTGTGTCTGTTTATCTGTAAATAAGGTAAATTTTGTAGAAACATCTTAACAGTGCTTCCAGATTATTATTTTTATATGTGATGAGGAGGTCATAACGCTTAGCAGTGCCATAGCTTGCTTCAGATAAACTTCAACCATCTGCTCTAAAGTCCAGCCAGAGGCGTCATAGTGCCCTCCTGAACTGCGGTGGGGTACAAGATGGAGGAGGGGTGGGAAATGTTTCTTCTGCAAATCTCTTTAAGTGAACTGATCTTAGGAACCAAAGTCAACGTGGAGGCAGGTCACAGCTCCCCAACAGACCCTGCACTCTATTCCATGTTGTTTTTTTCAGCTTTCCAGAGAGGCTTTTCAGGGGCAGGGGAAAGAAATAGAAGAGAAACTTTATGTCCATGAAATTTCTTAGGTTAATGTATCTTAGGTCCAAGTGGTTTCATCACTAGGGTGGACAACAACAATGTAAGCTTGCTGGTTTCTCCCTATGTGTATTCATACTTCTCATTTAGACTTGGCAGAAATAGTAGTGTGAAGAAACCCACCCTGGAACAAGATATTTTGGACAACTGAAAATACCCCCTTCGGGGAAGCAAGATTCCTGAGCCGTAGGCCATTGTTCTGTTACAGACCCTCTGAGAGAAAGCAGGTTACATGGATCCACTCTGGGCTTGGGCCTTATTTCAAGACTGAATTGCCCATGGTTGCCCTGATAGATGACCTGGAAAGAAACAGGGAAGTATTAGACCTACTATCCTTCTTGATTTCTCTAAGGCAGCTCCCTGAGCCATTTGCAATGGTATCCTCCTAAATAATTTCTGTGGGTTGGGGGTTGAGGGCATGATTAACAGCATTGAATAACCATGACACAACCCACTGGTACTTATGGGCTGCTTCAGAGTACTATCCTGTCCTTGCTGTTACTTAACATCTATACGAATGTTAACATGTATATGAATTTTGGGAGTGGTTGCTAGGGATTTTAAGCATTGTGTCATAAGTACAATTATCATTTAATCAGTACACTCTACTTTGCTTTTACAACTAAATTAGATGTGGTTATAATGCTGGGGGATTCTGGAAGTTGTTGTCCAAAATGTATCTTCTCCAAGCTCTCATTCTTGTTACAAAGTGGCCTTGCTGAGATGGTAACTTACACTCTTAGCCATTGTGCTTGTTCATGCCAAATACACAAAGGTCTGAATGTGTGGGTGTGCATGTGTACATACTGTATTTATCCTGCTTTTCATCCTGCTCAGAATTTTGGGGCAGTGTATAATCAGTTGCATCGCAATAAAAAGCCAACAGTAAATCAGGACAGCAAAAACTCTTAATGTAACTAAGATTGCAAGTCTGAATGCTTGGGGTAACAAGAATATGTTGTAACAACATTTGAAGTTACTCGGAGCAGGTGAAAAATGCTCTTCCCTGATTGATTTCTATCATTTAGTAAATCCTTCCTTGGATTTAGAATAGTAGTTCCCAACCTTGGGTGCCCAGGTGTTCTTGGACTAAAACTCCCAGAAGCCTTCACCACTTGCTGTGCTGGCCAGGATTTCTGGGAGTTGTAGTCCAAGAACATCTGGGGATCCAAGATTGGGAACCACTGGTTTAGAATAAAGGATTTCCACTTTGAGGGTGTCTAGGCTGGTTGCATCTCTGATAATTTTCTTTTAGTAATTACAGGCTGGACTGTACATAGTATTTTTTGGCTGAATGACCATCAGGACCATGGACGTGTTTGGATGGAGGAGAGATGGAGTTATCACTGCAGCAAGTTGCATAAGAAAGTGTATGAGACGACACTGGGAAGCTAGAACAGATATAGAGAAGTGAGTGCCAGCAAGGATATTGTTTTTAAATCAGGATTTTATCTTAGCTCAGCCCTTTAATAAGAGAAAGGAATACAGCTAACAGGGTGTGGGGCAGGAATGGAACCACTTTTTGTACTCCCTTAGCCACCCTCTCCTACTGGGGACTTGCAAATGTATCACTCCTTTGCGACCATAACCTAGTTAGCAGCTTTGTTGACCAATTCACACCCATGTTTATGTAGGTGTTCCTTTACTCAACATACCTGCTCTGTGAGCTGCCATTCTGTCCCCCGCCCTCCACTTTTGGAAACACAGCATTACATTGCCATATTGAATAGATCTGGTGTTGAAACAACCACAAGCATGTACTGGATATGGCTATGGGATACGGCAAAGGCTGGCAGATCATTAGTGCCTTCAGGAGTATTGCATCTTGCAAACTAATTCTCCCTTAATATACCTAAGTATTTCCTTTTGAAGGCTATTTCCTACTCTTTTCTTCATATGCCTTCTGTGTTTGAAAGGACAGAAATTTGATTGCTGGACTGAAGAGACACTCCCCTTGATTTTGTAATTCCTAACTCCACCACCCAATCATTAATCCACAAAGGATTATGCTCTCTGAGCATTAAACAGCAACACTGGATTTCATTTCGCTTTGATGAGGAAAACTGGAAGTGTATGCTACTTTGTGAGAGTCAGTGTGGTGTGGTAGATAAGGGCTGAAATCCTGTTTCACTAGAAATAGTGAAATTTCTCACTAGAATAGGCCCATCCCATTGAATCAGTGAGGATTTGGTGAGTAAATTGGTACTGACATTAGCATAATTTTGGCACCATCAAGAGGTGCTTATGTATTAGAGCCTTTGGGAGTTGAAGAACATGGCCTGTGAAAGTGTTAGAGCAATGTTTTTAATGTTTTTAAGGTTTAAGTGTTTTAATTTTGTGTTGTTTAATTTCAAATCGTTGTAAGTATCCTATGTTTTAAAATTGTTTTATACAGCTTTGTGACTCACCCTGAGATCCTATATTATAGGGTGGGCTACAAATGTTTGAATAAACAAACAAACAAATAAATTCAATTGATTCAGTTGATTCAAATGGACCCACTCTAATTGGGACATAATTTAGCATAGTAAATCACAACTAGAGTATATCCATTTGAATCAAGGGGACTTACAGAGGACTCAACAAATCCCCACTGATTCAATGGGCCCACTCTAGTGCAAGTTACTATCTAAGCAGCAGGATTACTGCCACTGTGTTGGAATAAGACTCAGGACTCCTGGGTTCCAATTCTGTCTTATCATAGAAACTCACAGAAGGGTGTCTGTAGCAATGTTAAACTACTTGTTGAACATTTCAGAAGTTTTGAAAACTGTATTAGGAGCACCATAATTCAGAAGTGACTTGACAGCAAATAACAATAATGCTTCTTCATAGTCTTTATTTTATTGATAGTATACAAGACACATAAAGGTAAATAACTGGACAGCACTGTTGCAAATGTACCACAAGGGTGCTTCCCAAAGGTGTGTGTACTACTTGCTAATGATAGCAGAATACAGAGCTTGATAAAGTTTTGTTTGATTGATTGATTGGTTTATATACTGCCCCATTAGTGAATGCACTACTTTTCTTTTTTCTTTTTTCCAAATATAAGTCCAGAATCTAGTGGCCACACTAGCTAGGAGATGTTGTGGGTTGTAGTCAAGAGGTATTTTGTTTTTCCCCAAGCTCTCTGAGTGGTTCCCAAACATTCAGGATCATTAAGTTGTACTTAAATAATTGATTTTTATCATGGGTGGAACTGTAATTCAATTTAAAGCGACATGTAATGTGTAGGCCAAGCCAAAATATGGTTTCTGTAGTATTATGATAATCAACTGGGAGACATACTGATTGTGCTTGGTCTGGCTTATTATTTTTTAACGTAACCTACTTTACAAGGTTGATGAAAAAACCATGTACGCCATGCAAAGCTCAGAAGGGTATGATAAATTTGAAATAAATAGATTCTATAAGGTTGTCTCCCCCAAAAGGGACATGTGATACATGCTATACAAATTCATAGGGTGGTTTGTAATTAATGAGAATACACACATGGACTGTAGGCTGTGCTTAGTTTAATTTCTCAATAAGAAGGCCACAAACCCACCTGTATTGAAATAGGTTTCCCCCTTTCTAAGGATAAGTATGTATGGGGATTGCAAGTCACAATATTCTCCTTCCTTCCCCCCACTTTCACTTTGTCTCTCTTTATATCAACAGGGACCATGTTGGCATATTGTTTCTTTCTCCTTACATCAACATTTGTTCTGGAGTTGTGTTTTTTTAGTTATTGGCTGAAATGAAGCCCTGAATTTGACTATGGAAAAGACTCCTTATGGATTGCATACTTGGATCTGCTCCAAATTGTACAGCCCGAATAAGGAGCAATTGCAATACACTCCATGTTCACTTGTTGTACCATGATACACATATAACTTCAGAGTTTCCTGGCCCTATGCCTCCTGTGTTTTTACCAGGGTGGATAATACATTCAGCAGTACCAAATCTGGGACAGGTATGTGAGATTTCACAATAATAGAGTGCATTAATCAGAGTTAGGACTGACAGGGGAGCTGGTACATATTTCATAATGCTTGTAGTAATGAAAATAATAATTAAATTGTGCAGCTTCATGATATTAAAGGACAGAAATGTTAGCTTAACGATGTAGATGGCCAGAAAGAGAAAATGCTTTCAGATGAGACCCTTATTTAACAATTCCCTTGCCTCATTAATAAAATTGTATTGAGGTCCTTTTGTAACCATCCTGTTTTCCCACGGGTTCTTCCACCCTTCCCCCCCCCCACAACAAAATGTCTACTAAGGAAAGACAGCATAACAGTACCATGCCATTTGATTGATAGTACTAGGAAACGCCCCCCCCAATAATCTTTAATGTGAGGAATGAGCAGACCTATCAAACAAAGCCAAAGAAGATGATCTGAAAGTTCGCATTGGTGATATGAAAATAGGAGCCTTTGTTTTACATACTGTGACGATGTAGGTGGTTGTCTTGTTTTACACATGCAGCAGAATGTACCAGAGATTACCCTGCCATTAGGCATCGAAGCAGCTGCCTCAGGTGGCAGATGCCAGGTAGCAGCAATAGTCCCCTTCCCAGTGTTCACCTTGTTAGGTTGCTGTATGCCCACCAAGCTAACCAGCTGCCCTCAAGTAGAAAGAACAAAAAATGTTACTTCACCAGTATTTTTAAGTCAAATTCAGCTGTCATTCTGGTCAAATTCTGTACCTAGTGTGGGTGAATGGGAGCATCTTTTCCCTTACTAAATAAACAAAATGTTATGGTTGGCCCTGCTGGAGCTGGCACTTCAGACTGCAGCAGCATGTATACCCGAGTACTTCCCTCCTGTAAAAATATTTCATGCAAATAACAACAACCCCCAAACAACTTTTAAAAACCCTACAGCATCTGGAAGAAAGATTTTGACCCATCTAGCTTTTTTCCAGGGCTCAAAGTAGAGCAGAAGCAAGCACAGAATTGCCAGATTTTCAGAAGCTAAAATTCTGAGGTCCGGCAGGCAGAGCCTTGAAGTTCAAGGGTATGTCTGGTAAATCAGAGGGAAGAAACTTGTAACACTAGAAACACCCAATTTTAATAAAATTGGTGTTCACTTCATGGTCATTTACCCACTAGGGTAAAATAGAGAAGTTTAGTGTTGGAGATATTTGGTATTTTACTGGCAAAACCTAGTGGGACCCCTGGTGAAATCATTTGCAATATGCTTTTGATGCTGTATTCTGATACAGATATGGGCAAATACATGATAGGAAATACCTTGTCACCTTCCTTCTGGGTTCTCAGTTTGAGATTTAACAGCTTCCCCTGGAGGAGTTTCCTTAAAACTTGGGTTGAAACTATGAATCTTGATGAATATAAATAAGCAGTATCAAAAAGTCATTTTTATTATGTGTACTTGAGTCCACGGGCTTTAGAAAAGATGTTCTGAAAAACGGAAGGAGTGACTCTGCTCTCCCTTCTCCATAACTCTGTAGCCAACTGTCTTGCTTCAACAAACTTACTTAGCAAGGCTGCTTTTATGCCATCAAGCAATTCCTAGTATAATATTAGAGCAATATTAGCTATGAGCTAAAGAATCACAGAATGTGGCACATATGTGGTAGTTTTGGAATGCACATATTTGTACATGTACTCTTGAGCTGTTGAGTACAGTCTCTTACTAATCCCTGCCCTCAGTAGAGTCATTATTTTACTTAATAGAAAAAGTGACAATGGTTCATTAACACAGGAATGGGACCATCAAGCTTTTGTTGCAATTGGGGGGAAAAGTGTGCTGAAAACACAGCTATTGGTTATTGAGAAAATATAACAAGTCCTCACAATAGATTTGCTTAGGGAATAGGGTAATAGGTTTGAGACTGTAAAGCTGCAATTTGTTTCTGAAATAGGGGCAGTGAAATAATTCTACGTATTAAATATACATTATCTGATGTAAATTAAAATAGGTTAAAATTCAAATGACACAATTTGCAGACCTGTTTGGGACTCACCCTTTGACAGTTCCCATGTGACAGCATACAAGCACCATATGTGAGATGGAAAGTCCCATGTTCCAATTTTGGAACAGCCATTTGTAAAAGCTTTTTCAAGCTAATCAAGTGGCCAGTGATAAACTATCTGACCCCACCAGGTACCCTGTTTCCCCAAAAATAAGACCTAACCTGGAAATAAGCCCTAGTATGATTTTTCAGGATGCTCGTAATATAAGCCCTACCCCAAATATAAGCCCCAGTTAAGTGAAACCCTGTCCTCCACCATTGCGCAGCAACCAGAAGATGACATGACTGTATTTGAGTAAATGTAGATGGTTGTACATGAAAAAAATAAAACATCCCGTGAAAGTAAGCCCTAATGCATTTTTTGGAGCAAAAATTAATATAAGACCCTGTCTTATTTTTGGGGAAACACGGTAGTCCTGACAAGACAAAGGGAAAAACTTGGTTTTTTTTGGTCATTTCTTTCCTTTATTGGGCTGCAACCTACAGCATGATTTTAATGAAGAAAGATGTGGAAATTAAAAATTCTAGTACAATGTCACCTTGAATTTTGCAACTTCGTGTTTCTGTAATTTCAAAAATCTCAAATTAGCACATTTTAAACATGGATATATGAGGTTCTGTGCAGGTATGCTTGCACGCCTTCTTGTGTTACAAATCTCCCGTACACTGAATGTGAAGAAAACATGTAAATCGTTATATAGGCAAAACAAAATTCCCTCTAAAACCACATTTTAAAAGGGACATTTTGTTCCGATTTCAACTTAATTTTGGCGAAAAAATGATAATTGAAAGTTTCGGAGTCCTAGTAACAGGATGAAACACCGTAACATTCAGGTTGTCAACACGTCAACACTGAAGGACTCTTCGATTGGTTACCAATGGCAACACGGCTAATATGGCGCCCTTTCGTAAATTACGGAAGACGCAGCCACAAGGCGGTTATGCAGATGACGTACTGGGTGGGGGAGGGGCAAGGAATGGCTGCGGAAACTCGTGCGTATGGACATGTTGTCCAAAGACAACGGAAAAGGAGCGAGTGCCATTTCGACCAGTGATTGGTTGCTATTTCTGTCACTCAAACTCCTCGTTGCTGAGAGCTTAGTGAGCATTTAACGGATTGGCGAACGCGTTTTGTCAGCGTGTTCCGGACTGCCTTCTACTACTGGGGTTTTTCTCTTGTCAGTTTTCTTGAGTGGGGGGGGGGGGGTTCAACCTCCCTATCTCGCTCCTTTTATCTATATGCGCTCTGATTGGCCATTACGTTATCACTAGCTATGAGATTTGTAGGAGGGAGGCTCCGTTTATCTGATTGGATAACAGGGCAGTCACTTATCTTTGTCTTTGACGAGGATTGGCTGGGGCAGGGCGGAGGTGGGTTGAGGAGAGCTCGGAGACAGGCTCTCGGTGTTTGGGCTTAGAACCGGCACCAGGGCAAGGCCGCCCGGAGGCAGCCGTGGATGCTGAGCGGCGGTAGCTGAAGAGAGCAGGTACGGAATCAAAGACGAGATAATGGGCTGATGTGAGGTGAAATAGGTGGAGCCAGACAAAGCGCGCGTGTGTGGGGAAGAGTAGAAGAGGTTCCGAAGAAAGGGGAGACAACAGAGGGTGGGGGGGGGTGAGGAGGAGGAGGAGGAGGAGGAGATTTGTGGTGGAGGGGCCGAAAAGGCCAGGCCGCTGCGAGGAGGAGGGGGGGGGGAGGGAGAAAAGAGGGCTTATGGGGCCTCCAACGTGAGCGTTGGGGGAAAGGGACAGAAGGTAAAGGAATGGGGGTCGAGGAACGGCGCCTGGGTGTGGGCCAGGTAGAGGAGGAGAAAGGGGGGATGGCGAGGGGCCTGGAGGAGAAGCGGGGAGGATGTGAGGCGAAAAAAAGAGGAGTGCTTCAGCAACGGGGTTGCTCGACAGGAAAGGGCTGAGGAGAGAGGGAAGTTTGGAGTCCGAGGTCAGGGAAGGGCTGTGGTCTAGGCTAGGGCAAATGCAGGCGTTCCCTTTGACTTGGGCTTATGGGCGGAGAGGGCGGGCGGGCAGGCAGGCAGGCGTGGGGCTGGTGTAGGCAGGGCAAGATCTGACGAAAAGGGAGTAAGTGCTGGGAGTTAAAGGGCACAGTAGGAGTACAGGGAAGACAAAGGGAGAAGGTAGGAAGGGCTAAGGCCGGGAGGAGGTTACAAGTGAAAGCTGGAGAAGCCAGGCTTGGGAAAAAGTCTTTTCCTCTGGTTTTCGAGGTGACAGGAAAGGCAACCAACCTGAAGCTAGAGTTCAAAAGAAATAGTGGAGGTGAATGTGGGTGAGCTTGTTAGAAAGTGAAAAAGTTGTGTTTTTTTAAAAAAAAAAATTGGGTGAAAAGGAAGGGAAAGCAGTGATAGCTGCGTGAAATGGAAAGGAGAGGGGGTAAGATTGAAAAACTTGGAGGAGTAAGAAAGTAAGGCACAGAAATGGAAAGGGCTTAAGGGACGAATTTTAGAAGTAGCAATGATGGTGAGGCTAAGGGATTCTAGGGTGGATGAAATATGGAATTCATGTGGGTTTTTGTAATGGTTGTTGGTGAATCCTAAGTGGCACTGGAGAGGGGATGGTAGAAAATAATGTATATGGTTTTATGTTGTGACTATAATTTAGGGGGTATCCTGGTCTACCTCACAAAGTCTTTGGAAGAAGTGGTGTAACAGTATCTCTGAATACCCAGAAAGAGTACTATTTGAATGCTTATTAATAGGAAGACAAGCTAGACAGAGTTCTAAGCAGTTGGGGATTTGTGGGAGGGACTGTGTATGCATGTGACTGCTTCCCTTGACTGAAGGGGAGCTCTTGCTGTTCCCACATACTTTATGCTGCATTCCAACCTATTGTGGTGGACTCATATGAGAGAAATCAGAAGAGCGATCTTGTTTTTAAGAAGGACTCTGTGTGTGTGTGTGTGTGTGTGTGTACATATGTGTACACATATTTTTATTGAAGTGCCTTACAGTTTTCTGAGGGTTTCCTTTGTTGGACAGTGCAATTGTAGGGTTTCTGATTATTCACATAGAATACTTTTAAATTTTTCCTTGTAAATTAAATTTTAACCATCTCAATGTATTTGTGTGGCCATTTGCCCACTTGATATTTCTTTCTTTCATCTTTGGGGAATGTTGATTAAGATTGCTTTAAGAGCAGCCAGTCTCTTTTGATTAAATATATTTCATTGGTTCTTCAGAGAGAACCAATGCAGCCCAATAACCATTTAGGGTCAGAATGGAATGCTAGGCAGATGAAAGTACCTTTTATAATGATTATGGACAAGGAAATAAAATAAAACAAGAGGCTTAATTATGTTATGGAGGATAGATATTATTGTAGCTAGGGGAAATAGTCTGGATTTTCTAGAGGACAGGGATTATTGGAGTGAGGGGGAATTATTTGTTTTGGAGGCTGGGAAGTGTTTGAGATGACAGAAGAAAGGAAATAGTTTAAAAGGGAGAAGAAAGTGATAAATTAGAGAATCTTTGGGCTGTTCACCCATAAACTCACATCCTGTAAAAATTGTTATTTAATTTAGGACAGCTGCCACTTCCTGACCCTACTAGTTGCAGTTTCAATAAAATGAGTTGAAATCCTCCTGCCACAGACAAATTTTCATAAATGAATTCAGCAATACTGTTCAAACATTCTGCTTAACTGTTTTGATTGTGAATATGGAAGCGTTGCGGAAGCTGCAGTCTTTTGTAAATTACCTGGGTCAAATCCCTATTGGTCTCAGTGTGACAATATTCAGGTAGATGTATAGGATTGCACTGTCAATTGTGTTAAAGGGCTTTCTATGTGATTTGTTGTATACAGCCTTAGAGCGAAGTGAGATTATGGTAAGAATAAGACAGGGAAATAATAATTTATAGAAGCGGGACAACAATTAAATATGTGCTTCCTCTTTTTGCTGTATAAATAGTACAGGCTCCATACTAGTCTGTGAAAGTATTCTGGGTTAGTGATTTGCCTGGGGGAATTTCCTAGATTCTCTTCCATGCCAGTAAGATGCATTTTGACAAGGTTTAAAATGGGACTGAAATGTGAGCCCAGAAAGTCACACTGATCCAGAAGTCAGAAACTTTAGTGGGGCATATCAAAGAGCATGTGTTGGGAGATTCTGTCTCTCATTTAAAAACATCAACAGCTTAGAAATCACATGTCTCTGATGGAAATGGAAAGAGAGTGCTGAAATTTGATAGTATACCAAAGCAAAGAGATTGACTTAGGATGAATACAAGGTTACTTTTTAACAGAGCAAGGTGTAAACATTTTGGAACATCTTGTCTCCAACTTATTATGGGGGTGATATATCTATATGTGGGTTATGAAAAAAATGAAATATTAATTGGGACAACATTTATGTTGAAGTGTTTTGTTTAAGACTGATAAGATATGGTGTTTCTACTTAGAACTTGTCTACATTTTAGTTTTAGTTTTAATGCTGGCATTATTTAATTGCATGGAAGTTTTTTCCTGTGAGTTTTATAATAGTCATACTTAGCTTTTCCTATTTTCATATTGCTACTTCACAAGTGTCAGTAGGTGCCACTTGATATGTGGCTTCTTAGTAGCAATTTAATGCTGAAAATTTAATCATGGGCCCTTCGTAGAAGGGAGCTTGTTTGGCTTTGTGTATTCATCCATGTAAACATTTATCTTATTCTTGATGCTTGCTGCCTTGCCATCCTTTTCAGTATTACTTCCAGGACTCATGCTGATTCCTTACAACTATCAGAGAAGATGGATGAGAGGTTGAAGGAAATAAGGAGGTGGAAGGTATTAGAGATCTTTCCCAAATAAATGTAGGAAGTTAAATAGTTTTTCCAGTGATATACTGGTCCACCAGTAATATATATCCTGCCATCCCTAATTGATATGGTGAGTTTTGCACAAAATGTTGCAGGAAAAGTGGTTTGAGGATCCTTAATTGGATGTGTATGTAAGTAATGTGCATTCAGAGAGTTTTGTTCTGCTTGGGCAGAATAAGGGTAAATATTGTTAGGCTCTCTAGGAGCACAAATGTATGTATGTAATAGGAATTGGTCACACAGAGATGAGAGTCAGAAGACCAAGTGGTTTGTGGATGGGGACCAGAGAAGCAGACCTGAATGTCTAAAGTAGGAGCTTCACCAATTTGTTTAGAATCTTACCCAATTGGATAGATGTGGGCTTCTGTCCTTTATTTCCACCCTTATGTGTGTAAATTGGAGTGAATAGATGCAGAAATGTTAATGATTAGCTGTCTGCTCCTCTAAAAGTAAATGGTACATCTAGGCACTTGCACTAATTGTAAACTGTCCAGAAAACCACACCGAGCAGAGGCATAAACAGCATGCTTCAACATTGTGACTGAAAACGCAGGTAGAGAATGAAGATGATTGAAAAGTGGAGTAGACATTGCAATGTTGATATTTTTTGTCTCTTTTCAATGTCTTGCTGAGGAATAAAGAGGAGCTGAAGAGGAAGCCCCAATGGGAATGAAAAGTTTGATACTGTCTTGAATTGAAGAATGAGGTAGAAACAAGAACCAGGGTGGTACTAATCTAAATTTTACCTTGGCTTTTTGCATCAGGTTATTCCTTTGTTAGTCACTTTTTAGGTGGATTCTGCATATAGATTGTCCTTGTGTCCCATAGAAAATTAAACATGTCAGTGTTAAAGTCTGTTCAAAGAGTGCTGTCTCCAGTGCTTTATCACTTTCATTTTTGGCTGTGTTTCAGTTTCTGACGAAACCCACAGCAAGCAGAAGAGTCTTTGAACCTTTCCCTGCTTTGGAATCCTGGATTCTTAACTGCTCCTTCAGAAGCTTCTCGGAGCTGGAGGAGGAAGAAGGAGGGGGAAGGAGTGGATTTGCAGCTGTTCCACTCGACTTGTCCCATCTTGTCGCTGGTGTGGGAAGCTAGAAAACTCAAGGAAGTTGCCGCATGTGGACTCTTTGAGACAGTAAGTCACATGGTTTACATGCAACTACCTCAGCTTGGTTACAAAACAGTCTTGCATTTTTGAATAGGCAGAGAGTACTGAAACAGGAGTCCTGAGAGGCAGTTTTCTCGCTTCTGGAAGCTTTTAGAATTTGATTCTCTCGGTGGTAATCTGATTGCTTTGAGATTTCTTTTTAAAATGCAGTGTGAACATTGTTGCAATATGAGTGCTTTTCTTTATGGCTGGGTAGAGAGCTAGCTTAATATTTGTTGTGAGTTTTATTAAACATCTGCTACGTGCACTGTTTTTCCTTTCCAGAAATGCTTTCTCTGAAGAAATATTTCACAGAAGGACTGATCCAGTTCACCATTCTTCTCAGTTTGATCGGTGTGAGGGTGGACATAGATACCTATCTTAACTCACATCTTCCCCCTCTTCGGGAGATCTTTCTGGGCCAGAGCTCGGCTTACACCCAGACGCAGTTCCACAACCTGCGGAACACTTTAGATGGCTATGTCATCCATCCCAAAAGTGTAGATCTGGACTACTATTTTACAGCTCGCCGGCTTCTTAACCAGGTAAGGGCCCTGGACAGGTTTCAGGTGCCCACCACTGAAGTTAGTGCCTGGTTGGTACATCGAGATCCTGAAGGTTCTGTCTCTAGTGCCCAACCCAGTACTGGTATTGCCCTTGAGAATGGCAGTGGCTTACAAGATGGAACTGTTCCAGAGAGTGTAGCCAGGGAAAACGGAGCGGAACAAGGATTTGGTGAAGAGTTGGAAGATCTAGGTGCGGTGGCCCCTCCAGTGAATGGTGATCTAACTAAAGAGGTATGTTGTTACATATAGTGAAATACACGGGCTGTGGTAATAGGGATAAGGGAATGTTTGAGGACTTATTTGTGGCTTTCAACAGTAAAGTGGTTATTGTCAGTAGTTTGGCACCTTATTGACCTGTGTGGCTGGGGAGGATACTGGATATCTATTCTTTTTGATAGGAGGCATGTTTGTCTGAACCTAAGATGACTACTTTTGTTTTTAGCTTTTGCTTGTGGGAGGCATCTTGCTCAAGTCAGCAACATCACCTGCTTATTTTACAGCATTAGGTAATAGTCTCATTGTCCATATCAAATGGATGGTGGTTTATTCAGCTTTGGCATTCTTCCAGGGGATTTTTCTACTATCTTTTCCAGAGAATGCTAGGTAGGGTGGGCTTTTTTTACTGTGCCTTAATTTTTAGTCTTCATGTATAGTGAATGCTACTTCTTCTAGTCCTTTTCTTTTTTCATTTTGAGTCTCATAAGGGTTTTTGTTTTTGTTGTTAATGTAGATGTGTTCTGGTTTAGCTTGTTTGTATCTATGCTTTGCTTATTGGTTAATGTTTACATGCATGCTGAGGCCCCTATGCTAAATACCGCATGGAATGGTTGTGGAGAATTGCTTTCAGACCATGCTTAATCCCTGGCATCTTGTGTTGCAAGTGGACATGGTTACTAGAGCTGGTGGCCAGGCTGAGGATTGTTGAAACAGCTGTTGTGGCTCTCTTCCACTCTTGTCATATTCCCTCATCCCCTCCATTGTCAAAAATAGGCTAACTATTTCAGAGTTATGCCCTTGGAAATCTAAAAGTGAAATTTGCTGTGCATGTGGGGGTTTCCCCTGGTGGTTGAGGAAATAAGGTCACTTAAATTGGAGTGTGGGGATGTGTGTGTGTGTGTTGTGCTGAGAACAGGAAATCAAGGCTGAGAAAAAGTTTTATTTTTCTGTTGGTTTTAGAAAAGTAGAAGAGGCACGTGGAGAAAAAAAGTCTTGAGTCCTTAAGCACCTCTTATATTTTGGATATCCTGTGGGAATGGTGGGGAAGATGAATGTAGGTTTGCAGTTTTTCATACGTGCACATTTGCACCCTTAAAATGGTTGGAGATGATGGAAGGAGGGAGAAAAAGCTCCTAAGGTTTACAGAAACCCTTGTTTTAAAGAAATGTGTTGTTTTCAGCCTGAATCTTTAGGCTCTCTCTGGCCTTGTCATATTGTTTGGATGGCCATGCTTTGGTGCCATTCATCTTGGGTGGCGACTGGAGTTGCATATATCATTACAGTATTTCATATCACATTTAAGTACACAGAACACTTCATTGTGCCTGTAATACTTAACAGATGTGTGCAGAAACATTTTATTGACTTTAGCCATTGTCCCTGGGGGTTAGTGTCCATGAAGTGGATGGGCTTGGTGCTGTTCCAGTGCAGTGCTTGTTGAAGTGAAGGATTTGCCAGTTGCACAGCATTGCCTAGGGCAGTGGTCCCCAACCTTTTCTGAACCGCTGACCAGTTGGGGGGGGTCTGGGGGGCACCTCCGCGCTCACAGGGGGGTGCACTCGCGTGCATGCAGATGGGCAGGGAGCGCCCGCGGGGGGTGCACTTGCAGGGGGTGGGGGCGCTCGCAGGGGGGTTGGGGCGTGCATGCACAGATGGGCGGGGCGCGCTCCTGGATGGGTGGGGCACCCGTGCGTGCAGGTGGGCGGGCCGTGCCTGCGTGTGGGCGTGCGTGGGGGGGGGAGTGTGTGCAGGGGGGCCGGAGATGTGTATCCATGGCTTGGTCCTGCCAAGGCCACGGACCGGCACCAGGCTGTGGACCAGGGGTTGGGGACCCCTGGCCTAGGGGACACCTGAGTATACTCACAATGCTTTTCCACCCTTCAGAGAGGTGCCTTCTGTGTCCCCCACTGTAAGCTTATAAAGCTGCTAGTGGCTGTGAGAATACAGTCAGTCAGTTCGCTTTTTTTCAGGTATCCAGATACAGGCCACCCTGGATTTGGATTAGGTCAGTGGTTCCCAAACATTTTCCATTTGCGGCTCCCTTGACCTGTCCTGGAGCCTCCCACATGCAAAAAAAGGTGTTTCCACCGCTGCCTCTCCTCCTCCTGTGCAGGCAGGTATCCAAGGACGGGGGCGCAGCTTGCCCCGGGGTCTGTGCCTAGGCATGGGCAGGGTGTTAGGCACAATCCCGACTGGCATGCTGGGAGCCCTGCCGGCCAGGGAGAGGGAGAGGGAGGCAATGGTGAAGGATGAGATGATTCCACAGCACCCATTGCTGGGTTTAGCAGTACCCCAGGGCACCTCAGTGTACAGTTTGGGAACCACTGGGTTAGGTAATGCAAGCTTAAAAGGTTGGGTGTCACCCCTTCCAGCAAGCACATCCTGAATATAAATGGAGACCAAAAATGAAGATTAGGAAGAAATACAGAACAGTTGCAGTAACTGAGATCTGACAGTTCAGAGTGTGCTAAGTGCTCTGTGTTTCTTGTTTTCTCTTGATGAGATAATATTAGCCCTTTTTATTCTTGTGGTATACTAGATGATGCACTGAATAGAAGCTGATTCAACAGGCATATGTTTTACTTTGGACGGACAATATGGAGAGTGGAATAGTTGTGAATGAAAGGAAGTGGTGTTGGTGGAGAGGGGTTATTGTCATAGAGGAGGTAAACTAGGCCAAAATGCTACAGAAAAGTCTGCATGAAAAGTGATGTGTTACTAGCTTGGATTTAATTACTTGCTTAGATACCTCTTGAACTGAATTATTGAAAAAATGAACATCAGGAAGTAGTCAGAATTTGATTGGAAACTGAGACGTTTATTATAGATGCTAAGCACCAGTTTTGTGTTAGATTCTGTATATCATTTGTAGCCTCCTCTAACACTGCTGTGTTACAGCTGCAGGGATTATAGGATGGGTTTAATTGTTGTGAGTACTAAGGAGGAGGAAGAGCAGCACAAGGAACCCTGAGCACTTTGATCTGTTGCCTTAAGCTACCTGTATGTGGGGAAACTAGTTCAAATCCTTGCTTAGTTTTGAAACTCGCTAGGTGGCTTGTGTAAGTCATTGCTTTGTAGCCTAAACTGCTTCACGATTATTGTGAAGCTTAAGTACTTGTATGAGCCTCTCAAGGGACAGGCAGGATACATCTGTAATAAATTGTGGGTAGGGGAGTAGCAGAATTGAGCTATTATGACTTAATAATTAGAGACTGGCACTTGGATCTGGAAGAAATGTGTCGATTTGGCTAGGAATTTACTACAGTATGTGACTCCCGGGGTGGGAGTTATCTTGTCTTGCTTTCTCATTGTTGCCTACCTCAGGGTGGTTTTGAGATTGTAGCTCATGTAGGTCATAAAGCAATTGCTCCTTACTTCTCACAGAAACTTCGTAAAACTGTTGTAGATGTAGCAGCGGCCTATGGCATTTTTGATGAAGAAGCTCAAACAGTACTGTGAGGTCTTGCTTCTTGTAAGACCTTACTCTACCTTGCTGTTTCTGTGGAAGGTTATGGCAAACAAGTTACATAAGCAAGTGCCAGATGTATGCAGTGTGAGTAGTATGAGATCACTTTTGAGCCTTGCTTTTCTTTTCCTGCTTCCTAAAAATCTCAGGCAACTCCCAAATGTGTTCCTGGGTTTGATATTGTGTGTTTTTAAAAGTCTCATTTCTCAGTGTATGTTCTTTGACCACTGGATGCAGTGAGCCTGCTACAAATCCTATCTAGCTTAGACTGGATCCACCAACAGGGAAGAATTTGGGCTACTCCAAATACCAGCTTGTGTGGGAGGTAAGCTTAGTTGTACTTCTCAAAATATTTTCCTTCCTTTATCCCATAGTTACAAATGCTGCAAATGACTTGATATGGGCCCATAGCTCCTTCCACAGCAACTACACATCCTCACACTGCCATTTTAAGAAGTTATGTCCTCTGTGCCAACGGAGTATCTTTGATTAATTGTTTCCATGCTCTCACACCAGAAGATGGTGTGAGAGCATGGTTTTCCAAGACTCGATCCTGAACATGTGAATTGTTAATAAAGAGCTTCTGATTCTTTACTTCACTGTGTGATAATTACCAGCCAGAATGTAGCAGAGGAATTAATTCTATGAGTTGGTTTTTATTTATGTGTTGCCTTTTTGTTAAAAGAAAATATATAGGATGGCTTGGAAGGTAATAAAAAACATTAAAACACAGCAGCAATGCTTATATTAAATTTTTAAAAATCATGGCTTCCTGACATGCTTGAATCTCTTAGCACTTAACATCTTTAGAATCTGCAACCTGAAAATTATGGGGCAGCCTGAGAGATGCAGCCTGTTCGTCATGAAAGTATTCCACTTCTGTTTGCTATATGAAATAGCAAGTGATCCTTTGGTTTTTATACTGTGATATCATTCTGGTAGTTGAAAGTGAATGGGCTGGGAAAGATCTAACCCTTTCCTGGGTCAGTTCATCACAGTAGAGGTTCATGCTTTTCATTCTCACTAAACTTTTATTCTGGTTTCTCACTTAGATCTGTAAAGCATCTTCTAAAAACAGCCATCTACCTACTATGTATTTTATATCTCTGTGCTCACTATGGCTGAAATCTAGGCCCATTGAATCAGCGGGATTTTGCTGGGTCATCTGCTCCATGAGTTCCATTGATTCAAGGGGCCTACTATAGTTGTAACTTACTAGTGGATTTCAGCCTATATCTGCTAGTCTTTCTGTCTAGTGTTCAGCCTCTGTGGACATGTGTGCTCCCTTTAAATCTTCTTAATTGCCCAAACACTTAGACTTTTAATGCAAACAATTTTGTACTATCCCCAGAGGAAAACTTGGACATGAGAATTCTCATGTTACTCCTCTAGTGTATCTTTATTGTGTGGATGTTTTTCTTTATTCTCAAATTGCTTCATAAACAAGGACAAATTGACTGTTAAAGGATCAAGTTTCCCTTATTTTTTCTTGTTGTCCTAAGATTTGTATTGTGTTGGTACATAATAGTTTATCTTGCGTGGCATACTACTTTCAGGTCTGCTGCTCCTAGTCACTGTTTTGATAGCCACTACATTGGACCCTGTGTTTAAATCTCCACTTCCTGTCCTTTATGGAACCACAGAGAAACAATCTGTGTCTGATAGCCAAAGGCGATTCTCAAAAATTAAAGTTGTCTTAAAATTTTTGCTGTCCATCTTGGAAGCTCTTCTCCCTAATTTTTATTTGTTTTGAGACAGGGTGTGCTTAATGCTATTGTGAAACAAAAATAGTTTGCCAGTGCTCAGAGATATTTATGCATTGGGCCTAAACATTGGCTCAAAATAAGTTCTAGATATTTCTTACTGAATGTTTCCTATGATTGGAATCAGAGTTTGGAGGAAGAAAAACATCCTCTAAAAACCCCTCAAAGTATGTTTCTGAGTCTTTTTGTTCATTGACTTTGTCTTCTCTACAGCAGGGTGGGCAAAGTGTGGGATGCATATGGGTCCCCATGGAGCCAGTTCCCCCTGAACTCCCCCAAACCCCAAAATACTGAAAAAAAGGGGTTCCAAAATGCAAATTGTGCCACCAGAGGCCTCTTTCTGTGAGTGATTTGCACTGTACATCCCGTTCTTTACCTCTAAGGCCTGTTTGAGGTGCTTTTATGAATATTCTGCCACTACAGAGTTTTGAGTTTTTGCACCTTGGTGGAACAGAGTGAAAGCCATGCTCTTCAGATTTGGGCTGGGGTGGGTGGATCTTAAACTGTAAAAGGTTTCATTACCAAACTTGTTTTGCCATCCCTGCCCAGCCAGATGAAATCTCTGATTAGCTGCCTCAGTTGTTGTCAGTACTTGTTTCTCAACCTTGACCTGGAGTGGAGTGCAGCTGGAGTTTCCTTGGTTTCCCTGACCCTATAAACCCTGACTGATTTAGGCAAGAAGTGTTTTTGATCAGGATAACTGACATTTTGGACTCTCTTCCCCATCACCCTTCTCTAGAACTTGCATGTTCAAGGGTTAATGTTTACACTTGCATTGCACTGAATTTAACCTTTCCTAAAAGCAGCCTTCCTATCTCCTCTTGCACTTCTCTCTCTCTCTCTCCGTCTCTTGTTCACAATTGGCATCAGCCTGGCCGCTGCATTCTGCATCCGCTGAAGTTTCCACGTCAGTTGCAAGAGAAGCCCCGCATAGAGAGCATTGCAGTAGTTGATCTTTGAGATCACTAGCACATGCACCAACATCTTCAGAGTGCCCCCCCCGTCCATGTAGGGGGGCATAACTAAGCAATCAGACTGAAGGCTGACCTGGTCATGGCCACTATGAGGTATTCCCAGGAAAGGGCCAGTCTATTAGCCTTAGTCCCTTCCAGAATTGAGGCCAGGCATTGTTCAAAACCAGACTGAGTGACCAAGAAAAAGCTAGGTAGCTATAGTTTTGCTAGCTGTCTCCTGACTGGCATTTTACTTCTTTCTCCTAGCAAGGAGTGGGAATTGTATAAGTATAAAGGATACTTGTATTTAACAGTCCAAAGCTTGAGTGGTGATTGTTGTTCTTACATTGCCTCAGGGATACCAGGACAGTGTTTGCAAGAGTGGCAGAGTTTGTTTCTGATATTTTACCTACCTTGCAATTCTGTAGATTGAGTACTATAGGCATCTTAATCTTCTAGAAAGACTTGTTCTCTGGATTATGTTGTCCTTGTAATATTTCCACAACAGGGGGATAAAAATAAATGATAGCTCAGGGAGCATGTGACAAGACTGGACTTCTAGACTTAGTTCTGTACTGTGACCCAGCCCCACCCCACGCCTGTGATTGCTCTGGCACTACACAGTGAGAGATCTTCTTACCCTTTGCTGTGTCTCTCCCCCACCATGTAGGGAGGGCTGTGAGTTGTCCCTTAGGCAATGGCTGTAAACATGGGCCAGTTAAGAACATAGTGTTTTCCTCATACTCAAGAGAGATGAAAGGCTCTCCCTCACCAGACATGAGGGTTAATGGAGTTTACATTAACTATTCTAGTATGTGGACACAAAATCTCTGTCCATAAGCAGGCTGTTCACTTGGCCTTCCTCTTGAATTCAGGCTCCTTGGAAAAACTGTCTAACAAGACTGAACTGTTTAGACAGAGACTTGTATAAAATAAGCAGTGGGGGGACAGAGTGCGGCTTCAAAGATGCTGGTCTGTATTCCTACTAGGAGACAGATTCTTTAAAAGAATATATTGCCCTTGAAGAAATCTGCTGTCTCCTTGTAATAAATTTATTAAATTTACAACATACCGTTCAGCCATAAAGAAGTATGTATTATGTACATATTTATACCTTGAGAACATTTGAATAAAAGAAAATATTGAAGGGGAAAAAGGAGATACTCAAGGTAACTAATAGTGATAAAACCAGGAGGAATAATGCAACTACAGTTAAAACTGAAGGACAGATTAAAATACAGTTTAAAATAAGGGAATAAAAAGAAGCAATACCAGCCAACTGGTCAAAGGCCTCCTTAGCAATAACCCAGCCTAGATGTCAGAGGTCCAAAATATTATTTGCCTGCTGGCAGAAGTATAGCAGGGAGGGATCCAGCTTAGCCTCTCTTGACATGGAGCTTTAGAGCAATCACTAATTGTGTTTCAGCACCTTTTTAAAGTTTTGCCTCTGTGTTTCATTGCATATTGGGCACTACATTTGCTTCTCATCAGGACTGATACCATTTTGGCATTGTTGTACAGCTGCTGTGGTCTTTAGGAAAGATCCACTTCTAATTCAGGATTTCCCAAAGTGTGAAATTAGGCCTGCCCACCTTTCCTCAGTTGGTATGCAGCATCGTTGGGCAGGAGGTACCTTCTCTTCTACTGGTACCCCTTGCTTGATTGTCCTTTCCCTCTGTGACAAGGCAGAACACAGCTGTTTGCTGTTTGAGCTAGCAAGAAAGGGGAATGGGAAGCCCGCTAGATGACTTATTGCTGAGGACTGCCAAAAACCTGGAGCCAACTCTTTGTTGTACAAAGAAAATGGATTTTAGCCTGACTAGAGTTCTGGTCTAGCTGAGCTTTCTTCTCTGCTTTTGTTCCAGCCTCCAGCTTCAATCCTGCAGGTCTTCCTTATTTGCTTTTGTTTGGCTTATGGCCAATTCTAGTCCATGGCATTAAGGTGGGGTTTTAATGCTGACACACTTGAAGAATGGGTTTACATCCCTAAAGAGCTGGTGACTATGTCATCATACAAGTCTATTTTTAAAATGTTGATACCATTTCTGTATGAGGAAGCCATGTGTTACACAATAACACGAGACTAAAATGAATATTTGTTTTCTTGTTTTAGTGTGCATTGCATATTGATCAGGAGTACTGTTAGTAAAGGATAAAGCCCTCAAGTAGGTATTTTCAGAGTAGACTTCTTAGGAGGAGAAGCAGTCGGAGATGAGAGTTGTTGGGCAGACATGATCCAGGGACTGCAGAGCTAGCTTTAGACAGGATGTTTGGATAGGCATGGTGTGCATGAGAAGGCTGGGGAACAGGGAGTTGGGGCTGGTTTGAGCTCTAATGGTCAAAAAAATTGGTTTGTTTTTGAGACAAAAAGGTTCTTCAGTCTTTCACCCTTTTTTCCATTGCTGATATGTTGTTGTTGTTTAGTCGTTAAGTCGTGTCTGACTCTTCGTGACCCCATGGACCAGAGCACGCCAGGCCCTCCTATCTTCCACTGCCTCCCGGGGTTGGGTCAAATTCATGTTGGTAGCTTCGGTGACACTGTCCAATCATCTTGTCCTCTGTCGTCCCCTTCTCCTCTTGCCTTCACACTTTCCCAACATCAGGGTCTTTTCCAGGGAGTCTTCTCTTCTCATGAGATGGCCAAAGTATTGGAGCCTCAGCTTCAGGATCTGTCCTTCCAGTGAGCACTCTGATTGCTGATATACCTAACTCAATTATCCTGCAGTCTTCTTCTGTATATACTAGAACTTCCCATTATGTGGCTTCACTTGTATGCTGAGGCAGCTCCTTATAACCTTTGTCAGTGAATGGCTGAGACTGGGATGATGTGACAAGTTTAGATTAAAGGTTCAGCACTTTGGGTAGTAAAAAGAATGACATTATTTTGCAGATTGTGTTTTTGAAAATAATAAGGTAATTTGTATTTCCTTCTGATAAGCTTGTTCAAGGCTCTGTCTTTCTCTGCATTAGAATGTGAGTACTTTGAGAGTATGTCCATCTCTCTCTCACCATTTACAATTGTATTAGACTGCCATGAGCCCTTGAAAAAGGCAGGCTATAAATACTTCCTTCCATTTTCATCACCCCTTCTCCATACAAAAGCCTCCTGGAACTGGCTTTTCTGGCCAGTCTAGGTGCTCTCGTTCGTCTGGAAACTGGCAGCCCAGAAGATGGCAACATATGTGAACCTCTTAGAAATATGACTTATACATTTAATCAGTAAATAGTTCTTTGTGTCTTCTGTCAGGTTTTGCTCTTGCCCTGTATCTTCTCAAAAAATTCTGTGCTGCAGAATTGTCCTCAGATTTGTAATGGTATCACACTATTGCATGGTATATAAGTTAAATGAATGAATGAATGAATGAATGAGAAAATATCAGGTTAGTACCTGACAATGATAATATTCAGATCTTGGATTTTTTTCATCCACTTTTCCATTCTCATTCATTGTGTGTGGGTAGCTATATAGGCAGCATGTCATTTCCGCTTTGTCTCAATATCTGGTTCCATCTGGTTCCATTTCTCTTCATTATTGCAAAGAAAGGTTCATTTCCCATTTACCTTTTTGTTGATCAAAATCTTTTTTGGCAAAAGTCTAGGTGCAAATGGATGGCAGCTGAGATTCGAATTGCTGAGATTCGAATTTTTAAAAAAAATCTGTATTGTTATTTATAGATGGCAGCCACATAGTGAGCTACACATACTTACTTAACTGACTGCACAATCTAAAATTGATCAGCTCTCCTTGTAGTTAAAGGGAATTTTATAACTAACTGTGATAAGTAGCGGCTGTGTTCACTCTTGTCAGTTTTGAAATAGAATGTGAAAAGTTGAGTGGACTGTGTATTGGTTCGCTCCTGTGTCTAAGAAGAGGAGGCAAGATTTTGACCAATAATGATTAAGTTAAATCAGACTGGAAAAGTGCTTTCCTGTAGTTGCGCCCTCAGAAGTGAACCTTTGATTTCAGTGGTAGTTATTATTTATTATATTTATTTCATTGGTCTTATATCATGCTTTTCTCGAGAGCTGACAAGAGTAGCTTACAACATGATTTAAAGCAAAGACATATAAAAATGGATGTGAGCAAGTACAGATAAAGGGCAAGAAATTATAAAATACAGTTAAATAGATTGTAGTATTAAATAACTAATGAATTAAGCTCATATTATCAGATATTTTTTAGCCCTATTGGAAAACACTTGTGCTGAAAATTTGTAGTATTTTGCTGTTATTGGAGTTACAGTTATAGGGACTGATGTTGCACTCAGAACAGAGTATTTTAAGAATATCTGCTTTCAGCTAGAAATAATGAACCAAACATATGTCTGTAAAGGTAGCACTTAAAATGTGGGGTAGCCGCAAAAGCTGCAGGCATGTCTGAACAAGGTTTGTGCGGTGTGTGGGTATTTCTCTGTTCTGCATATTATTTCCCCCTTCGCTCTACTAAAAATCAGGATGGAATGTATTGGGCCAAATTAGCAGATGAAAACAGACTTGGTTTAGATGTGAAGTTTGGAGAATTATTTTATTTTCATGTAGAGCCTTATTTAAGGGAGGCACAGAGTTTGCAGCACTACATATCTCCTTGTATCTGCCCTAACTTCTTCACCATCTCTACTCCACTGAGAGGGTGGGAAAACTATTAAGCATGTTATTTGGACTGTATGTCTATCACATTTTACCTATGTCTCCTTGAACTGCTGGTTTGGGTAGCAGTTGCATCTAATAATCCATTCCACTCCACACCACCATTTTGATCCTATCCCAAATGCAGAGAAGAAGCAAGCAGCAGATTTCAGCTCCCAGGCTAACTCATACGTTAGATTTCTTATCTCCCTGTGAATACAGGTACATATCGCTGTATGTGGATGTGTGCCACAAACCTTTGGTTCTTGCTATTCTGTCCGCCTGCCACTCTCAAGAACTATGTGGGAGGGGTATTTCTGTTTTAAAACGTAGCCCTTGTGCCAACTGCGGAGCAGTAGGCTAATACTGAATTGGAAAGGGTTATGTTTGGAAAAGACTGTTAGGGTTGGAGAGAGAATTCCCCACTTCTTGTTCTCTCACTCCTGTTTTCCTGAATCCTGAAAGCTATTAAGAAGAAGCATTAGAAAGTCCCAGTGGAACAGTTATGCCAGGAAATCTCTTAACAGTCCCAGTTCCCAATAGTAGGAACTAGAGTGCTCCTTGTGAGTTGCTTTTGTGTATGTGTGGTCTCTTGCATGTGCATTGAATGCAACACCCTCCATTGTTAGGCTTCTCCTCCTAGCTTCTTTATAGCATGTAGAGAATGGATGGAATCTGGGTTGATAAAGAGAAGATTGATAATCCCTGGGAATGGGGGAGAAGGAACAAATATTTCAGGGAATGATGCTGCCTGAAATGGCTTACTTTGCTAGGTGCCACTCAAGTAATGAAGGAACATATTGGCAATTCTGTTGCCTGTTGTTCTTTTCTGTGTTCCCCTGCATCACCACAGGCATCACTGCCTGGCTTGGGTGGGGCATGCTGGCGTGGGAGCTTCTCAAGGAGACAGAGGCCCAAACACTGCTGCTACTGCAGCTCCCAGGGCGACCTGGGTGGGGAAGCAGAGCTGGGAAACCATTGGCTTGCCGCCTCGCATCCTAGGTGACGAGTGTAAGGAGGAGCCCTTTCCCCTGCATCCTCAGCAGGGACTGGAGGCCTGGGATTGGTTGTTTCTGCAGCCTAGGTAACCAGCACAGGGCGGAGCCTGGCTCCCTCTGCATCCTCCGCGGTGACCTGGGGGAGGGGATTGGCTCTGGCTGCAGCCTAGGTAACGGGCATGGGGGGGTGTTGTCTCAGTCTCGCTGCAGCCTCAGCACGGCACATGGGGTGGGGATTCCATCTCTGCAGCTTGGGCATTGAGCAGGGGGTGGGGATTCGCTGGAACTCCTCTCTCAGCTACAAGCGGAGGAGAGCCGAGGATTGGATCTCAAGCAAGAGCGGGAGGGGAGGGGAGGAGGGCTGGAGGGCTGGCTGTAGCACAGCACCTGTGGGTCATATGCTGGCAAAGAGGGGGGCTTCCAGACAACTCAGAGGCAGCTGGCAAGCCTGCCAAAAAAGAGCAACTGCTAACTGAAACCGGAGATGTCTGTCCGGAACCCTGCCTGGGTCACCCAGCTCTGCCTGCCCGGAATTTGTGCTCTACATAGACCATGATCTGGGTGGACAGCTCTGGGAGCGGCAGCTGGGGACATGAGAAAGGTATTCTTTCCTTTTAACCCTTTTCTCACCCCCATGCCTGTCTGCTGCTTGCTCTAGGCTAGACTAGGCCAGATTTCTCTCTGGTGGGCGCTATGTACTTATAGGATCTCTGCAGTGGGGCAAGGGTTGTGATTTTTTTTTGGCAGGGGGCAGGCTGTAAGAGAAGCCTTCTCCACTCCCTGCCCTCTGCATAGGTTGGATGTTCTGATCAGATTAGGCTTGGGAAGACTGAAGTACAGCAGGCCAGAATCCATAATTTCTCTATGTGTCTTGATGGTGGTTTTTTGGTTGCAGGAAGAGTGTGGCTGATGTGTGCACACTCAGGAGTCTTGTGTCAGTGATCTCTGTAGATGAGAGGAGGAGGATGGGCAGAGTTTTACTATAGATAAATGCTTGTAAGAAAGAACAGATTGTTGCATGATGGGAGAGTTGGGGAGAAAGGATAAGAGTATCTGTGATTCATATGGGTGTCCTGCTCTACAATACGGATGGATAGAGATGGGCACTTTGTTAATGAAATGGTGGTGAAATTAACACACATCAGCAAGGAAATAAATAATGTTTTGGAGTTTGTTGGGCAAACTATGCATCAAGATCAGTTCCTTTGCATGGTGAGTTGGTAACAGTAGGAAGATGGGAGAGGGTAGAGTAATTCTTGATCAGGACAGTACTTTGGATCAAGGTGCCCCCTAGGGAAAAAAAATATTCCTTTTGAGATGTGAGGATGCCTAGAGCCCTTATGAGTTAATTTGGACGAATATACCAAAGACAGAAAAGAAGGTGGTTTTGTTTTGTTTTGTTTCTTGTTTTTACCAGCTAGGCCCTGGGAAATCAATTAGGTCTTTTGGAGAGGGGATGCAGAAAGTCGTGGCAGATTAGGAGAGGAACTATTGGTTAGGAAATAGGCTATTCTAATAGTCAATTCTGAAATATTTGATTACTGATTGAGGGTGGCACTAGAATTCACATCCATAGCATAGAGATTTCAAGGATAGGAAAGTAATTCTTAATAGCATTGTTGTGTGGCATTGGAGGGAGGGGTGAAGGGAAATCACCACACCATTGTGTTTCTTATTCTGTAGGGCACTGAAAATGGGAACTTTACTTTGTTTGATACTCTTCCAGTAGAAAGAGGAAACTATTTTAAATGTCTGACATCCTGGATTCTGAGTCTGTTTATACCCTTCATATGATTCAGGAATAGAATGGCGGTTTGTTACTGACTGGGAAGGGGATTATCTGTTTTCCATGGAACTGGAGAGGTGGAGGGGTGGGGCCTCAAGTACAGGCCAAGGATGGCACATAACTGCAAGCTTTTTCTTATAACACTGAGAGCACAACTGCCGGAGCCACAGGGTGGGGAGGCATCTGCATGTGGTTGGCAGTTCCAGGGATGGGCCTGGATGAAAGGAGTATACTCCTGCAGTGTGTGAATAAAAATAGCCTTGGGAATGGCTGGGTTGGCTTTGGGAGAGGCCTGTCCTATGGATGAAGAATGTGAAAGATGTTGTGTAGGAGAGGCGGGTGTTTAATGGGAGGTGATATTCCAAAGGAAAAAGCATGTCTGGAGTCTAGGCTGGCTGTGGGCTGTGATAGCTGCTTTGCGGTTGGAAGATGGCAGAGTGTTTAGGGTATGCTGTTCAGCAGGGTGGTTGCTTTCAGTCCGAAGAGCTAGTCGCAGCAGGCAGCTTTGCTGTCTGGAGTGGAGGAAGCTGGCAAGGCACAGCATGCATGGCAGGCTGGGTTCTTAAGTTGCATCAGGTGGCTAGAAATGCAGAGAATCCCCACCCCTTTATGCAAATGCCCAGAATGGCACCACAGGCTGATGCAAGCCCGCTATGGAGCAGCAATCCAGAATGACAATTGGCCCTCCCCTCCCCTCCCTCCTTCCCTCAGCCAGCCAGCCAGCCAGCCAGCCGTCTGAGCGGTTAAAGCTGCAGACTCCCTCCTGCCTGGACAGAACGAGCACTGCTGCTGCGTAGCATGGGCAGTGAGGAGGAGACAGCTCTGTTGCTGTTCATGGAGTTCCCGGTCTGTGCCCCAGAGCAGCCTCTTTGCAGAGCCGCTCTTGGCAAGTTCCCAGTGCAGAATGGCTGTAGGTGGGGGGAAGGTATCTGGAGCCCCACGACAACGGGGATGGTCCAGAAAAGGAACAGGCGGGGTGAGGACGCACCCCACTTGGAATGAAGGGCGGCACTTGGAGGTGAGCAGGGTCAAATGGTGGTGTGGGCTTTGTTTCACAGGGAGGCCAAAGTTATACTGGCATTTTTGGGGTGGGGTCTGGAGGTGTTTGAGCAGGGAGTTTTGCAGGGGTGGGCATATTCTAGATAAGGGGTAGCTGAGGAAGGGGAAGTCATATTTCCCCTCTCTTTTTTTCCTTTTAGGATATTGATTTAATTGACATCCTGTGGAGACAAGATATTGACCTTGGAGCTGGGCGTGAGATTTTTGACTACAGCCACCGTCAGAAGGAGAACGAAGTGGACAAAGAACCGAATAATGGGGAGGAGTATGGGGATGGCTGGAGGAACAGAGGCGGCAGCGTTGCAGAAAGGGCCTTGCTAGTGGATGGTGAGACAGGGGAGAGCTTCCCTGCACAGGTAAAAAAAAAAAAAAGGGGGGGGAAATGCTCCTGGTGGGTTAGGCCACCTTTCTTTCCTGCCATTCTGAGACTGGTCTCCTTAGCTGCCCAATAGAGAAGAAGGAAGCCCTTCAGCTGCCTATGATTGGCTGCATGATTGGGTGGGCCTAGGAACAAAATATATTTTCTCTCAAGGGGAAAAGTGAGGGCGGGCTGTTATACTGAGAATGTCCTCCACCACTCTGAAAAGGATTAGCTGAAAAACAGGGATGTGTTCAGGCTTGCTTCTGTCTAGGAAGCAGGAAGAGCTGCTTCTCTGTTTGTATTGGATCTGAGTGCAGGCTTGCTAGCTACCTGACCTCAGTCTGTCCCCCTTTTGCCCTTATTGCCTCCAGCACACGCTTGCTTCTTCCTGAACTTATGCAGCCCATCTGATTCTTTCTCAGAGTACTGGCTTCCTCTTGTCTCCCTTCTCTGAAATGCACTCCTTTTCCATAGTTTTTACTAGTAAGAGTTTTGAATTACTCCTGTGTATCCTTACAAGCAACTTTTTTCTTTCTGGTGCTGGCCACCCTGGACCTTCTGACCATCTCTGACAAGCCTGCTTAGTGCCTGGGTCAAGGCTAGTCCCACTTCTATCTTTCCTTGTAACTATATAGCCCCTACCATTTACAGGGGTTGCTTATATACCAGCCTCTACAAGAACAGGGAAGATGATGTCTTGGAATGACAGACCCAGATGAGTTAATACACTCTTTGTAGAGCATCTTTCTTGAAGCAGCCATTGTGAATAGCGCCCTGCTTGCATGCTGCATCCAACTCTGCACCAAGAGTATGTGCATTTGAATAAATGTGACTCCAGGAAACATCTCTGATTGCAGTATTTGAATATTTGCCAAAGTTTGGTGGCTTCCTTTGGCTGGGATAGGGAGGACAGATATGAGGGCAAAAGACAGTAATTGGTTATAGTTGAGATTGGGAGTATGCTGTCATAGTGAGGAAAAAGGAACTGAATGTGAGGTTTTGGAAGCCCCACATGTTAGATATACCGGATGTGTACTGGATATTTTTCAGCAAGCTGATTAACTTGATGAGCCTATTTGGTTCTGAGCAGACAGTCCTTTCTTGGATTGCGGACTGGACTAGATAACACTGGTGGTTAATTGCTAGGTTGTAATTCAGAGCAGGGTTGTATCCCAGTCTGAGAAGGATCTCAAACCGGCTTTAACATAATTTTTTTAAAAGTCCAGTTAAAGGAGCAGGAATAAAATGTATTTGTATGGTAAAAATTACGGAGGTCCCATCTTGTCTGCTGGTCTAGATAGTGCTCAGGGCCAGGCTGTAGTGCAGTAAAATAGCTGTTAAATTCTTTGCCCTTTTCAGGCGCCTGGGGTTGAGGACCAGACAGCCTTGTCCTTGGAGGAGTGCCTTAGGCTGCTGGAGGCCACATTTCCCTTTGGGGAAAATTCAGAGGTTAGTAGTAGTAGTAGTAGGTCTTTGGATACCAGAAGATTAACTGTTCAGTATTTATTATTCCCGTAGAAGCTTTGAATATAGAAACAGGCCTGAAATCTTCAGTGCATGTCCTTGTAGTAACCTTGTAATGTGGGTTATGCTCTGAGATGATGGAAATATCTAGTTACCTGCTGATCTCTAAGTGGAAGAACCGAGTGCCCTTGTGCGTGATGGCATGAGCCTTTGCAGGCTTTGCTAAGCAAATCCTTCCAGGTCGAGAAAGAAGTCTGTGCTTGTTCCAGATACAGGACCAGGGAGATTAATAGGAAAGATAACTGTACCACTGTATCACTCACCCCATACCATGCCCCGAAGGTCTTGTGGGCTTGGATAACCTTGGAAGTGTGGGATGGCTGTGCCAATGTGCAGTGGGCCTAGAAGAAGAAAGGGAGGGGTAGTAGTAGTTTGTTGCTGATTTTTGATACCCTGCAGCCCTGAGCTAATTCTTTTTTTCAGTTTCCAGCTGCAGATGCCCCCTGCCTAACTGAAGCTCTGCCTAGTGAGAGTGGGCCTTCCATTGTGCCAGACGGGCTCTTGTCACCTCTTCCGACAGAGACAGAGTTGCCCTTTGACCTGGAACAGCAGTGGCAGGACCTCATGTCTATTATGGAAACACAGGTGAGGAGGGCTGGCTTTTCTTTGTAAGTTGCTTATCCTAGCCTTCTGCTCCTTCCCTTTCTTTCCCAGGTGGGTTTATCATGTCTTTTTTTGCCTTTGATAAACTTCACATAAAAGTGGTGTACAAATTCTGGATATAATAACAAAACAAGAAATGCAACATTAATATTTAATAAAATATTCTCCACAGATCTAGTTACACAAAATAAAATAGTACAGTACAATCATAATATGCAGCATTAAAAACATTGTGATGTCTTGTGCTATGAAAGGTACCTACTTTATGTAAATAATCACAGTAAAACAGGAAGTATACTGATCACTGCAGATGGTGACAGCAGTCACAAAATCAAAAGACGCCTGCTTCTTGGGAGGAAAGCAATGACAAACCTAGATAGCATTTTTAAAAGAAGAGACATCACCTTTCCAACAAAGGTCCACATAGTCAAAGCTATGGTTTTTCCAGTAGCGATGTATGGAAGCGAGAGCTGGACCATAAAGAAGGCTGACCACCGAAGAATTGATGCTTTTGAATTGGGGTGCTGGAGGAGACTCTTGAGAGTCCCCTGGACTGCAAGGATAACAAACCTATCCATTTTGAAAGAAATCAACCCTGTCACTGGAAGGACAGATCCTGAAGCTGAGGCTCCAATACTTTGGCCATCTCATGAGAAGAGAAGACTCCCTGGAAAAGACCCTGATGTTGGGAAAGTGTGAAGGCAAGAGGAGAAGGGGACGACAGAGGACGAGATGGTTGAACAGTGTCACCGAAGCTACCGACATGAATTTGACCCAACTCCGGGAGGCAGTGGAAGACAGGAGGGCCTGGCGTGCTCTGGTCCATGGGGTCACGAAGAGTCGGACACGACTTAACGACTAAACAATAACATACTGTAAATATGTGTTCACATGAAAATAGGATTGAAAATACCAGACATAGTACTGGATTAAATCAGCTACTGAATTTCTGTTAGTGGTCTGAGTGCTGGAAAAACCATCAATTACTCTCATAGGAGATTTTAACAGAGCCAGAGAAAAGCAGGGTTTATTGATAGCAGTTATTCCAGTTTGTTACCTACCAATCCAAAATCTATGGGGATTTTCTCCTCACAGCTCCATAAACCGGCATCAGATTCTGGTATCCAATTTATTGTTTGGAGGTTTTATGACTTATCTGTCATGCCTTGAAAAAAAAAAGAATTACTGAGGAAGACAAAAGGTTGAAATGTGCCTTTTATTTTCAATGTGACAGAGAATGTTTATGGTATTTTTGTGCTGTCAAGTTGCTTCCATATGGCAGCCTTTCTCAGGATTTTTTAGGTGCAAAGTACTTAGAATTGGTTTAGGTAAACGTAAAGGTTCCCCTTGACATCTCATCCCAGTTTCCAAGCCATAGAGCCAGCGTTTGTCTGAAGACAGTTTCCGTGGTCACGTGGCCAGCGCGACTAGACATGGAATGCCGTTACCTTCCCACCGAGGTGGTACCTATTTATCTACTCGCATTTTTACATGCTTTCGAACTGCTAGGTTGGCAGGATAGAATTGGTTTACCAGTCCCTTATTCTGGTGCTGCTCAAAAATCAAGGGTACACACTTCTCAGGAAGCACATCTCGAAATGACACAGCCTGACACTTCTGCTGGGAGGCACACTGAGGAGTTGAACCAAATCTTGGCTCCGCAGCTAGGAGCTTCAACTAAGAGAGCTTTACAGTACACCTCGTTTGATTGTGTATATTTACATAAATTAGTTATCTTCAGTAGCACAAGACATCACAAGCTTTTTAATGCTGTTTATTATGATTGTGTAACTAGATCTGTGGGGGTATTGAATTAAATTTTTGCTTTGAATTTTTTACCTATTTATCTGGTTATATCCCAATTCATGCATTGTTTGTACTAGATTTTGTTAGGACTTACTTCCTTTGCTGTTCCTTTTTTATTCTTCTACCTTCACATAAACAGTGCAGGCCAGAGATGTTGTCATAATGAATTTTTTTCAGTGAAAGAAGTAGTGAATTATGCCATTATATGCCTCTCTCCAGCACTTAATTTGGTCCAGGGGCCAGTCAGATGTTTAGTTTTCCATAGGTTTAGTAGGCAAATGAAAAGTAGCTTGTTCTTATATCTTCATTGGACTTGCCTTTCTGTAAGATAATCTTTCTCCTCCTCCTAATTTCTTTCCTGTAGTTGAAGTGGGAGTATGAAAGAGTGCTGACTCTTATACAGATTGTTCATCCATTAAGAGACAAACGCAGAAGTGCAGAGTTTGGAAGGACCATAAAAGCTATTTAGTATTCACTTCTCAAAAACAGAATAAACATGTTTGCCTACAGAATAGCAGAACAGAGGTTACCTGAGCAACTTGATACATGGAACTTCTGAACAGAAGTATGCCTTCACTAATAATAACAATCTTGCTGCCTTGGAGGCAGTTCCTTCTTATCTTCAATAGTGTAGAACCCCTGTAGATTGATGCATGTGGTCTTGGGATTTTCCTTGCTAGAAATCCAGAAAAACAGGTTTCAATATTGCCTTGCTGTTGTCTGTCCCCGGAAATTGTTTTGTACACTCAACTCGAGTCCCTCCATGAATTACTGATAAGTCACTCTCCCTTCTCCTTATGTGTTTTTCACCTTTGGGCTTCCAGCTTGTTTGGCAGGTGCTGCTCTTCCAGAAAGCTGGGGTTTGCCTAGAAATCTTCAACATCTGGTCAAGTGTATAGTGTGTGGGAAAATTACTTCTTTGGGTTCTCAGCAGTGTGCCCCATATATTTCCTCTCTCACCTGTGGGTTTTTGCTTTGCCAAGATCAATGTTGCTGGAGGGAAGGAGAAACCTAGACAAAATGTAGAAACACTGATATGGAGCATAGCCTGTTTAGATAGTAAGTACCCAGGAAGGCCTGGCTGTGGCTTAATAGATGAAGGTTGGTTCACAGTAAACAAGGTGTCAATTTGCTGAAGAACACATTGTAGAATTTTGATTTGAGGTGAATATTCCAGTTGCCAATATGTTTAAGTACAAGATGTGGATTTTATATATGCTAATATACCTAAACCTCCACAATGATAGGTTTAAAATACAATACATTTAGTTTTCTATGTTCTTTCCTGGGATCCTGTTTCATGAATTTTCTCTGAATGCCTTTTATTTGCTCAAGATATAATATAGGAGGGGAAAAAAGAATTTTGAGACGGAAAAGTATTTCTTTCCTTTTCAGGGCATGGAGATGAACAGCACGACTGCCTCAGAGAACCTGTACAATGGCACAGCTGGTGACATCCTGGCAACAAACTACACCCTTGCCCCATCTACTCCCATCAACCAGAATGTCAGTCTGCATCAGGCATCACTGGGTGGCTGCACACAGGACTTCCCTTCTCTGTTCAGCTCTGAGATTGAGAGCCCTTCAGGGGCTGGCAGTTCGGCTTTGTTGCAACTGGTCCCTGACAATTCCACTGGTTTTAACACTACCTTTGGCTCTACCAACCTGAGTGGAATCTTCTTTCCTCCCCAGCTAAATGGCACTGTAAATGAAACATCTGGATCTGAACTCCCAGATCCTCTCGGGGGGCTCCTGGATGAAGCCATGCTAGATGAGATCAGTTTGATGGACCTGGCTATCGAAGAAGGCTTCAACCCAGTGCAGGCCTCTCGCCTGGAGGAGGAGTTTGATTCTGACTCAGGGCTCTCCTTGGACTCGAGCCATAGCCCTGCTTCTCTTAGCAGCTCAGAAGCATCATCATCATCTTCATCTTCATCATCGGCCTCTTCATCCTTTTCTGAAGAAGGGGCTGTGGGCTATAACTCTGACTCTGAAAATGTGGACTTTGAAGATGCAGAAGGGGCTGTTGGGTATCAGCCAGAGTACAGCAAGTTCTGTCGTATGAGCTACCAGAATCCTTCTCAGTTGCAGTATCTGCCTTATCTGGAGCATGTGGGTCATAATCACACCTACAACATGGTTCCCAGGACCTTAGATACTGATGAGCCACAGCCAGCCAGCCTGAGCAAAAAGAGCGCCAAGGAAAAACAGGCAGACTTTCTGGATAAGCAGATGAGCAGAGATGAACACCGAGCCCGAGCCATGAAGATTCCTTTTCCCAATGAGAAGATCATCAACTTGCCTGTAGAGGAATTTAATGAACTCCTATCTAAGTACCAGCTGAGTGAGGCCCAGCTGAGTCTCATCCGGGACATCCGGAGACGGGGCAAGAACAAGATGGCTGCCCAGAACTGTCGGAAGAGAAAGCTGGACACTATCCTCAACCTGGAAAGAGATGTGGAGGATTTGCAGAGAGACAAGTCAAAGCTGCTCAGGGAGAAAGTGGAGTTCCTCAGGTCCATACGCCAGATGAAGCAAAAGGTGCAGAGCCTTTACCAGGAAGTGTTTGGACGCCTGCGGGATGAGAATGGCCAGCCCTACTCCCCAAATCAGTACGCCCTACAGCATGCCAGTGATGGCAGTGTTATCCTAATACCACGCTCCTTGGCTGACCAGCAGGGCAGGCGTCAAGAGAGGAAACAGAAAGACAGGAGGAAGTGAGAGATAATGAATGACAGAAAGAAAATGCAAAACTTGATGAAGTGACATCCTGGAGAAGGGCTGAGCCCGGAAGAATTTGAAGGAACTTTCATGCCTTCGTATCCAATATATCTTCTCAAACCATGATAGCTGCCAGTCAAGTGTATAGGAGCAGACTGTTCGGCAGGGGGCCTACAAGTCTTTGGAGGCAGAATGACAAAGCATGTTGGGAAAGACCTGTGCCCCCACATCCTGGCACCCATTGTTGAACGTTGGGGAGGGGGGAGCTAGCTGGCATAATGTGTGTGGGGAGGGGGATGAGTCACAGCAGAGAATAGAGAATCTGAATTATTAAAGGTGGCTTTTTTGTTTTGAAAGGGAAAAAAATAATTAAGTGGGCAAACTGAGAAGATTTAAGAGAGGTTTTATTTTTTCCCTTTGAACTTCCAAAACTTGGGTATTTCAGGTTGCTGGGCTTATTTTTAGAACCAGCTTTGACATCTGTTGTGTGCAGTTTGAAAACACAACTGAATCCCATGATGTAGCCATCACTGCTTCCTGGATCTGTAAGTGCGTGCTATGACAGGCGGAACCCAGGAGTGTTGTTTCTAAGAAAGAAGATGTTTTCTTAACTCTTCAGTTTGAGGGGAAGTGAGAGGTTTCAATTGAAGGAATTGATGGCTTCAGCATTTACCATAAATGTTGGGAGGGAGGGTCTGGAAAATGTTAGTAAATTACCATGGTGATGTATCTTCCCACTGCCCCTTTGCACAACAATCAAGAACTCACTAAGCATGTCACTGCCCACAGTGAGGAGCCAGTATTCCGCTGGATCACCATCAAGATGCATTACAAGACAGCACATGATAAAATGCATGCTACATGCTGTCTCTTTCCACTGATTGGCTTGAAGGGACTTCTTTTTGACAAAAAGAAGTGTATGGTTAAATGTAAAGACTTCACCTTTAACTAGGTGGGATTTGTAAGGTGGGAGTCTGATGTGTGATCGTCATCACTTGAGTAGATTTTGCTCCCATAAAGTGGGCACGTTTGTTGAACGAATAGTCATCTGTGGCAAGCCCCTTTCTTTAATGGGCACTTTGATTAATTTATTATTTTTTTAGGACTCTGGGCTCCTATATTATTTCCCTTTCCCCGTAGGGCTGTAGGATGAACTTATAGTATGCATGTAGGAAAGAAGGGAGATGCTTCCTCCAGATGTTCAAAGCTGCTGAAAGTTCTTTCTGCTAGAAAGACTCAGTGTGTTAACTGTGATTCCACAGCTCACTTTCCTTCTGTCCTTGGGTGTCATTCCAACTTTCCCCTTCCCCCCCTTTTGCTTTAAAAAAATAAGGTGAAGGGTGAGGGTAGTGCCTTGAACACAGCTGGCCTCAGGCTCTGAGGCAATCCTCAGAGCTGTTAACCTGCAGTATAGCACAGCTGGGAGTATTATTGACATTACCAGCAACTGATGACCTAAATGGCTTTGGTTTTTCCCAGCCCGTTAGTCCTGTGTATGTGATGATGTGTGAGGGCATAGCACTGAAATGGGCATCCTCCAGAGGGTTGTAGGGGGTAGGTATGAAGCACTGTTTATCCAGTAAAGAGCAATTTTTTTTTCAGCCAAATGTTCCATATGATTTTGCTTTTGGGAGACCGTGATTTCTTGCAGGGAGAACCAGGAGAGTGGGTGGGAGGAAAACAAGGTTGGGTCTCTTCCACTTCTCTTGCGACTTGACAGAATGACATTTGAAGCACAAAATGTGTTGGAGCTGTGGCTGGGTTGCTGGATGGTTAGGATGGAGCCCTGATGTGTGCATGTGTTAATTTATATTTTCCTTTTGAGGTTTTACTTTGAGTGGTTTCAGTGACCTGATGGGGAAGAGGAGAGAGAGTGCGTGAGTACAGGACAAAAATAAAATGGCTTATTCACTATTTCAGCATTTGTTCTTTGTGTCTCTTCTGAAGCAGCCAGAAATTAAAAGATGCAAGTAAAAAGAAATGTCTGTGCTGCCCAACTTATCTTCATAGAAGTTCTTGCTCAGTCAAGTCTGCAGAGAATATGGTCACAAAATATGCCTTTGTGCTTAAATGGTTACTGGCTAATATGCCTTTTAAAAGTATTGGGCTTCTTATGGCAAGACTGTCAGTGCTAGCCTGTAACATACATGGTAACAGGGATTTGATGTTGCATCTCTTGCACCTGTGCATCACATTTTTTTGTAAGTTGATCTGGGGTATTGATGTAATTTCAAGCAGGTAAAAAGGTACATCAGTCACCTGTCTGTGAATTAACTAAACTTTTCCCTGCTTGAGCACAAGTGCCAGCAGCTTTCAGGGCAAGGAGATGGAGAGCCTCACTTGACACTATCCCTATAGGGGTTATGGTGACAACTTGATTAATATTATTGATCAAATGAGAGGTGTGCTGTGCTGTATAAAAGACAAGTGCTGACTTATCATAGCCTTCTATAACAAGTGACTCCTTTTTAAAGTGGCTCTGCACAAAAGCATAGTCTAAAGCAGTAATACACATTGCCTTGTTCAACTTGATATTCAGATTAATGCAGTTTTGGGTCAACCATTTGTTATAGAAACCCAGCTCCATCAAGTGAAAGACTATTTATATTAATTAGGGTTTGTCAGTTGCACACCCAGTCAATAATTGATAATTAATGGCAGGAGATACAAGATTAAATCATTTAATACCCCAAAGAGAAGGGGTGGATAATTAGTACTGAGAATCAGGATGTGTCAAAAACAAATACAAACACACACAAATACTCCAAACTTTGTAGTGTATTCCTAACCTCTACAGAAATAGTGCTGTTCAGGGTTTCAGGCTGTTTGAAACAGAGTATAGGAGTTGGCAACATAAGGATGGGATGCAGAAGAGGCCCAATGACCCTTTTTGTTTCCCCATTTTCATTAAACTTTCCTGTATAGTGCTTATGGCTTCCACATCCACTGTTATAGATCAAAGTATACCTCTTTCAAAAACCTTGGAACTCAAGAGTAATTTATGTTGGTGCCATAACTAAGAAACCCTTTCCCCATGTTCCCAGCACCCTTATTATAGCGTCTTCGCTAACTATTGAGCCTTCTTCAGTACTATAACCTTATGAGAAGGGAAAGATAAGGCACTTGTGTGTTACGCTAGAGAGTTGGAACACTGACCATTCATTTACTTGTTCAAAATAAGGCGATGGTTCACTTTCATACTTTTTGGCTTCCCAAGAGACTGACTGGCATTCCAGCTCACTGAACTATTCAATCTGCAAAGCTAGGATTTGGGAGTTCAATTCCACAGTGTACCTTCCAGAAGAGCCAGCCTGTATAAGCCCTGGGCAAGCTGCACAGTCCCAAAGTGCACCCAGAAGAAGGGACTGGTAAACACTTCTGATTATACTTAGAAAACGTTGGGAAAAGGTCATATAATTAATAACTTGACAGCATATAACAGATGAACGGAATAGCTGTCTGTTAGAAACAATGGAGAAATCTACATAGCTGTGACTGGGGAGCGGCAAAAATGAGACATTTTAAACTGGGTCTAATTTCACAATGTGAGCCCCTCCCAAAGAAATGAAAAGGCAGGCACTCCCTTATTATTCCTATAGTGCAAGCTGAGAATAGCAGAGATGTAAAAAAGTACCTTGCAACCCAACTGTAAGGAAAGATGGGCCCAGTAAATCCAAAATCCCTGCAGGAGGTCTCAGGTAAATGCAGTGTAAAACAAATTCTAGGTAATCAGTGGTGGCATCCAGCATTTCAAAGGAAATGTATTACACCAAAGCTTTCAGGGGTAGAGGTAACTTCCTGAAATTTTTTTGGTAACATATCTCACATAGCCATTCCCAACTGTAGGATGAAAATAGATACAGCTGTGAGCAAATTTAATTGCAAAAAACAGCCCACAGAAAAAGGAGACGTCTTCACTATCAGTAGGCTGCTGTAATAGCATTTCACTCTTACAATAGTAATATAGCTGAAGCTTTGATTCTCAACAGTGCTTTTTTACTACACTGCAGTGAAAATGACCCACCTTCACCCACTTGTCTTATCAAAGACATGTAGAAGACAGCAGATTCCTCAATACCCCTACCTTAGCATTAGCTGGAACCAGGGAAGAGATTATGTTCCTTTCACACTCTGTTAAAAAAATCTTTTGTTTCCTATCAATTTTTGTGGCAGTTTAAAGAGGTATTCTATACACTTTATTGCCAGGACTCATCACATTCTGCCCCACTTGTTAAAAGTTGATGCCAGCAAAGCAAGCAATACTCTTCTACTGTGTCAAGAACAACTTTCAAACATACCTAGAATCTTTTGCAAATTCCTGCTAAACCTCTGAAATATTTGCAAAGAATGGCTTGATCAGAGGAACTGAAAAATAGAAAGAGCAGCATTATAAATCTAAAGTTTTATTGAGACAAAAAGACAGTTCAGTATGAAGGTAAAATCCAAACACTTAAGTTTTAGACAACATTTTCACAGAAACCTAAAACACATGCTTTATTTTAAAAAAGGTTTGTACAATACATTTCTACGTACATAACAGCCCCATGGAGGAGGAGGAGTTGGTGGGTTGTTACTGTTTGAACAATTTCAGAGGTAAAATTGTGTTCTTTACAAGAACAAAGAAGTCTGCTAGATTAAAAAAAAAAAAGAAAACTGGGATAGGAACAGAGCAAGGAAAGCAATCACTAATGCCCAAATCCAAACAGAAGATAGATGTTCACCAAAAGTTTGAAACTGCTGCTGTGCTATAGGGGCAAATATTACCCCCACTTTCCTCCTTTACCCAAACATCTTTATTCTCAATTCACATACATCCAAGAAAATAAAAAAGCAAGCAGGACCCTAGCACTTCTGTATGGCAGACAGAAGAAAAAGACTGTTCCCATTTGATCAAAGTATCTAATGAAGTTTCCTATTTCAATTTTAGAAGTGTAACAATTCTGGAAGCTGGCTGCATTAAAGGTAACCTCGAATGGCAATTTTAACTTTTAGATGCTTAAGGCTCCAGCCTCGCAAGAGCAACCATTTAAAGTAAGAAGCATGAACCGCTTCCCGTCTCAAGTCAGTCAAGAAGGTACCCTCCCTTCCCACCCGCAATGATACACCAATAATAGCAAAAAAAGGAAGAAAGAAATCCTACACACATGCTAAGTTGCAAAAATGCATTTAACACTATTGGGGGGAAAAGGCTGTGGATCACAGAGATGGTCTTCAAAGAACACACAGCCTCAACCTGCTGTCCCTTTTGGCAGCCAGTCCATTCCCCAGGCTTTTTCCTGCATGAAGATATTTTTGCTTCATCCCCCAAGCAAGGAACAGCTTGGTAACACTCACCCATTCTCCCCTCCTTCCCCAGGTATACATGGAAGGAAGGAAGGAAGGACGGGGCAGTGCACTGCCACACCAAGCTGTTATGGGCATAGAAGTTGTCCTGTTTCTACAGAGGTCATCTTCCTCAGCCATGAGCCTCTTTGCTTCCTCTCACTCATGTTCAAACTCACAGTCTGATGTTTTAATACAAAAGTCAGCCAGAGGAGGGAGGGGACAGAAGGGTTGGCAGATTAATTTTTGTCATCTTTCTTCTCCTCATCCTCTGAGGGGTAAGAGTGCCATGTCAGCCTCTCCTCATAGAATGAGATGACCACCTGTGGGCACTTGATATTAGCTTCCTTTGCAGGGACCAGGTCGGCTTCGTCTGAGTTCTTCCTGCAGAAGCAAATTGAAAAAGGAAAGGTGGGATTTACTACAGGGGGGAAAATGATTATCAATTTCTGATGTTAATATATTTACAGTAAATACAGATTGCTAAGGCTGGTCTCCTGCATCTGATCCTGATTTTTAGATCACAGCTCATTATCTTTGATTTTCACTTCCTTAGTACAGCAGTTCTGGTAGTTTAGAAGCACTGTAATTTTGTCCCCTTACTACTGTACAATTTAAGCTACTGTACAGCCAAGCAAAGTTGTGCCCCCCTGTTCAAGAAAACTTCAAAAACTTGTACCAGTGAGACAACTGGTACCATACATATATATTGGAATATAATCCCCATAGTCCTGGACAACTGGCCTGGTGCCTGTGGTTGTTGCAAGCTGCAGTACAACAACACCTAAAAGTTACCAATTAATTTCGTGCTAGAGTAGGAAAAGTCCTACCTGTGAACCAAACACTATCTCATTATGGAGGCCTACAACATGCTGCTGGTTGCTGCTGCAGCTGTTGCTACCTCATCAAAATCTGAACAATAGGCACAATGTTTGGTGCGCAGACAAGACAAATGCACACTTTCAGAAGCGGACTTACCATTTCATCAGGAACATCAGCTCCCCACTAGAATCTGTGGCACCAATAATCCGCTCTGGCTCAAAGCCTCTTGCAAAACCCCGAGGCTTCTCAGCCTGAAGGGAAAAATTGAAATGTTTGCCATGACATGATGACAAAAGAATGAGGCCCTGACCTTGATCTGGTGTTGCTTCCTAAAATTAAACCAATCCACCCTAACTACCAAAATATTTCCAGTGTGCTATTTGAGAATGGTAATACTAGAGTCAAATATGACATGACATACACATTTTATGTGTATTTCAAATCTATTTGGTTATCATGATTCCTCATTAAGAATTCCATCAATTCTAGTGTTGTGAAACTAGGATTCTCTTTTTCTCTGGAAGACCCCGCTTCCATTTAATGAGTTTAAAAGCTGTTTACAATATAAAACTACAATGCATATTAAATAGTAAGAGCTATTACAGATGCTTAAAATTTCTCTTGTTATACAAGTCACACCATCCCAGAAAGAGATCAGGAGACATCCTCAGGATTTCCCCCCATCATCTTCCTCATTAGATGTGTGTGACAATGACACCAATTCCATTACTTGCTAGCACAAAAATATTCAGCATTTAAAGGGCAGAAAAGACAGAGAATGATCTGACTCTTGTGAGAGGAGAAAGCTAGTTTTTTTGGTACATGCTGGTTTCTTCTTTAACTTGTAGGTGTTAGGACTCAACCCCACCTGGAAACTGCCTGTGAGCAAACAGAATCTCTTCTTCATATTACTACAGTTACACAGCTTGAGAGATGTATGGTCCAGGAAGTGTAGCTCAGTTAAGGTATGCTTGTGGCGATGATTGTAGAGGGTTGGGGGACAGAGAAGCAGACGATAAGGAAAGCATAAAAACAACCAAAACAATTGGAGATCAGAAAGAAAGCAGCTAAGAACAAAAGGGAAGCACTGAAAGGTGAATGAAAAAACACATTAGGGAGGAATAATGAAACATGAGACAAAGAAGGAGAAATAAAGGAAGACACAAAGAAAAAAAAGGAGATAAAGAAAAGTATGGTAATCTAAAGAATTCTTCATGCTGAATGTTTGGAAATGTCTGGCTGTTTCTTAACTATCTCAGACTACTAAGCATCTATTTAACCACAAAAGGAGAAAAAACAGGGATATAAAAAGGTTAGACGGAATACAGGAAAAATTAAGAGAGAAGAATCTCTATAGCCAAAAGAACATAAAGTCAAGGTAGATACCAGACTTTACTAAGAGATATATAAATAGGAAAAGGAGGAACTTCCAACTTCCAGCACCTTAATAGAATGCAACTACAATCTAAGAACTGTACAGTTTTAAGCAACAACTGTGTAAGCAGTGCCTGTGATCTTGCCGATGCCGCGTATTTTTGCAAGTGACTAGGCTGTGTGGCTGAACATGACAGGTAATAGACTGGATGTGAAAACTGCTTGTGTGATTATTGCTTTTATTCACATGGAAATCTGTACCATGATTTTGGCCATGATAGCAGTGCACAGACCTAATAAAATACGTGTAACTTCACTTTGTTACAAAACATGTACCTCAGCTGAAGGTATAGAAGATCTGATTGGAAACCAACTCAGCAAGTACCACAGAGAAGTGGTACATCTATCTCCTGGAAGCCACCTCTTAAGATACTGTGCACTGATCAATTTTACATATTATTCTGTTTCCACACTTTAGGGTTCTAATATTTTTTTTAACATACTTGGCAGTACAGAAATGCTGCAAATAAATAGATTTAAGCAGTAAAAACATTTTTACTTTTGAGTTAAGGTGTATAAGATATCCTGTAGCAAAAGTCTTTTTTCCTCTGTCTTTAGTTGTACAAGGACTATAGGCTGAACTTGCCTTACCTCTTCTCTCTTTTTCTTTGGTCTGCTTTCCTCCCCCCTATCCTCAGAGTCGGACTCTGCCTTGCGCTTGCTTCCCTCTGACTTGTCACTTTCATGTGCTGTTTTCTGAGATTGCAAGAACTCTGCAATGAGATCAGGGCAGTCGAGGTTCTCTTCTGGCTCCCACGTATTATCTTCACTGCAACAACAACAACAAAAAAACCCTCTTATTAGCTGGACAAGACTGCAAGACACCAGATTTTGTGACTAATGATGAATGACTAGAAAATTTTACCCTGTTTCATGTAACATTGCCAGAAAAAGTTTTCTTGCCTAATTAACCTGGATGTTCCTCACACAACTCAACAACAACTTTTCCAGGAGTGGGGAGGTTATCTACAGAGTTTGCAACTGAAGATAATTTCTGCTGGAATCCTGACACAGCTATTAAACTTTGGGAAATTTGTTGTAACACAGAAGCAGCTCTTCTCCACATCTGACAAAATTTACTACACTTGAGAATGTGGCTCACTGTTACTTGAAGTTATTGAAATGGAACAACATACAGACAGAAGAGAGGGATGGGGCAGATTCACACTATCAAAGTGTCAACTGTCTATGTTTATTGCTGCTTAAGGCTTGCTCTCATGAAATAGACCTAGATATAAAGTAAATGGAGAAAAGAAAATGTGGAAGAGCACACAAAGAAGTCTTCTGTTTCAATTACTACTTAGAATCGTGCAAAGAAGGCAGAAGAAATGCTTTTAGGCAAGGCTTTCTGACACATTTAAAGGGCAACTAACTGAATAACATTTAGGGTTCTCAACAACTCACAGGATGCTTATGAGGAATGTCTCTATCCTGTTTCCCCGAAAATAAGACCTACCCTGAAAATAAGCCCTAGTATGATTTTTCAGGATGCTCGTAATATAAGCCCTACCCCAAAAATAAGCCCCAGTTAAGTGAAACCCCGCCCTCCACCATTGTGCACCAACCAGAAGATGACATGACTGTTTTTGAATAAATGTAGATTGTTGTTCATGAAAAAAATAAAACATCCCCTGAAAATAAGCCCTAATGTGTTTTTTGGAGCAAAAATTAATATAAGACCCTGTCTTATTTTCAGGGAAACACGGTATTAGGGATGGGATCTTTTCGATTTCTTGAGATTACACACCCAATAATTCCCCAATATGGGAGTTCTACGTGACTCACAAACATCTTAGAGACACTTAAATGTGGTTGACTGGGGAGAAAAGGCCTAAACTGGAAGGCTTTTGAGGCTTAGCTAGGCCTAGCTCCACCCAAGCTGCTTCTTCCTACCTGATGCTAGCTGGGGCCTTCCTTCTGAACACAAAGTCAAGAGGAGACAGACCTAACTAGAGCTCAAATCCTTCCAGTGTAGGCCTTTTCTACCCAGTGAACCACATTTAGATGTCTGTAAAGTGTTAGTCAAGCAGAACCTCCAGAATGAGAAACTATGGGATTTGTGATCCAATGAATAATAATAATTAAAAAATCACCATCCCTAGTTTTTATACTCCAGGGCCACAGTCCGAGACACACCAATGTTTTATACTCAAGACTTCCAGTCACTCACACATGTGGAAAGCACTAATTTGCTCTCTAGCAGCTGCAGACCAAGGCCTAAGCAGACAAATAGTACTTATTTGGGAAAAAGAATCTGCATCTGCTTCTCTTAACACATGCAGGAACAGACAGTGAACAGTGTTCCATTAGTCTCCTAAGTTCCCGGCTACCCTTGGAAAGTCCACAGAGTGAACATGTGGTCAAAATGAAATAAGACTTTTATCAGGCTAAAGTATTCACTAGCCCAAACCATTACCATTCTGAGCCTGAGCCTCCCTACCCCTGTAAGACTTCGAAACAGCTACAAGTTACAGTAAATAACAATTGCTCCTGGGTGACAGTAAAGTCACGGTCTGGTAAACTGAACAGAGCTGGATCTTTTCCTTCAACATTGATGTGCCTCAAGTGATTTGACATGGATATATATAGAGTAACATGCTACCTTATTTGTGGGTGACTAAATTTTATAGAATATTTTGCAATGTTGAAAGAACATGAAAGCCATCTTACTCTGAGAAGCCCTTCCACTTCAGCAGATACTCCACTTTGCCTTTTACTACCCGCCTGTCAAGAACCTTCTCCACCACATACTCCTCTTCCTCCTCTTCTAGGACTTCCTCCACTTTCTTCTTGTTTTGCTTTTTTCCCATTGTGCTCGCCAGTTTTGCAGCTTAAAGGAGGCTGTTAGAGATAATCAGACAGACATGAGAATAGAAACAGACCAGAAAATTAGAACTACCCATAAATGACTGAAGGAAATCTTGGGTACTTTACGTTTTTCATGATTCATTTTATTATTTAATAATGAAATATGTAAACTTTAAAGATGTACTAGATGTACAGAAAAAAAGTTTTAGAAGTTACATCCAAAAGAAGCAAAGACAAATGGCAGAGATGAAGCTAATAATATCATGGAGATCTAAAGCCCTATCCAAATTAAGCCCAAGACTTGCTGGGCGGCATCCATTCAGACATGCTGGAACACAATATACACATAAAGAAAAACAGTGCCAAAAATATTTCATGATACAATGCCTATGGCAGCTTATGCTTCCCTAAGTAGTCAATGTTTTTTTCCCATTAAGATATACTCTTTTAGAATTTGACCACAATGCTCAACCTTTTCCTTGTTTCCTCAAAAGACAGAACAAACCAATGTTGTTCCCCATCACTCAAGATCATAAAAGATATGGTCATACCAACCTTAATCGAGCGGATTTGCTCAACATGTCAGAGTCAGGTTTCTATGTCAATATTATGTTAATAATATATGTGACTGCTTTGAGTATAATAAGGTTTTTCTTCCAAAAGAAACAGGCTCTGAAGGAGGCAAAGGCAACCCACTTCAACTGAAGTTCCAAACTTCTTTAGCCTTTTATTGTTCAAAGCAGGATCCCCTCACCAACATCCCCATCTACCTTGAAATAAAGAACACAGAACCTATAATGTGACTGTGCTGCAAACACTGCAGTAGTGGTGGAAGCAAGTGGGGGCAACAAGAGTTCCCAGCAAGGCAGAAAGTTTAAACAGCTTGCTTCTTCTCAAAATGAAATGTTACAGTCTACTGGAAACAAGAAACTGTGGTGGACTCCTGCAGACAAAGCATCTCTCAGTAGGAGGATGTAGTTGTCTCAGTTGGAGTCTGATAAAACAGACAAAAGGGGCTGTCAAGCACAGCCAGGGTCTAGAGAAAATGGGTCTCATTTGCAGTGAAGGATAGTTGACTAGGGAGACCTATGAACAGCAGCTGAATAGGAAGTTAGAAGAAAGATTTCTGTTTCACAGATCTCAAATTATTTGGTCTGTTCTGCTTACAGATACTGGGAAATATAACTGTGAGGGGCCAAGGGCTCTTTAAGAGCCCTTTCTTTCTTTACTCAAGAAAGCTACATGAATTGGATTCAGACTAAGCTAGTTGCACAAACATCCTACGGAAATAGATAAATTCTACGTGCGAAAAAATTAGTTTGGATCTGGCCAGTTTCTAAAACTCCTTTAGAGAACAGACTAGTCTGAAATCTGTGCACCTGTCATCTAAAATTTCTCCTCCCAAACTGGAAAGTTAAACATTATTTTCACAGTTTCATCATAATACTACATATTGCCAAGGTTCAGGATTTCCCAGAGATATTCATGTATCTTGTTAGCAAAAAAAATGCTTCAAGCAAAATCCATATTGCTATTTTATTTGAGGTACGAGGAAAAGCAAGCAAACAGTAGAAAGCAATAGCCTTGAAACTTCACATGCAAATAGCCCTGTTCCTGAACTGAGACTGCATGCTACATTGGACTAACAATTTAGAATCCCAAGACATGGATTTCAGCTTTAACTCCCTTCCCCTTTGTAAATAAAACATACAGTAAGTAGTCTTTACTGGTTTTAAATATTTATTTTAAATTGGAATAAAATTTTCAGGATTTTGATGAAATTCCCAGAGTCTTTACCTTAGGTTTCAAAGCTGCTTTGTGGCTTGCAAAATGATACACTCCAAGATACCCCATAATTAAAAACTGAAAACAGGATGGGGTTTTGATGTGTAATCACTTCAGCATATACCAACCTTATACTCTAAGTCAGGGGTGGATATTTTTTTTGGCCCCAGGGGCTGCAAACAGTACTGGCTCTGTGGGTATGTAAGTGCACAAACTTCCCCCTATCAAATGCATACACACTTTCCCCAGATATCCTACCTCCACTCTTCAGTATACAAGATCAGAAATGATTAAACCTCCTTTCCAGTGTGAAATTGGGGACTGAGCCAATGACAGTCCATAGTCCTGACATCTGACAGTTGTGCCTTTCCTGGGATAGAGAAATGCAGACCTGTCTCTACCTCAGATGCTCCTCCCAGCCAACTAAACAGCTCTACACCTACATAATGCACACAAAAAGGAAAACGTACAGCAATAACTGTTCCTTTTCCACTAGCAGAAAAGAATATGGGGGCATTGGCAGCCATGGGAAAAGACGGGTTACCTGTATGTCCCGCTGAATTGACAAACCTCCACTGCCTGCAAAATGCTTTGCCGACAAGTTGTTTTAGAAGAATGAGAAATATGTCAAAGATGCCTGGCCAAATGGCAACTGAACAATATTCCAGTTTTAGTCTCCAACCCTAACTGTACCTCGCCACCAGCCAACCTTTGACTCAGCAATGCACTCATTGATACTATTTTTGAAGTTTAAGACACTGGTCAAAATCCTACTGTGGATTAATTCCTGGTGTAATTGCATAAACAACAGTGAGCTGCCAATTAACTGTTGCTGCTTGTATTTCTACTTGTGTGCCTGTCCATGAGTTGGTGCATGATCAAAAATGAGAGTGGCAATTTGCCACTACAATGTACAATTACACTTACTCTGGTGTAAAGTCGCAATAGAATTCTGGCCACTGTTAGACAATTTCTCCTATAAATGCTTTGCACCACTCCCATAAAAAGTAAACCTTACCTGAACCTGTATTGGGCAGATCAGTTTTTTCCGTAAGATATAAGGCAATATCTATTCTTTGACTTGCAGATGATCATAGATATTTACAATTATACAACTCTAAGCCATTTACAGAAATCAAGTAGTTAACAAGCACAGAAAAATAAAGAATATCAGAGCATGACACCTGTGATGCCTTTCTAGTATTTAGTATATAGATGGTATTAAACTCATTATTTGAAAAAAAATCAATATCTCATAAGACAGGAGTAAGTCTGGTTCTAAGAAACAGTTTGCATCAAGCTCACGTGTAATTTTTAATTTCATTTAATAGAAAAAAATCAAACTTATTGGTTCTTTTCCATTCTCAGACAAGGGAAAAGTGAGCAAGCACAGAATTGAGATATGCAGATCGCAGGTGGAATTCACACACCACATATCTAGAGATCTTTCTAATTTTCCTTAATATTTTAATTATACCAAGAGAAACGTCTTTCACCTGCATTACTACCTTATCTACCAACTTTCTCCTAACCAAAAATGGCTATCCTCCAAATGAAGTAATACATCTATGGGAAAGTCTTTCCCTGTCAGCACTGCATTGTTCCATGCAACAAATACAACTGCTGATAAACAAGCACCCGTCCACCAACTTATCTTACTTCTGGACACTTGTATTATTCTAGCCACAGACTACCAGATTGCTTAAGCTTGTTCTCCACTCTAAACTCAGACACATATTTAGGGAAAGCCTTCTCACATGTACCCTGTGTTGATCTATGTTTGCACCTCCTTTTTTAAATTGTATATTTATTCTCTTCCCTGAGATCTGAAGTTCCCTATGTGCCCTTGAACTTCCTATTCTCCTTCTCACCATTATACTGTACTCTGATTCCCATCCACACTCCATTTATACCACTAATTCACATACTTCATGTCCTCCTATCCACTTCCATGATTTCTGTGCATCTTACAAAGAAGCTGGCCAACTTCACATCAATTTCCATTGGGGGGGGGGGAATGACCAACATTTTTCATTTATTTATTTATTTCATTTATACCCCGCCTATCTGGTCAATTATGACCACTCTAGGCGTCATTCTTCCCACAAACACCTCCTAACACTTTCATGATGGTGAAAGAACTATTATTATGTCCCAATATCCTACCAATTTAATCCCAACTCAACTATTTCTCTAGGACAGCAGAATCCCCTCAAGCAACAGTATCTGGGATCCAGCCAAGTAAGGGGTGAGTCTTGAAAAAAACAAACACCACTATCATCCACCCCCACATACTTTCTCCCACGGGCGGGGCAGCCTACCCCCATCACACAGCTTATTCCCATAAACTTTCTTTCACTCCATTCCGTTTCACTAGATACAGAAAACGACTCCACCGAAGCTTATGCCAAATGAAACCTGGCAGTCTCTATGGGGCTGCAAGTCTCTTCACTGTGGCTGAAGGCAACGGAAAGAACTACCCACTGGATTTTTTCAAAAAGATAACAGCCTCCTCACTTTCGTGAGTATTCTTGGACTTGTATTCATGTCTCAACACTGAAGCAGCTTCCTCCACCACAACCACATGCACGCCCTCTCGCTGTATCATTCATGCCTCTTTGTTTATTTTCTGAGCATTTCAATTCACCGAGAAAACGACTTCCCATACATTATGCCTGCAGACATAAACATGCCCACTCGTTAAGAACCAAACAAACGCCCTACCTATCCTCGTGGGTTGGGTAGGTGGGTGTTTGCTATTTAATCAGGAAAACATTATACCAATTTGCAGCTCCTGCATACAGTATTTCACTTCCAATGCAATGTCGCCCCTACCTCTCCCTCGACGCTGCCCATCCCACCTTGCCTGGTTTTGAAAGAGCCTTGCCGTCTATCCGTAAAGGACCCCTTTTAGAGCCGTCCCCGGTCCCTTTTTTTTTTTGGACTCGCCTTCCCTCAGAAACTCTTGGAGGGACCCGTGCGGGGCACCACTTCTTGCACTTCCCGCCGCTCAGAACGGCTCCCCCAGCCCCATATTAGGAAGACCCTTTCGTCGAAGTTCTTCGCTCTCCGGAAGAGCCCTTTCCCGCATATTTTCCACCGCTTTCTCCCCAAGGCCATCCCCCCCCAACCCCATAACTCGAATGTCCCCCTCGGTCCATCCCCCAATATGGCCGCCCAGCCCTCGCAATCCGCGCGCGCGAGATGCCTGGGCGCCCCCCACTTTCCTTGCCCCTCTTACCTTGCTCAGCCCCACCGCGTACACACAAGGGGAAATTTAAAAAAAACAAAAAAACGAAACCACAGCCCAGCGAACAGGCGCGAAGAGGCGGCGGCGGCGGCAGCGGGCGCGAGCAAGAGCAACCGTCGGGACAAGCCGGTCTCGCTTTAAAAGAGAAAAGAGACCAACGGTTGGACAACAGGCCTCCCGCGTTCGATCCGCCTCCGCCAAACAAAAGAGCGCTGTAACCCCTCTACCCGCCGAGAGGCACTGCGCATGCTCGGCTTAACCTCCAACCTCCCCCTCCAAGACCTCCCCTCGCCCGGAGCATTGTGGGACCGGATGTTATCTCTCGTCCCCCCCCCCTTTGCCCATAGACTAATGTATGTGTGTGTTCCGTGCCGTCAAGTAGGAACCGGCTTATAGCGACCCTAATAGGGTTTTCAAGGTAAGTGAGATGTCTAAGGAATGGTTTTAACAGTTCCCTGGTTAAGTTTTCGTGGCCAAGTGAGGATTCGAACCCTGTTCTCCAGAGTCGTAGTCTGTTCCTCTGTCCACGACTACACCACACCGGGAACCCTCCTATAAACTAATGGTGGGGGGAGGCGCAAATGGAATTAGTCTATTTCCGGGTTTCTTTAGACTTTCTCCTTGTGGAAGGAAGAGTGATAGAGGGTCGTCGAAAGTTGTAGGGGCTCTAGCGTAGCTGTGACTGGGCAAGAACACGACTCCTTTCTTCTCCAATGAAAAGGTGCATAGGGTTTTCCAGTTCTGAAAAATTATCTGTTTTCCTTTTTTAGTTTGCAAGTGCTGGTATCTGGGTTTAGATCTAAATCCTGTTGATTTTAACGGGACTTCGATTGGCAGGAACAGCTGAACAAGTTCCACAAAAGTGAAGATTTGGCAAAGTTTACCTGGTTATAAGACTTTTTTTTTAAAAAAAAGATTAAAACAGATTAAATACAGAAAGCCCAACCTTTGAAGGGGAAATTACTTGAGTGGATCACTCTCATGACCCCTGTTTGCACCCATATCTGCATATAGACACAGTATTTCAATTTGATCCGCCCCCTAAGTGACCCTTCAGTTCCACCTACTGTCCCTATGAACAAATTATTTCAGATCCAATGGCAAGAGAGGTCATTTTAGCTCAGATTTTGGACAGATTAAGTTAAAATGAAGACTGCAGTCACAGAGATTAAGAGGGCAATTAACCAAAAATGACTTTTGCTTCCTATTGATGTAGCAGCAGCCGCACTTCTAAGCTGCAACATTCTCAGAGCAAGTCACTCACCACCAGCCAGCAGTAGTGTTAGGCTGTATTTTGGTACTGATTGCTATATGTTAATGGTAAACTAAACTAAAACAGTAGAGCAGTGTTAAATGTGAAATAGGATCATAATTTGAATTGGAGTAATAATTTCAACCCCTTCATGGATTGCTGCCTTGTCGTGGCGAAGGGGCTTGAGTAATTCAGAGAACCTATGGGCTATGTCGTGCAGGGACACCCAAGACGGACAGGTCATAGTGGAGAGTTCTGACTAAACGCGATCCACCTGGAGCAGGAACTGGCAAGCCACTCCAGTATCTTTGCCAAGAAAACTCCATGGACAGAAACAAAAGGCTAAAAGATATGACGCTGGAAGATGAGCCCCTCAGGTCGGAAGGCGTCCAACATGCTACTGAGGAAGAGCGGAGGACAAGGACAAGTAGCTCCAGAGCTAATGAAGTGGTTGGGCCAAAGCCGAAAGGACGCTCAGCTGCAGACGTGCCTGGAAGTGAAAGGAAAGTCCGATGCTGCAAAGAAAAATACTGCATAGGAACCTGGAATGTAAGATCTATGAACCTTGGTAAGCTGGATGTGGTCAAACAGGAGGTGGCAAGAATCAACATTGACATCCTGGGCGTCAGTGAACTCAAATGGACAGGAATGGGCGAATTCAATTCAGACGATTATCATATCTACTATTGTGGGCAAGAATCCCGTAGAAGAAATGGAGTAGCCCCCATAGTCAACAAAAGAGTGGGAAAAGCTGTACTGGGATACAATCTCAAAAATGATAGAATGATTTCAATATGAATCCACGGCAGACCTTTCAACATCACAGTAATCCAAGTTTATGCACCAACCACCGAATTCACCAATTCTATGAAGACTTACAACACCTTCTAGAATTGACACCAAAGAAAGATGTTCTTGTCATTATAGGGGACTGGAATGCTAAAGTAGGGAGTCAAGAGATAAAAGGAACAACAGGTAAATTTGGCCTTGGAGTTCAGAATGAAGCAGGGCAAAGGCTAATAGAGTTTTGTCAAGAGAACAAGCTGGTCATCACAAACACTCTTTTCCAACAACACAAGAGGCGACTCTACACATGGACATCACCAGATGGACAATACCGAAATCAGATTGATTATATTCTTTGCAGCCAAAGATGGAGAAGCTCTATACTGTCAGCAAAAACAAGACCTGGAGCTGATTGTGGCTCTGATCATCAGCTTCTTATAGCAAAACTCAAGCTTAAACTGAAGAAAGTAGGAAAAACCACTGGGCTAGTCAGATATAATCTAAACCAAATCCTTTATGAATACACAGTGGAAGTGAAGAACAGATATAAGGAACTAGATTTGGTGGACAGAGTGCCTGAAGAACTATGGATGGAGGCTCGTAACGTACAGGAGGCAGCAACAAAAATCATCCCAAAGAAAAGGAAATGCAAGAAAGCAAAGTGGCTGTCCAACGAGGCCTTACAAATTGCAGAGAAGAGAAGGGAAACAAAATGCAAGGGAGATAGGGAAGGTTACAGAAAATTGAATGCAGACTTCCAAAGAATAGCAAGGAGAGACAAGAGGGCCTTCTTAAATGAACAGTGCAAAGAAATAGAGGAAAAGAATAGAACGGGGAAAACCAGAGATCTGTTAAAGAAAATTGGAGATATTAAAGGAACATTTTGTGTAAAGATGGACACGATAAAGGACAAAAATGGTAGGGACCTAAGAGAAGCAGAAGACATCAAGAAGAGGTGGCAAGAATACAGAGAAGAATTATACCAGAAAGATCTGGATGTCCCGGACAACCCAGATAGTGTGGTTGCTGACCTTGAGCCAGACATCTTGGAGAGTGAAGTCAAGTGGGCCTTAGAAAGCATGGCTAACAACAAGGCTAGTGGAGGTGATGGCATTCCAGTTGAACTATTTAAAATCTTAAAAGATGACGCTGTTAAGGTGCTACACTCAATATGCCAGCAAGTATGGAAAACTCACCAGTGGCCAGAGGATTGGAAAAGATCAGTCTACATCCCAATCCCAAAGAAGGGCAGTGCCAAAGAATGCTCCAACTACCGTACAATTGCACTCATTTCACACGCTAGCAAGGTTATGCTCAAAATCCTACAAGGTAAGCTTCAGCAGTATGTGGACCGAGAACTCCCAGAAGTACAAGCTGGATTTCGAAGGGGCAGAGGAACTAGAGACCAAATTGCTAACATGTGCTGGATTATGGAGAAAGCCAGAGAGTTCCAGAAAAACATCTACTTCTGCTTTATTGAATACGCAAAAGCCTTTGACTGTGTGGACCACAGCAAACTATGGCAAGTTCTTAAAGAAATGGGAGTGCCTGACCACCTTATCTATCTCCTGAGAAATCTATATGTAGGACAGGAAGCAACAGTTAGAACTGGATATGGAAAAATTGATTGGTTCAAAATTGGGAAAGGAGTATGACATGGCTGTATATTGTATCCCTGCTTATTTAACTTATATGCAGAATGCATCATGCGAACGGCAGGACTGAATGAATCCCAAACCGGAATTAAGATTGCCGGAGGAAATATCAACAACCTCAGATATGCAGATGATACCACTCTGATGGCAGAAAGTGAGGAGGAATTAAAGAACCTCTTAATGAGGGTGAAAGAGGAGAGCGCAAAAAATGGTCTGAAGCTCAACATCCAAAAAACTAAGATCATGGCCACTGGTCCCATCACCTCCTGGCAAATAGAAGGGGAAGATATGGAGGCAGTGACAGATTTTACCTTCTTGGGCTCCATGATCACTGCAGATGGTGACAGCAGCCACAAAATTAAAAGACGCCTGCTTCTTGGGAGGAAAGTGATGACAAACCTAGACAGCATCTTAAAAAGCAGAGACATCACCTTGCCGACAAAGGTCCGCATAGTCAAAGCTATGGTTTTTCCAGTAGCGATGTATGGAAGTGAGAGCTGGACTATAAAGAAGGCTGACTGCCGAAGAATTGATGCTTTTGAATTGTGGTGCTGGAGGAGACTCTTGAGAGTCCCCTGGACTGCAAAGAGAACAAACCTATCCATTCTGAAGGAAATCAACCCTGAGTGCTCACTGGAAGGACAGATCCTGAAGCTGAGGCTCCAATACTTTGGCCATCTCATGAGAAGAGAAGACTCCCTGGAAAAGACCCTGGTGTTGGGAAAGTGTGAGGGCAAGAGGAGAAGGGGACGACAGAGGACGAGATGGCTGGACAGTGTCATCGAAGCTACCAACATGAATTTGACCCAACTCCGGGAGGCAGTGGAAGACAGGAGGGCCTGGCGTGCTCTGGTCCATGGGGTCACGAAGAGTCGGACACGACTTAACGACTAAACAACAACAACAACAGCAGCAGTCAATCTAGGTTTAACACGTTCTAAGATTCAATGTATTTCTGTGACCTGGAAAGGAATCAGTGGGGAGAGATGAAGTGCCTTTTCTCCCTTGTGCATGTAGCACAGAAACAAAGGTAAAGGTAAAGGTTCTCCTTGACATTTAGTCCAGTCAAGCAGAGTAATAAAGGAAGAGCAATTCACAGTTTAGAAAGATAGGGCTTCTATTTTCTGCTAGTGCTCCATAGGCTATTTACAAACTACAGTGGGGAGGGTCTTACTCACAAGACAATTTCAATGGTCATTCTTATTTGAATGGCCATTTTTGTTCATTCCTTTTTACGTGTATTCTGAATGGAAGGATGAGATATCTTTTCCCCTCTTCAAAATATCCTGTACCTATTTATGGAGGATGATGTAGTCTTGAAGTAAAGGAATCTGTATAAAAGTCAGTGGTATGGGTGGCTTTCATATATATCATATGGAGTCAAGAGAATGCATATTTTATTTCATGGATCTGACTTTTATTTTCTTCCCAATTGATATATGTTTTTGTTGTTTAGTCGTTTAGTCGTGTCTGACTCTTCGTGACCCCATGGACCAGAGCACGCCAGGCCCTCCTGTCTTCCACTGCCTCCCAAAGTTGGGTCAAATTCATCTTGGTAGCTTCGATGACACTGTCCAACCATCTCATCCTCTGTCGTCCCCTTCTCCTCTTGCCTTCACACTTTCCCAACATCAGGGTCTTTTCCAGGGAGTCTTCTCTTCTCATGAGATGGCCAAAGTATTGGAGCCTGAGCTTCAGGATCTGTCGTTCCAGGGAGCACTCAGGGTTGATTTCCTTCAAAATGGATAGGTTTGTTCTCCTTGCAGTCCAGGGGACTCTCAAGAGTCTCCTCCAGCACCACAATTCAAAAGCATCAATTCTTCGGCGGTCAGCCTTCTTTATGGTCCAGCTCTCGCTTCCATACATCGCTACTGGAAAAACCATAGCTTTGACTATGCGGACCTTTGTCGGCAAGGTGATGTCCCTGCTTTTTAAGATGCTGTCTAGGTTTGTCATCGCTTTCCTCCCAAGAAGCAGGCGTCTTTTAATTTCATGACTGCTGTCACCATCTGCAGTGATCATGGAGCCCAAGAAAGTAAAATCTGTCACTGCCTCCATATCTTCCCCTTCTATTTGCCAGGAGGTGATGGGACCAGTGGCCATGATCTTAGTTTTTTGGATGTTGAGCTTCAGACCATTTTTTGCGCTCTCCTCTTTCACCCTCATTAAGAGGTTCTTTAATTCCTCCTCACTTTCTGCCATCAATATATGTTTACAGGGGAGCAAATGCCACTATGTTCGATCTTACTGAAGTGATTAGGACAACTGCAACCTTTCCTACCAACTAAAGCCCCTTTAAATCCATGGAAATTACATCAACAAATGAGGGAGGGAAAAGCTGTATCATCCTTGCACATAATTTAAAGCCAAGGGTGAGTGATACCTTTATTAGGTAAAGGTAAAGTTTCCCCTTGACATTTAGTCCAGTCGTGTACGACTCTAGGGGGCGGTGCTCATCCCCGTTTCCAAGCCATAGAGCCAGTGTTTGTCCGTAGACAGTTTCCGTGGTCACGTGGTCAGCGCGCTGTTACCTTCCCACCGAGGTGGTACCTATTTATCTAATTGTATTTGCATGCTTTCGAACTGCTAGGTTGGCAGGAGATACCTTTATTAGACCACTAATGTTTGTGACTTTTTATTGGTCTAACGAAGGTATTACCCATCTTTGCCTTTCAGTTAATTCAGTGGACCTTGCTTTCAAGTAAGCAGATGATGATCATCCGATTTGAATAATGCCACCAGCTTTAGCTTTGGGTAAATGAACCCGGAAACGTAAAAAGCTACTTTGTATTCAGGTTAGGATACAATCCCCAACTAAGGCAACACTAGCAGGTAGAAATGTCGTCCCTACAGGGAACAGTTTTTTCTCTTAGGATTGAAACTACGTTCCCCATCAGCGAGCGCGGCTTGCCTTTCTTTCTTTCTTTTTTTTAATTTCGCGGGGAAATCACGTGGGTTGTGTTAAGTCAAGGAACGAAGCGCGTCCCGGGGAAGCTGCTGGCCCGGGCTTGCACATTCTTAAAGGGACCGCGTCAAGAAGAGTCGTAGCTTGGGCGGGTCGGTGGAAGGAAAACAAACCAGCCAGTAAGCGAGAATGAGCTTGGTTGGAAGGTGGGGGTGGGGGCAGCTGGCTGGGCTGAGAATGCGAAAGTTAACAAAGGAACCAGAGCCGCTACCTCTAAAACAAACAAGAAGAAAAAAAGTTGTGTGAAGGGGAGCCTACCTGATAGGTAGACATTGCAGCAGGTGGGGAGGGGGGGTTGCCTGGGAGGAATAAGTGGGCGATGTGACTGTCAGGATTACTGGGTTTGTGGTAGTGTGGTGGGTCCTAAGTTGCTCATGGGCCAGAATGACGTGCAAGAGTTACTGTAATGTACCTGGGGGAGGGCTGCTGGTGATGTGGGGTTAAGCCATCTTGGGAATAGTTTGGAGGGGGAGGGCAGGAGAGGGATGGACATACGAAGCCGCATAACGCCGGGAGAGGAAGCTTTGCAGATAAAAGGTTCCGCTTCAAAAGGTGGCATTTCCCCGTTGGAAAGATCTTGGGTGATGAAGGCCAGGAAACATTTCTTCCTACTCTTAGCCCTGGCCCCTGGAGCGTTAGCTGCTGCTCCGGTCGGATTTACAATTGCACAGGGCTGGAGGGAACAGTGGTTGGAGTCAGTGTCAGGAGGGTGTTTTTTTTAAAATCGGAGACTTGTTGACATTTAGTAATTCTTGTATTGTGTTTCTTTTGCTGCTATTTGTTCAGTAGCACAGTGCCAAGTTTACAACTAGTCCTTTTTTGAGCAGTGTAAGTAGACAGCCAAATGCGTTTAAATATATAGGGGCGCCCTTGACCAGACCGTTTCCCTTTTTCCTCATTCTGGGTGCTTGCTTGTGGTGACCACCTGAAGCTGATGGCTGCTTATTGTGTGCCATGAAAAGGCCTGTATTGTAGCACTTCTTGGAGGTGGGAAGATGACCAAGCAGCAAGCACTCCTCCCGAGAAATCCTAGCCTAAATCTAGTGTGTCTTAAAACAAAACCTAAGCACGTCAGTATTCCTCACAGTAAGGATTCTGAGTAGGTACTACTAACAGGCAACTGAAATGAGAATTTTGGCTTCCAGAACTGCAGAGAAAAGGAAAACAGGGTTTGAGTCTTCCAGTGTGGCTGAAAAAAACAGCCTTGCCATCAGTGGGGGACCCTGAGCTGTGGTTCAGTGGGATTCTTCCTTTATCTGAGCTGTGGGGAACTGCTGGCCCTTCAGGTGTTGTTGGGCTATGATTCCCATAATCATGGGCGTGGGCTGATGAGAATTGCAGTCCAGCAACATATGGAGGGCAACAAGTCTTCCACCTTCCAATTTATCTTGCCAGAATCTGACAGTAGCAGCACAGGGCATCCCTAATGTCTTTGCTTGTGTAGAAGAAGGGTGGGAGTGGACAGTATATTAGGATCAACCCATAGATCTCCAACTTACAGTGGACCATTGAGGATTTCTGACTAGGAGTAGCAACAAGGCCTTTCCCACCTAAATGAGCCTGCTGCAGTGAAGGAAGCTTGAAAGTAAAGAGGAGTGAATTTGTATGCATGAAGACAGAGAGCTTAGTTCATCTTTCAGAGAGTTAGCTGTGTAACACCAAGGAGAAGCAAAGTTATTGTGGCACCTTTAGGATGAATGGATTTATTTCAATGTGAACATGTGTGGGTTACAACCCATTTCCTCAGATACATGGCACTGAAATACATACCCTGAGTTTGGAATATGTTTAGAGGAACCCTATTCTTTAATTCTAAGGGTATATCTTTTGCACATGGCTCTGGCTGATTGATATCAGGGATTGTTTTTAATTGGCAACCACACCGATCAAGCCTGAGGTTTTCCCATTTCTGCTGTAGTGCATCTAAAGAGCATAGTATTCAGAACATAAGATGATTATAGGGATTAGTGACAAAGCAACTCAATGTTCTTAATCCTCATGTCATTGAATGGGTGTGTCTCTTTGTCTGCTGATGTGCTGACATTGCCTTGATGCCATTCAGTGAGCATCTGGTCGAGTTTGAAGTTGAACCAAGGACATATCTCATAGTTCCTGCTTTCAGCCAAAGTACTAAATGAAGCTTTTCTGTCTGATGGTCAAGTTGGGATAATGTATGAGAGACTGTATTGATCTTCTGAAGCAAGAAGGGTTGGTTCTGTGGCCTCTTTAGAGACAGGATTTTTATCATAGCCTTCTGTATTTGCTAATGTGAAGTTGGAGTGCATGGGTGCAGGAGGAGAAGAGTTGTGATGAATTCCTAGAACAAAACTCGTATGCTGAGATACTTCCTTGTTTTCGCTGAATTGGAAGTTAGATTTGGAGCTAAGCTTTAGTGAAGGCCTACCAAAATAAGCACTCAGTTAGGAAGAGGTTGCAGAAAGGGAATTGCAGAAGAGGAATAATAAACTCTGAGAGTTCAGCCAAAAGTCTCTGGATAGATCTATGTGTCTCTGTGTTGGGGTGAACCTGTATAGGGAGATACGGGCAGCTCATGATCCAAGTGGGGGAGATGCCTCACAGAACTGGGGGGCAATCCTTCCCTTGGATCAAAGGTTTACCTGTGCTGGGAGATTAATCATGCCTTCTTTTCCTTTGCTTAAAAAAAAAGGCATGTGTGACGAGTAAGAATGCCAATTATACATTGGGAGTGGGGATTGTTCTACAAGTTTTGCTTTGTTAGAAACCTCTGTGGCAGTCTTTCCCAATCTGGTGGAGGTATTGGACTGTAAACCGCATTCTGGAAGTTGAGTCATGGCAACTGAACTTCCTTCTTGTTAGGTTGAAATGTTTCGCTACTCATCCAAGCAGCTTCTTCAGTCTGAGGAGAGTTGGTAGGAAACCCCTGATATATCCTCCACGTTGTTTTCACTTCCCCCTGGTCTGAATAGGATTGTTAGAAGGACAAAGGACTGGGGGTGAGGGATAATCCCACTTCTGCAGTTCTGGTGGAGAAGGACTGCATAAATGTGATTATCTCTCACTCCCAGTCCTTCTAACAAGCCTATTCAGACCAGGGGGAAGTGAAAACAACGTGGAGGATATATCAGGGATTTCCTACCAACTCTCCTCAGACTGAAGAAGCTGCTTGGATGAGTAGTGAAACATTTCAACCTAACAAGAAAGAAGTTCAGTTGCCATAACTCAACTTCCAGATAACCACACCTGGATGACTGAGAATCTTCACAGATGTAAGACACATTGTTTCTAGTCACTATAAGAAGGAGTTATAGCCCAGCACATTTTGAAAGTACTAGATGGGGTGGGGAGGGGGGAGGAGAGTTTGAACTCTGGAATTAATTACATTGAATGAATTTTCTCCAGCAGCATCTCCCCCCCTTCAGCTACTAAGGTGTGCTATCTGCCTCCTTAGCAGTGTAAAGGGACAGCAAATGGGTGGGAAATTTATTTGGATTGACTACCCAGGATCCTGAGGGCTATTCTCACACTTGACATTTCTATGTTGTCATTCCCCCTGCATGGTGAACCAGTATTTTATGTATATCTGGATGTCTTGCATATGCAGAAACGCCACCTCCCTTTACTCTAGTGTAGGCTGGCATGGATTTCCTGACATCACTGACAAAGGGAATTGCAGATGGCCATTGCTCTTAAGTACAATTGGGGAAAATGTGGGCCTCCAGATGTTGTAGGATTGCAATTCCCCATTAGCCTTAGTCAGCATTGCTAATGGTTAAGAACACTGCGATTTGCAGTCCAGTTGTACTTGTAGACTTCATCTCCTGCATTACCCTGCCATTAGGAAAGAGGCTGTGAAGACAACCCCATGAGCCTCATGCTAACTAAGCAAACTAGCAAGCTAACTTAATGAGGAAGGTGGTTCCCATTTTGGGCATGAACCTGGGAGGAAAACAGAAAGTAAGGAAGCCAAAACCAAATATTGAGATGTCTTTAGTATTTCTTTTCCCTGTCCCACTTTCCTTCCTAAAATACTGACCTAAATCAGAATATGCATGCTGTCTGTCTATGGTGGCAGCAGTGATGTTTTGTTTTGAACAAGTGGAAGTGCCTTACTCCCAAATTATGAGGTGAGGCAGAGTCACCTTCTTCCTGCACAGACCATAGACACCCTTTAATGGTCTTATCCACTTGACATAATGCTTAAATAAGATCCAGGAGACAGGATGGCTTAATACTTCTGATTAACTTTGGAAGACAGCTCTTGCAACACTTGTGTTGAATTCCTGGGATCTAATTTTAGGGATCCATCCCACACCCTGGAGACTTGTAAAGTTACAGTGGTTAATCAGAAGTGCAGAATAGCACCCTGTATGAGCTCAAACTTGCTTATTCCCCAACATTTCCAGAGGCTAGCCTCTGTTAACATGTGTTAAAAGAAAATATTTTGAGGATTCTTAATGAATGATATGTTTTATTTGGCACAAGCCTTTGCAGATTATAGCCACAGCTGTAGCCCATTTCCTACTTTCCCCAGAGCTGATCCTGGGAAGACAAAGCTGAAATGAAGTTCTAAATGTGAGGTGGGCAACATCATGTCCTCCAGTTGTTTTGGACTACAATTCCCATAGGCCCAAACTACATGCCATGCCAGCTGGGACTGATAGATGTTGTAGTACAAAACATCTTGAGAGCCCAAGTTGTCTGTCTATGTACTAATAAAACTCATCCTTCTTTTACTCAATTTACAGACTTCTCCAAGGCAACATAGCAAATCTTCCAAGTCTGAGACAGAGTGCAGGTGTTTGTCACACCTAGCTAAAAACAGTTTTTTCAGATTAGGTGGTAATGTAGAAAGATACCACCTAATCTTTATAATACCCATCACAATAGTCTTCTTAATGACATTTTCTTTACAGTCTGCAGAACCTTTGAGAGTAAAATGGGATCAGGGTTGTCCTACTTAACTAGCCTGTTCTGAGATAACTATTGTAAACTGCTTTGCAAGTCAATAGAAACAATAGTAGGCCAGGTCAGCCTAATTAGTAGTTGGCCTTGCTAGTTTACTTAAATGTACCTCCCATCTTCATCCAGGGGGAGAGGAAGCAGAGAGATTCTCAACAGTTCCTTATGTAAAATGTTAAGTAGCCTTCAGGAGTTTTTCTTTATACTTCAGCATGCTTCTCTATCCCCTCATCTAACTTGGGAGCCCCACCAAATTTCCCACACATTTTGACTCTATTTCCAGTAATGCTCATACCATTACTTCCTTTCACTTTTCATATGCTCAAAATCTGTGCAGAGCTTGGAAAATTACAAAAAAAATTCTTTTTTGGATGATAGTTCCCAGAGCCTCCTATCCCACATGGTGCAAAAAGTAATTTTTCAGGCTTCAGTTCAGTATCATTTCCAAAAGTCTGATTCAAAGAGTAAATTAAATGGTGTAGGAAATTCATCTGTGCCTCTATTCTGTTTAAGAATCTGACTGTGGATGGATTATGCCCACTTCCACTTGGGTGTTGACTGTGTATCTTTTTCTTGCTCCGAACAGATGCTTCCCTTTGGGCTGCATATGTAGAATGTTACAGCCTCAAGAACAGGAGGTAAGACTCAACATTATTGTTATGATCATGGGGATCAACTGTATAAGCTAAGCTGTTGGTGTCCTTTTTTGCATTTTGGCCATTTTTAGTGATATTAACTAATGATTTTAATTAATAGATTAAAATTAACATATTTTCTAAATCTTTCTCAACATTTTAATGTTATTGAATTAGTTTCATTAACAAGGTACTGTTAATCCATTAGTGACAGTACTAGTATTTCTAAACTCTGCATGTATCCCCATGGTCCTCTTTTCCACTGGACTGGGATGTCCTGGGAAATAGCTGTCATCATCTGGAACCACTGGAGTTTTATTTCTCAAGTATGTATATCCTACTTCCATGGAGCTCAGAGCAACATGTGGGCCCTTCTTCACAGGGTCATCACATGAACCTTGTGAAGTAAGACCTGCTGAGAGAGAAAGTGACTGGTACAAGGTTCCTCAGTGACTTTCATGGCTCAGTGGGGTCTTGTACTTAGGCCTACCAAGTCCCAGTGCAAGGCTGTAAAAGCTCTCCCCTTTTCCTGAAAAAATAGGTGAACTTAGGTCTTAAAAATTACCAGTTCATTTTTAAAATATGTCATAACTTTCTCTGCACCATTTTAACACTCCAAAATACAAGGTTTTCAAAAGAGGACTTTTAACCACTTCTCATTTCATTTTTAAAGCTATTTGTGTAGCCCCTGCACCCATTGTGTTGTAGTATAATGCACCAGGGCTCAGGAGGCCTGGGTTCAGATCCCCACCCTGCCATGGAAGCTCGCTGAGGGTGTGGAACTGGTAAAATCACTCCTTAAATCTCTCACTTACCTTGAAACCCCTGTTAGGGTTGCTAAAAGTCAATTCTGACTTGAAGGCACATAACAACAGCAATGCAACCCTTCTAAGATCCCGGGGACAAAAAATTGGGTCCTGGACCTTCCAAAGTGGTCTTGCCCTGCTCTACATCTACAGCTTCTCTCAGTGTGTCCCTGCACATCTGAAGGCTTCCCATTTCCCCACTCCTAGTGCAGGCAGTCACTTGACAGTCATTATCCTTCCCCCCTCTCCTTGAAGATGCACTAGCTCCATGTACAGTGCCAGCAGACCTCTGAGAACCAGGTAATGGGAGCAAATGGAAAGAAGGCTGACTACTACCTTCATTCTCTGTGTGTGGGCTTCCTGGATGCATCTGATCAGCTGTTGCTGAAACTGGATTGAAATTTGCCAGAACTTGGGAAACTTACTTCTTTGGACTGCAGCTCCAGAAATCTCTCCACTGTATGGTCACTAGCCAGGCTGGCTTGGATATTTTCAGAATTTTTGTTGTTGTTGTTTAGTCGTTAAGTCGTGTCCGACTCTTCGTGACCCCATGGACCAGAGCACGCCAGGCCCTCTTGCTATTTTCAGAATAGTAGTCCAAAAATACTTATTTCAAGCTTTGGATCTGTTCTGGGAAGGTTTTTCTACATTCTGAACTAGGTTCTAGGTGGGGAGTAATTTTCTTTCCCACCATACAGGGATTATATAAAGATGAGAAGATGTTTGGATGGAAGACTGTTGAACATGTCAGGGTTTATTTTATCAGTTTTTATTGTGAACTGCCAGGAGCCCCAGTTGCTTAAAGAAAGATGGAGTATAAATCTTAATAAATGAGCCAACACATGTCTGTTTCTTTATCCCATTACTTAGGAGCTGACCACTGTCCGTGTCCAAGATCCTCGTGTACAGAACGAGGGCTCCTGGAACTCTTACGTTGACTACAAAATATTCCTTCATGTAAGTATGGAAAGGCTGGAACTAAGGGGAGTTCCAGGAGCAGTCGTTACAGTAAGAAGACAGGCTGACATCATAGACAGACATGGGCTAAAACAACTCTGTGGGTTTGACTTCTATGGAAAAGAAACCAGTGAGCCTGTGTGTGTGGGTTTTATTTATATATGTTTGATTGTATTGCTGTGTTGTGGTGTCACCTGCTATGTTATGGAAAGAAGGAACAGCAGTAAATGTATTTGGGTATGATACACTGTACATGAGCAGCTTTCCAGATGTTTTAGGTGCCAGAGTCCCTCACCATTGGTCCTGTTGACTGAGAGAAGTGAAGTTAAAAAAAGCTGGAGGGCTTGAAAACTACTATTACAAATGAGAAGCATTTAATCTGTGGAGTGATCCAGAGTAGAATGACTTGTAAATAGGGTACAAGGGTAGTTGCAGCTGGTCCATGTCTTCAGGAGGAGAAATGCAGTGGGTTTAATATCCCCTCTGGATGATACATGAGTCTCTCAAAGGCTGCCATGTTGGGTAGAGATAGCCAAAGGTAAAGTATTGGATATAATTAATTTTATACACTTTGTGTATTTCTAGGGGTCTATGAGCAGAATATAGCGGACCCAGAACTTGCAAAATTCAAACCTTAGGGCCTTTCAAGTATCAAGGACCAAGGCATCAGCTGCTATCCTGCTCAAGCTTCTTTATTCACTCTGAGTTTACCTGTGATTTTCACAGTAGCTGGTAGAAAAATGAATTTTCCCAGAAACAGTATATTTTGCAAATTGCTGCAATGTAAATTATTGGGATAGGATTAAATCTGAAAGGACAACTAGGATCCATTAACTGCACAAAATACCTGCTCCTAATTTGTCAATATGAACTGATCCAGCTTACTGCATTATTGGACTCTCCTTGTAAGAGGTAAGTGGTTTGGGGAACTGTCATGATGAGCCCTTGCACTTTCAAATTCACCATGATGACATTGTTCCATCTATAAGAGTTTGGTTCATTAGCCAAGCCTCCTTCTCCCTGCAGTCTTTTAGCTTTGTGAGTAGGCAGCTGTCTTTCATTCATGGTACGATGCAGAGAAAGGAAGGACCAGTAGCAGCAGTTCCTCCTGTTGCAAGGAAAAAAAGGGAAACAGGCTTGGGGTGTCTCAAACTGTGCATGGATATATGATGAAAATTGCACAGGGAGATGCTTTTATTTCTTTCTCATAATACTAGTCATCCACTGAAGCTGAATAGTGTGAGAGGCTGCACAGATATGAGGAAGTATTTCCCTAAGTGTGGAATTTGCTGTCACAAGATGACTGCCAAGTGGGATTGGTTTAAAAGGAGTTTACATACATTCATGGCAATTAAGATCAGTGGCTACTAGTCATGATGGCTATATATCATCTCCAGAATCCAAGGCCCTGTGGCTGTGTAGAGCAGGTTCTGGGGAATGCGAAAGTGCTGTTGCAATTCCATCCTCCTTGTGGGCTTCCCTTTGGCATTTGGAGGACAAATTATTTACAAATTATTGATTATTGAAACTAATAGGCTGTTAATTTTTAGTTGGAACTTATTTATATTTAATCTTTATGTTTTCATGTTTTAATCTTTTAATTGTATTTTAAATCATATATTGTTTAATTTATCTTTTAATATTTAACTTACTGTGTTTTTAAATTGTATGAATTTTAATGTTGTGAGCCGCATTGGGTCCCTTGTTGGGAGAAATGCGGCATAAAAATAAAACTAATAATAATAATAATTTGGTTGCCCAGTGTGAAAAGAGGATGCTGGACTACATTTGTCTTTGGTGTGAACCAGCAGGGCTCTTATGGTGTGACAAGAGTCTGCCTCTGGCTCCAACCCCTCTAGCAAATGTAGAGAGAAGGATAATTATGGCTTCTTTTATATCTCATACAGTCTGGAGAAAAGAAAGTCAAATGAAACCCATGCTGGAAAAGAGAGAGAGTCAGAGACTGCTTGGAGTTCTCGTCAGAAGGCTGGGATAGTTGCCATTAGTGACTGGATTTGTGGGCAGTAGTCTTTGTTATTTTAAAGGATCAACATACATATCTGTTGATGTGTGGTGAGATCCAGTGCAGTGTAGTGGATACAACACTGGACTAGAACTCAAGAGAAAACCACTGGGGAATGGCAATGATAAACAACTCCTTTAACATCTCATATACTGCAAAAACTTTATTAGGGTCACCATAAGTCAAAGCAGCTTGGTGGCGCATAACAGATGCATCTTTCACATTAGTTCAGTGCCCCCCAACAGCTTTGTGTCCACCTTCTACTAAAATTCCACTAGCAAAGGAGAGACCATCATCTCCTGAGCCAGTCTGTTGTGCTTCTCAAAAAGCTCTTGGTTTTTCCTTGTATTTAGCTGATCTAGGCCTCAGAGAACCAGTCTGCTCGGTTACTCCATAAGATATTTGAAGGTTGCTGTCATGTCTCCCCTTACTCTCTTTTTGAGGCTAAACAGATCCATTTCTTCCAGACTTGTAAGATGCTGTTGCCAGACCTTGTAGCATGCTGGTTGATTTTTCTCTTTGCCTGTCCTGAGTCATCAAAGTGATTGCTTTAGAGAACAAATAAAGTAGAACTGGATCACATTTTGTTGGACTGAGATGGGCACATATAGCAGGTCCCTAGAATCCTCAAGAGTCTGCACAGATCACTCAAAGTGTGAAATGCCACAAGTCCACTTCAAGTTCTGAAAACGGAGGGTTTTGCCTGTGTGTGTGTGTGTGTGTGTGTGATAGAGAGAGACAGAGAGAGCGAGAGAGAGAGAGAGAGATTAGAGGATGGGCTTGCTATCTATCTGCAATATGAATCACTGCTCCTGGAGGCTTCTGGGGAGGGGATTCTTTTTGAGGGGATGATATATGTTTGGTTTGGTTTGGTTTTGGTAGAGGGCAGGGGAACTGTTACTTTGCTGGGGGCCAGAAAACCACCTTAAGGTCTGCATGTGGCCCCAGGGCTTCACTTCGCCCAGCCCTGTGCTGGGAGAGTGACTTCTGAGAGGATAAAAGGCATCCACCTCTGGGTTAAATGGTGACTTAATTGATTAACATGAGTCAAGCTGCGGAGGGCCCTTACTTGCAGGACCAGAAATTAGACTGCCAGATCATGCAGATGGGACAGTTAGTATCATTCTACATTTAATATATATAAAAAAGAGAGACCAGAATCCTGTTACTTACACCCACCAGCATAAGTCAGGCAGTGTAAATTGCTGTGGTGGATTGCCAATAGTTAAGTCAGTGCTTGTATTTCTTGTCATGCGCCACGTCATGCAGCTCCTCAACTTCTTAACTAGTGGTACTTTGCTGTGGTGATTTACAGCACTTGATTTATACTGGTGGGATTCTCTAAGCAATAAGATTCTGGCCATAGACTCAAAGAAAGAGGAAAGGAACTGCTGAGTCTGTTGTTTGCTCAGATAGCCCCACCTGCGATCTGCTCATCAGTATAAGATTTCAACAAGTAATAATCAGAGCCTGGAAAAGTTATATTTTGGGACTATAACTTCCAGTATGCCCTAGCCGGCAAAACCATTGTAACTTTTCTATTAATATTGATTACATTTTTAATTCTTAAAGAGCAGAGGGTTTATAATCCCAGGCTTCTTTTAATATAATGGCCAGCAGAGGGCAATAGCTTGGGAAGAGAACCTGAGATAAGAAAGCAGAAAACCCACAGCAATGCTCTCTCTCCTTTACTTATATAGACCAACAGCAAAGCCTTCACAGCCAAGACATCCTGTGTGCGCAGACGATACCGCGAGTTTGTATGGCTGAAGAAACGACTCCAAAAAAATGCTGGCTTGGTGTAAGTATGAGAGAGCAGCCTGACTTTAGATCAACCTATAATAATCAAAGACAGCAAGTTTGAAAACACAACAGAGGTAAAGCCTCTGCAACTCTTGGTGTAGAATGCAAGACAAAATGGGACTTCTGAAGACATCTAATGAATGGGAGCATTCAAAATGTGATTAAATCATAGTCTATAACTATATTTTAAGGCTGTGTAGATGAGTGGTCCTCTGATGCTATGTACTTGATCTCCCAGAAATTCCACCCAACATAGCCATTGTTCAGATAGTCTGAGAACCTAAGTCTAAAACAGCAGGGTGGTCAAAGGCTGAGAACCTCTGGGATAGATCAGGTCTTTCACATCTGGGGAGCACCAGCCTGGGGTACAGATCTCAGAAAGAGAACATAGCTTTTTACCAGTGCCCATGCCTTACAGAAGGTCTTGAGTTCAACAATATTTTCTGTAAGTTTTAAACAACAAAAAAGCTTTTGCAGCTTCTACTGGCAATTTTTTTTAAAAAAAGAGCTTTTAACATTTGGAGTGGAGGCACAGGTGTGTGTGTGTCCCCTTGGCAGAATTTTCCCCAGATTCACCTGGCAGCAGAAGGAACTTGAGGGAAACCTTTTTTTTTAACCAAAAGATTCTGGGTGGCACAGAACCAAAAGATTCTGGGTGGCTGCATTTTGCTTGCCCTCCTTATAGAAACATGTAGTTTCTGTAGGAGAACTCTCACAATCTAACATACCATCACCCAGAAATGTACATCTTGCTTTTCTGCTTTGCCAGTGCCACTGTCTGAATTAATTGAGCCAATTGACTGGAAGGTCTTGCAATTCCTGAGAGGACCAGAATATAGGAGGGAGATTACAGAACTGGGGAAGGCCACCTTCATCGTGCAAAACAAGCAAAAGACAGAAGCAAAAGGTGTTAGAGGTTAAAGGAAACTTCAGACTTCCAGATGTTGATGGACTGACGCTAGTACCAGACTCCACTCTTGGCTTGGATGGCTGAGTTGGGAACTGGGATTTAGTGACATGCAGAAGGCCATAGGTTCCCTAGCCCTCTTAATATGGATGTGGCCAGAAGGGCAAATGTTATTCATTCTTTACACCTTGCTGTTCAAACCTGTCCATCTCCTATCCCATCTTCCAGGCCTGTTCCAGAGCTTCCAGGGAAGTCCACCTTCTTTGCAGGTAGCACCGATGAGTTCATTGAGAAACGAAGACAAGGGCTCCAGCAGTTCCTGGAGAAGTGAGTAGAACGTGGGGTATGAAAGATGCTGGAGGGTAGGATTATTCTAGACATTTTTATACACCTGGAGAAGTGTTGGGGGATCTGTTGGGTTCATCCAGAGTTGTATTTGTCACCAGATTGGATTCTGTTGGTTTGTGTAGCACTACTCTTGGCCTCAGGAAGATTGTGTGAGTGCTCTTCAGCTGGTGTAAATGATGTGTCGGAATTTGGGGATGGCCTTCTATAAGGATTCGTGAAGCATTTCATTTGGTTTTATGCATTTATCAGTAAATAGGTATGGCTTGCCTAGAAACCTAAAATGACTTATAACATATTTGAAATATAAGAACTGACATGGAGCTCAATTTAAAAAATTACAAACAAAAGAAGGATATCACAGCAAATAAAGCAACTCTAAAACAAAGGATTAGTAGAGAATCTTCTTGGCAAGCCAAAACTGAAAAGAACATCCTAAACATAGTAGGATATTCTGGACTTTTCTCTGCATGAGCATAGTGGTTAGAGTGGACTGGGACTGAAGAGATCTAGCTTCAGATCTCCACTCAATCATGAAACTCAATGTATGGCCTTGGGCTGAGCTTAGCCTACCTCAAAGGTTTGTTGTTTTGATAAAAGCAAGAGGACCATGTGAATTACTTTGAGCTTCTTGGAGGAAATATAGACTATAACTGCTGGTAATGTTAGTATTTGTATTAAAGCCATGGTTGGCAGCCTTCACATCCAGCTGGGAAAAGCCTTTGCTTTTTCCCATGGGAGCTCCAACAGCAGAGAGACTGAAAGAGGGCATGTTTGGGGCAGGCTGGGGGTGGGTGGGAGGCACAAGATCCAAAGCCCTCCCATTCCTTGGAGGCTGGATTTACCCGAGGGCAGAGGGGCAACTGTGAGCCCTGGACCCATTTTACTTTTCTTTGAAAGTGAAAGAAAGAAGAAAGGGGGAAAGATTGACCATATCTAACAGAAGGAATAGAGAAAACCCCTTCTCCTCCCTTTCGCCATGAAGGATTGGTAGAATATTGGATGTTAGGGAGTTTCACGTTGCCCGGAGATCCTAGGTATTCTCTGGTAGTCTCCCATGAGGGATTTGCTTCAGGGTAGTTCTTGCACATATTCTTCCCCTCCTGTAGGACTCTTCTGCCCACCAGATAGTGGAAGTCCATTGGAGAGGGATGGAAATGAGCTTATCGTAGCCTTAGTCTGGCCACAGAGTGTCTGCACAGAGATCTGCCAGGGACCTGCCAGCGGCCCTATCACCAGAGATTTTACCAGGAGCTGCTTGATGTCTCTTGTGCTTCATGTTCTACTTTTCTTCCTAGGGTGGTACAGAATGTGGTCCTCCTTTCAGATAGCCAACTACATCTCTTCCTCCAGAGCCAGCTCTCTGTGCCAGAAATTGAAGCTTGTGTCCAGGGTCAGGGCCCTCTGAGCGTTACAGATGCCATTCTCCATTATGCCATGTCGAACTGCGGTTGGGTCCAAGAGGAGGACAGCCACTCAGCTCTCTTGGCCAGAGGAGACTTCAGCAGCAGGTAAACAGAATGGCTGTATTAGTGCAGTTCTTAGCAGAGCTTGGAAGAGTGTCCCTTCCTGGGGGAGACTCATTCCAAGAATCCAGTGGCCAGGCTGGTTGGCAGATTCTGGGAGTTGTAGTCAATAAAAGTAACTTTTCTAAGCTTTGCTTCCTTCCAGCTGCTAAATGTTCTGAAGCAAAGACAGTGCAATCATAGGGATATAGAAAGGAATACAGGAAGCTGCCTTAATGCTGAGTATTAGATGGTTAGGTCCATCCAGCCTGCTACTGAGAACTCAGGTTGGCAGCAGCAGGCTTCCAGGTTTCATGCTGGATTTTTTCCTAGCCCTGTCAGGAGATCCCTGGTATTCCCTGTCAGTCTCTCATCCAGGTACTAATCAGGTCCAGCTTTCCTTAGCTTCTGAACTTCTGACAAAGTGGTATGGTATTCAGGATAAATGTCCTGGCCTTGTTCCCTTGCCAAGTAGGAAATGGAAGAGGAAAAGCAAGATTCAGGAGGGAGATAAAAGGACAGGAGAAACAGGCTACTGCCCAAGTTTCCAATAAGACTGCCTTATGCCTTCTCTTTTGTCAAAGGCCATCACCAGCCTCTTTTTTAATCCTCTGAACAGGGCTTGGGACAAACATCACCCCCCAAATTGAGAAGAACATGATGGAGCTCACTTGATGCAGAAATCACATGATTTGGGTTTTATACCACAACTATGATTAGATGGGTTTTATCCCTTCCCCAATAACCTTAACAAAATTAATAAAAATTGTTTGCTGAAAATGCTGTCTTTAGTAGAAGGTAATTTGAATTCTGTTTTTGAAAAAACTACTTGAAGGATATTATTTCATTAAATAGTACTTTCTGCTTTGTTTTCTTCTGTGGGGCTGCTTGGGGCACAGAATATACACAGTTGGCTATAGTGTTTTCCAGTTTAGGTGTAATGGTGAACTAGTTCTTTTCTTCGTTCTCCCCAGGTCCTACCCCCCTCCCTAAACACACAGCTGTGCTTGGACCCTAAAGTGGGCAGGGTTTAGGCAAAGTGGCTTTCCTGCCCTTTGCAAGGGGATGAGCCTCACTAGCCTTTGATTATGCAAGGGATTCTTGGGTGTACCTGCTGAAAATATGGTGCTTTCTCTTTCAAAGCAACTTTGTTAGTTGCTTGTGTTTTAGCAGGGATAGGTCTAATGGATTCCTTAATAATAATGTGCTGTCAAGTCAGTTCTGACTTACGGTTTTCTAGGTAGAGAGTACTCAGAAGTAGCTTACCATTCCCTTTTTCTAGGGGTGTCCTGAGACTGTGCAGCTTGCCTAAGGCCACACAGGCTGGCTTTTCTCTCAGAAAGCACACTGGGCAACCAAACTCCCAACCTCTGGCTCCACATCCAGATACCCAACTCTATCCAGCCAGCTAATGGTATTCCTTGAAGGTGCAAACCTGTTAACTGGCATGGCTAGAGCTGTGACAGGTTACTTTTCTCTTTTTTTGGACAATTGGCCATTGTCCATGGAGGCTAAAAGGTTCTAGGAGTTGTCATTCAAAAATGTAAGTTTTCAAGCTGTAATCATAACCAGTGAGCTCTGGGCAATAATGTGCTGCAAATGAACCAGAGACTGTAAGCAAAGCTTTCTTACTTTTTTCCTCTCTTTCTCTCTCCTCTTGAATGGCAAACACTTTTAAATCTGTTCAAGCTTTGATGGAGGAAGCCATCTTGACAAGAGCCCCTTGGAGCCACTCCCTCACTGGAGCGACGTCAGCACTGAAGACAGCCAGTTGGAGAGTCCAGATTCTGAAGACGATCACCACCACCCTTCAGCAGCAGCAGGACTGCTGCCAGTTGACTCTGTAGCACTGACTGGCCATGATAAGGAACAATGAAAGCAAGAAGGGAAAGGGTCCATTCAGGATATATTTGGGGCAGTACCTTAACTTCTGGCCCTTTTCTGGAAATTGCCTATTGGACCTCCAAAGCCCAGTGCTTAGGCTATAACTGGTGTGAACAAACCAGCCTGGACCTGTGGGATGCTTGAGTAGCTAAAGGTGATGCTTAGAAGTATGATGCAGCTCTGAATTATCTGGCAAGAATGCTCCTTTTCTTGTGGCTTGATCCTCCAGGGTTGGAAAAGAGATGCCTCCCAGTAAGGACTCTTCTGTTGAACATTTTCTGCCACCTTATAAAACAGATGTTCAGGAAGCATATTTCCAAGGGAGGAAATATTTCTTGGTTGCTGTTTGGGTGGCATTCCCTGCTCGTCCACTCCTCAACAATAGCTGGTAGTGCTAAGTCTGGCAAAGGACCAGCTGCCTTCTTTTATCCTGTAGGCATGTTTTAAAGAAGAAGAAAAAATCCTGCTTGCCTGGGCTTGGATCTTCCTTTGTTATATGTTGCCAGAAAGCCCACCTGCCAACCATGAATGCCAAGCCCACATCTGGGTTCCCCGGCAGAGCTGCATGCAGCTGGGATGAGCAGCTAAGAGCCCTTCCCAGCTCTTTATGGCTAGTGTTTCCCCGCCCCCCCCCTTGTTGCAGTCAAATTAAGAGGGTGTATTAAGGATGGAGAGAGGCAAATCAGGACGTTCCTCTGCAAGTTTGGAAAAGTGACTTCTGGGGGGGCAATATCTCCTATGTAGTCTGGAAGAGTAGAAAATATAATTCTAAAATTTTTTCCATGCTCTGCTTTGTAACCGTGTTTCATGTTTGGTATATGATCTGGAGAATGTCTTCCCTGTTGTATTCCAATTGTCTTAGCACAGCACACAACATGATGGAGGAAACCCATCATATGTGCTAGAAAATTTGATATGCCTGTCTTTGAAAGGAATCCACCCAATCTGCTTATCTTTCTTATGGTAATTGATTAGGTTCTCCTATTTTCTCTGTATAGAAATCCTATGGGCTCCAGTACAATAACTTGCAACTTTCTCCTCTGACTTGCCCTTCTTCTTTTGGTTGGAGAGAAGATACAACAGAAAACAAAGTCTGCTGGCATGGTTGCAGGAGATATTCCCTTCTCTTTCTGCTGTTCAGTGCACTACAGAATAAGGGCTTTCAGGGACAATCCTCCTAACCTTTTTAAATGAAAAGGTAGCGAGTGTCTTGTCCCCTCATCCTGAGGGAGAAACTCTCATACTGAGGCAATTTTGTCTGGAAAGCAGCAGCCCTGTGTGTCGTAACTTTTAAAATGGAAGAAAAATGGTTCATCCTTAATGAAAAGTGCTCAGTCTGTTTTCATATCATCTTCTCTCCTCTGCCTCTCCATTTCAATAAAACATACATGTACGTAGAAGAGCTATTATTACTCTAAATGTCTGCTAGTCACTTTCTAATTCTCAAATCCTTCTCCCTCCCCGTATGGTTATGACATTTTTTAAAAATACGTTATCTTACAATCTCAGATGTAGCACTAAAGCGTGGGGAGATGCATGTGCTTTCTCTTTCTTGATATGGTGGTTTGTATAGTAAGACAAACCAACCATTTTTGGAATTACAGAGAACTGCCATGTTTTTGGTGACATAGTTTTCTTAAAGTGATGATGGCCAGGCCCCTGAAAGCTGGAGAAGAAGGATCCCTACTGTATAGATGTTGAGTCACTAAAAAGAGAGTTGTTCAAGTGTAAAGTGCTGGATGTTTCAAATCCTTGTATCCATAGATTGCTCTTTCTTTACATAGATTTAGGGCGTGCAGACCCGGTGCAGGGTGAACATCTGTTCTTGCTTGTAACTAAGAAGGCATGGTGGCTAAGGGGGCCTTAGAGAGAAAATGGGTGAACACAGGTCCAATTAAACAGCATTGCCTGCAACAGCTCTAAGTTTACAGTTATGTGTAGTCATTGAATATTCTTTTAGCATGCAGAATTTACATCCACCAAGAGAGAGTTATGGGATGTCCTATTTGGGGTTTTTCCATGCAAGCAAACTTGTGTAAGGGAGAGTGAGAGTGTGAGAGTGAGGGTGTGTCAGCAACACCTGCCCCCACTTGCCCCTCACTTGTGAAGCAACACAGCACCTGAGCATACCTTTTATATTTGTACAATAAGAACTCTAAAAGTTTGTTTTGGGACTCAAACTCCTATAAGACCCCTGTCAACAAGACCAGTAAAAAAATATTGACATTTTCAAGCTGTATTTTTGAATTACACAAGTGTCAGATGTGTATGGGCTGCTGTTGGATGAGTCAGTGGTGGGGATGTGAGTCAATACAGTCACTGGTGTGTTTTAGATTGATGATTGCAGTGTAATGCTGCATTCACTCCAGGTAGAATAGTGGTGAAAAAACTAAAGTTCCCTGTTCCATTCTAAGCTTAGCCATTAACACATGGGGTAGCTTTAGAGATGCTGCTGTCTACTGGCTTTTCCTTCTTGCGTATAACAATAAAAGAAAATCTGTCCGCATACGTTTCTCTGCCATAGCTCCCAACATGAAGAAATCTAGACATCTTAAGCTCCATATGGATACTAAGGACATCTTACAATTCTGCATCCTAGAGTTACTTTGTTTCAGAATGGATTAATTAATTTTAGTTAATCTGTCTCTTGCAGCACAATTTTAAACCACTAAGTACCACACCTTTCTGAACCACGAGAGACAAAACTAAAAGGCCCAGGAGCCCTGTTTTCTTCTGAAGGCCTTTCAGCATCTCCATTTTGTGCTTTTCTCTGCAGAACCTTTAAACTTGCTAAATGGATCAGAAGAAGAAAAATGCCTGATCAGAGGAAAAGTCTGAATTAGCACTGGAATAAAGGGAGAGAAAGACAGGTGTGAAAGGAAAAGAGGGGAAGCGAGGAAGAGAAAATTAAGGGGTTTCTAACTCAGCTTGATATGATACTTCTGTTAGTTCATAATAGAGGACGAATCACACTAGCTGACCCTAATAGGAGTGTTGTAAGGAAGAAGGAGATAAATGTACATTACGTGCTTCAAACATTTCATACTTTCTGTATGTAATATTTCTATATTGTTTCATTTGCATGGGAGCTGCCACAGCATGGATCTTTCTCATCCTCTTGTCCCTTATCAGACTACACACTGCTGGACTCTATGCAGTGGGCTACGGATGTCATTACTTTTGACACAAGAAGTAATAGTGTCAGAAGCTCTCTTGTGTGGCTGCTGAGTGTTTAGTGGAGTACTGGTAGGAATGAGTAAATCTGCAGTGACTGACATGATACTGGAACAGGAACTCACCATCACTTGAGGTGTGGTGGTAGTAGAAGGCCCTCCAGTCTCATTACGTTACCATTCCTTGTTTGTATTTCTACCTCGTAAGGGATTTTAGAGCCTTGTGTATTGCAAATACGGGATCAAGCCAAATGCGCAGGTGGAGGGTGTTTGGGGGTGGTGGTGGAGAGGAGTTTGAAATCTACAGAGGAAAATTCTCAAAATGTCAAAAGAAGTTCACTTTCAAAAAACCCCAGAAAAAAAAACACCCAGAACAAACCTCTTCTCACTAGCCAGATGCTCACTAATGACAGCTACTCTGCTGATTGGCCAGGCTGCCTCATGAATATTGATAGGAGCGCATGATCCAAATGGCGCAGCTGTGCAACCACCTGCCCTTGCCAGCTCAGCTTTCAAAGCTTCCAGACCGTTGCTCGGAGCTGTGGGGAGATTTGATTTCCCACCTCCTGAAATCTCTGCACAAGTCTTCCCTCCTGTTTCCTCTCTTCTTAAGTGTATTTGGAGACAGGAGCAGTACAGAGACAGCCAGAGGGGAGCCAGAGCTTCATTTCATGCTCAAGTCCAGGCTTCACACTTTTGTCCATGATCAGGGTTCCTATCTGAACTATAGACTTAAGACAGATCAAAGTGGGTGTGTCTCCACCATACTGTTCACAATTGACTTGTTTCCAAAATGTGTGCATGGTGGCTTTTTGTTTATGCTGGAGAATAATGTGATAACTTTTAGAGATGTTGGCATAGACAGTATTGCTCATTTTGATGATGTTCGTATTTGAGTGCTCTTCCATGTCAAAACAAAATCCTCCCTAGTCCTCCTTCCCTCAAGAAGAAGGCTTGGGTTAGAACTGTATTTCCTGATGTGCTACTTTTCTCACTGCGAGGACTCTAATGGGGTCAGAAGGCATGAAGGAATATCCTTCAGCCACAGTGGCTCCATTCAGAATTTTGTTGCCTCTTTCTATATAACAGAATGGGCCATTAAGGGTACCTCCTTGACATGGCAGCCTTGCCTTTCACACCATCAAGATTATGTCAAGGGGGCTTCCTAGACAATTTTAAAATGGGATTACACAAATTTATGGATGATGATGATGCATGAATGGCTACAAGCTATGATTTCTGAATGGGACATTCGTGTTTAGAGCCAGTATATTTCAGTATTGACTTTTGCAGTCAAACAAAGGATGACTGTCTCCACCACACTCTACTTGAGAAGTATCTGGTTGTCTCCTATTAGAGACTGGGGGTGAGCTATGTAGTTCTTGATGTGATATAGCAATGTGATACTGTTTTTTCTTAGTATTATGTGGGAATTTCCTCTACAATACTAAGCTACCTGGAGAGTTTCTCTCCAATGGGTAGAGCAGAAATCGGGAAACTAGCCCTCCCTATGTTGTTGGATGATGATGCCTATGATCCCTGGTTATTGGCCATATTCTGGCTGTAGCTGATGAGAGTTAAGGCAGCATCTGGAGAGCCACACATTCCTGATGTAAATAAAGGAGATTTTCTTCCCCCACTGAGAAACTACTGCCTCTTTTCACAACCTCTCAGTTCATGGCTTCCAGGCAACTTTATCATTTGCCTAGTTAGAGACCAATGCAAGGACTAATATAAGGATTCAGCAGTGATATTGAGCCATCAGTGTGTTTCCAATGGAAGGGCTCACCCTTGGACAGAACCATGAAAGGAGGAGGAAGAAAATCTAAGCCTTCTAAATTTCTGCAGCTAGAGCAGCTGGCCTTAAGAAGCAAGAGTGTCCCAAGAGTGTGACTTCTAAAGCAATTATTATAATCCCCTCCACACTCTCTTTGGAAACCATGCTGTACATCTTATGGGGGAAGGCAGAAGTTAAAAGGAAACTATTTCCTTGCAGGAGTTCTGCCACAGAAATATCAACATCTGCAGGCTTTATTTTTAGAGTTAAGCTGGTTTAATCTTCCTTCTGCAGAGGGATCCATTTAGAAGGCTCCCTGTGAAGGACTAACTCTTGGCCTGGAGCTTCCATTACTCATAATGAGTTCTTGGCAGAAGATATGGCTCTCCTCCCACCTCCGCTTTCTCAAGACTCTCCCTTTATAATTTCACCACTGATCGTCTCTGGCACAGTTTCAGACATTTAAGAGCCTGACAGCAACTTCCTGAAATCAGCTGTCCCCCAAAATCACTGAGTTATGTGGTGAGGGAAGAAATAACAGGTCTGTATCAAATTGCTAGTTCCAACTAGAGTACACTCAAGGAATCAGTTGCTAAAGTCAATACTTCTTATTAAAACTTTGCTGAGTCTACTCTGGTTGGGACCAGATTTGGCCCACATATCTATACAAGTTGAAACCTTCTTGGTCTCTCTTGCACAAAATAACTTGACGGGTATGTACCTCAGTGGGACAGATGGGTCTATCTGTCTCTTACTGTGCTATCTTTAGTGGTATCCCAAAAATCTACCATTCAAGGTACATGTCTAGCACTAGTGTTGCCTTCTGCAATCCTAGTCACTCCAAACTCTGGTTCAAACAAGGAGAGACTTTGTAGCATCTTTAAAATCAATGAATTTTATTTGGCACAGATTTCAGGACACAGCACACCTCTTCAGACACAATGTGGACGATGTTCACCAGATCTGGTGCCAAATTATACTTGTTAGTCTTAAAGGAACCACAAGATGCTTCGTCATTTTTGTAAGAACAAACTAACAGGGCTACCTTCTCAGAAATTTCTGCTGGGATACGGAGGGGGAGAGAGCGACAAGCTTTCAGTCCAATCCAGGCTCACAGCTGAACACCTCGCTCCCCCCTTCCCTCTCTGGGCTTGTTTCTTTCACTGCCTCCTCTTCCTGTTTCCCCCACGGTTGGAATTCTGGCAGAGCATCATTAAGACTCCCCAAGTCTCTCTGCCTTCTGCTCTGTTCTGACTTTCTCTTGGCAGGCACCTGCCCTTTTTGTGTGCCTGTGTGGTGGTGGTTGTTTTTAAATAGAGAAAGTAATTTTGGCTCTGTCTGCCAGCAGCCTGGAATTTCAGGGTGGTGATTAGGGGGGAATTGACGAGAGAAGGGAGGAGGTTGAGCGCTGTGCCTGCTGCAGGCTCATTAAGCTCAGGGTTGCGGGATGGCAGCTGTGGATCGAGATGTGGGCAGCCATCTGAGACGTGGGAGAAAGAGAAAGAGATATGTTTCTTTCCATCAAGGCCTGGACGTGAGTCCTGTAAGTTTATCCTCTACAGCCAATCTTCTGCCAATGATAGGAGTGAGGAGACAAGGAACCTAACTTTTATCCAAACCAGGACTTTGACAGTGGAACTTCTCAGCATCAGATTCCTCTAAACTAAAACATCTAGGAATCTCCTCTGCAAAACAACCATGACAAAAGGCAATCCTTGCCTGGATCATTTCTCACTGTTTCCCAACCTTCCACTGCCAAATCTGTTTGAGTCCAGGATTCTAACAACAGCCAGGATGGTGTAGCAGTTAAAGTATTAGACTGGAGTGTCAAATATAAAAATGTTAGGATCTCCTGAGCCATAAAATTCACTGAGCAACCTTGGGCCACTTATTAATTCAAGCTGCCACTACACAGTCAAATACTGCAGGATTTGCTGAAGTTGTACGGATGAATGGATGAATTCACTTTTTCTCTCTCTTTTTACTGATCACACTATGCAAAGCCAATTTGAATCAGTTTGGCCCAAGCTGAGACAAACTCTCTTATAATTAAGCAGCCTATACACTGTCTGGGGAGGATGAGAGTTGTAGTCTAACACATTTGGAGGGTGCTGGGTGGAATGGAAGTAGGCCTTGGATATATTATATTTGAGATGGACAACTGTAGTCCTCCAGTTGTTTTGGATTGCAACTCCCATAATCCCCTAGCACTGACTATGCTGGCTAGAGGTGAGAAGAGATGTAACTGAAAATAAATATCTGGAGGGCTAAAGTTCCATGTCTCATAAGTATATAGGTGAAAAATACTTTAGGCTCAGTTTTCAAATTAGGAGATGCAGAATCAAACCAATTTGAAATTCATCCCTTTAATCTGTTTCTATAAAGATGTCTGTCTCATGTATTGGTGTGGGAGTGGTCTGCTCATACTCATTATTGTCATAGAAGTTTCGTATTTGCATGCTTTTTGAAATACAGTACAGTGAAACCCCAAAGACTGCCACAGCTTCCAAAGGGAGAGGGGCAGGGGATCCTACTGGTGATGGGTGCTGGCAGCATCCATCTTTGTTTTTTAACCCGGCCTTTCCCTTCAATTGTTTTGCCTTACAACTCCCATAATCCCTGACACTATCCATGGTGGTTATAGATTATGGGAACTGTAAGCCAATTTATTGAGAACAGAGGTGGGCCCATGCAACCCCATCCATTTTTTAGCATTTCTGCATGTCTCCTGCCTTGACTGCGGAATTTGGCAATTAAGATGTAGCTTCTTTTTTAAATGAGCATGGACTTTGCTGACTCATGCTCCCAGAAATGCAATTCAGTACAAAAGTAGGGAATGCTTTCCTCATATACCTCATTTTAAAGCGAAATGGTCTTGTGGAGGTGATAGGATGAAATCCCTGGTGCATTTTAGGGGTATGTTGTGGGTCTCTACCCCTGAAAACTGCCCATTCTTGATCTTGAGGGACTCAGGTTGGAGAAGGTTACTTTAAACACTGTTAAAAGTAGTGTTACATATGTAGTCAGAAGAAGACTAGAGCCACAAAGAGTTGTCCTCTTAAGCTGCTGTTTGGAAAGTTCAGCATGTTGGTTCACTGCAGCTGATTATTTACATGGCACTATTAATTTGCAAAGTACTGTACTTTATAAGCTATATGGCAATTCATATAGAAATCTGGTGAACCAATGGTAGGTAGGTCAACAGTACTTCTATGCAGAGCTTGGAAAATCTATTGTTTTGGAAAACAGCTCCCTGAATGACCTAGCTAGTATGGCCAGTGGCTAAGTAACTGGGGGAATTCTGGGAGCTGTTATCCCAAACAGTAACCTTTCCAAGCTCTGGTCTTACAGTACAAATGGGGTTCACAGCAATGACAGTATGCTCTGCTGAAGTCCACACCATTATTTTGATCCAGAAGTTTCAATCTGTGCATTAAAATGTTTGTTGTATTAGCTGCTTGAATATAAGGCCTTGAATAACAAGGGGAAGAGGAATACAGAACTGCTTGGTATAATGTTTTGGGATTCCAGTGGATGCCAAACTTGTGCTGTAAGTGTGACTTATCTTACAGGTATCATGTTCTGTACATAGCTTTCTCTGGATGAGGGTGGATGGATGCAAGTTATGAACCTTTGCTATCAAACAGATGACAGCAACAATGCTGAAAATAAAATTCTCACAGCTCCTTTGCACTCTGAAGCAGACAGTGCTTAAGTCAGTGGGGTCAACTGTAGAACAAAGATGAGAGATCCTTTCCACTACATTACAATGTTGTTGTTACGTGCTATCAAGTCACTTACGGCAACCCTATGAAAGAGCAGTCTCCAAAATGTCCTGTCCTCAACAGCCCTGCTGTGTTCTTGTAGACTCAAGCCTGTGGCTTCCTTTATGGAGTCAGTCCATCTCATATTTGGTCTTCCTCTTTTCCTGCTGCTTTCCACCTTTCACAGCATTGTTGTCTTTTCCAAAGAATCCTGCCTTCTCATGTTGTGCCCAAAGTAGGACAGCCTCAGTTTCAACATTCTTGTCTCCAGAGACAGTTCAGGCTTGATTTGATCTAGGACCCACTTGTTCATCTTACTGGCAGTCCAGGGTATCTGCAAAGCTCTTCTCCAACACCACATTTCAAACAAATCAGGTTTTTTGCTATCAGCTTTCTTCACTGTCAGCTTTCACATAAATATATAGTGATTGGGAATACAATAGTGTGGATGATCTTGGTTTCCAATGATACATCCTTACACTTGATGGTCTTTTCTGGTTCCTTCATTGCTGGCTTTCTGAGTCTCAGTCTTCTGATTTCTTGGCTGCAGCCTCCATTTGGATTGATAACTGAAGGAAGGTATACAAAATCTCTATTTCAATTTCTTCATTGTCAGTGTTAAAATCATGTAATTCTTCTGTGGTTATGATTTTTGTCATCTTAATACTCAGCTACAGTCTTGCTTTTCCATTTTCTTCTTTACCTTTCACTGAAAGTAATTTCAGGTCCTTGGAGCTTTCTGCCAGTAAGACGGTGCCATCTGCATATCTTAAATTATTGATGCTTTTTCTACCAATTTCCACTCCTCCTTCATCTGAATCTAGTCTGGCTTTTCATATGATATGTTGTACGCACAGATTGATCACATATGGGGTTAAAATGCACCCTTGTCTGACATCTTTGCCTATTCTGCCTCTCCATATTCTGTTCTAATTGTAACTTCTTGTCCACAATACAAGTTATTCATCAGGACTAGAGATGGGGATATTCGTATTTGTAAACAAATACGAATATCTCCGTCCCAGGGGCGCCTAATGTGGGTCTGGCCCTCGGAACCAGCCCATCGACTCACGCTTCACCCTGCCTCCTGCTCTTCCCACCAATTGTGGCAGTAGCTCCACCATCTCCCTGCTCGGCTGGCCACTCCAGGCAGGGGGTGGGAGGACAAGTCTCCCCGCATGGCTGCTAAGTGGCCAGCTGAGCAGGGAGACGGCGGAGCTACTGCTGCGATTAGCGGGAAGAGCGGGAGGCTGACAGTGCAGCAAAGTGTGAGTGTACAGGCCGGTTCTGAGGGCTTGACCCACATTAGGAACACCTGGGACGGGGCTATTCGTATTTGTTTATGAGAAACTTAAACCATTGGATGGCTGGAGATTTCTTTTGTGTGGGGAATGATGGATGGCGCAGCTGATCCAGAAATCCCATGTATGGTTATATTTCTATTTCCCTGCTGATATGATAGCATTGCAGCTCATGTCTCCTGAGTGATTCACATGTCAGATCATTCCATGGTACTGCAATCCCTAGTGAAGACCTGCAGGTTTGGTTAACCGAGCAGAAGGATGTATCTGGACCTAGAGGCCATGACCTGAGTATCCTTGTCATAGAAAGTTTGCAAATACTGTGGATTCTGTGAGATTTAATCCAAACAAAGTAACTTTTCCAAGCTCTGGAGCCTTGTAGAGGAAAACATCCTGGTGAATTGTGCCCTTTATGTCTCTTCTGCTGAGTAAGGTAGTGTGGAGGAGAGAAAACAATCTGTAGCAAGCAGCGATCCCTGCCTCTAGTGAGTTGAGAGGTTCAAATATGTCTTCCCAATTAAAGCACATCTGTTCAAAAGAAGCTGGAGAGGGAGAAGGGCTGCTGTGGTGGAGCTGCTGTCTTTTTAAAGGGCCCTTCTAGTGACTGATGAGGGCAAGAGAGAGAGAGTGCCAGGCAGGCCCTGATGAAACGCTCATGGCACAGCTAGAAAATGACTGTAATTATGAGCCAATCCCTGCAGAAGGATGAACTCCAAGTTTGCTAATAACCCCGCCAGGTGCCTCTCACTCCTTGCCCAAGTGGTCTCTTTGGTGGCAAAGTCTGGCTGGCAGAAAGTGTAGGCAAATCTTTCCTATGCAGGGTAAATTCACTCCAGCATTTCCGTTCTGCAGCTGGAACATACTTGATGCTGCAGTGTCAATGTATATCCTTGACTCAAATAAGAACTTAAGAATTATCATCACATTTTATGGCAAAATAACTCTCTGAGCTAGTATTCTGTTTCTGGCATTTGCCAGGGAAATACTTTAGGAAAGCTTGCCAGCTAAACCTAATGGAGACTGACCCTTCCTCTTCTCATTAGGTGTTTGGATGTTTATGCTCAAGTATCTGATCATAAGGAGCATATTGCCCCTGCTCACTTCCAGTGACCACAAGTAATAATTACTAGCAGGCTGCCTCTTGATTAATCTTTCTAGTCCAGTCTTTATATCAGTCTATATTTTCCAGATGAGCTGGTCTACACATCTGGGGATTGTAGTCCTATACATCTGGAAGGCACCTGGTTGAGTAAATCTAGGTTGGTGGTCTTTAAAATGCTAAATAGGCCAATAGTAATAGGGGCAAGTCACCCTAACAGGGGGGATGCTCCTCTGCTCCAGTCAAGCCACCCTCCCATCACTCATCTAGTAAGAAAGGAAATGGCATAGGCTGATCATACATTTTATAATAAAGAATGTTTTAAAATCCTCCTAGAATATTGCATTAAGAAAGATATAAAACACTAGTATGTGTGCATGCATTACAGACGTGGTGTGTTGGCCACACTCTTAATACATTTGCCGGAGGAAATACCCAAATCATAGGAGGGGGAGCTTTTGAACCTCCAGATGTTTTGGACTAGAACTCCCATAACCCTTTACCCACAAGCTATGCTGGTCTCCCAAACCATCCAGAGGGATAAAAGTTCCCCACAACAGAAGAAACACCAGCACATACACATCTATTGTGTCTGTTATCCAAGATGTAGAGGGCCCCCCCCCCAATGTCTCTAATTTTAAAATAAATAAAAATACAGGGACAATTGTGTCCTCTTAGGAGACTTCTGAGTAGATCTGGTACAAGCTTTAATCACTAGCATGAAGTATACTGATCACATGACCTGGCCAAGATATACTGAGCTACATTAGAAAACAGTATTTTCCAAGGATGTAGTTGTATTGGTCTTTCAGGGTAAAAACTACAAAGGAACCTCTGACCCCTTTAAGATGAACTGATTTTGTTTGGCATTTGTTTTTTTTTTTTGAACTGCAGCCCACCTCTTTAATTGCAGCTGAAAAAGCAGTCTGTGGTCTATAAAAGTTGATGCCATATAAAACTTATTTTTACTCCAGAATCTCTTGAGAAAAGCTGTGACAGTTAAACTGGTATGAAATGACTTTCCTTTTAATGTGGACACAGCTTCAGTGTGCTGAGGTGCTAAGGATAATAAAAGCAATTCAGATAACATCCTGATATAGTGTATAATCTTAGTGTTTCCTGTAATATCAAACATGAATGACATTAAACTTCTGCTCAGACTCTAAAATGTGAATTTAATGAAAATTAAATGGGAAACAATTGACCTTTAATAGTGATTCACCATAATACTTTCAGGGAACTTGGAATAATTCAAACATATTTGTAGTGAATTCTTGTTCATTGTTTAGCTATGTTTTCTGTTCAACTACCATCTGAGATGGTTCTGTTTATAAATACCAACTCTTAAGAGGACTGGAAAGTAAGGCTACTGGTTCATACAGCACGTCCAGTATCAAAGATGATACGTTACTGTGTATCAACTGCTGGGGAACATGAGAATGAGGGAGTTATTGTACTTTTGTCCTGCCTGTGTCCTGCTTTCCAGAGACATCTGGTTGGACATGGTGGGGAATGGTGGACTACTCAGCCTTTGTCTGATCCTGTAGGGCTTTTCTCATGCTAAGTTCAAAAGAGATAATGTAATGTTTAGATAAGCTGAAAATAGAGGCATGCATATTTGTTTTAGAGATATCCAGTGTGGTGTAGTAGATAGAGTGAAGGACTAAGACTCAGAGAACTGGGTTCAAATCCTTATTTGCCCATGGAAAATCACAGAGTGGGGGTGAAACTGGTAGAACCATTCCTCAAATGTCTCACTCTTCTTGAAATTCCTACTAGGGTCTTGATAAGCCACTTCCAACTTAACGACACATAACTTATATTTGAGTTTTAGGACTACAATTCCCGAATAGAATGGCCAGAGGCTTTAGTTGAAATATATCCTGTGTACAATCAATACATACCCTATGGTCTATAACCTCCCATTCTTAATGCCTAATTTGTACCCATCTTACAGAAACTATCTACAACTATGGCTGCAACCACTTAAATCACTTCAACTTCTACAAGGAAGTCTTGGAAGTGTAGTTCTGGGGGGTGTTATGGCTCTCATATAGGACCCTCAATAGTTTTCCCAGAGTTACAGTTCTAGGCTTACTTGCAGGAAGCTATGGCAGATGAAACTTTCTAAAACTACAGTATGTCTAGTTCATGAACTACAGTATGTGCATATCTGAAAGAGAGAGGAGGGAAGGAGTAAAATCTACACACTATGTTTTATAAGCTGTGTCACAATCCCCCCATTTCCGATGTTCTGGCTGTGAGCGCCATTACTTATTTAGGTGAAACAGCACCGCTTCCAAACAGCAGGGAAATATGAATAGATTCAGGGAAATCCTGAGCTTTGCGGACTTACAAAGGAACCTGTAAGAACTAAAGGGGAGAGCATTTCCTCAGAATAATCTGATGGGGACGTATGCATTCACTGCTCATGGAATGCAGTAAAAAGTGAGAAGAGGGGTTATGAAACAGTGGCTGGAATATCAAACAGCAGCACTTGACACTTCAATGTTTTGTTGCAGGTCTCACTTGTACATATTCCTTTTTATGTGGATGTTTTTCCACACCATTACAAAATGGGCATGAAAGCCCAGAGGTTTAAAAGAATGCATTTCCATGCACAGGGCTATGAGTCACATTTTATGCTTCAGTCCAAACACAAGGGTAGGCGATACCTAGGCCACTCAAAGACCACTAAAATCTCACAAGCAGGTAAGCTTTCCAGTCCTGCAGAACTCTCAATCAGATCATTACAGAGTGGGGAAGGGTGGTGCAAAACAAAGAGAAAAGTCCCCAAAATCATCATGACCAGATAGATGTTGAAGCCAGATTCTCTTGTTTTATGCTTCTGTTTCAGCACCCTGGAGAGTTCCCTCTTTATAGTCTACTTTCAAGTCCATGTTACTACAACAGCATAAAAGTTGGGGTGTAATCATGCGGGGAAACAGATCACTGTTTGTACAGTGGTCTGGTGTGATCTATTTCTCAGTGACCACATGAAGCAAATGTGCTCCAGCCTGACCCTAATCAGTGCTCAAGCTGGACCATTTTGAGCCTGGTGTAAGGCTTCTACTTTTGAGGTCTGGGCTGGAACAATTCCCTGGCAGATGGAAGGGTCACTTTAAGGGAAATTACTCCCATTAAAGTGATACTTTCTAGTGTAATAAGATGCATACTTTTCCAGCAGTCTGTCTGCACTTTTGCTTTGCTAAATCAGGCCAAATATCAATTCATTCCAAAATTCTCTGTTTATGCTACACAGTTATATCAGTTTGATAGCACCTTAACTCTCATGGATCCATCTTATAGAATGCTGGGATTTGTAGTTTGATGTGGCTTTTAAACATCTCAGTGTTCAGGAATGCCACAGAGTCCTCCCTCTAGCAGACAATTCTAAGTACCTCATCAAAGTACAAATCCCATGACTCCAGGGGATGGAGCCAAGAAAGTTGAAATGCTGTCAAACTGATGTAGCTGTGTAGTTTAGATACACTCTTTGTCTCCAAAACCATTAAGCTGATGTTTCTTGGAAATTAAGCAGGCATAAAGATGAAGGTAATCATCTTTCCTTTGTCTCAAGCAACTGGCAATCAGTGTTATAGCCACTATGCTAGGAACATTGGGTAGAAAGTAATAACTGCAAGTTCTTGATTAAATGGATTTAACTTCTCTTTTCCAGTTTGGTTAATACTGTATATAGATGAAGCTGACCACTCCCAGGGGATTGGGAACTGGATTGCTTCCTCGGAGTTCATCAGAGAAGTACACAAAGCCCTCTTACTTCCAGTAAATGGCCAGCCATACTTAGGATCTCTATGGAAATGGTGTGGGTGTAGTGCTTGAATTCGAAAACAACATTATACCTATTTTTCTTATAAAAACTTAACCAACTGCATCCAGAATTTAGAATGTCGGGGGGGAAAAATCATTTTTGGGCAAAATGGCCAAGTTTTGCACTAAAACTGGAGTAGGAAGATTTTTTTAGATTAATAATTATTATTATGTGACATCAAGTTGATTCTGACTTATGGGAAGCCTTGAAAGGGTTTTCTAGGTATAAAATGCTCAGAAGTGGTTTACCATTCCTTTTTTCCAGTGGTGCTTCAGGACTCTATAGCTTGTCCATGGCTACATTGTCTGCATGGTCTCCTAGGAGGCACAGTGGGGAATCCAACTCCTGACTTCTGGCTCCACAGTCAAGTACCCAACTCACTTGAGTTTGAGACTACCCTTTCCCAATCAATTTCAATCATATTATTGTGAAACCATATATAAGGTTGCAAACCTACACCCAGGCTCCCTAAAAGTGTTATTCCAAAAGCGTTTGTAGGTTGCAACCAAAGTTCTCATGAATGTAGCTTGTCTGTTGGATTTGTCAACGTGGAAAACTAAAATACTATGTTTAACACTGCTTTTGAAAACAGCCTTTCTGGTCTCTTGAGGAGAATTGGGAAATTGCCAAATTTGCTACCAATGGGAATTATGAGGCAATCAGGTGAGCAGTTAACTACTGCCATCTTGTGGCTCTAATGTCCTCTACACCTGAAATATAGAGAAGAGAAACTAGCTGGCATCACCGGGTAGCAGATGTACTGCAGATGCACAGCTTTGCAATGTTACACCCCAGAGGTATAATTTAATAAAGTTAATACAACTAGATCCACAGTCTTGGGCAGTTACCCATATCATTCCAAGGATCTAGCCAAACTGGGCAACTTTCCATCTATGACGTGATCTGTGCTCTTCAAGATAAAAAACCAGATTTTCTCTGAAACACAATGAAGAGACCCTGCACTTACCTTAATTATTGTCACCCTTTGGGCCTTTAGGTGCATGAAGTAAAACTGAACAGAACAATTTTGTGGTACCAACAGAGAAATACTGCACTTCTGGATACTACAAATTCATCATCATCATCATCATTATTATTATATGGTATTACATAATAGATACAAGTTTTAACCAAAAACCTAAGTATATGTTAAATATCCGCTCAGTATGTATGCTGTTCCTAATATTGCCATTTTTTGTAGCTCTGATTTCTGAGATCTGCAATTGCTTATAGTACTGTGTGAAGTTTCTTGATATTGTTCCCAAAGTCCCAATGACTATGGGGACCACTGAAGTGTGTTTCTTCCAGAGGTGAGATGTTTCGATTGCCAGGTCTCTGTACTTTGTTAGTTTTTTGAATTCTTTATTTTCAATTCTGGCATCCCCTGGAATTGCAATGTCAATGATCCGTACATTTCTTCATTCTATTACTACTATGTCTGGTGTGTTATGTTCAAGGTGTCTATCTGTTTGGATCTGGAAATCCCACAAGATCTTGACTTCCTCATTTTCTGACACCTTCTCTACCTGATGTTCCCACAGGTTCTTGGAGGCCGGCAAATTATATTTTTTGCATAATGACCAGTGCACTAACTTTGCCACTCTATCATGTCTAACTCTGTAATCTGTTTGTGTAATCTTTGGACATTCACAGATGAGGTGTGACACAGTTTCTCTTTTTCTTGGCAGAGTCGACATTTGCTGTTAGCACTATTTCCTTGGATCTTAGCTTTCATCACATTGGTTTGGAGTGTTTGTTCTTGTGCAGCAAAAATCAAGCCTTTGGTTTCTTTCTCAAGGGTCCCCAGTTTTAGCCATGCCCATGTTGAATTATAATCGTGCTTTCCATCAATATTTCTCAGGTGCTGTTCATGTAGTGGTTTCCCCCCCAGCTGTTTAATTTATTTTCAAATTGTTGTTTCTTATATTGAGCCTTTGTTTTTGTTGTTTTCAAAATATTCTCCATTTTCACTGCTTTCAGTAATTTTTCTCTGCTTGTACTGATATAATCATTTAGGCTTCTTTTTTCTTCCTTTACTACCTGCTGTATTTGCAATAATCCACGGCCTCCAATTTTTTGTGGTAAATATAATCTGTCCACATCGTTTTTTGAAATATTTGCACTATGTTTAGCAGTGATTCTATCTCTGTGGAACTTTTTGCATATAGTCTTAGGTCATCCATGTACAATAGATGATTGATTTTTCCTGCTTGTTGTGAAATATGGTAGCCCAATCCAGCTTTATTTAAAACTACTGTCATGGGGATTAGTGGGATGTTAAACAGCAGTGGTGGCAAAGAATCCTCCTGAAATATTCCTCTTTTGATGTTAACTTCCCCAATTTCTTCACCATGGGCCATTAAGACGGTTTCCCATTTTTCCACGTTTTTCTTGAGGAACTTCTGAATGTTTTTACTAATCCCAAACATTTTTAGGCAGGTGTTAATCCAGCTGTGTGGTAATGAGTCAAATGCCTTTTTATAGTCTATCCAGGCCATGATAAGGTTTGTTTTTCATCTTTTTTGTATTCTTCAGTATCATTTTATCAATAAGCAGCTGATCTTTTGTGCCTCTTGACTTTTTAAAGTTCCCTTTCTGTTCAGTTGGGTATAGGGAGTTTTCAGTTAAGTATTTAGATATTGATCTTGCAAGTACTCCTGGGAGGAGCTTGAACATTGTCGGAAGGCATGTAATTGGTCGATAATTACTTGATTCATTGCCCTTTTGATGATCTTTTATTATCAGAAATGTGCGGCCTGTTGTCATCCAGCCTTCAGTTGTAGAATTTTGAAGTAAGTGGTTAAATTGCACTGCTATACGTTGATGGAGACTTGTTAGATGCTTTAACTAAAATCCATGCAGCTCATCTGGACCAGGTGCACTCCAATTTTTCACAGCCTTTACTTGCCTCATCATCATCATCATCATCATTATTATCATCATCTTAGAACTGCAGAGCTGGAAAGGATACTATGGCTCATCGAGTCCAGCCACTGTCAAGGAGGCACAGTGGGGAATCGAATTTACCTTTATCTACCAATAATAATAATAATAATAATAATAATAATAATAATAATAATAATAATAATAATAATAATAATAATAATAATAATAATAATAATAATAATAGTGTGCCATCAAGTCAATTTGGGCTTATGGTGTCCCTTTTCAGGGTTTCTGAGGTAGAGAGTACTCAGAAATGTTTTCTCATTCCCTTCTTCTGGGGGCATCCTCTTGCAGATTCTTGAATTTTGGTAAAATTCCTCTAGCTGCACAGCAGCAGTGCAGGAACCCACAGAGCAGAATTAGTTTCAAGTTCCCCAGAATAACCCCTTTCTCATCAACTGGCACTTGCAGTCTCAATAACTCACTCTGAGACATCTGAAGTAGAAAGACTAAAAGGTTTTATTTACTAACAGTGAACAAATAACAGCAAGCGAAATACATGAGTGCTGTCAACAATGGGCCTCAAGAGACTCACTGCTTTCAACAGATAAAAGAGGGCGAAAGCGCTCTTAGCAGAGAGGCATAGCTCTCTTTGAATTCAGATGCGGGAGGGAACTATTGGTTAGTGCTGGATACATTCAGAGTCACCCCAGGCCAGAAAGTTCCCTCCTAGTCACACGTATTAGAGGCAACATGGGAGGTTGCAATAATTTCAGTTATAAGGCTAAGGGTAAGGATACTGGCAACTTCACTCTTAAACTGAAGATTCAGGGCTGAGGGTAAACTTAAGTAAACTTAAAAACAAATTGGTGTCCACCCCTTTTAATCTTAGTTAACACTTCCATGTTTCATAATGGCTCACTATGTCATGCCAAGTTTCTCTAAACTAGATAGAACTTTTTTTAGTGTTCATCATTATTTTTGTATTTGGGAAAATGATGTATTCAAATGGTTATATTCTGTACAGAATATTATAGCCTTGGAAGAAAACAGAAAAATTCATCTAACTGAAAAAAACTTCAATACAATAATGAGATAATACCATAAGCATTTATTTTATTTTATTTGAAATACCATCAAAATAGCATTCCTCAAGTATTCTGCTAAGCAAACAAACAAACATAAAGTACTTTAGCCAAAATGTAAAATGGATTATCAAGTATCATATATCTCAGTGAAAAAAAAGGCCTGAAGTTGCATTTTGTGTGCTGGTAGATAACTTTTTCCTAACGATAGCAAAGAGGGTGCTAGGAGGAGGTGTTTCTGTTGTATCGCCAGGCCAGAGATGAAACACAATTGTCTAGAAATAAATAAATAAATAAATAAATAAATAAATAAATAAATAAATAAATAAATAAATAAATAAATAAATGTTAATATTTATGTGCAAAGAAAAAGATGAAACTTGATGGCTAGTAAATATTGCCAGTATCAGACAGTGCAAGAGTTCAGTATGGCCTATACAGAAGGTAGCTAAAGATGGGTCAGCAACTGCAGAGAGGGCAAGAAAGGCAATACACAAAGTGAACTAAATGATGGTTAACTCCATCACAAACTGAGCCCAGGTTCCTTCCAGGTCTGCTATCTGAATGACTGCCAGCATGTTACACTGATTTCTTATTCAGCCTTACCCACTTTCCTTATGCTTCAGCTAGGCTGCTCACATCGTAATTTTTAAAAAGTGCTACGGGCAGCTGTAGCTATTTATCTGTTCACTGTAGTCCTTTTTTTAAAAAAGGGGGGACATTCAATTACCCCACAGGTTGTTGTGGTGGGAGAAAGCAACAATGAACGTAGGCCAGCTACTTTTACCCTATAACTTCTTCAAAACCTTTCAAAGACCTTGCCTTCCTCATTTGGGGTGACGATGTGGCCCCTTCTGCTTGTGAGGTGCAGGACTTGCCTTTTTTTTTTTTAACAGCATTTCAAGGTTCTCTCTTTGCAACACCCCCCATGCCTTGAGGTGGCTTGGAGATTAGAAGAGATGGGGAGCAAGCAGGAGAGCAGACCTGACCCTGTGCCAATGGTGTGTCTTGCTGCTGTCTAGAAGGGCACGAATCCCATTTGCCTATAACATTTGTGGCACCCATGCCACAGGTAGGCTTCCTGTTCAATAAAACCATAAATGCTCTTCTGAGCTGACGTGATATGTTAACAGGTTTAGTGGCACCACAGCCACTAAACCCGCTATTTTACCACTATTGTCCTCCCAATATACTGTAATTGTGTTTCTTTCCTTCCACACATGGAATTTTATTCCATCACTGCCTTCGCATTCAGCTTCTCCAAATGTGGGGATTTCCGGACTCACTCCAGCAAAGAGGAGAGGCCAGAAGATGGAGCCAGAGACAATACTCCTCTAAATTTAATCCAGGCTAATGGTGACATAGCTGCAAGACAAGAGACATTACTTGCTGCGTCCTTGCAACAAACCTTGTGTAAAAGCTCCAGATTCTATTTTTACCCTGGAATCAGAGAATATGATCGTAATAATATAAGGGTGGAGAGTTTGACCCTCAGGGTTCAATTTGAGCTACATCTCACCAGCACTCAGAATTTGTTTTCAGTTCCAGAACCCAGACCTAATTCCCACTTAATTAGCAGGTGGATATTACGGGCTGATCTTCCGGATTTCAAGTATATGTAATTCTCAGCACCTCACAACTACATGATCATCTTGCTAGTCACATTTTTAAGAACAACTGCCAACAGATAAACCAGTGGCTCATATACATTAATAAACAGTAGCCCAATCTGAATTTTTGACAAGACTTAAAAGAAAAAGAAGGTGATTAGTATCTTCTCTTTAGCCACCTTCTACAAGTGTGAGAAGGTCTTTTTGAAGCTATCAGGCAGAAGAGAAAGGCAACTGATTCCTACTAGTTCATCAGCTAATCCGTCAAGGCATGGATAAACAAGTATTTGTAAAGAATAAAACAAATACTTATAAAACAAGTATTTCTTTCTATAGGTGAGAATAAGCCGCATAACTCCATATGTATCTCAGCAAGGTCTTGAAATTCAGAAACACTGAGCACAATATTCACTACACAATACAGATGAACAACTGCATCTTAATCTTTCCTTATTAAATGTTCAGTATTCTAGACCACCTCTTCTTCTCTCTTCGTTCACTTTTTTTACTAAGACCGTTCTTTACCATTCAATTCAGCGACAGCACCATTAATCATATTAAGTGTTTCACCTCACTCAGTGTCACTCATTTAACTCTAAGGAAGCGATGAAAAAAGCTGCCAGCTAATGAAGCACCAAGGACTTAGGCAAACAAATGCTTACTGAGCAGTTAAAGAAGGCACACAGCACAGGCATCAGAAGGCAGACAGAAAACACAAGGGGCCTTTGGGAAGACCAATGTTCCACAATGTATCTCTACCATGTCCATACTGGACAATTGGGAAACATATTGGAAAATTAAGCAGCCACCAATGAAGATGGATCTTAGGTATCTTTAGGGTTGACAGAGTGAAGGCCAAGCTGCATGTCATGGTAAACATGTACTAGTATTTGCAATTGCATGTACACTTAGAAGTGTGTTTTTCAAACATTGAACACCAGAGTGATGGTGGCACAATCCAAATCGGAAAGACAAAGCTCAAAGGAAGGGATCTTACATGTAGACTCAGTGTAGCAAACCAAGGGAGACCCTACAGTGTATTGCAAAATATGGTCAATTTGCCAATATGTAAGGCACAAAATATATGTATCATGTAAAAAAATCCCACATGTGCTCATGATTAGATGATGATAACAGCAAATACTAGTAATATTACACATCAGCACACTGCTCTGCGCCAGTAGAGTCCAGTATGATAAATGGCAGATATTTAGCAAAAACTAGATCAGGGCATAACATGGGATGGAACTGAGATGGAGAGGGAGAGGGAGAGAGAGAGAGAGAAATATTGGCCAGAATTCTATTGTGGATTTAAGCCAGTGGGAGTGTAACTGCATAAAGCATGGCAGCAAATTGTTACTGTTTAACAAGTTCTTGCTTTCATTTCTAGTCACATGTCAACACACACAACTGACACATGATTAGAAATGTGAGTGGTGACTTGCTAATTAGCATCAATTTACTGCTGCAATATATACAATTACAGTTTTGCTGCTGTAAAGCTATAACAGGATTCTGCCCAACATCTTATTTGCTCTCAGGGCAAAAAGCACTTGTGAGGGAGGAACTTCTTCAGAAACACATAGCAGAGGAAGCTTAAAACCATGCTGCAGCTATGCTCTACTCCTGATTCAGTTGAGAGATATTGTGGGTCCTTGGGTTCTACTTTAACACAGACAGACAGGCAGACAGACAAGTACTTAATATAGCTTGCAGACTGGTTCAGAGAGGCAGACAGATCTAAGCCTTATGATGCAGCTCACCAGGAAATTCTAATGCAAAAGCACTATTCTAATGAACAGCCATAACACAGGAAAATGGGGTGGGGTGGGGAAGCTTGCACAGGAAAAATGCCTGGTAGGAGGTGATGAATCCTGAAGGACATTCCCCACTGCCAATCATTGCCTTCTTTCTCGTCCCTCCCAACAATAACATGAAATGAGGCTTGTTTTACCTAGCGTTTATCTTTCTTCCACATCATAGGCAGGAACAAGATATTCTTTGGGGACAATCCCCACGGTGCGGTTCAGCAATCCGACCCACCAGCCATACATGTTATATTCCTGGAAATAAAACAAGGGCAGCATTAAGTGAAATGGCTGAGCTGGGGAGGAGGTCTTGATGTGAGAACAGTTTAGATTCATGCCTCTGTCACACAACTTTCTATGCATGTGAGCACATATTCTTTCCCAACTTGTCCCCTTCAGATAAATAACATTCAAAACACAATTTGGAATTCAAAGATTTTGGGGTTTTTAAAAAATAAAAAACCCCACATGTCCACTCAACCTAACAGTTTGCTCTCCCATCCTACTTGATAACCTGGTACATATACCTGCAAGTATGACTATTTCTACACCATACAGGTGTACGCTTCCATTGATAGACAGTCACAGCACACAATGGACAAGGGCAGAGAATGGGGAGTGGAACAAATGGGAGAATGGAAGGGGGCATCTTAGTACCATCTGAAATATGGGGACACTAAATGTAGTGTGGTTATGAGGATTTAAGACAACTACCTGGCTGCTGTCCTTTGATTTTTATTCCTGCACTGAGCAGGGAGTTGGACTTTATGGCCTCATAGGCCCCTTCCAACTTCATAATTCTATGATTAATGAGACGATGGGAAACAGAAGAAACCTCCCTGAATGGTGGAAAAGCATTGCGAGTACACTCGGGCGTCCCCTGGGGAATGGTGTGCAGCCGGCCAATCCTTCACTTCCAAAAGCGTTGCCCTGGAACAGCACTGAAGCCACCCACTTCATGGATGCCAACCCTCCGGACGATGGCTGAAGCTGAGGAAAGGTTTCTGCACACATCTCAAGCTCCAACCACATCTGGACAAAAACAGTCTGTCTTGACATTTTGTGTGTTGGGTTTTTTTTTTTGGCCTATATTTCATGTGCACCCTTGATTTTGAATTGTGCAGTGCTCTGATACAAATATTTATTGATTTTAAACCTTTTCCCCCAAAAGGACCCAATAAGGAAATGAGACCATGCTGCTGTAGTGCTATGTTAAGCATGGGTTATTATTAATATTAACTATTAACAGGTTGTGATACATTGCTGTCAATGAACTGCCTTACTCATACAATTCTTTATGTGCATTCAGATGTAAAAAAGGTAAAGCAAAATATAAGCTTATCTCTTACAGCTGTGCATTTGTCAATAAACTGACAGAGAAGGGGAGATATTTAAGAGACCTATAGTTATCCCCTCCTACAAAGCTTGGCAACTTGTGGCCCTCCAGATGTTCTTGAATTGCAACTGCCCTCAGCTATAGCTAGCACAGGGAATACTGGAGTCCAGCATGTCATTTCAAGGGCCACACCTAGCTCTTCCTTGCAGGAAGGGACAGCTATGGGACTTTTATGTCCCCTCCCCTTCATGGTGAGCATATTGCCAAGTGCACTGTAAGGTATGCACCTTCACCTGCAATGGAGATGTGGCACATGGCTGGGGAAAGACTGTCCCCCCCCCCCCACACATATATTCTGTTTCTGATTTAGCAAAGGCACCTGGCTCTGATGTATGTAGTTGCTTCATTAGGAGGCCACAACATACCTTGCTCCTAACATGACACTTCTTGGCCTCCATTTCCAGAACTTCTAAGCTGACTAGAATGTCTCTGTCCATAACAATCAAGACAGGCAGCAACCAAACTAAGCACGCATATGCTGAACAGCAGTTTGCTACAGAAGCTACTGGTTCTTGTGGCCCTGGCTAGAGAAATGCAAAGGTTTTTTTTGTTTTTTAGAGGTTGATGTTCTTCACCTGTTGGCTATGGCATCAAAGGCAGCTTGCATGGAAAATGAGGCATTACAGATGAATCACTACAGGCCAAAAGACATAATTCATATCACCTAATGCTGATTTGTGCACAACGCTTTTCAGTTCACACATTCTGCTGCAGTTATCAGGCGCACACTAATAAGCCAGCAGTGTGCACCAGTGCATGTGTGAACCAAGCCCAAGGCTTTGGGAAAAAGAAAGAGAAAAAGGGGACAACTGTGCCAGATGGGTGGATATGGAAGCTGAAAATTAAGACCCAAACCACCACCTTCACTGCATTGCCTTGGCCTGAGTACCATGAGGTATTTTAAAACAATTTCAGCATTGAGGGATTGCTAGGGAACCAGCGATTGCTCATAATCAAAAAAGCAGGAATGGAATGCAAATGAGCGCAAGCCGAGAACCATCGGCGCCGGGCGCTTTATTTCCCTGCGCTGTGCCAAAAAGAATTAAAACAACATTAAACTCCCAGCAATAATGTTTAAGCTCTCGTTTCCGAGTGCCAAATTGCACCGCTCTGGATCATACAGATGTTCGTTAATTATGCTAATTTTTATTAAACTATTAAAATGGAGGAAGTTGCACTGGCAGAGCCCCGGCCCGAGGTGAACCCTGCCTTGTGTCTGGAGGTGCTCATTTGCTGGTTTCCCTTGATAAGCTGCTGATGCTGAAGATTAGGACTTTGCTTAGTGAGGGGGAATTTAGGGGTGGGTGGGGGTGATGGAAAGGCTGAGTTTTTCAGCAGAAAATGTTGAGACATACTCTAAAGAGCATTAGACCCCATCCCCACTCCTGTATGTATCTTATGATCCAAATTCAACTTCTCTGCAAGGGCAGAACAGATAGTAGCCAGGCTGGCTCCCCATTGCCAGAATCAGCACAAGGCATTTGGCCCTCTTTCAAGATTTATTAATTTGACTTATTTGTTTATTAGTTGCTTTTGTTTTTCCAAAGAGCTCATGAAGTACATGATGTACATGTCCATCTTTCCCCTCATAACAATCTTGTTAGGTAGATTTTTCTGAGAGAGAGAGTGAACAAACCAGCCCTGGGGCGACCTGGTCAGGTTAACAACTAAATGGGGCAAGAACTTGGTTATCCAAGGTCACAGTCTAACTATTGGAAAGTTACTCTTTAAAAAGTAGGTAGCTGTAATTCCAGTTCAAGGGCCCCCAACACAAACAATTTCCATTATAGCTGCAATTTAAAAACAACTATTTCTGGAGGAGCCTCATGGCACAATGGTTAAACTGCAGGGCTGCAGTCAAGAATCTGCTCACAACCAGAGTTCAATCCTGACAGGCTGAAGTAGGAGGCTGACTCAGCCATCCACTCTTCTGAGATCGGTAAACTGAGTACCCAACATGCTGTGAAGCCTGTATAATTAAACTGTAAACCACCCAGAGAGTGCCTTAAGCACTGCACATTATGAGCTGTGCATCAAGCTATCACTTACACTTCCCACAATGTCCTGGCATGATGTTCTGTTGAGGGCACTGTGAAGAATTAAAATGGTGGCTATACTCAGCCACGTGGCCATGCTTGGAGGACTTGGCTAGAATTTGTATAAAGACAGGCCCAGGCCTAGTGTCCACTGTGAACATTTTTGTGGTAGTACCTCCTCAGCAGATGCCAAAGAAGGCCAGAGCCAGGCCTTAGTTTTTCTTTGACTTTGGAATAGCTTCCTCTGAAAGTTTAACAAATAACTATACCTCAATAATTTCTAGAGGTTAATTTTTTCTTTCTTTTTCCTTCCACCTGTGTAAACATTTCAGTGTTGGGGAACAGCTAAAGGTTCTTTCCAGTGTTTGGTTTCAGCCATGTAAAACGAATGCTTTAATGCTGTTGTTCAGCAACGGCCAGCACAAATTCTAATTTCTAAAAGTACAACCCTTTTTTCTGAGCTGGGGCGAAACCATCAGTGAAAGAATATTTAAAAGCTAAGGTCTTTGGGCTTCGTCTTCCACAAATCTTCTCTCTCTGTGTGTATGTGTGTGAACATGGGTATAAGAAATTGAGAGAGAGAGAGAGGATGAGAGAGGATGTGAGAGAGAAATCATTACATTAAATGTTGAGCTGCATGCTGGAATCAAACTGGGATGTGCTGTATTAAAATAATGAGAAATCTTGTTTCATGTTCCAAGATCAACAATTCTACTCAGGGAGATGGGAATGCATCTCTCATACCTACATTAATTGTATGAAGAAAACAAATGCATGTATGAGTGTAACATTATCTCAAGAACACACCATATGCTCAGCTCAGAGATCCATTTAAAACAATAATAATCCCCAAACATGCAAAGAACGTCATAATTAAAAGGACAATTTCTTTCTTCCTACCCTGCTCCCAAATTCCATCTCAGCAGCTGCCTGCTGCACAACTTGGGGGGCCGGGGGAGGACATTTTATATAGAGATCACACAGACACAAAAGAATTTGTGTTGCTGATGTCCACCCGGAAATGGAAAAATGACATCTTTAAAATGATGAGAAAGCACATACTGTATGAACTATAATAGGATGCTGACAAGCAACATGGGAAAAATTTCCTGGCTTCTCTCAGTCTCCTCATGGCATCCCTGTGGCTGTTTTACCACTTTTCAGCAGCGTCACGGGTGTCCTTTCGTGTGCCTCCTGTCTCAGTGTCTGGACTCTCTCTACCGTGCCACACGAAAATGCCTTAGCTAGCAGGTAGCGGCAGGGGGCAGGGGGAGGAAGACTTGCAAAAAACAGCAGGCAACCCTCGTAAGCCAGAAAAGAGAATGAAGACCCCTGCTATTGAGCTGCTTGCTTTTAATTTCCATCTGCCCCTATCCCCACTGTTTCTCTATTTGCAGAAGGTTCTGCATGACAGCTCAGCAACTACTCAAGATGACCACTGAGATGCCTTTAACAGGCAGGGCAGAAACATGGCAGGGCTGCAGGCTGCATTTAATGTCTATATATAATCAGGTGCTGGGGCTCAGATCTAATGGGAAGCTATCTCCTACTGTCCTGGAAGCTTTTCCTATAAACCCAACTGCAGTTGTTGGCTGTAGTTACTCAGTGGTCTTAGGAATGTTATGTATCTCCTGTAAAGTCCATTCTAGCCCAGTGCTGTCTTACCGATAATAGATCTGCAAAAAATGCCCTTCCTTGTTAGAACCAGCCCTGCCACTAAGAAGAATGAGGTACTGCCTTGGGTGGCTGCTGTCAGAGTTCAGGAGGGGCAGCTCCACAGCTGTTCCTCTTATAAACATTGAATGTCTCTTGAAGGGCAAAGTGATGTGGGCCACAAAGCCTATTTTACACCATCTAAACTAGCTTACAGGCCTCAGGCATCATGGAAGACCCTGTCCCATTACCAGTTTTGCAGTGTGGTCAACAGCCAGTCTAGGTCAGCCTCTGCACATGGATTGGAGGGAAGGTGCCCACCTTGTCTTGTTCCTCAGACTACAAATATCTCGGTTAAGTTTCCCTCTAAGGTGTGGGGCTGTGTGCATGTGACTCCAGCCTGCTCCACGCAGCGTTCCTCCTCCTCCACTTACAAACAGAAAATTGTTTCCAGCCCCTTTGGTTCTGGTTGTGACTGAACCCCATGTGGGAGGGGTGAAGTTACACACGCGAGGGGTTGAAAATCAGAGGGAACATTGATCTTGGTCCATCTCCAATTCATGCTCTGTGATCCAATATTGTTTGATGCCAGGGGCTGAATGCAGAAGGAGGATTTTTGCACCACAGTTCTTAGTAACCTCAAGCCAACATGACCCCCAGCTGGGGAATTCAGGAAGTTGTTACCCCAAAATATGACTTTTTCAAGATCTGAATGTTCTGCATTCACAACATGCAGTAACCCATACTAAGATGTTTGTTAACAAGGAGCAGTTGAGACCACACAGGCCCAGGAAAGCCATTATTTATGGCACCATTTCATGTGGGGAGAGTGACATTTAATGTATCATTACCACATCCATCGCATATGCATATAGCATGCCTGTCCAAGCAGCTGCTATACATGTTAGGAAATCTGTGTGATGTGACTATCTTTCAACGTTACTCTTCACAAGGACAATATCTATAGGAATAAGTGACTGTCTATGAACTAAGCGACAGAGAAACTGGCACTAAATTGAATGGCAAAAATGATTTTGTGTATATATCGGCAATGGGGCGACAGTAATGGCTGGATTTGAAGCAAATTTTCCTAGTTTCAATTTGCTTACACAAAAAAAATATCCACATCTATATGTTCCTGATTATGATCGCCTTGGGATTTAGGGCTTTTTGCTTACAAAACTTAAACCACTCGCAGCTGCTGACATTGCTGACAAGGAAGAAGTAAAATGATTTGCAGAATTTTCAATGAAATCAAAAGAAGACAAGGAAACTGCATCATAGTCATAGATAACATCTCTTAGAGAGAAGCAATGTTGAGCAGATTTTCCAATGGCAGTCAAATATTCAAGATATAAGAGACAAGGACTGATTTTTACAAATAACAAGTATTTGGAATAAACCTGCTCAATGGAATTACTTCCATTAGTTCCAGATGTCTGGAGGGACTCTGGTTACTTATGGCAATAGCACATACCATGAGAGACAAGGGGCTGCTGATAGGAACAGGAGCTACATTTTGCATTCTCCTTTTGCTCCTTCCCAATTTTCAGTAAAATTAACTTCATCTCTTCCTGATATTATCCAGTTTCCTCCCTGTTGACAACCAGTGATGTAAAACAGGATAAGGGAATAAACACATGGCACAATGTCAAAAGATTAGGTAAGTTTTGTTGGCACTGAGCACCAATCAGTGAAGGCTAGTCAATTAGGCAAAGTGGTGCACTGTCCCCCTTACTGCAGCTGGTTATTCAAATGGGTGTTAGAGGTCCTGCTTCTCCAGAGCAGAGAATCAAGGAGGGTGGAAGCTTACTGAATCAATCAATACAATATTTTCCAATTTATTAAATGACAGACATAGAGGAGTTGTACTGTAGTATTGTACTGCAAGGGAAGAGGAAGGGAACAAATCCAGAATTGGTCAGACCCACCTGTTACATTTTTTAATGTTTTGCCTCCATTGGCTACCCTCTCCTATCAACCTCCTGCCACTGGACACATGTAGCAAGTGATCTGAACCAGAAGGGATTGGATAGTCAGATAGATAGATAACACTGGTGCGTTTCCTTGCTTTTGTCTTTATGTTCATACAGGTATATATAGGCTGCCTTCTTTCTTCTCTTTCTGATATTTTTTTTTCTATCTCTTCTCCTCTACTATTACCTAGACCAGCAGACCTGCTAGCATGGAAGCCAGTTCTTGTGGCTTCTATAACAAGGTTTTGACATCTCCCTTCCCCTTCTCCTGGACTATCCTATCTAGATTTCCTGAGTTGTTAATCAAGGCTCCTTTCTGTCTTCCCACTAGTCTCTAGAATAATTATTACTGTTATTCCTGCCTAGACATGTTCTGTTCCTCTGTTACTTTCTGTTTTCCATGGCACTGACACAGAAAACATTTTTTTTGGACAGAAACATTTTAATAACAATCATGTGTCCAACTTATGGTGACCCTTTCCCCCCTCATTTTCCAGATATAGAGTACGGCATTGGTCACCCTGTTTGATGACCTGTTGAGGGAGGCCGACAGGGGCAAAACGTCTCTGTTGATCCTTCTTGATATCACAGCCGCCTTCGATACTGTCAACCACGGTATCCTCCTGGGGAGGCTCTCCGAGCTGGGAATTGGTGGTCTGATGCTTGCCTGGCTCCGATCCTTCTTAGAGGACCGTCCTCAGAGAGTACAGCTTGGGGAAAATGTGTTGGCCCTGTGGAGTCTCAAATGTGGGGTTCTGCAGGGCTCGATTATCTCCCCAATGTTGTTTAATATCTACATGAGGCCGCCGGGTCAGGTCATCAGGGGGTGTGAGGCTTCGTGTCATCAATACGCTGATGACATGCAGCTCGACATCTCCCTTTTCCCAACAACAGTGGATGCCGTTTTGTCCCTTCAGAGCTGCCTGGAGGCCGTATTGCAATGGATGCAGGTGAACGGACTGAGGCTGAACCCGGACAAGACGGAGGTCCTGAGGGTGGGCGGCCCCGCCATCGGTGGTTTGGAAAACTCCCTCACTTTTGGGGGAGTGACTCTCACCACAAAGAGTGAGGTTTGCAGCTTGGGGGTTCACCTGGATCCGGCGCTTACCATGGAAACCCAGGTAACATCTGTGGTCCGCACCGCCTCCTTCCACCTTTGGCGGACTGCCCAGCTGCGTCCCTATCTTGATGGTGGGGCGCTCACCACTCTGGTCCATGAGCTTGCAGTCTCGAGATTAGACTACTGTAATGCGCTCTACGCGGGGCTACCTTTGAGATTGATGCAGAAACTTCAAATGGTGCAGAACGCGGCGGCCAGACTTCTCACCAGGGTAAGAAAACATCAACATATCTCCCCCACTCTGGCTGCCCTGCATTGGCTGCCCGTTTGTTTCCGCATTGATTTCAAAGTATTAACGATGACATACAAAGCCCTAAATGGTCTAGGACATCAATATCTAGCGGAACGCCTTCTCCCACCTATATTTACCTGAATCACTAGTTCTAGCCAGGAGGGGCGGCTGAGGTGCCTAACGTCGAGGGAGGCCCGGAGAGAAAGAACAAGAAACTGGGCCTTCTTGGCAGTGGCTCCTTGCCTCTGGAACAGTCTATCCCCAGAAATTTGTCTGGCTCCCTCGCTGGGTGTTTTTAAGAGCAAACTTAAGACCTGGCTCTTTAGGCAGGCCTTCCCTCCTGTCATTTCTTAATTTAATTTTGCCATCTTGAATCATATTATGTTGTTGTTTTATTTTATACTGTTATTGTTTTTATGAATGTGTTGTTAGCTGCCCAGAGTAGACTTCAGTCTAGATGGGCGGGGTATGTATAAATAAATAAATAAATAAATAAATAAATAAATAAATAAATAAATAAATAAATACTCATAAAATGATTTACCAGTCCCTTTTTCTGGAGGTGCTCTGGAACTCTGCAGCTTGCCAAAGGTTACGCAGGCTGCCTCTTTTCCCAGGAGGCACAACCTCCCAGCCTCTGGCTTCACAGCCAGGTAGCCAACACAGTGAGCAATCCAGCCAGATTGACTCATTTAAGCTCCCAGCTAAACTTAAACAGAGTCTGTAATCCTGAAGACAGCTTCTTTGCTCTATAAGGAGATGTTACCTGTTCTGAAAAAAGGGACTGGTCCCACACCCATTCTTGCCCATGCTGAGCTAGCAATATTTACTTCTCCACCCCACCTTAGCTCTAGTTACAGTCCAAGCGCCTCATAAACAACCCCGATCCTACTTCGGAGATGCAGTTAATCAGCCCCAGTAGCTCACAGAAGATCAATGGCGGGATGATGGATGCCTGAGGAGAAAAGCCAAAATCAATCACAGGCTTATCGGTATATGATTGCTTGGCCCCATTATTAGCGCCGGAGTGTCGTACATTATTGTTAGTAAAATGGAGGCCTTTAATTCATAGGTGAGCTGTGTCACGCATTATTGGAAGGTCACTTGACGTGGAAAGATTTTATATTGGATCACCGCAGACATCTGTTTACCTCAAAAACTGGCCAGCTCAGAACAAAATTTAGGGCTTCACATTAGAAATGAACAAAACCTGAGCATGGTGGCTAATTTTTAAAAGAGAGAGGGATGCAGAGATGTGGTTAGACTCTTAGGAATCCTTAGCCTCAACTCTTGTTTGTACGTATCTCATGTTCTACTTCCAAGGCTTTTCAAGGGTGTTCACACAGAACAAGTACCTAGATAATTGTGCTTTGTAAATCAGATGAATCTTCTCACTCTACAATGCCCCACATCTGCTCCCATGAGATGGCAGGCTCATGTTGCCATACAATGAGGATGAAAGCTATGATGTAGTATGGGGAACCTACAGGTTACTGAAGCTTGGCTTCTTAGATCTTGCTGGTTGAATGTAGACCAGAACTAGGAAGGAGCTCATTTTTCAAAGAGTTACTTTGGGCATGAATTACAGCATGCAGTTACAAGCTGGAATAAAATTCCATTTTTGTCTGCAATGGCTATGGCTGCAATGTACTAATTTTCAATGGCATGGAGAATAAGCCTCTGTCTGTTACCAATGATTGGAGGTGGGGGTATCATGTAGAAGAGAAGGGGAAAGGTCTTTTTGTTTTTGTGGAGGAGGCATTGTAGGGAGACTGGAAAAGAGGGAGAAATGCAAGGTAGGAAGAGAGACTACAAGGAAATGTAAACACATATGAACTTCCTGTCTCTTTTGCCTCTTTTTCCCAACCCTAATGGGTTACGTGTTGTTTCAGGCCTCCAGATTTCTCCCAATTTGTGCTCACTCCTGAGACAGGTGATATCCCCCCTCCAACTATTTCCCCAATCATCAGTTTGAAATTCTTCTTGCATAACTGCTACAGGGCTAGTCAGGACTGTGAGAAAATTAAGAGGCAATAGCAAGACTAAGAGCATGTGCAAAACACCACGTGTGTGCATGTGCAAACGAAAGAGTGCACAAGAGGAGGAGTGAGAGAAAGTGACAGTGCAGCAAGAAAGTGCACCTACAGGAAAGAGAGGGACCATATGTGAGAGAGCAGGCACAGGATCTGTGACTTAGGTAGTAGCTTCTTAGTATATTAGGAAGATCCATAAGCAAGGTCCTTGCACAGTTATTCAAAGTGTCTGGCATTCAGAGGCATACTGCCTCTGAACATAGAAGATCCTTCATTTAGGAGGGCCTCCTATAATTCTTACAATCACCCTGGCACCTAACCCAGCATGGATGTAATTTTTAATTCCTGATATTCCTCTGGCTGGATAAACTTAGGACAGTGCCAAGTGGATGGAGTTCAAAAAGCGTTTTGTTATAACAGTTCAATTTACTCACTAAATTAATACTCATAAAAATACTTGTTTACAGAATTCCATCCAACTAGGCACTTTATGTTTTGGACTACAACTCCCATCCCATCTCAAGTTGGGTTGAGTGGGGGGCGGCTGTGGTAGTTAAAAATATCTGGGATGAATATGTGAAAAAAGTTCTGCTCTGTGCCAGGCTGGTTGTAAAAATGTAATTTTCACAGTATTTTCAATGTGCAGTAAACAGAATTGGCCACTTGAGGAAACCAGTGAGTGTTTTCATGTATTTTCCAATGGCTTCACTGGTAATAGTAAGAGATGGGATAAGGATAACAATAATGATCTGCTACTGATCCAAAGTACTAAATAAGAAAATGTGTTCCTTTTAAAAAGTAATGTTCCAGACATTGACAGGATAAGCAATGTGCATCCTTTCAAATGCTGTTGTATTGCAACTCCCAGCATTCCCTACTTCTGGCTATGCTGGCAGGGTTTAATGGGAACTAGTGTCCAACAATGTCTATAGAGCCACACTTTGCCTACCTCTAATATAGACTTAGTCATTATTTTGACCATACTATTGAAATCAATAGGGATTAAGTTAGTTTTAAGTGATATAAATTCCATGGAATTCAGTTAGTCTGCTCAATGCATGACTAAGTCTGAGTCAACTGTGAGGTAAGGGACATCATGTCTTCATATGACCATAAGTTTTTCTTCTTACTATTCCTGGAACTGCTATCAGGAATTGCCTTTATGTTGAAAGGACTCGTCTTTGCCTTTCTCCTCAAAGAGGAACTGTGCATAGAACCACACAGGCAGTATGTACAGTACATGTACTAGCCAGGATCACAGACCAAAATTGATAATGGAGAAGAAGCACCTAGCTCCCTTAAATTTGTTCACATCCTCAGGCACTAAATTAACATCCTACTATTGTCAATGTTGTCAACATTCAGAATTCTGTTCCATGGGCAAAAGGAAAATTTGGGAAGCTACAAACTAGCCATTCTGACCTCTATCTTGAGGAAATTAACACAATAGATGATGAAGGAGTCAATCTGTATGTATCTTGATAACGGTGAGTCTTACAAACCAGCATGGACTGGTGAAGAAAAAAATCCTTCCAGAATAATCTTACCTCGTTGTTTTTTTAAACAACTTTTTAGCTTGATAGGTTTTGATTGGATGACTCAGGATTTTGTTCAGGGGTCAGTAAATATTCTTCAACATTTTAACCAATAATTTCAAGTGAACGTGTAGTGAGAATCTTAGTGCAATTACAGATGTCACAAAATTCACCGCTTTGTGACATTTTAGAGGCAATGGCCAGAATTCTATTGGTGTTTGCATAAGGTTTACAGAGCTTGTTATGCTAATTGTGGGTAAGTTGTGCAGACTTTACACAAATACTGATAGGATTTTGACTGATATGGTATGCACATTGGCTGAAATCTTATTAGTTAGCACAGTAAGTCGAAACAATAGTAGGCCCATTGAATCAGTAAGGATTTGGTGAGTCAGCTCCTCCATAGGTTTCAGTGATTCAGTGGGCCTACTCTTGTTGTGACTTACTACACTAAGCAAAAGGATTTCAGCCACTAATTAAAATAAAACAGGATACTTAACCAGCAAGGGTAGCTAATGTCTTAGAAAATAAATAAAATGCAGAGTGACTTTGATAGAGTAGAAAACTAGACTGAAAATAACAAAATTAAATTTAACAGAGACAAATGCCAAGTCCACATTTAGGTAGCAGCAGCAGCAACAAATCAAATCGTTAAGTAGATGATGGAGGGTACATGGCTTAGGAAGTGGCACATGTGAAAAGTCTGGAAACAGTAATTGGGCACAAGGTGAACATGAGTCAGAACTGATGCAGCTGAAAAAAAGGCCAGTGCAATTCTAGGATGCAGTAATGGAGCTGCTGTTTCCAACCCACAAGAGGTTCTAGTTCTGCATTATTCTGCACTAATCAGACTGCATCCGGAGTACTATGTCCACTTCTGGACATCATGCATTAGGTAGGATGATCTAGACAGAGTAGGATAACAAAGACAGGAGCATGGAAAACAAATCATATAGTGAAAGGCTGAAGAACATAGGTATTGTCTTAGCCTGGAGAAGGCAGCATGGGGTATGGCTTGAATGACTTTTCACAAAGAAAAAGATGGTTCTCTCCTGCCTGAGAAGGTAGGACTAAATCTAATGGGCTTAACTGACAAGAAGAGAGATGAAAGATGAAGAAACTTTATTATACAGAAACAAGATAGCCATCTGGTGGGGATGGGGATGGTCTTGTTCTGGAATACTTGGGCTAATGGGTTTGATGACCTACAAGGTGCCTTCAATATTTATGACCTAGGATACTGTGTGACAGAGTATGAATGATGTCTAACTACATTAAAAAAAAAACTACTAATAGATTCTATTCATGTTTTCAGCTGAAATCAGGGCAAGCAACACAAGGGCTATGGACCACATGTGCCCCCCACTTTTTTAAAAATACCCTTCTAAAGGTCCCTGCTACTGCTAGTGAATTTGTTGTTACAGTGGAAGCAGTATTTATTTATTTATTTGTTTATTCATTCATTCATTCTGTATCCCACTCCCATTAGTATCACAGCACTACTCTGGGTAGCTTACAACACGTAAAATAGAAAACAAAAATAAAAAGAAAGACAGTAAAACCAACAGTACCAAAACAAGTGCTGGTTTCCTTTTATGTCTATCACTGAGGTGTTTGACGGTGGCTAAAAAACATTTCAGAACAAGTGCTTCTGCTTCAAAATGAAGTGCATGGGTAGATATTTTTTTTGAAGTGGAATTTCTGGGATGCCATCTGATGCTGCAAGGATTCAAATAGGCATGATCCCATGAAAGCTTCCTACCTTGGTCTATATGATACTTGGTTTAGAAAAGCACTTTCTCTCCAGACCAGACAGCCTATTGTTTCTGGTTCCCTGCAGTGTAGGGGGGTTTACTAATAGATTGACTCTAAGAGGAATAACCTAACTTTTATGTAAAACAAACATCTCCTAAGTCTATGGTTACCAAACATGTTGCTCCAGACATTGCTGGACTATGATTCTGAAGCCTTAGCTGGCAGAGCCAATAGTCAGAGCTCCTTGGTTTTAGAGTCTAAGAACTGTTGTGCTTTAGGTATCTGGCTGCGGAGCCAGAGGTTGGGAGTTTGATTTCCCACTGTGCCTCTTTGGCATAGGCTGGACTCAATGATCCATAGGGTCCCTTCTAGCTCTGCAGTTCTAAGAAAACATCCAGGACTGCAAGATTGGGAATGACTGTCCTAAGTTGTCTAGCACCTTGTCACTTGGGAATTCTGGGTTTGGAGGTATAGCATAAAGATTTATTAAATAGCCAAGTAAGAAATTTCACATAGGCAACTTTCTCCTTTTTTGGGAAGGCGTATTTCAACAGCTCAGAAGTTAAGAGAACTTACTTTTGGGGGACTATAACCTCCAGAATCCCTAGCCATGCTGGCAAGGTGATTCTGGGACCTATAATCCAAAAACAGAACTTCTAATTACTTCAATAGCTTTTGTTTTCTTCTCCTGTCTCCATTCTGATTGCATTTCAGATTTCTTCCTTTCATTCTTTCCAGCCTTTACATTTCTCCTCTTGTGCTGATATACTTACCTGTTTCCTCCCATAAATAAGAGATAGAATCAATTATCAAATGGAAAAGCTCAGGCCACTCCTCATCATTGTTTCTTTGCTATTTATATCCAAGTATTGACAATATTGAGACAACATATTACTATTGTACAACACAACTATTTATTTATTTATTTATTTATTTTTGAGCAGAGTGATAATGATATTGTTCATCTAATTGCCACAAAGTAATGAAGTGGAATTTTCACAACAAATTCTTTTCTAACAATAATGTTTATACTCTGGAAAATATGACCCACTGGCCCATAGAAGGCAGGAGACCCAGTTTCTTGTAGTGTATTTCACACTGCTTTCTTAAGGCACTAACAGTATCCTCAGACATCCAACTGCATATACTTGGTCTGGGTTTGATCTCCTCTTGATTTAGGCTTCTGAGTTGGTAGTGAGGTGCAGCTAGAGAATTTTACATTGTATAATTGATATCCAGAGGTCTTTAGAAAGGTGCTTCTAATGAGGTGGCTCTTTGTAATGTATAACTGGACCCTAAGTCTGCCCCCCCTTGTGTGGGGTGGGCAGTAGGGACTCCAATATGCACAGATGGTGATGGAATAACCGTTAGATACATATTTTACAAAGGCTGACAAATCTCACACATTAATAGCAGGAACAGGAAGCCAAAAAGAAATGTCATCTCATTGCAGCAGTAAACCAAATGCCATCTCAGTACAGCAGTAAACCAGTCATTTTCAAATGTTACTTTGAAATACTGCATTGAAAGATATGTTAAAACAAAATTCCCCTAAGGTCTGATGAATTTTAAGGTTAAAAAGTTAAGCATTAACTCGCCAAATTTATTATTTTTACAATTTGCTTGAGTTTTCTCAAAACTCTTTAAATCCGAAAATATCCACAATGGGAAATGCTTGAAGCATAGAAATCTTTTCTTTCTCTTTTTAAAACCAAAGCTAAACGAGAAGAACTTGCTTGAAAATAGTGTTCTACCCAATCTCTATAAGCTCTCATATATTTGCCCTGCTCTCCAAAGTACTAAAGCACTGATATCTTTGGGTTTTTTCCCTCTGAAGCATTGGTGTATTTGGTTTCTACAATGCTAGTAAAATACACTTCTTCGATACTGTTAAAGCTCTATTTTATTTGCCTTGCCCTATATTTGCTTTGGTTTCTTCCAGACAGTGGTTTGTTTAAACATAATCCCTTTCAAGCATTTAGCTCTTTTTCATCATTGTCAGTATTAATATTCTTATTTTTCAGCTTACAGCTGGAGGAAGACTTTTGTATAACTGAAAAGCTTGCATGCTGGATTTGGAACAATGGTTCCTCCTGCTAAATTGTATGCTTTTACTTACCCTGGGAAGATTTAAAAATAATGATGAGTGACAGCTCTTCAATTTAATAATAAAAGCAAAGGAGGGGTGTTCAAACCAGTGTGGTTGTGGTGTGGCTACCCTTCCCAGAAGGCCAGTTTTGCCAGAGGGGTGGGGTGTTAACTTGATGATCTCTTGCTCCTTCCTCATTCTGGGATTGTAAAATGAAATGGCATTTTCTTGTTACATTTGCAAAATGTTTCCTATCCTGGTAACTGTTCATTCTCACCCCACAAAACAACAACAAAAACCCTAGCCAAATTCGGAAGTCATAGCGATGGCTGTAACATTTCTCACCCTCTCCCTCTCCCTCCCCAATCACCCCAAGCCAATGGGATTGCAAAATCAGGCGGCGCCACCGTATTAATATTTATTCCATAAAAGCGTGGCTGCTTCGTACCACTCCGCTGCGCCGCTCTGACCGCAGTGCCAACCCTCAGGCACCGCAACACAATTTGGAAACAATGTGACGGAAATGTTTAATCTGTGCAGCCCATCTGTGCTGCGTATTTCTCCACATCTCCCCGAGAGAGGCGCCTTTGAATCTCCACACTGCCTTTAATATTCTCCTAAATCATTCCCCCCACTGCACTTCAAGGGCCATTGCTACAATTTCACAGGTTCATCGAAAGTGCACTGGGGAGGGAGGGGGGATGTTCCAGGATGGGGGAACTGGGGTAACAGGGTATTAGTTGCCTGAGATTTTAATTTTTTTTAAAAAGCAATACTTCGCAGCGGTTCTTCTTGCTCCTGCCCTTTGGAACGAGGCAGAGGGAAAGCACACCTAGTAAAGGCATGAGGCTGCAAGCACAGTTTAGGCTGCCTTAGGTGAAAAAAAAACTGGTTAGGAAGACAGGAAAACGTAGTTTCTTAAAAGTCCAGCTCTAATCAGTCTTCCAGCTTTAAAACACAGGGTGATACTCTGGTAATTTGGTCTTCAGCAGCAATATACGCAATAAACAGATTTGACAGATTCCACAAAGTACTTAAGAAGAAATCCACCTTAGTGTGATTTTGAGATCTGGAGGCCTATTTTCCTATAGGTGTCCAGACTGCCACTTGCTGATGAAGTGTGCTACAGTTCATGAAGGCTTTCGCCAAATAAAACTTGGCTCCTCTTAAGGTGCCTGAAGACTTTTATTATTTTTGCTCTGACTACTACCAGCCTCATAGATATCCATGCACTAAACCAGTGCAAAAGGCAGTTGCACAAGACACAACAGTAAATGATCCAATAACTGAGTAATGCATGCATGGTCCCACACATCATTCTGCAGGGAATCTCCTGTATCCCAAGCTTGTAAGATAGATACACCTTCTTCGCAAGTTGCAACACGCACACCCATCTGCTATTCCATAGCTTTCTAGATTGGAGTAACATGAGTTAAAAAAAGACTGTGGATTGGTGTCTTCACCAGAGCTAGGGAAAGTTACTTTTTCAGACTACAGCACTCCAAATCCCCCAGCTATTGGCTATGCTGGCTGGGAGATTCCAAGACATAATCTGAAAGTATAGCTCTTCCAAGCTCTGGTCTCACCTTAAGAGCTATTTAGAAACCACTTATATTACTGCTGTTTTGTGCCATCAAATAACTTCCAACTTATGGTGACCCTAAAAGGGTTTTCAAGGATGTGAGACTTTCAAAGAATAGTATACCATTGCCAGCTCCAGTACGTTTCCATTGCTAAGCAGTAATTTGAACTAATATCTCCTGATTTCTAGTCTCATACACTACCTGCCACACCAGCTGGTTCTCTGTATTAGCAAGGCTGTTTGTTCTATGATTCTATATGCCCCCTGCCCCATTTCCTTATGGTTTACTTCTGTGCTTGTTGTTGTCATTGTTCTTTCAACTTATATACCACTACATAGTGCTAGAGCACTCTCTGGGCAGTTTACAACATAATTATGCAAATAACAACTTGCCCTCCCAGCAAGCTGAGTATTTATTTTATTGACTCATTTTATTGGAAGGATGGAAAACTGAGTCAACCTTTAGTTGGTTACCTGAACTCTTTGGGATCGAACTCAGGTTAGGAGCACAGGTTTGATTGCAGTACTGCTGTTTAACCATTGCACCATGGGGCATGGATACAAGAGGATGCTCTAAGATGACCATTGTAAATCATGCTGATTCACAGAACATACAGTATAATCTCTTAAACAGTTTGGCCCAGGGTGTGTGTCTGTCTGGCCTTCAGCTGAAACTAATCAGGGAGAAGACATGAATGTAGAATGAAAGATCTTTTAATAGCCTGATATTGTTGAAGTCCTTCGATCTCTGAAAAAGAGAGGAAAAGAAGCCAGTTCTATTGGGGTGAAATGTGTGGCCAGTGAAACAGAACAGAAGCTTATCTTATTATCAGTGCAGATGTATTTACATCTGGACTAAGAGAAAGGCCACAATCTACACAATAAAGTCCTGTCTTTCAGGCCAAACAGATCTGAGCTTGGCTGATAGGCACTGGAAAGATCATGTGAGATCCCCATGTACACTGCTGTGAACTCTTTGGAGGAAGTATAAAACCAAGTGATAATAAAAATAATAAATTTCTATGTATAACTGCCCTAACCTGACCTTTAGAAACAGAGAATATTGCAACATATAAAGCTTAGATATAAAATTATGATATTATATTATAACTTTGGAAATAGACATGTAAAGTATATCTATAAAAGCACACAACTGAAATGTATTGTGAAAATAAACTTTATCTACCATGGCTTCAAAATTCTTGCTAGCTAGAAACCTTACAGATCAAATGTTGCTCAGGGTTTGGTGCATGTCAAAAGGAAGTTCCAGAAGGGTTGAAAAGGCTTCTCCACATGTCTCTTGAACTTGGACTTTGGAGAGAGCTCCTTGAATCTTAAGGATCTTGTGATACCAAGGGAATGAGGCCATTTACTGTGTCTAAAATATGCCCAAGACACTCAAATAATGGTGTAGGTCTGCTAAACACACCCTAACCTCAACCATTGTACCCACTGTATTCCTAAAACCTAAAAGCAATTTTCTGTTTTCAACTGCATTTTCTTAACAGCAGATTTTAGTGGAAGATTGGTCATCCTACTCGTTTCACTGGATTCAGTTTTTAATGCTGTTCTTTCAATAGTTCTGCTTTACTCAGAGGCCCCAGATGTTTTTATACTTACACATTTTGCTCACCATCACAAGTACAAAACTTCCTAAGCACATAGAGGATTTAGTGTGTAGAGACTGAACTGACAGAGGAATACATATTGTTTGTTCATGAAAGTGTGCTTTATATATGAACTTCTTGAAAGTATGGTGAACTTTGGAATGGATAGCAGAATTTTCAAAAGGATCTGAATCATTAAATTTGCTTTACAGCTTTTGAAAATTTGGTGAAATGCATACTAGATGGTCTTCTATTGGAGTTTTAAAAAACCAAAAACAAATGGATTTATGCAAATTTTGGTTTCCCAGACTAGGATGGGGCTGGTTTACACATGTTTGTGGTCCTCTATGCTAAACTTAATTTAAGACACCAGGTTTTATCCTGGCTTTTGTTTTTACATTATTTTCTTGAGACAACTTCTCTCCTTTTCCAAATTTGAATTTATAATGTCTAATCGCTTAACATTGTTTGTATTTTCAATTTCTACCAATACCTTCAGAAGAACTGATTCAAAAGTGTGTACAGAGTAGCTCTGAAACACACCAGATGTGAACCCATGAATGGTCACACACTTCAAGGCTCCCAATGTGTTATGGAAGGATGCTTTCCATCTGAACTTAGAGCTTTAACAAAAAACAAACAAACAACCAACCAAAGGTAGTTATAATTGAGGAGGGGGGGATTCAAAAATCTATCCACATTCCCTAATATGGGTTACGGAATAAAATTGTCCTTTACACTCTGCCTAAGTTTTCCAAATGCATGTCTTCTTTGAATTACTTAGAGAAATACCTAATGTTTGCTGAGAATATGTATGCATGTAAGGTGTGTACGTAAGAGACAGAGAAGGGTAGATATTTACAAGCCAAACAGTGTAGTTGATTTCCTTGCCCAAATTACAGATCTGAACCAATAAATTACAGGACAGTGATGGTTGTTGTCAGAACTCTGTCTGTGCTCTGGTGCAGTTTGTTTGGATAGTTGAGTATTTATAGCTGTGGGATCAGCTTTTGTCCTTTTCAGGAGATGGGTGATTGTGGTGATCAGCGTGGTTTTTGTTGTGGGTGTATTGTTGAGATAAGGGGGAGAGATTATCTGTCACTGTGATTGATGGGTGTCTATCCAAACAAACTGCACCAGAGCACAGACAGAGTTCTGACTCCTGTCCTCTGAAGATGCTGGCCACAGAGACTGGCGAAACGTTAGGAAGAACAACCTTCAGAACATGGCCAAAGAGCCCGAACATGGCCAAAGATCCCGGCCATGAAAGCCTTCGAAAATACAGGACACATTAAAAAAAAGATTGGTAGAATGAAGGGTGCCAAACTCTGGATAAAAGTTAATATAATAGTTTTATGAGAAGTTGTGAGTCTTGATGTGAGAGATAAACAGCCCTCTTTAACAGGGAATTTGGAGCAATGCCTAGTCTGCTGGGTCTTTATGATATCCAGTCTATACAGTGGGAATGTATTGGGAAAGAGACGTCTCCTAATCATTCTTTTCTCCCAAAGGAGAGAATGTCTTGAGCTGTTCCACTGTTCAATAGGCAATGTGGTGATTCCCCTGATGCCTGCTTCCCATTTAACAGCTTCCCCAAGTTCTTGGGACTGGTAGGAAAAAAACTGTGGGAATATTATAAAAGACCTTGGTTCAATCATTAACAGAAATGGAGACTGTAGCCAAAAAATCAGAAGGATATCGAGACTAGTAGGGCAGCTATGAAGGAACTAAAAGACCCTATTAAGTTTAAGGATTTGTGACGTTAACTTAGGGACAAGATCACCTGTACACTGGTCCTCTTGATTCTGCTGTATCAAAGTGAAAGATGAACAATGAAGAAAGCTGACAGGAAAAAAAATTAGTTGATTAGAAATGTTTTACTGGAGTTTTACAGATACCATGGACTAACAGAAAGACACATCAGTAGGTGCCAGATTGAATCTAGCCCTAACTCATTCCGAAGCTATCATATTCTGGGCATAATAAGAGAAGAGAAGATTCAATTCTGTGAACAGTTGAATGCAGAAGGAAAAGAGGAAGGCTGAAGATTAGATGTTTTGATTTAATAAGGAAGGCATAGCCTCTACTTCTAAAGATTTGAGCAGGGCTATTAAAGACAGCTGGTGGCGCTGCGGGTTAAACCGCAGAAGCCTCTGTGCTGCAAGGTCAGAAGACCAGCAGTAGTAAGATCGAATCCATGCAATGGAGTGAGCTCCTGTTGCTTGTCCCAGCTCCTGACAACCTAACAGTTCGAAAGCATGCAAATACAAATAGATAAATAGGTACCACCAGGGTGGGAAGGTAACGGTGTTCCGTGTCTAGTCGTGCTGGCCATGTGACCACGGAAACTGTCTATGGACAAACGCTGGCTCTACGGCTTGGAAACGGGGATGAGCACCGCCCCCTCGAGTCAGACACAACTGGACTAAATGTCAAGGGGAACCTTTACCTTTACCTATTAAAGACAGCACCTTTTAGCAGCTGCTAATTCATTATATTTCCTAAAGTCAGAAACAATGTAAAAGAACATAAAAAACAACTACAAAGAATGTGGCTTTTTAAAATGACAGTGCTATCTTTTCTACAAGCCAGCTCTGCCACTGGGCAGAATGAAGTGAGCAATTCAGGCAGCAAAGTCTGGAGTGGTGACTGGTAATAAGATACTACAGAACAGAGCTGTATGCATCACATGACTTGTCCTGAATCTCCTAAGCCAGGTGTAGTATCCCATTCCATTAATGAAATTCCCTCTTACACAACAGCCTATGTGACTCCTATTTTCTGTGACACCTATTTGAAATGCATAACCAGGTAGCTCCTAAAGTCTGTTGAACTGACTTGTTTCTCCACATTGGGTTTTCATGACTAGAGATGGGGACGAAGGGCCAACATGCCCCATGCTTCTTGCAGTCCTTAATGCACCTCCACAGTTCTTGTGCATCAGGAAGCCAACAAGGAAGACAGGATGAGTAACTGCAGCTAGCTCAAGTGTCTTCAAATCAGGGACATCTTTTAACAACCAACACTGCTCAGCTCAGGCAATGCCCAACAAGCACAGTCCTGCCAGCTCCCTTGCTTCAGGCAGAAGGTGAGGGTCCCAAATGTATCCCCTTCTTACTGTGTGTATGTGTTTGTGTGGCTGCCTATGCCTGTCATTGGAGCTGCTTGTCACTCCCACCAACCACAACAAGCAACAGCCGCCCATATCAGATATTGATGAGACCCAGGCAGCTCTCCAATATAAGCCAGGAGCTGGCACCAGCCAAGACCACTGACTTGCTGCTTTGAGGGTGGGGTGCAGCACTGAAGTCCAAGAGGAAAAGACATTCTGCCGTGAATGCCCTTTGAAAGCATTTGATATTGCACATTTTGAGGTCCAAAAATGGCGGTGGTGTGTGTGTGCATACATTCCACACACTCAAAAGGCTCGAATGAATCATCCAAAGAGAGGTAGTGGTGCTGGCAAAGGCTGTTCTGGTCTGCGTTCGCGCCTGCGTGTGCGTGCGCTCCGGAGGATGCGAGGGAGTCGGAGGCATGTTGGTTTGCCAAGATTTCCAGGCCAGTGCCGTTCGTTACATCATCTGTTCAACAGAGGTGTTGCTATAGCAGCTGCTTATAGCTTCATTTCCTGGATACCCCCCCGGGGGATGTCACAGCCGGATCCACCTGCTCTTTTACCCTACCCTCGGCGGGGTCATCTTAAGGTCGCCAAAATAAATGAACGCCGTTGCTAATGATCTGTTTGCTGGCTGTTTATGCTCTGCGAGTGTCAGGGGCGCTCACATTTAGTAAACTCATTATGGGTCCAATTAGACTTCACCATTGCCAGATATTTAACTCTTTTTTCCCTTTTAAATTAGCATTTTAATAACATTCTATCCAGCAAGGATGGCGGGGAAGGGAGGGGGGCGCAGGGAACAAAATGACCATTTTTCACGGACAAAAACTTCTTTAGCCGTAGGTGGGACTTTAATAGCAGATCCGCAAAGGCGGCATCAGAACAGGTCCACCTTCCGCCCACCCCCACCGCCCAGCCAGAGAGGAAACGGCAGCGAGGGGGGGGGGGGGAGGCGGCGGCGGGAGGGGCGAGAGAAAGGAAACATTTCTATTTGCTTTATCACACACTCAATTTCCTAAATTTGTTCAGCAGCCAATTATTTTCAGCGTTAACGTCTTGAGCCGCTCGCATCTGATGAAAATGAGCAGCCATCAGAGTTAAACTTTGGAAGTGACCTGTGAAGGGGTTTGGAATAATTACGTAAAGGAGTCAATTTATTTCCGATTCCCCTGGCTGGAAAGAACAATCCACGAGAAAGAGGGAAAGAAATAAGGATGGGGCGGGGGGATTTAAAAGAATCAAGTACTGATGAGATGATTAGAATTATCAAAATATCTCTGTGGCTGGAATCCCCGGAGGGCCACAGCTTTGAAAAAGGTCACTTCAATTATTCCTGTGCCTTTTCATTCCCTTAGATGAGGGCGTGGAGCCATTCGCCTGCCCTCCCCACCCCACCTCAGCAACTTGTAATGACTGATTCTGCAACAGAGAAGGGATGATGGAAAGCAGACACTGAGGCATGACGTGCGCTAATTTTCACTAAGGATCAGGAACAGTGGCTCCCTTAAAAGAAACACAAATTGCTTTGTGGGTTCAAGCCACATGTCCACTGACAGTGCAATTCTGTCCTTGTTTCAGAGAAACCACTGCTGTGTTCAAAGGAACTTCATCTTCGTTAAGCATGCACAGGACCGCAGCCTTCAGTGCAGCTTGGCCCCCAAAAAGTGGACAGTGAGAGAGACCTTTGGAAAAAACTCAAATGGGATACATTGGAGGGAGCCATCTGGCAGAGAGCATTGTACTGTGCTTGAATATGGAGGTTCTATTTCCAGCTGTCAAGACCTACTAGACACTGTTGGCCTTGTCTTCTTAAAAACTGGGTGCAATTATTTATTTGCTACAATTATATCCCACTGTTTCTCTAATGAGCTTAAGAGGGTGTACATGGCTCTTGTCCCCACTTTATCCTCACAATATAAGGACTGGTCCATGGTCACTCAGTAGAGTTCATGGCTCAGTGGAAACCAGAACCTGGATCTCTCAAATTCCAGTCCAGCACTCCAACCACTGCACACTGTCTCTCTAAAGCAAATATTTTTAACAGCCATAAACTCTGGCTTTGAATTTATTAACCTTTTTTCACACACTCTTTGTTGTTCCTTTGAATTCTTAAAGGATCTTCTTATTACTTGTTTCTTCATATGTTGGTAGGCTGACCCACTATTCTTCAGTGTCATTGCTTTCCCCCCCTATGCTGACTCACCCTATCATTATGATGATGAGGCAGGCATTTTAAAAAGCATCCCAGCATAAGTCTCAGGAAGGTTGAAGCTGGGACTGTGGATTGTGCATGGATCATGGAGCCCACCTTTAATGCCAGAACCTGTTCTCAAGACCCAGCTCCACCACACCACCTTCAGCCTAATCCTCACACATCACCCCTTGCCTCATCCTTTAGGGTTGCATATAGAGGCTGCTAGATGAGGGCTGGCACCACTTGCAGAAATCTGCATGGATCAAATTCTTGTATGCTGCTTCAAAAGTGCCTTTCTGAACTTCTTGAAGAGAGATGCAAAACAACAACAAAATGTGATTTTATAGAGGTGTTTCATTAAATTGATTGAAGCACATTATAAAAACTAGGGCTGAAAATCCTGTGGCCCGTAGGCTACATGCTGCCTCAGCACCTCTCTGGATGTGAAAAAAAAATGTGGCAGAGAAAAATGGCAATTTCTGCTCCTGGAAGACTCTACAAGTGATTTTGTCTTGAAATAAAGTGCATTTCTTTTTGTGCTCCATTTTATCATCAAAGAGGGATTTTAGAAAACTAGATCAGACTTTGCCCACTTTCACATCTATTTTAGTGGACTATTCCCTCAGATGATACTAGGAGTTGAGTGGGGCTGGCCTAGCCATTAACTAGGGGGAGGTGACTGCCTCAGGAGACAGGGTACTGGGGGAGGTGGTAGAACTATAATTGCTTCCCACACTACACTCTGCTGCCTCAGAGTGGCTTGAGCCCTTCATTGCCCTCCTCCTCTTTCTAACCTCTCCAGCTATGGCTGCTTCTTGACTGACTCTCTGTTGGCCACTGGGAGTGGGGAGGCATTATAGGAAGAAGATGGAAAGGCCATGCTGTTGAGGTGGGGAGAGGTAGGAGAAAGGCACTGCTGCCCCCACTTGTCATTTTGAGAGTCTGATGGCAGTGAGAGTCAACAAAGGCATTTCTTACCTTGCTCCAGGACAGGAAGTTTGTACCAGTGTAGTGCCTGAAAATTAGCCCCTTCATCTCCACAGTCTGCCCACCCTCACTGCTTCTGATCTGATGTCAGTTCTGGTCAATATATACAATGGAATAGGCCATTTTGAATGCTCCTCCAGGTTTAAAAACAGACAGACTTCTTGTAAGTTAAGTCTCACATATCAAGGAGAAAAATTAAATCTTAAGATAGGTATCAGAGAACTTACTCTCTGGTTTACCCATGAAAGCCATGAAGCTGGCAGAATAGGACTTTCTTTGTGGTGGCCCCACACCCTTGATGACTCTTTCCTCACAAAATATGCATAGACACACTGTTTGTGGCTTTTCAAAGAAGGCCCTAAGACACATTTCTTACAGTCTACATCTGATTACTTTTAAGAAACTATATTAACTGCTTAATGCTGTTGATGTGTGTATATAATATGTTCAAACTAATACTGTACTTTCATATTCTGCAAATTTGTGAAGGCTGCTTTCCAAGACTTGTGCATCTAGAAAGGCAGGGGTCTGTGTCTGTGTATATGTCTATATATTTTTCTACTGCAAGCAACTCTCTGCTTAGCTAGTTTACTACTATCTCCAGGCAGTGTTTTGTGTGTAAAGGACACTAAACAAGTGATCTTCAACCTGTAGTTAAAGTTATACTGTAGCTTATACTGCCATTTCAGAATTCTGCCCTCTCAGTCCTGCTTTATTATGTTGTTTGAACCAGAAAAGATGCCAGTCATCCTTCATATGGCTGTTTGAGCACACAAGTTTGTGGCTATAGTTTTGTGCATACTGCAGCTACCATACCATTTACTGGTCTTAAGTCATGCGTAAGTAAAAAAATAACTCCAGAAACCATGGTGACATTCAGTTCCTCAGTTCACCAGAACTGCAACATATTCTGCTCATATTCTAGGGGCAAATGACATGGGAGGTTAATGTTATCTAAAGCCTACCTTCTGTAACACCTACATTATCTGGACAATTGCATTATCTTCTCCAGTTCAGTTTGGCTCTACTATGAATGAATATAGATCTGTAAACTACTGTGGGTACTTTGAAAAATGTCCCCTCTCCTTATTTCAGCATAAATATATTCTCTTCTTTCTAGAGTCTGACAGAAAGCAACCACCATTCTACTTGTACAAGAACTTGGCTCTAAGGGGACAAAGAGCCAATATCTGTGCCATCACTGAGATAAATTTTCCCACAATCCCCATGGTGGTTTTGCAAACCTTTTGTTCTCTTTTTTAATTTTAAAGCAGAGGAATGTTGTTGTTGTTGTTTAGTCGTTAAGTCGTGTCCGACTCTTTGTGACCCCATGGACTAGAGCACGCCAGGCCCTCCTGTCTTCCACTGCCTCCCGGAGTTGGGTCAAATTCATGTTGGTAGGTTCAATGACACTGTCCAACCATCTCGTCCTCTGTCATCCCCTTCTCCTCCTGCCTTCATATTTTCCCAACATCAGGGTCTTTTCCAGGGAGTCTTCTCTTCTCATGAGATGGCCAAAGTATTGGAGCCTCAGCTTCAGGATCTGTCCTTCCAGTGAGCACTCAGGGTTGATTTCCTTCAGAACGGATAGGTTTGATCTCCTTGCAGTCCAGGGGACTCTCAAGAGTCTCCTCCAGCACCACAATTCAAAAGCATCAATTCTTCGGCGGTCAGCCTTCTTTATGGTCCAGCTCTCACTTCCATACATCGCTACTGGAAAAACCATAGCTTTGACTATGCAGACCTTTGTCGGCAAGGTGATGTCTCTGCTTTTTAAGATGTTGTCTAGGTTTGTCATCGCTTTCCTCCCAAGAAGCAGGCGTCTTTTAATTTCGTGGCTGCTGTCACCATCTGCAGTGATCATGGAGCCCAGGAAAGTAAAATCTGTCACTACCTCCATATCTTCCCCTTCTATTTGCCAGGAGGTGATGGGACCAGTGGCCATGATCTTAGTTTTTTTGATGTTGAGCTTCAGATCATTTTTTGCACTCTCCTCTTTCACCCTTGTTAAGAGGTTCTTTAATTCATCCTCACTTTCTGCCATCAGAGTGGTATCATCTGCATATCTGAGGTTATTGATATTTCTTCCGGCAATCTTAATTCCGGCTTGGGATTCATCCAGTCCAGCCTTTCGCATGATGTATTCTGCATATAAGTTAAATAAGCAGGGAGACAATATACAGCCTTGTCATACTCCTTTCCCAATTTTGAACCAATCAGTTGTTCCATATCCAGTTCTAACTGTTGCTTCCTGTCCCACATATAGATTTCTCAGGAGATAGATAAGGTGATCAGGCACTCCCATTTCTTTAAGAACTTGCCATAGTTTGCTGTGGTCCACACAGTCAAAGGCTGTTGCGTAGTCAATGAAGCAGAAGTAGATGTTTTTCTGGAACTCTCTGGCTTTCTCCATAATCCAGCGCATGTTAGCAATTTGGTCTCTAGTTCCTCTGCCCCTTCAAAATCCAGCTTGTACTTCTGGGAGTTCTTGGTCCACATACTGCTGAAGCCTACCTTGTAGGATTTTGAGCATAACCTTGCTAGCGTGTGAAATGAGTTCAATTGTACGGTAGTTGGAGCATTCTTTGGCACTGCCCTTCTTTGGGATTGGGATGTAGACTGATCTTTTCCAATCCTCTGGCCACTGCTGAGTTTTCCAAACTTGCTGGCATATTGAGTGTAGCACCTTAACAGCGTCATCTTTTAAGATTTTAAATAGTTCCACTGGAATGCCATCACCTCCACTGGCCTTGTTGTTAGCCATGCTTTCTAAGGCCCACTTGACTTCACTATCCAGGATGTCTGGCTCAAGGTCAGCAACCACACTATCTGGGTTGTCCGGGACATCCAGATCTTTCTGGTATAATTCCTCTGTGTATTCTTGCCACCTTTTCTTGATGTCTTCTGCTTCTGTTAGGTCCCTACCATTTTTGTCCTTTATCATTTCCATCTTTCCACAAAATGTTCCTTTAACATCTCCAGTTTTCTTGAACAGATCTCTGGTTTTTCCCTTTCTATTATTTTCCTTTATTTCTTTGCACTGTTCATTTAAGAAGGCCCTCTTGTCTCTCCTTGCTATTCTGTGGAAGTCTGCATTCCATTTTCTGTAACTTTCCCTGTCTCCCTTGCATTTGGTTTCCCTTCTCTTCTCTGCTATTTGTAAGGCCTCGTTGGACAGCCACTTTGCTTTCTTGCATTTCCTTTTCTTTGGGATGGTTTTTGTTGCTGCCTCCTGTACAATGTTACGAGCCTCCATCCATAGTTCTTCAGGCACTCTGTCCACCAAATTTAGTTCCTGAAAACTGTTCTTCACTTCCACTGTTTATTCATAAGGGATTTGGTTTAGATTATACCTATATAAAGCAGATGAATGCATGGTACTAAATCATTATTTGTACAAGCAAGTAATATATAAGCAAATATATATATATTTAAAAGGTATATGTCGTGGTTAAAAAGAAGCCGCATGCTCACCCAGAGCACTGGTGGAGGAGTAAGAGAGACCTCTGCTCCAGTGCTTGGCTTGCTCTGCCGGCCTTTCTATTCTGCCATATAGGTGTGTCAGATTACAGCTGTCTTGGCTAGGGATGATAGGAGCTGTAGTTTGCCTGTTTTGGAAGGCTAGACTGTAAAATCACCATGTAAACTATGAAGCCACAAGAAAAGTGCACTCATATTGCAGAAACATTAAGTCTGTCTTCATTCTGTGAGGCAATGTGAGGACTTTGGGATGCTATAAGGACAAATGAAATGGCAGGTAAACAGATCTATCTGTAAGCCACAATTACAGCTGTGTATGTGTTTCATAGCCAAGGGCTATTCTGCTGGAGAACTCCCCCATGATTTGTGCTCCATCCTGGAGAACCTTTATCTATCTATCTATCTATCTATCTATCTATCTATCTATCTATCTATCTATCTATCTATCTATCTATCTATCTATCTATCTATCTATCTATCTATCTGTCTGTCTGTCTGTCTGTCTGTCTGTCTGTCTGTCTGTCTGTCTGTCTGTCTGTCTGTCTGTCTGTCTTTTCCAAGCACTGTTTCCACAGCTATATAATGAAATTGTTAGAGAGTTGGGTTGGGGCTTAGTAGAGTCAGGTTTTAATTTCCACTAAGCCACAGAATCTATTGGGTGACCTGGGGCCAGTCTCCCTCTTAGCCTCAGGTTTTTTTGTGAGTATACAATAGGGAGGAAAAAGCTATGTATGCTGCCTTCAGGGAAAGTATAAATTTGGAGTAAGGGCAGAGTATAAATCAAGCAAACAAACATCACCTACTGTAAGTATATTCAGACTTCAAGCTTGTGGGACTGACTTTCCTATTTAGAAGAACAGAGAGATTTTGGAATCACAGCCAGATGGACAATGGAGGACAAAGCTATGTATCAACTTCATAAGTGATAAAGGCTGTTACATGAAAGATGGAGACAGCTAGCTTTCTACTGCTTCAAAAGGAAGAAGACACACAGATGGATTCAAATGACAAGAAAAGAAATTCTAACTAAATATCAGGAGGAACTTCCTGACAGTAAACACTGTTTGACCATGGAATAGATTACTTCTGTAGGTGGTGGACTTTTCTTCACTGAGATTTTGAAACAGAGGTTGGGTGACCATCTGTTTGGTATGCTTTAGTTGAGATTTCCTGCACGGGCAGAGGACTGGACAAGATGACTCTTGCACTCCCTTTCAATCCACTACTCCAATACTGAGGAGAAGGGCAGTACTATACAAAAAGACAGCACATTTACCAAAAGGAAAGTAAAGCTATTTAGAGTCAACTACTAAATAGAAGAAGAAATAAAATAATACTTTAGCAACACAGGCTTTATCCACATTCAAATGCCTCGTATATTCTATACAAGTTTGTTTCTTGAACACATTTAAGCATTTGTGCACCTACTCCCTGGCAAGTTTACATCTGTATGATTCTATGACCTCCATATTTACCTTTGACTTAGTTAAGATCTAAGATTATAAGAAACTAATGCATGTGTATGTGTGCTTCTGTAAGTGGAACTATTTCATTATTTTCCTTGAACAACTGGGAATCAGAAGACTTTCTGGTCTACTGAAAACCATCCAGCCATTTACCAAAAGATCTCAATCTACCTTCTACACACCACTGAGTCAATATGTATGTACGGGTTACGACTGGAATTTTCCACTACAGTATCAAAACAATTCAAGCCCTAGTTGCTTTATCAATTATTCTGATTAGGGTTGCCCTTTAATGTAGCACCTCAAATATACCTGGGCTAGTTTACACATATTGGTCCAGAATTAGACATAACACTTATAATACAAAGTAGAAATCCAGGAAATCTCATCAGACTGTAATCAGAACAACCCATGTGTGATTGCTGCTTGCTCTGTGTCCTGGTGCTCACTGTGGATGGCCAATTTCAAAGCCCCTGTTCTCCTGAGGGTTCCTTATCTTTAAACTGGACTCCTCCTTCAGAGGAGAACTGTCCTGTACAAATTAGGGGACATGGCTACCACAACTCTGACACATGCTGTTCAAGAGGCTTAAACTGATATTTAAGACTTTGTGGAAATGCACTTAGCTATGGGATGAAATTTGGAGAAATATTTTCCTGAAACTTGGCAAAATATTGCTAGGATCTTTTCATACACCCCTGTCCCTCCAAGTCACTGCTGTCTATACTGCAGCATGTAACATCCTGGGAAACACCAGATAATTAGGTTGAGATACAATGCAGGATGAATTCAGGTAGTAACCACATTAAGATCTTACTATGTGGCCCACACTGGATTAATTTGCCTGATTTTGTAGGTCTGGGATGAGGGTTTGTGTCTCATTTCTTTAGTAGATGTGAGATAATTTGTCTAAAAAATGGAATTAAAATGTAATGTCCATAAACATCAATGAAACACACAAAGCAGATTGAAATTGAAGAATCCTGATGATAATATTAAATTCAGATTTGAAAGTTTTGCCACATTTTAAAAATGTGTATAGAGGAAAGCAGAGCATTGGAGACACCACTGTGCTCATTTTCTACTTGCAGAGGGTGTGGTGTGTGTGTGTGTTTTTAACATAGGACAAACATCTGTAGTGGCTCCGGTCCTTCTTGGAGGGCCGTCCTTAGAGAGTGCAGCTTGGGGATAATGTATCGGCCCCGTGGTCCCTCAGTTGTGGGGCTCTGCAGGGTTCGATCATCTCCCCAATGCTGTTTAACATCTATATGAGGCCGTTGGGGGGGGCATCCGGGGATGTGGAGCTTCGTGTCACCAATACTCTGATGACACCCAGCTCTACATCTCCTTTTTTCCATCTGCAGTGGATGCCGTTCTGTCCCTTGGGCGCTGCCTGGAGGCCATTCTGCAATAGATGCAGTCGAATGGGACTAAGGTTGAACCCGGACAAGACGGAGGTCCTGCGGGTGGGCCCCCCCGATGTCAGTGGTTTGGGAACTCCCTCTCTTTTGGTGGGGTGACTCTCACCACAAAGAATTCGGTTCGCAGTCTGGGGGTCCATCTTGACCCGGCGCTTACCATGGAGACCCAGGTAGCATCCGTGTTTCGGTCTGCCCACTTAAATCTTTGACGGATCGCCCAGCTGCGTCCCTATCTAGACACGGGGGCGCTCACCACGCTGGTCCATGCACTCGTAGTCTCAAGAATATATTGTAACGCTCTCTACGTGGGGCTTCCTTTGAGACTGATGCGGAAGCTTCAGATGGTCCAGAACACGGCGGCTAGGCTATTAACAGGGGTGAAAAGATTTCACTATATTTCCCCCACTCTGGCTGCCTTACACTGGTTACCTATTCGCTCCCGCATTGATTTCAAGGTGTTAACCATTACATATAAAGCCCTTAACGGTTTAGGACCTTGATACCTGGCAGAGCGCCTTCTTCCGCCCAGTTCTACCTGTATCACCTGATCTAGTCAGGCTGGGCGGATGAGGGGCCTAATGCCAAGAGAGGCCCGGTGGGAAAAAACCAGAAATCGGGCCTTCTCGGCAGTGGCCCCTCAGCTTTGGAACAACTTACCTGCTGAGATCCGCCTGGCTCCCTTGCTGAGGGCCTTCAAGACTAACTTGAAGTCATGGCTATACAGGCAGGCCTTCCCTACAGCCATTACCTAGCCTATCTCCCCTTTTCTTCTTTTTCTTTTCTCTCCTTCTTCTTCCTCCTCTTCTTTTTTTCCCTCTTTGTTTTTTCCTTTCCCATCTTGGATTAATCTGGATTTTATCTTAGTTTATTTTTTATATTATATGTAAACCGCCCAGAGTAGACCCGTTCTAGATGGGCGGTATATAAATCTAATAAATAAATAAAATAAATAAATAGTGTGTGAGACATCTGGAAGGCTGAGGTGCAATGATGTTGGGCTCTAGATTTCCTTCTCACAAATGTGATTAAAGCCTTCATGGAGCTAGTGGTTTCTATGTGGTTCCAGTCTATCTTGAAGAACAGTTGTGAAGACACAGCCTGCATATCAATGAAGCATTCCCACAGGGTTCACTGTGCAGAATTATTCTCAGAAAGTCAGCTTATGATAGCAAAAACAAAGCAAACAATAAATCAGTTTATTGTTATTCTACAGTATTGTCAGGGGAAGGTTGACTCCCTGTCTCCCCCTAAAACCAGGAAGGATCAAAGCTACTAGAGTTGCTAGAAGGGAAGAGAAGAAGAGTCACTAATTATTAACTCCAGGCCCCTTGATTTTGCTGGGCCTGCTCTATATAACACAAGGCCTGTATCCTCTCTCTTGTTTGGAAACACTCGAAAATACCACAATTGTCCTATGATAGGCTGTCAACTGTCCAAGTATATCTCATTGGTAGCAAGGTGATATCGCAAGATGGTGGGTGCTGCATAGCGACTTTGCATTCATGCACAATGAAATTATGTGGAAGTACAACAGAGACAACATATGCTCTGTAGATATTTAACTCACATAGAAACTGGTGAGATAGAAGAAAGCCAATTCTGGAAACTCACTCTGACAACATTTAACAAAGCTTCCTGCCAAAAGCAAAAGTGGATTACATGGATAAGAAAATGGGAAGAGCTGGATCATATATGACCCTCCTACACTTGAGATTCCCCTTCATGAAAAAGCTGGCTCATGCTGCTATTTTTAGTCTAGAAACTAGCATAGAAGGACAATAACTTTAGGCCAGGGTTTGGTCCTCAATATATTTTGGACCACAGGTCTGTGAATCCCTGGCTGTTGGCCTTGCTAACTGGGTCTAATGAGAACTGTAGTCCAACACACCTGGAGCAGTGGTTCTCAACCTTGGATCCCCAGACGTTCTTGGACTAAAACTTTCAGAAGCCTTCACCACTAGTTGTGTTGGCCAGGATTTCTGGGAGTTGTAGTCCAAGAACATCTGAGGACCCAAGGTTGGGAACCATTGTCTTAGAGGGATCCAGAGCTTCCTATCAATTATCAATTTGCTATTTCTTCTCCCAACAGTGTATATATACCTTAATGGAGAACAAAAAAGTAACATGATCCATTGCAACAACAACTAGTAACAGCAGTCCAAAACAGAGTCTCCTACCCTATACACTCATCCATAAGGTCCATTTCAGCTCTGCAGATCAAAGGTGGTAGTGGTAGTTGTTTTATTATTATTATTATTATTATTATTATTATTATTATTATTATTATTATTATTATTATTATTATTATTATTATTATTATTATCATCATCATCATCATCATCACCACCACCAGCAGCAGAAGCAGCCGCCTGCAATCCCCAGAGGAGGCAATAAGTGAGAAAATTTGAGTATCCAGCTCACAGAACCTTCCCTGCAAAACCCAGATGAGGTTTTCCATAATTGCTCTAGCGCTTTCTAAATGTCCCCCTCCAGGATGACAGTCAGGCTCAAAATGACCTGAACTTTATAGGCTGAAATGTGGGTGCAATTACATAGGAAAGGGTGTTTTGCTTGCCCACATTTTGTGAGTTTGAGCTAAGATACTTGCATATGAGTCTGAAAGAGAAACAGCTCTAAGCAGCCTGTTGGTCTTGCATTCAGTTCCAAATAGAGTGTTAGACAAATCCAGATGGTACTTCTGATCCCTACAGTCCAGCTATGCAGGATAGTTCCACTGGTGTTTGTGCCCCCAACAGACCGCACATCTGACAGGAACCCAGAGTGGCAATGGGATTTGCATGAATAGCTCTTTATGATGAGTTCTGGTAGATGCATGCCTTTCTCATGTCTGGTTTTGCAAAGGCATCTGACATTCTGAGATATTCTTAGATGTTCTTCCCTTACACCCAGGAAGGCAACAGAAACTGTCCATGAAAAGAGGCACCATTGCCACATTTCCCAGGACACTTCAGATCAAATGAAGGGAACTGATATTGGGAAGTTATCCTTGATTCCTTGCTGTGTCCGATCTGTGAAAATCAAGATGTTTTGGTTGCGCAAGGGAGAACTGAAGGGGAATTTGGGGAGGGGGGAGGAAACAGAGCAAGGAAAAAGAAAATCACACTTTGTTCGTTTTGAATCAATGGTTTAAATGTTTGCTTTCTATATCAGTTCAGCTGCACCTTTGAAACTGCTGTTTCATAAATACAACCAGGATGGCACAAGCTATAATTTGGAGATAGCAACCGCAGGACATATCTAGATCCGTTTGCACTACTTTAATTAAATACTGCATTATGGCTTGTGACAACTTCATCGCTAGAGCACAAATGAATGTAGAATTAAAGTGTTACTTAGGCTTTCAGTATCATCATCTTTTGGGGTCTTTTTTTTTTTTTTGCTTTGTCTGCTCATGTCTTTTTGCTTTGCTTTGTTCCTCACCCTCCATTTCTCAGCTTAACAAAGAAAAGGGCCATAAAATCAAGATGTTTGTTCATTTACAGATGGAGCAGGCATGTAAAAAAAAAAGGAAAAGGAAAGGACAAGAAGAAAAGAAAAAGATGGGCCACCATAACATGAGTCTATGGCACTTTCTTTTCTGTGGATTCTCCAATAGCAGGAATAATTCCTTTGATGAGAAATGCTTGTATATTAATTGCATGTGTGACTCTTATCTTTCCAACCCGGCTCCTTATGAAGGATAGTATTCACAGCTGTGGGATTCTGCCTCTTTTGTGTGGCATTTAATTAGCCTGCTTTTAATTTTATTATTTTAAACTGTTGATTCGTTACCACTTTGACACCAGAGCAATCTCTGGAAGTTCACACGAATTTCATTTTTGGTCATCACAAATGAAGTGAAAGCAGTTTCCCCCAGCCTCTGGTGCCCCTTCTCCCCCCCTACCCCCACCCCCTATGTGCTTTGGTTCTGTCAGCAAGCTTGAAAGGAGTTATGGAGCTAACACAAACTTATTTTATCCTCAGAAATGTAAGGCCCGATCCCATCAATCTATCCATTTCTTCCCTAATGAAAAGCCAAAGCTGTGTGTGACATTTCATGGCACCAACCAATTTAAATGTTACCGACATCAATCGGGTTTTTAAATGTTACTCGCATCTTGCATGGATTGGGAAATGGTTTTATAATTATCTCCTGCTCTCTAAATGAACTGAGAGATTTCTACTGTTGTTGTTCTGCATGTGTGCGTGTTTTAAATTCTTTATCACAGCCAAATTAAACAGCACGGCATATTTATATTCTGAAGCTCCAGGAGATAAAAAATAAAAATAAAAATTTTAAAGCATAGTTAGTTTTTTAAAAAAGAGTATCTGATTGCCTTCACATCCAGCTCTGGTATATTAACAAAAGTTCTAAAGGATTTTATGAGCAGGGTTTTTCTATGTGCTGCTACGTGGCTTTGGCAGAAGTGTAATTAAATATACAAAAATGTTCCTCTTGCCCAAATCACAAGGAAGGAAGGAAGGAAGGAAGGAAGGAAGGAAGGAAGGAAGGAAGGAAGGAAGGAAGGAAGGAACGAAGGAAGGAAGGAAGGAAGGAAGGAAGGAAGGAAGCTGCCAAGGTATTGTGAGATTGTTTTTGTTAAACACGGTACTGAAGCAACCTTCTTCAATTTACATATTTGAACTCTGCAACATTTGTCTCCTAGAATCTTCCTATGAAATAATCAGCATCCTTCAATAATCAGTAGTGTTCAGAATAAAAGCTTTCTATTGCTAATTTTGAACAGGGTACTGCTTTGAAGCATCAACTTCCCTCCTCCCCATAACTAACCTGGGCACATTAGCAAAGTGTTTAGAACTAAATCTTTGTCTAATAAAGAATGAGTTGGTTTTCACTAAGAGCTGCTTGTTATAAACCTGCCTTTGGAAAATGGAAGGAATGTCACATTTAAAGACACAAATTTCCTTGATAATATATTCGAATGGAAACGCACCGAATCCACTACGACACAGGCATAACTAATAAATTTGCAATATTTCAGCCTCAACAGCCTACAACGGTTCGTTTTAAAGATTTATGTGGTAAAAAATTACTCAGCGATGAATGGAGTTTATTCTGTGCCGGATTGGAAGGTATAAGGAATTAAACTACTGTCTTTAGCAGTGTATTTATTATTACCTCTGTCAAAGAACGAAGCCTTTAACAGCATCTGTGATAAATTTCAGCACAAAATAAACTGGGTGGGGGAACCGCACACATGCAAACACGTGCACACGCACACACACACACACATTACACATCACATATATTATATATAAACATCATACGCAACACATGAAAAAATCCTGCACACATTTGTTTAGCTCTATTTTCATGCTATATCACTTAGGTTTCAATACTAAAATAAAGTGACATTTTGGAAATTTATTGAGCGAAATAAGGGTCATTTATTAAAAGGGTCATTATAAAGGATCTTGATATTCTAGAATTAAAAATGACCCTTCAAATTAAAGGATGCTTCTGAAAACAATGAGAAGCTGAAAAAAATGAGTAGCTCAAGGCTTGGAACATTTTCCTACATATAGATGTTAATGTACTGTGGAGAGAAGAGTAGTAATACAAACATGCCTCAGTGATACCTGTCAAAAAAACTTGTCATCCAGGTGAAAACAACTATAGAATGAAAGGTCTATATTTCTTCTCATACCACAGGAAGAACGCTTGAGTGGATGTCACAAGGGTGACTTAGCCAAATCCTGACTCTGTATTCCAACTCAGACTTTCAACTTGGGAAGATGAAAACAGAATAAGCCAGGAAAACAGAAAAATCCAAATGGTAACTCTCTTCTACCAATTAACACAGAGAACAGTTCACCTGATGGTTTTCCTGCTCAAGTCTCACTGAAATGAAGTGCTCTTGCACAACTCCTATTCTTTTTAGAGAGGTCTTGCATCATAGAAATTTCCCATAGATCAAGTCTGTCTAGATTCCCTTCTGTCACTCTTAATATCAACTAAAACCTGCTACCTGGCTGCCTTATGGTAGGGACACCTCTGGTCCAGGGTTCATACTGGGAGATCATTGAATACAGATTGTATTTAACAGCTTTAAAGTCCTCTAGCACAGCCACAGTCAGAATCCTATGAGGTTGGATTTCTCCTCCAACCTGCATCGCCTGCTTATGGGGGAAGTGGGGATTCCAATCCACATTAGTGCTTGAGTTACAGAACTAGGTGGTGGTAGTTCTTCCACATTAATTAGAATGGGTATCAGTGAGCTCGTGTGTGTGTGTGTGTGGGGGGGTATAATTCAACCCACTTTGGCCATCTTCTGCATGCTCATGCATTGTATATTCCAGTGTAGCTAAAAGGGAGAGATTAACTCTGCACTGAAGAGCAAAGGGGGGGGCATATGTTTTTTCAGGATATTTTGTCACAAGATTACTTTCCACGTTTTAAAACAAATTGACCTGTTCACAACTAAGGAAATTACGATGAGAAAAAGATGGGATTTCCCTTTTTCTCTACACATTCTTATGAGTGAAGTGGAAAATGAAGTCCATTATCAAGACTAAAACCATGTATTTGTGTGTCTGTCTACACACATGTATGTGTGTGCATATGCATCCTTGTTCTTCTGGATCAAACACTGCAGAGAACAATAGAATGTATCTCCAGTATTTATGGTATAAACAACAAAGCCCATTATTACTGATGGTGGGATTAGCCCAAGAATTTCAAAAGAGAACAGAGGAAGGACATACTTTAGAAGATTGCAAGAGAATAGCTATGCTGATTTGTTATAACAAAACCCACAAAGAGTAAAGTGTCTTGTAGCATCTTGTGATAAACAAGCTTTATTTGTCATGTTTTGTGTGACCAGAGTTCACTCCATGCTTGATCTGATATAAACTTTTCTGAGCCGCAGCCCACTTCATTTTCTTGTAGTCTGGCATTAGAGAACAAAACAGAAGAGAATTTAGGGTGGGAAGGGGAAGAATGCGGAAAAAAGCCCACCTGGGGTTTTATATCGTTTTAAGCATATTCATTTCAGAATGGTGAAGCTATTGAGCAGCAATGGATGATTATAGGGTTGGAATCACACAATTCTACCTCAGGTCTTCACCCCACCCTGCTCTGCCCCATGTAACCTTTCTGTCCTTATACAGAACATTGTATAGAAAATTACATGGTAGGAATGAATTGTCCAGGGGTTTGTTTCTGGATGGCTGGTTCTTGTCTGAGGGTAGAAATGGGGGGGGGGGGGGGAAGTGTGTTAGGAAGAGCTTTTTGATATTGGGGGGGGTACGAGTTGGGGAAATAGCCTTAAGCCTGAATTTGACCGGTGTATGACCGTTGCCTTCTAGCTGACCTCGGATTCTATTCCCAGGCCTTTTCCGATTCTATAGTCTCCTGTCCCCACGGGGGTTATTAATGGAGGCAAAAACACCCCCCACAACATCCTTAGTCATTGCAATGCAGCTTGTTAAGAGTGAGAAGATGTGCGGGTGGGGGGGGGGAGGAATGATATGTGGGTTTTAAGTGCCACTTGCAAAAACAGTCTCAATTGAAACCAAGGACCACTGCTTCATTTGAATTGTCTTCTGTCTCCCCAGATTGAAAATCTTGCTACCCTGCTTATCCACACTTCCACAAAAAGACCACTAGATGTCACCCGCCTCCTCCTTTCACTCCAGGATCTGCAGAAATAATAACACTGGAATGGTTGGCGCTGGTTGTCTTTAAAGGATTGCTTGTCTTTTCCAACGGAGAGATTCTTGTGTATTGCTATATAAAATTACCCAAATATAATAATCATATGGCCTCAGGTAGAAAAGTGTGGGAAATGGATTTTATGCAATGGGTGACCAGTGGCACAATGTCTCTGATTCTGGAAACATGGAGCATCTGAAGAAGCAGAATGTAATCCGAAGAACACCCATGCTAAAATAAAAGATGCCACAAGTCTTTCTTTGTCACTATATGGAAACACAGAGTTGAGGAAAGAACTGTCAAACAACAGAACTATGGAAGAAGTATGAGAGTGGCCTTGGCCAGATGGGTGGTATAAAAATGAAATAAATAAATAAGTTTTGTAATAGACCCCACAACTTGTTGAAGGAACTACAAAAGATGGTGCAAATACTGGTGTTCTCATTGTGGCAGAATGTCTGGCACAGAAACTTTGGAATGCATGGGAACCTTTAGGGATCAAGCATGCAGCTTTGTGCAGCCTTGCTGGATACAGGCTTCTGGCTCCCACCTAACCACCTTTTGCACAGCTGATATCACCAAATCTGATGTGAGATAATTGTCTAAATAGTGATTGTGTTTGCTGGAATATGGGAGCTGCTTGTTTCATTCCTGAGGAATTAGGTGGACTGCGAATGTAGAGATTTTATGATTTAAAACATAAGGGTTATTGGGAGCCACAAAGTAACAATCAAGGTATGCTTCACACTCAAGTGTGCTTTGTACCTAATTACCAATACAGCATGGCTACTAGTGGATTCTTAGAGTTGTAACTCCAAAGAGTTACTCTTCCATGCTCTGGCCTTTTAGAAAACAGTAGTTCCCGTGTGTCAGTGTCTACTTGGTCTACATGCCACAATACCAGTGAAAAGAAATAAATGACATGTTTATCACACCAACTGTATCTGAAGCACAGAAAGAGTCAACCAAGCAACGCTCCCTAGGATAACACAAGTTGTAGCCACCAGGATCACTAGCCAATGTGAGCTGGGGAGAATGATTATTTGTTGACTACTAATATCTGATTGTTCAACTCTGAATGCAAGCAAAGCACATAATGGAAAGCTAATCCATATATCACATGGTAGTAAACACAGTTATGTAGTGAAACACACATTTGGCAGAGAACTACAGCCAATACTGGGTTTCAAAGGAACATACCTTCCAAAGATATGGCTGCTTCATCCACACAATATGTTTTGGTGTATACTTTTCTAAGAAAACTCCAAACACATTAGGAGTTTTATCATGTTTGAAACCTATCAACCACTATCCCTTTCCTTCCCTTTTTTTGGTCAAAATTTCCCAGTGCTTAAGAGTATTTTGGGGGCATGACTGTGTCCATATGCTTATAGCAAGGGTGGGAACGTGTGTCCTTCCAGATGGTGTTGGATTGCAATTCCCTTTGAGATCAAAGGATTTACAGCGCAATATACATGGAATTTAAAACCTTCCTTATTTCTGATTTAGGTAGTCTCTTAGTCAAGAAGCTCACCAGATGGTTTGGGCACATTATTGTCTCTCCAACCCACCAACACTACAGTACTGGATTAGGTTGGTGATGGATGAGTAGTTTTTCCAACTGGGGTCTTCCCCATGCATAATCTTTGTTACAAGGCTCTAACATTTCTATGACTGCAAAACACTTTTGGTTTTAGAAAAAGCTCTATATAAACAAACACTAACAATAACATATCCAAAAGTTGATCTGTAGGAGTCTAAAACTGCAGAATGTAACCTTCCTGGGACAGAGACCATATCATTATTTTACACAGCACCTGGCACATCACTGCTGCTAATCAAATGTTAAGAAAAAGAGGAAGGGACAGTCCCTAAAAAGAAAAACCAGGGACCATCTGGCAATGCTAGGGTAAAGCCCAGCTGCCAAAAGTGGCAAGGTTTGTGACAAGCCCTGAGTGCTCTTTAAAAGCACCTGAGGATGCAACTTGGCTCATGTTGTAGAGCGGAACCACTGACTGCTTTGTTAATGGTGCCAGAGAGGAGCTCCAGAACAGCATTAGCAGTGGCGCCAGAGGTATGTTGATAGTTCAACATCTCCTGCTTTAGCATGCTCAGTAAGATTGCCTGTTTTTTTTAAAATGCTGGTGCCATGGCAGTAAAATAGAACAAACACTATCTATCCCCCTCCCCCCCAATAAGAGGGGACTGGAGTTTACAGAGTACATGACATCCTGTCACAGACCTCATGATGACAGTCAAACACCTACAGGCTACACCTATCATGGGGACTGGTAATTGTAGCCTGGGATTTTGGAGGTGGCGCCAGGCGTTAATGACAGTAATTGCTAGATCGTAGCTGGGATTTATAAGAGACTACCTAGTTATGTAGGGACGTGGTGGCGCTGCGGGTTAAACCGCAGAAGCCTCTGTGCTGTAAGGTCTATAGATCTGCAGCTGTAAGATCGAATCCACGCGACGGAGTGAGCGCCCGTCGCTTGTCCCAGCTCCCGCCAACCTAGCGGTTCGAAAGCATGCAAATGCAAGTAGATAAATAGGGACCACCTCGGTGGGAAGGTAACAGCGTTCTGTGTCTAAGTCGCACTGGCCATGTGACCACGGACAAACGCTGGCTCTATGGCTTGGAAACGGGGATGAGCACCGCCCCCTAGAGTCGAACACGACTGGACAAATTGTCAAGGGGAACCTTTACCTTTACCTTACCTAGTTATGTATGAAGAAAAAAGCCACCTTCCACCCTACCCATGTGAGAGAGATAATGTAGCAGATGTCCAAGATTTAATATACTTTTCGTTGCTGGAGGGTGAAGGAAGACATGGGTGAGTATGCCTACCTACTTTGGGCAGATCTAAACAGGATTTTAAAAAATAAAATAAAAGGCTTCACTACTGCTTTGCACTAGAATGTTCATATTTTCTGAGTGTAGAATTTGGTGTTGGCCATAGAACTCAGAATCTTAGAAATGCCTGTTTTTATTTTAATCACAATATCAAGTTCCAGCCCTTACAGCTACAGAGGTATGTTTGAAACTGTGTTGGTCTGTTTTACTGGTTTGAGCAAGAGGGGTGCTGTGATTGAAGAAATGAATATTGCTTTATCTGTAGTGCTAAGGTCCTAAGTAGATACTTGAAAACAACTCCTACTGAATCCAGTGCAGAATCTAAGAAGAAATATTTGCAATGTGAATGAGTATCCTAGCCAAAAAGTGGGTTTTACAACAGCAATATGAACCACAAAGGAAGCAAAAAACCACTTTAAGCCTCATGTTGGAGACACTCTTATACAACAAGCTTTCCCAACAAGTGTTAAAGTCCCAAGTTCTCTGCTGAAGTATCTTAGTCCTATAAGAGCCAGCCACCTCAAATGGAAATGTTTTCTTTCCCCAAACAGCACTTCTTCCTCAGAAAATATCCCATTATGCACAGCAATCAGGATTTTAAAAAGCCTCCATTGGCTCCAACAGAGGCTATTCAAAAGCTTAGCTTCTCCTCTGAATAGGCTGAAAGGAGGTATGGTGGGGGAGCTAGATGGTGCCACCTTAAAGAGTATCTGTAGCTCATGGATGAGAGCTTCCCAACCTTACATACTTCTTTTTGAAAAATGCACCCTTGAAGGAACCCAAGTTAATAATACCAAGCAAAATGTGAAGAGAAATGGAATGCATTTCTAACTAGCATAGACCTATGCTATGTTCATAAGATAAGGTGGATCTTAGCACAAACCAATTTTAAGGTAGCAACAGGGCACAGAAGTAGGAGACAGCCTTGCATCTTAACTGTGTTGGTCCCAAACTGTTTTACAAGGACATTTTCAGCTCTAGTTCATAACTGTTAAGTCTGGCTAATGTTACTACCATAGCTTTCCGTGATGTCCTGTATACTCATCCTTTCTTTCCCCTTTCCCTCAAACTATACTTAGGCTTGCAGAATTCAGTCTGAGCCAAGGATTACGACAGGCTGAGCTTAGAGCCTCATGGTGGTTTTACATGAACACAGAAAACATTTTATGTACCCTTATTAAGTATAATAAGGGAAAAGGTCTTGATTTATTCCATCCTAACACTAGGGCCTCCAGCTAGCACGGACAATGACTGGTTGGGGAATTTGGAATCTGTAGTTGAAAAAAGTAACTCTTCTGAAGTCTAGATGCCATGAAGGCTTACGCCCCAGCACCTGACACTTTGCAAAATAAAGAATGCTTTGCTTCAACATTAGAACTGTTACGGTTTCAGAAAGAGATCCTTAAGTTTCACTTTGTTGAAGGCTATATTCTTTAGTGCTGCCATTGTTGTAGATGCTTTAGTGCTGTCTTAGATCCTCCCTTCACTTTTCTCTTAACATGACTGTGAAGAATAATTCACATAATTCTTTTTCCCTAGTTGAAATAATCATGAGTGGATTTATAGTTACTGAAGCAGTCTCCCCACCCAGTTACTGAGTGGCCAGAAGAGCAGGCAGGTGGAAAAGCACCAGCTTCCTTGGAAATCGGCGTGACAAGCAGGACACTGGCCCCATGTGCTGCACCACAACCCATAAGTGGAGATGTTGGTTCAGGGAGACGGGCCTGGGGATCCTGGCCACCAGGGTCCATAATATTCATATTAGTTTATGAATATGAACATCCCATCTCTAATTTTGACTGATTTGTTGAAGGTCTGCTTTAGTCTTTCTGGCATCTTCTTAGCAACTAGAGCTTCCTTACGTATGCAGCAATGGTACTAAGTCACCAATAGTATGCTACAAGTGCAGTAGGCTTTCCAGACATTGCTTTTGACCCATCTGTGCTAATTCCAACGCATTTCAACTAATCCATGTCATGAGACATTATAAACTTGTTTAAACTGTTAAATACTTCTTCAGCTGCAGTGTGTACCAATGAGGAGATGAACAGAATGTCTTCAAAAACATTTCTCTCGTGCTCATATCTAGCATAGCACAGTAAGGTCGCTTTGTTCGTTGTATCTCTGCTTTTGTCCATTTGCAGTGCAAAGAAGGAGGGGGACATGCAAATTCTTTCTAATAATTGTTCCTTGATATTGGCTGACAAACTGTTGATTCACGTCTTAACTGTGTCATTTGATAAAGGTATTAAAGAAAGGTCCTTGGCAGCTTTCTCATTGATCCATGCAGAAACCATGATTTTTGCAGCAGGTAATATAAGTTCTTCAGCTACTGTGTGAGGTTTTCTGGTTTTTGCTATTAGTTGAGAAACTTCAAATGAGGCCCTCACTGCATTTTCATTGTTATAAACAGTTGCAGTCTTTTTAAAACCATCTTCTTCCTTTCCTGAAGCTCATGCTCCTTACTTTTGAAAAAACTGATGCCCTATGTAGCATGTTTTTTATGTTTAGTATTGAGATGTCTTCGCAATTTTGACGGTTCCATGGCCTCACTGGACAATATCTCATAACACAAAACACCCTGTGGTAGTTCCTTGTCTTCAGACCTGTACATGGAAAGCCAATTGACAGACATTCCTTGCTATACACTTTTTAAGATGACTGGAAGAAGTTTCATTTTGCTTTGAACAGAATGCACCCTCATCAACATCATCAGTTCTTTTACATTTCAAATTCAGCCAGCAATCCATTCTGAGGCTCAGCCAAAAAGTTACGAAATTCACTGAAAAAGTAACTTTACCCTACAATAACCAAATGGTTTTATTAGCAGAAATTGAAGAAGAAACACAGTCACAAAGTCCGTCCAAACACTCAGTCACACTGACACTGACTCTCTCTTCCCACAGCTTCTGACTATCTGTGCAGTAGCAAAACATGTGACATGCTGTCTTTCAGCCTCTCAGCATAATTCACTTACATGTTCTCACTGTGTGCAGAAATATCAAACAGTTATTTGCTATTAAACAGTTATTTTCATAACCGATTTTTTTTACTTCTGTTTGTTTTTAATGGAGGTGGTAGGGTAGAAAAGCCAAGTTTTACACAAACAAGCAAGGGAAATTAAGATTTTGTTCCACATTCCCTTCCCTTCCCTTCCCTTCCCTTCCCTTCCCTTCCCTTCCTTCCTTCCTTCCTTCCTTCCTTCCTTCCTTCCTTCCTTCCTTCCTTCCTTCCTTCCTTCCTTCCTTCCTTCCTTCCTTCCTTCCTTCCTTCCTTCCTTCCTTCCTTCCTTCCTTCCTTCCTTCCTTCCTTCCTTCCTTCCTTCCTTCCTTCCTTCCTTCCTATTTTAACTGCAAAAGATCATAACATTTCTTCAAGCCTTCACGGACCCCCTGTGAGGACATTGCAGCCCCCAGGGGTCTGCAGGCCACAGGTTAAGAACCTAGGGTCTATACCATGAATCAACACAATCCAGATCCACACCATTCTTTTATGTTCTCCCATTTAAATCTCACATTTCTTTGAGGATTTGAATTCCACTGCAATATTTATGAACTGTTGCCAGCTTCAGTGAACAGAAAAACTTGAGCCTGAACACCATGATAGCTTTAAATGTATTTGAACGTGTGGTTTTTTTTGCATTTAATAAATCTGTAAATCCAAAGAAATCTTTTCACTGATTAGGTTGCTGTTTGGAAACTGAGATATATGAATGAGTGTATTACTAGAATCTTCCATTAGGCTAAGGGGTGCGGGAGGAAACAGAAGAAACGCCACTGGGAATCTTACATATCTTTGTATATAACTAACAGCACAGCCCTTAAGCTTTCTGTCATGCTTATGCTGAAAGGCAAACCTAGATTTGTAATGTGTGAAACAGCCCACTGGGTGTCACTGGTGAAAAGGTATCTTATTATGCACATATAACTAGTTTTTCCAACAGAATAGGAATTTTAGCAGGATTTGAGGTTCTTCACTGATGTTTACATCTGACAATACTGTATATGATTTTGAATTTCAGTGCCAGCTGGAAGCCTTTTTTACATTCCTGATTGGCATTATCTTTCATTCTGAAAATAAAGAATCAATCTTACATTAAAAATCATTTCAAAGTGAATGTAGAAGTTTATGCGTCAAGTTTTCCCTGCCTCAGTAGCAAGACTGGACAGATCTTTCCAGCTTGCTTTTGAATCTCAGCCAATTAAAAGCCACCTTCCCTTCCAAAAATCACGTCTCCCCACGGCTGATGCATGAAATGTCAGACAGGACCTTAGCAGCAGACGGCATGCATTCCAAACAACACCAGATGGATTTTTATATTAGCTACTATTTCATGTTCAAGGCACAGTGACTGCACTGCTTTAAAAAAAAGAAAAGGAAAGAAAAGAAAAAAGCCAGCCAGCCTCTGCGCCACTGCCACGCTTGCTTCGGTGAGATTAATTCTGCAAAATTAATTGGGACAAGATTGAAAAGGAAATTAAAATGCAGCTGAGTGAACCGGTTTTTCAAACACCTTTTTCTTTCCCACCCCTCCAGCTTTGTGACAGCCCCTATTCCCACTCTGCCAACCTTTTTTTAGCCTCAGTTTTTTGGATGGTCATAGGTGAGTTCTGTTGCCACGCAAAATAATTTATGAAAGGAAGCCACCCAAGACCAATCAGTTACACGTGAGAAAGTTGTGGTGCAATTGCAGTTCAGAGCTACTGAAGAGAGTTAAAATGAGGTCATGTTCTCACACGGAAGTAGAAAGAAAAGAAGGAAGGCAGGAAGATGGTGCATGGTGGATCACAAGAGGATCTACTATATCTGCATATTAACAAATGATTTCTGTTGGAGAATTAAACTATGTAGATAAACTGTGGTTTGTCACTTATGAGGAAAACATTAAAAATGAGTATTTTAGAATTCTGACAGAGTGCATTCTGGAAATCATTAAAAGCAAAGCAAAGTGTTCTGCTTATATACTGCCCTGTACCACTTAAAGCACTCTGTGGGCAGTTTAAAAGATAATTATGCAGGCTACACATTGCCACCCCCCACCCCCCGGACAGATAACTGAGTGGCCTCTCAGTCTGATGTGGTTTGATTTATGTCACAGCCCACAGCACCCTCTGCCAATCCCTGGCTCTTCTTTTATGGTTCATTGTAACGCTAGTGGGCTGTTTAAAGTGTTGTACAGCATGAGGCAAAAGGCACAGTTTTCCAAAGTTCTCCATAATGTAAAAACATGTACACACGTACCATGGAAGCACAATAGTCTGCTGTAGTTCATCAGAATTGTTTCTATTTCATATAGATTTTTATCTTTTTTTCCCCCAGTGGAGAAGTGAACTAGTGCTAAACTAGTATATCAATGTAGTGATGAGGTGATATAGCACTAGCTTGGTACTTTGTTTTTTTAAATTAAAATAAATACTTTGGGGAGATTAGGGAGAAAGACTGCAGGGTTGGGTGTTCCCACTCTCCCAAACATCATGCCTAACTTAGTATGTCACCAAAATACCACCCACAGTTCCGCGCACATCCCATCCTTTTGGAGAACAAAGCAACTGATAACACAGGGAAAAGTTTGTTTGAATCATTCTGGCTGGAAAAAGCAGCAGTCCCATTGGCAGAGAAAAACAACAACAACATATTTGCATCAGGAGCAAAAAGAGTCAGACTGATTCAAATTGGCCTTTGCAGTGTGTGATCAGTTAATATAATGACAAGAAGTGAATGCATCCATTATACAGCCACAGCAAACCCCACAGTATTTGACTATGTAGTCTTAGCCTAAGAGAGATTATGCACATTTGCATGATGTACACAAGTCACACAATGCAGATTTTAATGGAAAAGTATTATTTTCAAAGGCAAAGAGTACAATGGCTCTATTAGTCTTGGCACTATGGCAGAAGTAAAAACAAATCTCTGCAGAATCTTGTTCTTCTTCAGATGCATCCTACCATTTCTACAATCAATCACATAATCCATAAGGCACCACCAAGGCTCATCAGCTCGAGCTGCTACTACCACTGGCTAGGCTCTGGTCTTTCAGCTCTTCTGCACAACCATCTGTTTCTGCCACCAAACACTGGGCTTTGAGAGTGCCACCTAGGCTGCAGTGCTTGTATGATTACACATCCAGCTAGCTGAACCACAAAGCCGAGTTCTGGCTACCACATTGTGTAAAAGCCACAGTCAGAAGGCTTGCTCCTCAGTCTAGCATGGCGATGCTGCTTGTCAGATTTTTTTTTTTTTTTTGCAGGGGGTGGGGAAAGCTACAGTCCGACAAAGTAAATTTTCTAAGCTGTGATCCAGACAGTTCAGCAGTAATATAAAACTCCTGCTTCTTCCCCTGACCTCTGCCTTGCATCCTGACTCTTGCCTGGTTTTTGTTTTTAATACATCCTACCCATAGCTATTCTGGGTCTCAAAACCATTCTACCAGTCGCTGGATCTTTGGTGAGGGGAAATTGTTCATCTGCACTGTTATAAGTAAGCCAGTTTATTCACTTTTGCACATTTGTAGCAAAGAAAAAATCTTACATCACCACCTTCCCTTGTCCTTCATTCCCTTGGCCCCCAATTGCACACTTGATCAAGCAATTCAATTACCTGTGCAATTCTTGAGTAATTACTGTACACATGTACTCAGCCTATTATTGGAGCAAATTCTGCTGTGAGGTTTGTTAACATGGAGGCAAGGAAAAGTTACCAAAAGCAACTTTCAGGGTCAAGGAGGAAGAGAGAGGATGGACAAAGAAAATGAAAAAAGAATGATGGTGGCCTAGGTCTATGGTTCTCAATATTTTCTAGTGTCAGGGAACTTTCCTAAACTGATTTATCTGTTAAGATGTCACTTTCCATCCATAATAGAACTCACATGTACTACAGAGATTTCTGAGGAATCATTTTGGGGTAGATACTCACATTATGGAAGAGACTGCTAGATTGGTTTGCTAATTCACCATCTGTTTGTGTGAGCAGAGTATGCGCCTTGTCGCAATGTCCCACAACATGGTGTCACCAGGTATGTTGGCATCAACAGGTGGTGGGGTTAAAACACAGATGTGCTTGCTGAGCATGATGGAAGTTGCAGCTCAACATACTGTATTTATTGGGAAGCCTATTCTAGAATGTGCTTTTCTTCCTTGTCACCATTGCTCTACCCAACAATAATGAATTCCCCTTTATTCCCCCTTTAACCCTCAAAGCAAAGAAGGTACCTCACCACTTATACATATCCCCATCCTCCTCTCACCCATGAAACAGATCTAACAAAGCAGCAATGCTGATTTAGTGGTTTTAAAACAAGAAAACATTAAGAACACCAAGGCTACTTCTTTCCTTCCTGCTATAGGAACGGCTGTCCATTTCCTGGAGTGCAGCTTTACTGACCAGAGCTTTACCAGCTCTGGAGTGCAACTTTACTGACTTTTAAACCAAGAGTAGCACAGTATCCATTACCCAGCAAGTTTACCCACTCCACAGCAAAGTTAATAATCAGAGTGGGTGAGCAATATTATGCACAGACAACATGTCACCATATTGTCATTAAAAAACCCCACACATTTTGGAGTAAGTATCACTGAAACAGTAAAATGAGTTTGCATTTCCAGTTTGTAAATGAACCCAAACCAAAACTTCTCTTTGCAGAACTTCTGATAAAAACCCTTAACATTAAATGAGATTTTTCCTTTTCTTTGGCTGGGGCTTCTGGGCCAGAACCTGTAAAGGTAAAATTGTATCTCATACATACCTTGCTAACAATGTATATCAAGTCTCCTCTTTGGAAAGAAAGCTCATCTGGGTGGCTACCAGTACAGTCCCACAGACCTTGATAATAATTTGCATAACTTATCAATCCTCCTAAAACACAGAGAGAGAGAGAGAGAGAGAGTTAGGAAAAGACTACAGCAGACTCTCATACTCTGTTCTGTATTCCTTTCATATAGCTCCATAAAAAGTTGCAGAATTGTCAGGAATATGACAATAAGGTCTATGGTCTTTTTAACACAGCACTGGTGCAGAGTCCTGATTTTTCTCTTTTTTTCGTCAGCAGTCTGGCCTAGGACCTTTGCTTTTCAGAATGTGATGTTGGTTTTGTGCTGGTACCATAAGTCAAATAAAAAATGTTAGTAAAATATGAATTATGTGCTGTTTAGAACCAAAGTACATTTATTAAGTAGTCTGCCAAGACCCTCAGCAGCTTTCAAGTGGTCTATGGAAAAATATGATCTTCTGACTGATAATCACAAGGAAGGCTTCATTTCCCCTCAGGCAGCAAGGGAATGTCAAATCCTAGATTTTTTATTTTTTTTAACAATACTACTCCTGAATGCAACCTTTGCTGACTTCAACTTCTGGCAGCAAGCAGCAAGATGGGTGGGGACAGTATGTATTATATACAGACTTCCTGTAGCAACAAGATATTTTAGATTAGTCCTCTTACACAAGGACAGGATATTTTAGTTCCTCTAATTTGTGCATGGTTGCTAAATACACAAAACTAGACTTCCAATGTAGGCACTCTACTGCATTGTCACCTGAAGACTTGCAAACAATATCCTCAAGTTTCAACTACTTGCCATGTACAAGTTGTTTTTTTTTGCCAGACCAAAAACAGCAGAGCCAAAAACTATCCCAACACATCTGTTGTATTTTGCCACTGAAGTGGTTTTTTGTCCTAACCAATGTAATGTACTGGAATTTAAAAATGGCTCAAGCCATTTTTCAATGAACCACAATGCTGAGAAGGAGAAATAATATCAGTGGTTGCAAGTCAAACTCATTAAGGGAGTACACTGGAATTCCCAGGGGACAGGATGTACAAGGCATTAAATCCTTCTATTGACCTTCTATTCTTTTGGGGGCTGGAAAATACCCCAACAACTCACTCTGTGCAACCTTTTGTAATCCTGGGACTTGAGCGTCAACATAAGATTGCTTAAAATAATAATTACACAATCTTCAGGGCTCAAAAATTTTTGTGTTTTGCACTACAGTTCCATTGGCCATACTGATTGGGGGGGATTCTGTAGTCCAAAATGTCATTTTTCCAGGCTTAGAAGTACTCAGAGGCACTAAGACTAATACATATGAGCATGGAGTGATGGAGGGCAATAAGAAGAGGCGGTTAAAAATGGTGCCATAAGACCAAACAGGAAATGAGAAGGGCAACTCATGCTGCTACATTTCAAGCAAACCAGGCCTCAAGGACAGGCTGGAAATCTATATTTTGTGCAACAGAAACCAAATTCTGTGCCAAGAAATCCAATTCTACAACCAGAACAAAGCATACAAACTTGCTCACTGTATACTCATTCTGCTTAACAGACTCCATTTCTGCTATCCATTGGAAAGAGACCCAAAATAATACATAAAGCAAAGAGAGCATCAGAGCTAAACTTTACTGGGAACCTGCTTAAAACTTAGGCTTATATAACTGCAGAGGCCTAATTGCTGATAATGTGACTGCCGGCAATGTCCTCTTCACCAGACACTCTTTTTACAGAGCTTGGAAGTAACACTTTATAAGAAACAAACATTTCCTGTAATGTCTAATGTTTGGGGTGTAATGAGGCAATAAGGACAATAATAATAATAATAAATTACCTTAACCACTGCTAACATCATTATCTCTTTTTGTGTAATGTCTAATCTTTACTCATCAATCCTAAAACATTTTGTGTGTGTGTGTGGGGGTGTCACTGGGACATTTTTAAGTGCATTTGTAGAATAAAAAGCATAATATAAAGCAGCTAAAATCAACTTTAAAAGGCTGTTAGCAAGTTATGTTCTTGGGCAGCAAAGGCTCCTAACAAGTAACAAGTAGTGCCCAATTACTTATCCTATCTATCTCATAAGATAAGTAATTGTGCACCTAATACCCAAACGTATGTTTCAATGTTTTGATCATTTTTTATGAGAGTATAACCAGACATTTCAGGAGCAGGATTCCCATGCCTATAGATGCTAGAGCTTTTTTGGGGGGTGGGTGGGGGGGTGAACCTGTTTGAAAATTCAAAACTGAGGGGAGGAAAGTGGTGAGATTCCTGAAGTTTGAACCTGTTCCCTTCCTGAGTTGTCCTCTTTTGCTCAAAGCTTAGGACAAAACAGATTGCCACTAATAAGGAGTCCTGGCTTTATTATTGAATAGAAAGCACACAAGACAAGCGGTAATGGTGGGGAACATGCCCATTTTGAATTGGGTGTAAGGGACATCATGATAAGATCCATCTAGATTCATGTGGCTAGTTTTAGATTGCCTAAATATGCAACAACCATTTATTGGAAATGGGTAACAGCAGAGCAGCGAGAATGCAAGTCTCAGCAACAGCACATGAAGGAAAGTAGGTCTCTTTCTTTCATGTGAGATATTGAACAGGGAACTAGGGCTGATACACGAAACTGGGAAGAGAGCAAAGGAGCTCATGTAGAAAATTAAAAAATTGCTCAGGGCTCAGACGTTGTGGTCTAAAGAAAGAAGCAAGCCCAGGGCTTATTACTAGGCAACAATAAATGGGAGATTCAGGAGTCACACCACTTTTCCTCCCTTCAGTTTTGAATTTTAATCTCACCACCACTACCCTCTGGTCAAATTTGTTTCTGTTCCGATCAGCTTGAAGTTATTTCAAGCTTTGCCCAGGAGGATGAAGTTGGTTCATGCTTTCCAGTTCCTGATGCAATATAGAACTACAACAGCAGCCTCATGAGTAACACATTTACACATCTCTGCCCCCCAAAATGAATGCTGTGCTACTCCAAATTCTGTATTGCTAAAAGTGCTCATCTATGCAAGTTGCCCCCTCCCATCATCTCCAATCTAAAGCTTAATATTTATACAAGTCACTCTGGAATGTGATAAGCTCACACCAATTATTGCCAATATAGCTATGAATAAGGAACGGAGGGTCTGCACACTGCACCCCTCAATAAATGGAGATGTATGATTTAGACTGGGAACTCATTTTGGGGTAAATTATGTAAATGTAATTTCTTTATTCAGGCTATTAACTCAGATTTCTATTAAGTAAGTTGGAATTTTAAGTAGGATTGCCAGGTTAGCAATATCCCATTTCCTGAGATTTCTGATCCAAAATCAGAGGTCTAATGTATGTGACAGGCAGACAGAGAGACAGACAATGTAGAGACACAATGTTGAATTTAAAGGTTTGTGAAACACAGCTGTCAAGGGTTTGCTGTCCAGAATCTGTCTGGAGAGATTGGTGGGTGTAGGTTATAGTGCACAATAAGGAGCAATTGCATTAGCACAAAGGAACACTAATTTTAAAAATAAGATGTGGGACAAAAGGAGATTTGGATCTAGTGCTAGATCTCTGGGTGATCTGCAGTATACCAGGATGAACCCCCAGGCCACTAGCATCTCATTTAATGAAACCTAGAAAATGACCCCAAAAACTTTTGTCTCAGAGCCAAAATCTGAAACTGGGTAACTCCTAAGTAATCCAGGAGTAAACTTTAGCCTCCTGCTTTCCCACCTGTAATTTTCATTTAAGGAATGGCTCCAATTTGCTTCCACATGAGGCTTCTTCAGAATTGCCAGGGCATTTCTTGACTTGTATTCAACAAAGGTCCTTTGTAGATTTAGCTAGAAGTTTCTTCCATGCGGCCTCTTTCTCTAACTGCTTTCTATTCAATGTGGCCAAAGTATTTAACAATGAATTGCCTCTTAATCAGTGAGTACCTTTCCCAACAAGGATGAGAGGCTTTAATAATGGTTCTCACTCTGTTTTTAAAATGGTAAAATAGCGCTGTTGTACATCAAAATCAAAAGGAAAAAAACACACCTCTGCATCTGGGAAACAAGAACCAATGCTGGTATACTAAAGAGCAATCACAGGTAGAAGATGCGAAAAGAAAGCTTCTAATTTAAAGGCAATAGCATCTTGCTTATCCATACTAGACAGGCCGCCACTGCCACTGTTTTTTAATTGGGAGGAAAAGGTTGCAAATTAGGTGGACGGAGGAAATAAGAGAATGATAAATAAAACAGTAGAGAGGAACTGATTGGCAAGGTATTATCTGAATTCTCCAATAAAAAGATGAAGGCAATTTTGTTTTGGCAATTTTAGACTGAATAATGATTACGGAAGCAACCCAAGAGTAAAAACTGGTTTGATTAAAACCAAAAGACTCCTTTAAAATTCTTTCTAGTATTTTATCAGGATAGGATGGTTCAGCATTGCAATGCATGTTGTTTTGCATAAAACTCATAAGTGAGTTAGTAGTTAAAATCCATACATGTGCCTCCTAGAAATTTTAGTGTAATTTTCAGGAAAAAATGGAGAGTTTTCTAAAATATCTCGGGGCACAACCAGATGGGGGAAGTCGGAGTGATCCAGTTTGTGCTTAAAAGCTTCTTATATTTGGTGTGATCTATTTTATCTTGCACTTGAGTGATCTTTCCATTCTCAGGGGAGAGGTTGTTTTTTTTTCTCACAGAGAAAGGTCCAGATAGCTCTTTGGATTGTTCCAATTTGTCCCTGTTTCAATTACTGAACCCCCGTACCCAACCCCCATTCTGCAGGCCATGGTGACTTCCACCTTTGTTCAATAAAGTAATTGACATAGCGCTATGGCAATGCATCAGCTAGCATGAAATTTTATTATAACCTATTATACCAAAAGACACCTCCAATGGATTAAAGTTGTATTGTGTTGCTTAAGAAATATTTAAAAAGATGAAAATAGGGGAGGGTTTCTTTCTCCACCCTCCCTTTTAATATCACAACCCACTGAATATATCACAGGGTTGTCACATCAGATAACACCAACCACAGCTCTATTTGAGTGCAAATTAACCCATTGCATGGGCTACAGAACTGGAAAATCAGGAGCACTCCCAATCACACTAAATAAACTGCCGCCCTAGCACTGTGCCAGAAAGGAGCAGGACAGGTTGTAAAAGGAGTGGGATGGATCATTATTATTGAAAACATATGTTGTGGTCGCTGGAAATTAGGGTGAATCAAACCACACAAAAAACAAACCAAATAGTAAGCGACAGTATCTGCCCATCAAATCACTCTCTGAGCTACTTTGTAAATTAAAAGAAGAGATAAGATTTGCTGAACCTGAGCTGCTAAACAGATGTACATCTTGGAGTAACATGGCTAGGAAAATGTTTGAGAGGAGAAACAAAACAAAAAGAAAATGATTACAATAATTTGTTTATATAGTGCCCCTCCTTCCAATGAGGTTGATTTACATGGATATAATAATATAAAACAACAATAAAAGCATATTAGAAACCATTAAAATAATTTTAAAAAGTAACAGTAGGCAGAAAAAAACTTAAGCACATTACTTAAATCCAACAATGCAAGGTTTATTATTTTAAGTGCTCCGAAAACTATTTTTAGTGACAGTGTTAAGGTTTGGAACAAATGAAGTAGTAATATAAAATAAACAACTTATGTGTATATGAAGAGTCTGAGTACATTTTTTTATTACAGAATAAATCAGTCTTGTCTGAGGTGGGAGCAGAGATTCTTGCTCTCAGTGAGCACTTTCTGTTAACTTCTGGAAGACTTGAGTCACATATCGATTTGGGTATAAATTAAGATCAGTTTAATCTCTAAAATTCGAGTCTAAATCTCTCCAATTGCTTAGTGTAGGAAATAAAAACTACCTCCCTCATAAAATACCTCACCCAGGTTGGAGATTAGAATATCATCTAAGTGGCCTTGATGAACCAGAGTTTATTTGCATGCTCCTGTTTCCTGTGCTGTGTGCAAAAGATGACACTCAAAAGTGCAGGAAACCCAAAGCAGCTCCACCTAAGTGCTTCTTTCCTGAGTGGGGTTCTGGCAGGGAGAAAAGCAGGGAGAAAAGCAGGTGGGATGGTGGAGAGAGTGAGCAAGAGCGAGGGGTGCATGGGACAGAGCTGGTTCAGGAAGCAGGCTTTCCGCTCAGCTCCTGCATGGCTGAATTCTCAAGGAAAAAGCAAGGGTGGAGGCTCTATAAGAGCAGTCCCCTTGTGAGTGCCAGCCAGGAGCAATGGTTGAGAAAGCCAACTTTCCAGTCAGCAGCCCTTCCTTGCTTTCTTTTCCTCTTGGCTGTAACTCTCCTTCTGCTCTGCCTTTGGTTTTTCAGAAGTTCTTTATCCACCTTCTCTTCTCTCTCTTTCCACCCCCCTTTTCTTTCAAAAGCTCTTCCTCTTTTGCCTGCCTCTTTCCCATCCACACTTCTGTCACCCAAGTTTTATGAGCTTGGCTCCTTCTCAAAGGCTTTCTGGTACCTGTTTTCTGAACTAAGGGATGGTTGGGTGGGGGGACAGTAAAGGAAGATGATTCAAAAGATTCATACTGGGTAGGAAAAAAAAAACATCTACACCAACAACTGGACGCTAAATCAGGAAGCCAGATTAATGGAAATAAACAACCTTGATGTCTTAAAAGATATCATAGATACAGAGATGAAGGAGGAGTGTGTACTGCGTAGTTTCCTTTTCTATTTTTCAGTCTGATGATAAGCCTTTTTTTTTCACTTTGAATCAAGAAAATTCAGAGCTTTGAGAATTTACGTTTTTGACTAAAAATCCCCAAATCCTCCAGCTAGCATGGTGAATGGTCATACTGGGTGCAGGACTAGGGGAGCTGTAATCCAAAAAACTAGTTGTTTTTTAAATACTAGTTTACCCCATGGACCAGTTTTTGGAAACTAGTATTGGGAACTGGGAAATCTTACTTATGCTCAAATTGGCTTAATTTGATGTGACAGTCAGAGTAAGGTTGTTCTCACCCTTTCTCCTGTATTAAACTTGGCCATATTCTTTGCCTTTGGAGGTATGTAAGAACTGATTTCAAGTGTTGGCACATATTTTGTACTGCTTGATTACAGACTACCCCAAAGTGGGTCATTCCCATAACAGCCTTCTGCTGGTTGAGTGTCAAGGTCATCCTATAGATAAAAGTATCTGCTTTCCCTGGGTTTTTGTTTGTTTGTTTGTTTTTTGTACTCTTCATCATACACTGAATGGCTGATCTGTGAGTATGCTGTATGGCAGAAATGGCTCAAAACAATTTTCTATCTGAGGAGAGGTACAAAACTGAGCCCTCCCCCCACAAGTCATGGTGCATACTTGCAAAGCCTACCAAGTGGTTTTGACAGAGGAGGCAGACAATTCCTCAAGCACCTGGAAACAGAGATACAATTATAACAAAGTAAAAACCCAACAATTTGCAGCCTTCAATGACAGCCAAAATCTGATGCTGAAGGCAACTGCCTCCCTCTGTCTAATGGTAGGACCCCAAGTAGAATCCCAGACTCTGGATGGAACCAGGCTGATTTGGGCTAATCCAGATCAGGTCCAAATTGGATTGGGACAATCTGTACTGGGTCCAAATCAGACTGTTTCCATGATCTCCACAGTCAAAAGAAAAGAAAAGCTAGAGTACGTGTCTCCAATATGCTGCAGAACACCCACATAAATGAAAATACCAGGTTTGAGAGAAAGGGAAGGGAAGCTGCTTTTTGCTCTTTGACAGCAATAGCTTCCAGTGTTGGGCAAAAATCCCAGTATCCCTCTCCGATTACCATTCGCCTGCTAGTTCTCTGTCAGCATGAAAACAGATTTTGAAAGATCTTTGTTGGAGTTTGTTGGCAGTTTTCGGTTTACTGTAGCTTCTGTTCTCTTTCCCATCTACCTTCAGTCCTGTCCTAACACTTTCCCAACCCAGTCCTCCCTTTCCTTCCTTTTGGCCTGTCCAGACTGGTATATAGATCGGTATATGGATCTCTGTTGGTATGGTTTGGTTCAGATCAAATGATGGAGTCCACACATATTTCTACTTAGATCAATCCACCCTGCCCATTTAAGAGCTGTTGCACACCTTTCTGGCACAACACTAGGGCACGTACACTTTTTAGTATGATTTACTGCGGTCCTAATTGACTCATTGTGCAGCCTGTGTGGATGGGTTATTGTGCTCTGTTGTAAATCTATTTTATAATTGATTTTATTTACCATTTTTAATATAATACTTGTTTAATTCTTTTTAAATATTTGTATACTTACTGTTTTTAGTTTTTAAATATTGATTTTTAAATGATGTAAGTCACCTTGTCTTCTTTTAAAGAGAAAGCTGGGTAAAATATTTTGAATAAATAAATAAAAATAAATGGTTAAGTCACACCCAAATGGAGCTGTAGGTGGCATTATCAGAAGTGACAACTTTGTGACATAATAGGTGGGTTGTGACATTAAAAGGGAGGACAAAGAAACCTTCTCCTCTATTTTCGTCATCTTCTCTTTTTTTAGTATTTTCCTAACAGATGTAGCGCAATGCTAATATTATGCTAGGTTGATGCATTGCTCTTTCAGTAGGCCACTTACTTTATTATTTTTTAAAGGAAAGCCATTGAAGCTGGCTGAATGTCAGCTGCCAGAAAAACAGGGAAGGGGTCTGTGCCTCCCGAAAGGCACTGCAGGTCAAGCAGAGCCCTGGCTGAGAAGAAAAAAAAGGGGGGGAAGGGGGGGGTTCTCTATTTTGTCTCCCCAACCTTCACCCCAACATTTATCCTTGGGCCAGTACAGCCACTATGAACTTGCCCCAATGCCGCTGTCACCTCTCTATTCACAAATAAACCAGGTAAACTTACTCAGGAGCAAACTGGATAAATGTATTCTCGAAGACTTTCACGGCCTGGATCTGATGGTTGTTGTAGGTTTTTCAGGCTGTTTTGGCTGTGTTCTGGAGGTTTTTCTTCCTAACGTTTCGCCAGTCTCTGTGGCCGGCATCTTCAGAGGCCAGGAGTTAGAACTCTGTCTGTGTTCTGGTCAGAGTTCTAACTCCTGTCCTCTGAAGATGCCGGCCACAGAGACTGGCGAAATGTTAGGAAGAAAAACCTCCAGAACACAGCCAAACAGCCTGGAAAACCTACAACCACCAAACTGGATAAACCTTGCTCATGAGTAAACCAGTGATCCAAAGACCTGTGTGGACCCTTCTCAAAGAAGAATAAACATCTCCAGTGTGAATGGAAGGATTCCCCTTTGTATTTGTTGTTTGAATAAGTTTGTGCGTTGAGCTCAGCATTGTTTTAGCAGCAGTTTTATTAGGCAGTGGCACTGCTTCTTTCTCTTATCTGCCCCCGCCCCCATAGGTTAGGTTTCCAATCTGTGTTGTCTATAGTGTTTGTTCTTTTTAAAATTATTTTTCTCTTGTATCTGTCTGTTATACAGTATACGTGTGTATAATACACCCAGCATAAGTCTTAATGCCCAAGCAGCACACCCTCATCACAGACACTACCATAGTACAGAAAAACAGCATGCATTAGCCAGCATACTGGCCAGAATCCTGTTGATTTCATGCAGCGTATGTAGGTAATCATATACGCAAATTTACTGGTGATGTCAGCTGTTTGTCATGCTGCCCTGCTTCCTTGGGTCAGGGAAGCAACTGCATGCCCGCTCATGTGATAAACAGCAAGTGGAGACAGAAAAACTGCTGCACTCTTATATTTACATACGAATACTTTCCTAATGGGATTTTGGCCATTAAAGCAAAGGTGACTAGCACAAAACCTCATAGATGTACCTGTCTGCAGTTTGTCTGGGACAATTTTCTCCAGAGGCGCTACTATGCTGCCACATTTCATGCACTTTTGTGAAGAAGCTAAGATGCTACAGACATTTTTGAGGCAAATATTAAGGTAGCTGGCACAAAACCCTAAATCTGCAATTTGGCAGAATCAATCCTCTTAAGCAGCTATCATGTTTCCACATTTCATGCATTTATGTGGAAACAAGAGTTATGGCCATTTTGGTTTCCTGGTGCAAATCAACAAGCAACATAAAATTTTAAGTTTCTTGATTTTGACTCTGATACTGGTTCAGATGAGGTAGATCGAAAGCAGTCCAAACTGAATCAAGGCTGAATGAATTAAGGATGAATCTGGATAACCAAACTGGATGCCACAACATGGAGAGTGGGTTGCACAGTCCTAATACACATGTGTGCAAAAACAAGTTTGTTTCATACATATATCATATTGCTAAGTGTGCACCTTAGAAATCTTACATGTGCAACATAAAAATGTAGCATCTCATGCAGTCTATCCAAACTTGAAACTATGGTAACTACATTCTGTGCAACTTAAAAATGCTGCATTGTAACAATTACAGTGTGTGCATATGTTTTACCTGTTTTCTCTACATTTCCAGCATCTTCCTTGTCAAACAGAGCAGGGATGTCAAGATCCTCATCTAAAGCAAGATAAGGAAGAAAATAAATCTGGCAGTCTGTTTATAAGCTAATTGTGTCACATTATAATCTGGATTTCAGAACCAAGAAAAGTCTCAGAATCATCACTGAAACAAATACCAATACCTGTTGATGACAATCATCAGGAAAATCATTTGCTTTAAAAACTATTACGTCAAGCTTTGGATTGGCAACTAATGTGAACTGCACTAATGTGAACTGCTGAATAGGTATTGGACCAAGCAGGATCATCTGTCCCAGATGGATCCAAATGGCTTTCTGAATGTGCTTGGGGAGCTTCTTCCTTTGTTTGTTGGTGGCATTGACTGATCCACGGCACACTGAAATAGTGATTGACACTATCACTTCTAAGTGCACCTCCCCAATTCTAGAGGCGGGTCAGCTCCCTGGTATAACAGAGAACTGAGGGCAATGAAACAGAAGGGGTAACACCTAGAGCTTAACTGAGGGAAAACTCAGAGTGAATCAGACCACATATGGGCTGTAATTTTATCTGAAAAAAGTACACTGCTGTGGCTCAGGCAGCTGAGAAAGCCCATTTTCTGCTACCATCATGACTGCATAATTTGTATAGTAAAGGTTAGCAGATGCTTTGACTGGAGGGACTGGTTAAGTACCCACGTCAGTGCCACATCTTTTGACCACATGACTTGAGCATTCATAATGTGGCCAATCTATATACTACTTTCAGGTGTTTCTAGGGACACACAAGGCCTGCCCAGGTAGACTATATTTTTGGTGGTAAAGCTTTTGTGCAGTACCATTACAGTCAGTCCTCTTATTCCCTTGCTGTTTGGCAACGACAACCTATATAACCAAAGCTTAACGTATAGAAATGGAAAGGAAAATGGGTTATCACCTGCTAGCAGAGGGAGGTAATATTTTAACACATGCCCCATAAAGCTATCAATTGTTATTTAAGGCAGTAATAGCAATCACTTGTTATAGCGTCGTAAATTTACATGGCACTTTATAAGCATAACACAAGCGGGAAAGCTTCCTTAGCTTTGACAAGTATCTCCGGTCTCACTAAAGAGAAGACAATGAATGAAACACACTGTCAGGAGATGATGGAGGCCACGGGAAAAGGAAAAGGGAGGGGGCGGAAGAACAGGCTTGGCAAAAGAGGATAAAGGGCTCCAGAAGGAAGCCAGGGTTAAGAGACATAACACAAAATAGAGTCTAAGTACAGGCAACCACTGGGAAAAAGAAGCTTATCATAGGGTGCATGTGGCCACTTGGTGAGTTGGTCATTTCTACCTCTTGCTGCATGGTAAATCTGTTTTTGATCAGATTTCTGGTCAAGTGTAAATTGCACTTTAACAAAATCTCATCACACAGTATTGCACTATAGTGATTGATCATTTGGTAAACAGTCATCATCTGCCTGGATAGCACAGTAGTTTGGGGCACTTGGCTGTGGACCCAGGGGGTCAGGTGTTCAAATCCTTGGAAAAGACCCAGATGTACCACATGACTTGGAAGTTGCATTGTTATAGAATACCACCACAAGGAGGGATTGGTAAACTACCCCTGAGTATTTTACACCTAAGAAGCTCTGGCAAAGGTCACCATAAGTCAGAATAGACTTGACAGAAGGTAATTAATTATTTCCCCTTCATGGATTGCTGCCTTGTCGTGGCGAAGGGGCTTGAGTAATTCAGAGAAGCTATGGGCTATGCCGTGCAGGGACACCCAAGACGGACAGGTCATAGTGGAGAGTTCTGAATAAATGCGATCCACCTGGAGCAGGAACTGGCAAGCCACTCCAGTATCTTTGCCAAGAAAACTCCATGAACAGAAACAAAAGGCTAAAAGATATGACGCTGGAAGATGGGCCCCTCAGGTCGGAAGGCGTCCAACATGCTACTGAGGAAGAGCGGAGGACAAGGACAAGTAGCTCCAGAGCTAATGAAGTGGTTGGGCCAAAGCCGAAAGGACGCTCAGCTGCAGACGTGCCTGGAAGTGAAAGGAAAGTCCGATGCTGCAAAGAAAAATACTGCATAGGAACCTGGAATGTAAGATCTATTAACCTTGGTAAGTTGGATGTGGTCGAACAGGAGATGGCAAGAATAAACATTGACATTCTGGGCGTCAGTGAACTAAAATGGATGGGAATGGGCGAATTCAATTCAGACGATTATCATATCTACTATTGTGGGCAAGAATCCTGTAGAAGAAATGGAGTAGCCCCCATAGTCAACAAAAGAGTGGGAAAAACTGTACTGGGATACAATCTCAAAAATGATAGAATGATTTCAATATGAATCCAAGGCAGACCTTTCAACATCACAGTAATCCAAGTTTATGCACCAACCACCCATGCTGAAGAGGCTGAAATTGATCAATTCTATGAAGACTTACAACACCTTCTAGAACTGACACCAAAGAAAGATGTTCTTGTCATTATAGGGTACTGGAATGTTAAAGCAGGGAATCAAGAGATGAAAGGAACAACAGGTAAGTTTGGCCTTGGAGTTCAAAACGAAGCAGGGCAAAGGCTGACAGAGTTTGTCAAGAGAACAAGCTGGTCATCACACTCTTTTCCAACAACACAAGAGGCGACTCTACACATGGACATCATCAGATGGGCAATACCGAAATCAGATTGATTATATTCTCTGCAGCCAAAGATGGAGAAGCTCTATACAGTCAGCAAAAACAAGACCTGCAGATGATTGTGGCTCTGATCATCAGCTTCTTATAGCAAAACTCAAGCTTAAACTGAAGAAAGTAGGAAACACTACTGGGCTAGTCAGGTATTTGTTGTTTAGTCGTTAAGTCGTGTCTGACTCTTAGTGACCCCATGGACCAGAGCATGCCAAGCCCTCCTGTCTTCCACTGCCTCCCAGAGATGGGTCAAATTCATGTTGGTAGCTTCGATGACAGGTGTAATCAGGTATAATCTAAACCAAATCCCTTATGAATACACAGTGGAAGTGAAGAACAGATTTAAGGAACTCGATTTGGTGGACAGAGTGCCTGAAGAACTATGGATGGAGGCTCGTAACATTGTACAGGAGGCAGCAACAAAAACCATCCCAAAGAAAAGGAAATGCAAGAAAGCAAAGTGACTCTAACAAGGCCTTACAAATAGCAGAAAAGAGAAGGGAAACAAAATGCAAGGGAGATAGGGAAAGTTACAGAAAATGGAATGCAGACTTCCAAAGAATAGCAAGGAGAGACAAGAGGGCCTTCTTAAATGAACAGTGCAAAGAAACAGAGGAAAAGAATAGAAAGGGAAAAACCAGAGATCTGTTCACGAAAATTGGAGATATTAAAGTAACCTTTTGTGCAAAGATGGACACGATAAAGGACAAAAATGGTAGGGACCTCACAGAAGCAGAAGACATCAAGAAGAGGTGGCAAGAATACACAGAGGAATTATACCAGAAAGATCTGGATGTCCTGGACAACCCAGACAGTGTAGTTGCTGACCTTGAGCCAGACATCCTGGAGAGTGAAGTCAAGTGGGCCTTGTGGAGGTGATGGCATTCCAGTTGAACTATTTAAAATCTTAAAAGATGACGCTGTTAAGGTGCTACACTCAATATGCCAGCAAGTTTGGAAAACTCAGCAGTGGCCAGAAGTCTGGAAAAGATCAGTCTACATCCCAATCCCAAAGAAGGGCAGTGCCAAAGAATGCTCCAACTACCGTACAATTGAACTCAATTCACACGCAAGCAAGGTTATGCTCAAAATCCTACAAGGTAGGCTTCAGCAGTATGTGGAACAAGAACTCCCAGAAGTACAAGCTGGATTTCGAAGGGGCAGAGGAACTAGAGACCAAATTGCTAACATGCGCTGGATTATGGAGAAAGCCAGAGAGTTCCAGAAAAACATCTACTTCTGCTTCATTGACTACACAACAGCCTTTGACTGTGTGGACCACAGCAAACTATGGCAAGTTCTTAAAGAAATGGGAGTGCCTGACCACCTTATCTATCTCCTGAGAAATCTGTATGTGGGACAGGAAGCAACAGTTAGAACTGGATATGGAACAACTGATGGGCTCAAAATTGGGAAAGGAGTACGACAGGGCTGTATATTGTCTCCCTGCTTATTTAACTTATATGCAGAATGCATCATGCGAAAGGCAGGACTGGATGAATCCCAAGCCGGAATTAAGATTGCCGGAAGAAATATCAACAACCTCAGATATGCAGATGATATCACTCTGATGGCAGAAAGTGAGGAGGAATTAAGGAACCTCTTAATGAGGGTGAAAGAGGAGTGTGCAAAAAATGGTCTGAAGCTCAATATCAAAAAAACTAAGATCATGGCCACTGGTCCCATCACCTCCTGGCAAATAGAAGGGGAAGATATGGAGGCAGTGACAGATTTTACCTTCTTGGGCTCCATGATCACTGCAGATGGGGACAGCAGCCATGAAATTAAAAGACGCCTGCTTCTTGGGAGGAAAGCGATGACAAACCTAGACAGCATCTTAAAAAGCAGAGACATCACCTTGCCGACAAAGGTCCGCATAGTCAAAGCTATGGTTTTCCCAGTAGCGATGTATGGAAGTGAGAGCTGGACCATAAAGAAGGCTGACCACCAAAGAATTGATGCTTTTGAATTGTGGTGCTGGAGGAGACTCTTGAGAGTCCCCTGGACTGCAAAGAGAACAAACCTATCCATTTTGAAGGAAATCAACCCTGAGTGCTCACTGGAAGGACAGATCCTGAAACTGAGGCTTCAATACTTTGGCCATCTCATGAGAAGAGAAGACTCCCTGGAAAAGACCCTGATGCTGGGAAAGTGTGAAGGCAAGAGGAGAAGGGGATGACAGAGGATGAGATGGTTGGACAGTGTCATCGAAGCTACCAACATGAATTTGACCCAACTCCGGGAGGCAGTGGAAGACAGGAGGGCCTGGTGTGTTCTGGTCCATGGGGTCACTAAGAGTTGGACACGACTTTGGCAGGGTTGAGGAGGAATGCCACCTTAGTAGCAGCATATATATATTTGATTTTATACACACACATATATATCTTAATAGCAGCATATATATACATGCTGCTACTAAGATATACGTATGTGTGTATAAAATCAAATATTAAATTTGTTCTAAAACACTTTCCAGTCAAAGCTGTGCTGCATGATTTCTTCCATTTTTCAAAATAGGATATAGAGTATTTTAGTACAAAGTACAAACTAGTTGGCTGCAAATAGTGCCCTGGGTGGCTCTTCAGGATATTTTTCATAGTGCAACCAAAAAACCCACTAAAAACAACAACAAAAACCCAAAACAAACAAACAAACAAAAACTACTGGCTTTCCCCCATTTTGTTGGACTGTGAAATATGCCACTAAATAGCATGCAGCTTGAAATGTGCGCCTAATTTGTTCCAAAAAGTTATTTTGTGTAAGTGTATTTCAGTAACATCTAAATACTTAAATATTAAGTTATAACAAAAATACAAACCTATACTTTAAAAGTATTTCTGGTGTAGTTTAAATGAAATTCAATTTAAAAAAAATGCTACTAAAATGGTGAGCACTTGAAAGAAATGCTGAAAGGTACTCTAACTTGTAATATTTCTGCACTATCCAAGCCTGAAGAAGTAGGATTTACTCATGAAAGCTTGCAATCTGTATTTTTTGGTGGTTCAATAATGATATCACCTTAGGAACTGGTCACATTAAGGAAATGTTCTCTAGTAATCCCCCAGTTAGTTGGTTGCTCCCCCCCCCCCCCCCAGTCACACGACACATGGTAAACATTGAAATATTTTCCCGGCCAGCGGTGTAATGGTGGAGGGTTTTCCCCTCACCAAAAGGGTTGTATTATTTTGTACCGCTTTTGTACTGGTGCATTCTTTATCGGGATTGCCTGGGTGCACGGCCTGCCCTGCTTCTTTTCAAAATCAAAGACAGGAAGGTGGTCACCATTATTGGAGTGTGCGTATTAATTTTTAATTTATTTATTTTTTGTAGCCAGTACATCGATACATTGGTAAAAGGATTTCACGGGGAGGCGCCATGATTACATTACTGGCAGGTAATATATATATTTTAATTTCTGTGGAGGATACATCAAACTGTTGGTATGCCAATGTCATGGGGAGTGTGTGATCACCAGTATTGCCACACATTTTTTTCACTGTCTGTGCATAGCTGCCTGTTTGTATGTATGTCTAGGGAGTGGCTGCCACCCTTTCTGCCAAGTAATAGTGGCACCACCATAGATGGCAGTCCTGTGTCCATCGTGAGCAATGTGTTTCTGCAGAAGCAGCCAGTACAACAGAGGATACTTTCCCAAACAGAACCCCCTTCCTGATATCAATGAATATCAATGATGTATCAATGAATATTTTTTTTAAAAAAATAAATAAATAAGGGGGCTAAATTGCCCCTTGCAGCAAGAGAGAAGATAAACTGGTACCATGGTGTAGCTGGCCATAACGATTCAAATAGGAGGAAATAAATTGGTAACGCTAAAGGTTTTTGGGATGTTTGCCCCAGTATATATACCATGTGACCATGATTCAGTACAACAGATGCATGGAAAGTATTGGAAGAACTAGAGAACATTTCCCACTTGTGACCCTCTTACTCTTGCATTTGAAGGGTACAGTGTGTGTGAAAGAGAAAGAAACTAAATGGTTTAAGATGAACTGAATTGGTACAGTAAATACTAATATAAACTGCATTTTGAATACTTTAAACAAATTTGATAAAGTATGGTCATTTTACATATTTTCTTTCACTTTAGTCAACCACAAGGGAGAAGTAAAGAAAACTATTTACTCTGACTAGTGGAAACTTTATTCATATTCACTTTCTAAGATTTTACTGGATTTTGCCAGCTGTCAATGCAATTTTGAGGTCCAGAAGCTTGCTTTTAAAAAATGAAAATGAAATGTGGGATTCTTAAGCTCTGAAGGCAGAAACAGATATGATAGATAGTCTGTAAGCAGAAGAGGAACATCCTTAACAGCTGATTGTATGTGAGTGTCATAGCAAGAGTTTTTCTTAGTTCCTGGAATTAGCAATCTAGCTTGTGTTTTTTGTGATTAGTCTTCAGTATTTAAAAATGAGATTCCTTTGAATTCTGATTTCTTACACATGAAAGACTTCCTCAGTCACCACTCTCTAACACCACTGCTTTCATCTCTGATTATGGAGTATTCATAATACCTGTTTTTACTCTGAATTCTGCTCTTAATATGAAATCCAGTGTCTGCATAGCATAGAGGTCTAGTTTTCAGCAAACAGAACAAATATCTGACAGGTGGTTAGAAACAAATCTAGTCAGCTATATGGATGTATTGTTTTGCTGAGATCATATAATTAGTCCATGGCATGTGTTCAACCTGCTATGCTGCACTTTCTGGAAGCCAAAGCTTTCCACCATTACCACTTTGTCTGGGGCACAGCTGTCTCTTACCCTCCATTCAAATCAATGCAAACCTGCTCAGGTCATCCCTCTGTGAATTCAGAATTGGATCTGAAGTTGGAGGGTCACAGAAACAGCTCCCCCTGTCCTGCTCCACCCCCACTATTAGATGGGAAAGTGGCACTGAAGATCTTTTCTAAATAAATCAGGCTTGATTGTAAAACCCAGGCCAATGACAAGATGCAACCTCATTAGCATTGATTTTAAAATAAATTATTGAGAGTGCCTCCCCTACTCCCACTTCTCCGCTCAGTGGATCTGCAAAGGAGAACTGTAAATGTTATCTTCTTGCAATGACTAAAAAATGAAAAAGGAGAAAAGGGGGAGGAGAGGAGAACCCAACAATAATGGAGCAATCAAACTACATTAATACTCTTCCAGGAAACACTATGTGAAAAAGAGAGGAAATGGAATAGACATGGCTCCTCCTCCTTTGCTTTTAGGGCAGCCTTTACAGCCCTTAGTGGTTTATCAGGGTCAGCCTTATGCTTCGTGCAGACCAAGATCCATGCCCCCTCCCCCCCACAAACGAAACACCTCCCCCCCCCCGCACAAACGAAACACCAGTGGCTATTTACCTTCTCCCCTCCACCTCTCTGAACCTGTTTCCCACCACCACCACTGGTAAAGAGAGGTAGCACCCTTTAGATGGGAATTATAAGGCTTCTAAGAGCAGCTGCACATAACACATTCTCTGATGCAGCAGATTTCCCTAGATCAGCGATGGTGAACCTATGGCACGCGTGCCACAGCTGGCACACAGAGCTCTTTCTGCGGGCACGCGAGCCATAAGTCGCCAGATCGCTTCCCCCCCCCCTCCCGCAGCCAAACCTCAGGAGGTTGCTGCAGCCGCGGTTCTGGCACTTTGACAGGCAGCGGGCCAGGATCCAGAGCAGCTGATGCTCGCAGCGGATCTGGAGTGGGGACTCAAGGCACCTCGGTGCCCGGGACTCCCCCTTCCGCCGCCACTTCCAGTTCCGCCACCTCCAGGAGAATATCTAGGGCAGTGGCGGCGAACGTTTTTGGGCCCGCTGGGTTTTTTTTTTTTTTCCCCAGTTTGGGCACTCGGGTCCAAAAAGGTTCGCCGCCACTGCCCTAGATATTCTCCTGGAGGAGTCAGGCAACTGCTGGGGTGTGGTGTGGTGAAGACACTTTGTTACTCTCCCAACTCATCCTGGATCTTTACACACTGCTGAAATCCAGCAATGCAGTGAGTCCTCCCGTTTTGCCTTAACAAGGCACTTATGCTCTGCAATAAGTTGTGCAGGGAGTGTGTGCTTTCTATTGAGAACCGGTGAGTGCTTCCAGGAACTTTCCAAGAATGTCAGTTGGCTCAAGAGCAAACTGAACACACCTTGTTTTAATGCAGAATTTCCCGTTAAATGAGTAAATGAATCTTTTTTTTTTTTTGCTGACAGTGGAAAATAAGGCCAATAGGACTAAAAGGAGATACTACAAAAATTCTGGTTTGGGGTCAGCATGGAGCCCTTCTGTTGCCCACCCCATCCTAGAGCAGGTGCTCTGGGAGATGTGCAGCATAAAAGAACATAGAGATGCGGAGCAAACATTGCCACCCATATTTCAGATTTTTGGATATTCCATCAGTAGTATCCTGTTTCCCCGAAAATAAGACCTAACCTGAAAATAAGCCCTAGTATGATTTTTCAGGATGCTTGTAATATAACCCCTACCCCAAAAATAAGCCCCACTTAAGTGAAACCCTGCCCTCCACCACTGTGCAGCAACCAGAAGAAGATGACATGACTGTATTTGAATACATTTAGATTGTTGTATATGAAAAAAATAAAACATCCCCTGAAAATAAGCCCTAATGCATTTTTTGGAGCAAAAATTAATATAAGACTATGTCTTATTTTCGGGGAAACACGGTATCTGTCTGAACTTAGGTAGTCGGTTTAGAATTCTGCACGTCCATTATAAGTAAATAACCAAGTATGCACAATGATGTATAAATGTCTTTGTTTTACCACTCAATGCTCAAAAGACTCCAATGTGTTTTCCTCCTACCTCCATTTAATTGTAATTACATCAAGATACAGATACAGGGTGTGATATCATAGAATCACAAAAGGCCTAACTAGTGATGAATAGAGGGGGACTCGACTAGCACCTCACAGGATTTGGAAACTATACTTCTATTAATGCAGCCTAAAATAGCATTTGTCTTTTTTGTACCACATCACACTGGTGGCTCATATTTAGCTTGTGATCTACGACAATTCTAAGATCCTTCTCGCTCGTAGTTTTGCTGAGACAGGTATCCCCCATCTTGTAACTGTGCAATTGGTTTCTTTTTCCGAGGTGCAGGACTTTGCACTTATCCCTGTTGAATTTCATTCTGTTGTTTTCAGCCCAGTGCTCCATCCTATCAAGGTCATTTTGAATTTTGTTTCTGTCTTCTTGGATATTAGCTATTCCACCCAATTTTGTATCATTTGCAAATTTGACAAGCATTCCCTGCGCTCCCTCATCCAAGTCATTAATAAAAATATTGAAGAGCACTGGGCCCAGGACTGAGCCTTGGGGGTACCCCACTTGTTACCTCCTCCCAGTTAGAGAAGGACCCATTAACTGTTACCCTCTGAGTACGATTCTGTAGCCAATTGTGTATCCATATGACACTCGATCTATCCAGCCCACATCTAGTTAGCTTGCTAATCAGGATATCATGGGACACTTTGTCAAAAGCTTTGCTGAAGTCAAGATATACTACGTCTACAGCATTCCCTCTGTCTATCAGGGAGGTTACCTGATTAAAAAACAAGATCAAATTAGTTTGGCAGGATTTGTTCTTGACAAATCCGTGTTGGCTTCTATTTATTACTGCATTCTTTTCTAGGTGCTTGCACAATGACTGCTTTACGATCTGTTCCAGAATTTTGCCTGGGATTGATGTCAGGCTTACTGGCCTGTAGTTCTCAGGTTCCTCTTTTTTGCCCTTTTTGAATACAGGGTATATATAGTGGATAGAGTGACAGATTAGGACTCAGAAGGCCTGGGTTTGAATCCCTGCTTAGCCATGGAAACTCACTCGGGGTGTGGAACTAGTAAAACCACTTATTAAATATCCCTCTACCTTTCTCTAACTGGAAAACTTTCAAGGATTTTTTGACCAATGTTTTACACTTGGAGAAAGTAGAAGAGAGATCTTTTCACACTTGAGTAGAGGTACTACATGTACTACATGGTCTTTGGATTTAATTTACATACATTAAAGATATTCAGACACTTTTCTTGTGAACCCCTCCCTGCTGCAAGATATCAGATGGATTGAAAGCCTGAAAGCATCTGAATTTTCCATGTTTGTAAAACAGATGGAAAGCTCCTGGTCAATCCAAAAAGCTTCATAGCACCTGCCAGCAGTCTTGTCCTATGTTGAATACAGTGTCCCAGATCACTTAAATCAGTAACGGAGTCAGATCACAAAGCCCCTGGTTGAAGCCTAAGAAAACACTGCAGTACTACCTCCCTGTTGCCTTGACCAAGATTTGGCCCTCTCTTACCTCTCTTAACTGTCCAGCAGCTCAAATTGCCTGGTAGGGCTGTTTAGTTGAATGAGTTTGAGACATCCCCCCCAAGGAGTCTCCTCTGTCTTGTTTTCTCTCTGCTTTTACTGGAAACTCTACACTCCTTTTCACATCTCAGGCTGCTATGCTAACCACATCAGCAGAGCCTTCCTAATGAGTTCACAGTGGTTTGCTGGGTTCTTGACCTTTGCCCCAAACTGAGCCAAATTTCCCCAGAAAAGTTTCCCAAGTTGCCTCCATCTGTTGTCTGCACTACTTTGAAATCAAAGAAGGCAAGGAAGAAACGGTACATTTTTGTACCATTCAGGATTAGAAATAAGTCTTTAGTTCAGTTGTTCCTTAATTTGGGAACACAGAGGTTCTTGGACTGCAAATCCCAGAAGTGGTGATAATGACCTGTGATAGCTAGGGCTTCTGAGAGTTGTAGGGAAACAACCTTTGATACCCAACTTTGGAAACTAATGCTGTAGTCAAACCCATCTTCCCTAAAGCAGGATGCAGCCAAGACTCCAATCAAAGCCTAACTTAAAAATCTATTTTTCATTCAACAGGACCAAGTTGTTGGAGGCACTGCATAATAACAGACGCCCCAGCACACATACAAAACACATCAGCTCCAACAATGAAAAAACAAATGGCTATCAAACACCTGAAATGAATGCTAAAGTTTCTGGATCAAATATCCAAAAGTAACCATTCCATCAGACTATGGAGCGAGGAGATAAGAAAAGCAGGAAACTGATGGCTCTGCACAGAGACCCACTCTGCCAGGTTCCTTCCTTCATCAAGTATCACTTTCATCAGACTCCTTTCTCCATCGACTGATACCTATCAGTTGGGAAGACAGAACAACTCCTCCTGACATTCTGTCAGTCTGTAATGGAGGGAAAGGATAGAGGCAAGGCTACCACCAACTCTGCTGAGAGACCAACTCCAGCTCCTTCCTCTGTCAACCATCACCTGTCTTCAGCCACTCCATTTGGTGGCAGAGGAGAGAGAAGAGGAAAGAAGGGCCACAATTACTTCTAGTAGAGAAACTGGCTCTAGTGACACATCATAATGTGAGTTCATTTACTGGGATGGGGGTTGAGCTGTAGCAACACATGCTCCTGTCAATGGGAAACTGACTTTATCAAGGATTACAGGAAACTGCCCTAGATCAAGTCAGAGTACTCAACTCAGTTTTGATGGGATGAAGCTTTCTTGTATCTCAGACAGAAAGTCTTCTGTCTCATCTACTACATTTCCCTTTAAATGGATGTCCCAGGAATGGACTGTCAGCATAAAAAGCCTATAATGTACAGCACAGCTTCAAAAAATATTGTTTGGGGCTGGATTCTGTGAATTTTAGTGGGAAAAAAATAGCTTTTCCAAATCCCACTATATGGTTTCTAGCGCAGAGAAGAATGAGGAAGGGGGGGAAGATTCTTCTTATGTGGGACTGTATGGTAAGCAAGTTATCCTCTACAACACAGTGGTGTAATTTCGGGCACAAACAAAACAAAAGTAAAAAAAATTAAGGAGACAAAATGTTGCAGTACCTAAAGACTAACTGCTATATTTTAATGTGAGCTTTTGTGGACAAGTCCACTTCTTCAGATAGTTTTTGTCTTTTTTTAATTTTTGCTTTGTTTTTGCCCGACATGCAACTATAGACTAACCTGGCTACCTCTCCTAAAACTACAACAGTGGTGTAAGTTTTCAGTCACTGCTGGCTCAGTCAGGGCTCTGGCTACAAGCCATATGAATGGAATCCAAGGGAGACCCACCAAAGGAATGGAGCTGAAACATTAATATCATAATTAAATGCCAGGCTTTCCCAGTTACATGGTGCCCTTAAAAGCATATGATGGATGGTGGTTTTCAGGAAAGAAGCCACTCAGGCTTTCCCCCAGGAAACTGCTGCCAAGCAGACTGCTCACTGGCCTGCCTTTCACACTGAGACTGAAAAACAAATTGCCCTCCAAGCTGGCTTCTTTCACCCTTGTGCACCCATAATGTCCAGCCTAATGTCTGAGGGACAGGCTGGAGCCCTGGGTGAATGAGGAGCAGTTTAAGTGTGCCCCTCTGCATTATACAGGACAACCTGCTTGTTGTACAGAATTACTTCTCAAAGAATGACAAGAGTCCACATAGGAACTACAAGCCTACTGCCAAATATAGATCACCATTCAGGCTACACACAAACTGTACGGGAACGACAAGGCATGAAGTCTTGTGCATCTGTTAGTTCTGAATGTGCCAGGGGATTCCGTCACTTTGCTGCAACAGTTTAAACACAACCAACTCACTGGGGAAATGATGACACCAGTTCTTTCACTGGAGTGGTGATGATGGGCAGATTCAGGAAGGGGCAATTCTCAGTTTTTGAGAAAGATTCACCACTTCTGATACTGGGGGGAATATATACCCCTTGACCTACTGACATAAATGAGATGGATAATGTAAGATGGGTAATACAAAGCAGCTATGATGATTCTCAAATGTAAAACCTTCCTGTTCAGCATAGCACTGACTACAAATGCAAGCAATAAACAGGGGCTGGGAATTACCACTATGCCATTCTTGTGAACCCCCTTTGAGCAACTGGTCATTGTATAGAGGCAGGATTATGTGTGGCAGAGATAGGAACATGTGGCCTTCCAACTTTTGGACTGAAACTCCCATCATCCCTCGCCACTGATGAGGGCTGTTGGGAATTGTAGTTCAACAACACTGGAGTACCACACCTTTCTTATACCTGCTGTGGCAAATGAACCTTGGGTCTGATCCAGAGTGGCAATACTAAAAATTCAGCACAGATTTGCTTCATTTCAGTCTTGTGCAGTATGTGTTTGTTTTTTATTATGATGATCAAATAAAAATCTCAGTTGTGGTTGAGCATTCCTTTTTTTTTAAGAATGGAAGGGAGTGAGACTGTGGCAGAGGAAAGAGAGACAGAGAGAGAGAGAGAAAGATAATTTCCTCAGCAAGTCATCGTCGCTAATGAAGTTTTACAAAAACAGATACAACCAAGGAAAAATAAAATTTCACAGGTGATAAATTTTTCCAATTTCCGAGGCAGAATTCGATAGGATTGTTAAATTAAGAGTGAAGGTGTCTGTTAGGAGGCAACGAACAATGATGGGTAATTTTATAGAGTGGAAAATTGAATCAAATTGCAACATTAAAACACAGCTCCTTGGAGGATCTGCCCCGTATGCAGGCCTGTTCCAGTACATCAGTGGGAGACTTGGGGGGAGGGGATGTTAAAATGGTTTGACTATGTAGCTGCATGTTGCAATGAGTCCTGGCCCCAGACATCTTCACAAACACTCAGTTCGAAGTTGGGATGGAAAGGGTTGTAAGTGGAGGGCCAGAAATGGTGGGGGGGGGGGGGCAGAATATTATCTGCAAGGGGATGGAAGGGATCTGATCTGCTTCAGGTATCAAGAGAAACCCAGACCTAAATCTAAGCTGGGTCTCAAAGCTCACCCTTGGAATGGGTATGGGAGTAAATACACAAGTATCTACACAAGTTCCGAATATCTTATTCTCATGCATACTGTGCTATTGTCTCCTGCTTCTATCTGGTAATCAATTATGACTATATGAGACGGAATGGGTAAATCAGGATGCTACTGCATGTGAGAACAAGGAGAGGAAACTCAAGGTCCACTTATATTTGTAAAGCTTGGGAAAGTGTTTTTGTTTTATTTTGTCTGTTTGTTGTTGTTGTCTCTCTCTCTCTCTCTCTCTCTAACTTTAATTTCCAGAACATCCCAGCCAGCAGGTGAATAACTGTTCCATAATCTGATAAACTGGCTCTTCGGCAGAAGGGTAAAGGGTCAATATTTTATAAATACTGATGTAAATCTGCCAAGTTGAATCTGAATGGTATGAACAAACGCTTTAACTAACCCTCTTCTTAACAAAGGTGGCATGACCCTTCATTATCCAGTCCCTGAAGCTGAAGAAGCTATCTTGGGAGCATGGGTTGGCAGGACCCTCGTTTCCAGAAGATGAGTCTGCAACTCCAGCCCAACCTACAGAATGGACTGATAATGGGGACACAGTTATGTCTCAACTGTCCCCTTTCTCTGAGCACATCTTTGTACAGGGCATCACAAAATATCTTCTAGAAGCACAGAAAAAGAGGCACCAAAGAATAGCTGGTACAGGGCATTTTGCTTCTGAGGAAATGGACAGGGTGGAACCCTTTCCCCAGCCCATGTACAGAAAGTGACTGAAGTGCAGTATTCTTTAGTGTATTGTCAGTGTGTATACTTTTGCACTGATAGTGGTTAGTGGCTTCCACTCCACCAGAGAACTGAGGCTAGATTAGGAGGCATAGGATAGGTGAACAGAGAATTCAGGTATGTGGGGAGTGCACGCAGGAGCTATGATTGGAAATGTTACTCGTAGGTCTATGGGTACAGCAGTGGATGAATGGGAAGGTGGGCTATTTCTCCAGTATCAAGTAAAAGATTGTTCACATGGACTCACTGTCACTTTCTTTGATGCTTGATAGTACAGAAACACTAGTTTTGACTCTCATATAACCTTTCTTCCTCCCATTCCTGGAATAATCTAAAACAGGTCTCCATCTCTCATCAGCCCCACCCAGTAATGCCAGTGGTCAATGATGACCAAACCTTTAGTCCAGCAACATCTAAGAGTCACAGAGGCAAGGTCCAATGGTGGACATCTGCTGGCAGAATGGTGGAATTCCATTCTTCCACCTTACTAGAGCACTCCGTGTGCCTCAAAATTGCCTCTGGAAGGTTGGGGAAATTCTCTACAGCAAGTTTTCAGATGGCAGGATGACACAGGAGGGGTGGCACAGGAAAGTTCTGCTGGTAGATTTAACACCTGTTCTTGAAGGAGGAACGGGATGCTGTGTGAAGTTGTGCCCTATTAGAAAGTTGTGAGAGACATCAATAGATACACTGAGCTCACATTCAAAATGTAACTGCTTAATTTCTTGGGGTAAGAAGAACTTCCCTCCCAATCAGCTTTCTCCCCTTTTATTTTCTTTGCAGTGTGCAACTTGGCTTTCTTATTTGAGTTGTCTGTGGCAATTTGCTCTGCAGTGGGAAAATTCACTTTCTGCCAGTGAACAAATTAGGTATCTAAGGATCCTGTACTCTTGAGTATCTCTACAAAGAAAATGTGGTGATTTCAAAGCCGTATGACTGCATCCCAAAAGCTGCAGTTCCTCTTTTGCTCTAGTTCAGCACTTCTGAGTGCAGAACAGAAATGTTTTGCCCATGAATTGCTGTTGTAAATATGCAACCTGTCCTATAGGATCTGGTGTACACACAAAAATGAGGGTAGACACATGTGCAAAAATAGCCTAGTTAGCTACACAGCATCACTGTCATGACCAGTGTGCTAAGAGCACAAAGGTAGATCTGGTCTATCAATCTGCCCTCCTTGTGAATCCACAGCCTGATGGTATCAAAGGAATCCTGGGTGAACTGAGTATTCTGAGGTATTGTGCATATTGATAGACCAGATCTACCTCTCTGCTTTTTGCACACTGGTCATGACAGTGATGCAGAGTAGGTAGCTAGGCTATGTTCCCAAGCTGACTATCCACATCTTAACAGGAGGGTGAATGGATATTCACCTCCAAATATTGTTATGAGTTTTGTTGTCTTGATTAGCATGAATGGGCCCTATCACTAGGTTTCACCTGACAGACTAATGGGTAATCAGGGACTTGACAAAAGAATGTTAAAGACTAGGGATGTTTTCCTTAATGGCCTGGAAATCTCTCTCCCATGCCTTCTGAATGTGACATCAATCAGAGGTAGTAATAGGAGAGGTAAGGAAACAGATTGTAACAGGTTTCAAGCCTGATAGAAGCAAAGAGCTGTGTGATTCACTGGACTGGAAGCAGACTGGGGGACTTTGCAGAGGGCCAAGCAATTGCTCTCTTTACCGGTCTGGTGCAGGATGTGTACCTTTGTAGTCTGCTGTAAGGGTCAATTGTTTCTAACATGCTCTGTTTGTATATTTTTAATAAAACAAACAAACAAAATGTAAATTTTGGGTCCTCTCATATTCAAAGGAAGCAACATCCTGCAACTGGAACTGCTAGATTTCTGACTACTTGAGAAAAAAAATTATTCATGTGGTGTCTGTTCTGAGCAATGCATATTTGTACAGGGATTTTTTTTTATCTGTACTGGGACACTGAAATCTCAGAGCTGAGGCATCTTCCTCTTTTTCTTTTTGGTCCATTAGGCTTCAATGTTAACAAAATATTTGGTATTGTGGCACAGAACTTTGTATGTCATAAACTTAAAAAAAACGTTTCTACTTCTCCTATCTCATGTCTCCAGTCCTGAATCTATTCCCCACAGCCACTTCTGAAATGGTACCAAACCTGTGGGTTTAGGGATATGAAATGATAGACAAAAATAGGAAAAAGCATTTCTTCCTTGGCTACATCTTTGTTTTAGTTCTGCCAATTGACCATGGGCAGACACCAAATCATGTTGAGCTGGTCTTGTCCCATGGTATCTAGTTTCTTGAGATGTTTCGTCTTTTCTCTAGACTGTGTGGAGGCCCTTTCATTTTTAAAATCATTTTGTCTATCATTTTAGATCCCTATGTCCATTGACCATGGGCAGTGGGTGATTAAAAAAATGAAAGGGCCTTCACACAGTCTAGAGAAAAGAAGAAACATCTCAGGAAACTAGATAACATGGGACAAGACCAACTCAAAATGATTTGGTGTCTGAGGCAAAAGATGCCACCATCCTCCTCCCACATCCCAGTTCTACATAACAGAAAGGAAACAAGATTGGAAAATGAACTTTAATGTTGGCATCATAAGAGAGTTTTCCACTGCCCCTGAGGGCATCAGGGTTGCTCAGAGGGTACAGGACAGGCCATGTGGCGCATATAGTTCTGTCCACTTGGAAAGCTATTTCTGCTGTTCCTTGGCATCTGCTCTCTGAGGTAGTTGTCTCAGTCTGCCTAATAGTAGGGCCAGTCTTATCTGCAGATCACCAAAACCAGATTTTTTGCTACTCTCTGTTCCTGCCAGAGAGGCGCTTGAGTGGAATGTTCTGAACAAAATCTGCATTTTTGCACATCACTGAAAATCTCACCCTGTACTGAGAGCATCTACAAAACATGCAAGATGTACAATTTTTTCCTACCAGGTGAGCTAACTCTTTTCCTTCTTAACTGAGGCAGCCTGTTAAGTATCTTGTTCTATTTCTGTTTGTTTGTTGGCTTTCCATTTCCAAAATGAAATGGGCATTCATAATGATCATAACTGTGCTAGGCAAAATAATTTTATGGGAAAATGGGATTCTATTGGACTTTAAATGTGGACGCTTGTACTTTGAAATTCAAAAAGAGGAAGAGATGGCTATAGCATGATTTTTCAAAACTAATTACAGTGGAACCTCTACTTATGAACTTAATCCGTATTGGAATGCTGTTCTTAAGTTGAAAAGTTCGTAAGTAGAGGCAAAATTTCCCATAGGAATGCACTGAAAACCATTTAATCCGTTCTGGCTGTTTTTCGTTCTTATCTAGAGGCGCCGTTCTCAAGTAGAGGCATTAGTTCCCATAGGAACTAATGCAAAGCCGGTTAATCCGTACTCTACCACTAGGGGGAGAAAATTTTTTTTTTAACCTAAGATGACCTAAGGTTAAAAAAAGGGCAGGAAAGTTTTTTTTCCGGTTCGTATCTTGGAGCTCCGTTTGCAAGTAGAGGCAAAATTTTGCGACCGGAACTGTTCGTAAATTGGATCGTTCGTAGCTAGGGACGTTCGTAAGTAGAGGTTCCACTGTATGGGGGAAAGCCCTCTGCTTGACTTGAAAGACTGTTGGAACAGACAATAAATGGCTAGATAGTGCAAAGGTTTGACTCAGCATATGATAGTTTCATGTTGTGCAAAATTACATCTTCATGTTACGACAACCTGTTAAAAAAATCATTGACCTCAATGAGATTTCTCATCTTCAGTGGGAGAACAACACGAACACTTTTTCTCAATGAAATTTTACAAATTGCAGAAAATGTTTCTGAAAAAAAAGTAGTGTATTTTCTCTTTGTGAAGCAAAGCAAGGAACACAAATGGCAAGCACAAATGCACTGACTGATTGATCAAAATGACTCAACATATCTAATTCTCACAATTTTTACAAATCCACACAGAAAGGAAGCAGCTATCAAAATTGTGTGTGACTGGCCAGAAACAGTTTTTGCAAGTCTCTCTGATAACGGGAGAAAACAGTCACTCTCTCATAAGCAAGGAGAAAAATATGGTGATCTTTTTAGTTCTCTTTTGCATAAAAACAAGATAAACAGGGATTACCACAATACGCACAAAAGCCAGCTCACCTGGAAGAACCTCATAAATGCATTCAGGGTTCTCTCTCAGGTCCTCCTCATCCTCTGTGTCCACAGTGGTGTCCTGATGAATAGTCACACTGGGGGAATCAAAACTGTCTATGTCATCATAGGCTTCTTCATTCTCTTGGTAGTCCTCCACCTCCTCCTCACAGGGGATAACCAAGGACTTCATATCTGGGAGAAAATGATTGGAAAAGAGAAGGAGAAGTCATGATTCACAAGGGAAGAGGAAAAAGAACATGGACCACATTCAGGCCGAGACTTCTAAGGGTCAATGTAGGATTTTTTTTTCTTTTAGCAAGAACTGAGACTAACTAAATGTGCACCAAGATTCTTCTCTGCTAGCTGTAGATTATTTCATAATCTGACCAGATTCTGATTTTCTGTACAACTTTCATGATCACAGGCTGATGTAGGACTTTACTACTTCATCTGAACTATTTACAACTGAAGCACAATTAATTCATGTTTTTCTGGTCCAGTGACAGAGGGCAAAACACATTTAAGGGTGCCTCTGAAAGCTGCTGGTGTGCCAAAATAAGAACAGAGGTTGCTCTGAAGGAGGCTGATTTGGCCCCATCTCTGGAGTTAAACCAGATCTGGATTTGAACAGTATTTCCCTCTTCTTGGTGATTCACATCCTGATATGTTCCCACCTCTGCCCCACTCCTAATTTCTAGCATTAGCAGTTCAGGAGGCTAAATGTTTTTTAAAGACAAGTCAAATAGCTGAAACTTAAAAGACAGATGAAATAGAACAGTAACACTAAACATTAAAAGGCTTAATACCTATGTATTAGGTATTAATAATACCGTGTAGTTCCATGAGTAGAAACCAAATTCAGGGTTGAGCAATACTTTTATTGTGTCACTAAAATGTCACAAACATTACAAGATTTTAAGTTTTCCAGAATTTGTAATTTGAGACAAATTACAAAGTTCATATGACTGGGAAAAAACACACAAAGTCCATGGCTTAGTACTACTGCTCATCCCAAGTAGAGTAGACCCACTGTACCAACTGCTGAGTAAGTCCTATCTCTCTATGTCTGCAGTTATGAAAGTTGTACAGTAATTGACTCATCATGTGTACTGTATTGGGACTAGCAATTGGCATAGGCCCCCAAATCTGGCCAAATGTAATGATCCTTGTCCTTGTAGGCAGATTGACTTGCAAGACAGAGATTGCAGACAGAATCCAATAAAGGCATTACTCAGCTCTCAATTAAAAGCCTTGTCTCTCTCTCTCTCTACCAGCTTAAATCCTGCAAAGACAGAACAGATGCTGTGGCAGCCAGAGAAAACAAAACTTGCAGGTGCCTTTGAATAAAATAATACTAATAAAATAACAAATAGCTATGCTATAGGGAAAAGGAGTTGCAGAACTGCGGGCAGCATTGTGGAAATCTGAGAAAAGTACTGTTGATAGCTCAGTGGTTTAGGAATCTGGCTCCGCAACCAGATACCTAAACCACTGAGCTATCAGGAGTCTGTTAGGAGTTTGATTCCCCATTTTGTCTCCTTGACATGAGCTGGACTTGATGATCTGTAGGGTCCCTTCCAGCTCTACATTTCTAAGCTTATTATAATTATAAACCTGAAAAATCAATCACAGATCAGACTGAGATTTATTTATTTATTTATTTAACTTATATGCTGCCCACACTATCCAAAGGTCTCTGGGCGGCTTGCAACAATTTAAATGCAATAAAAAGATAAAAAGATAAAACAATTAAAATACAATTAAAAATACAATACTCTAAAAATTGCCATTAGGACCCACAGTTGATATTATTTCAATTAAAAATCTTCTGGAACAGGAAGGTTTTGATCTGGCACCGAAATGTCATCAATGTCGGCACCAGACAAATCTCACTCGGGATGGAGTTCCATAGTCTGGGGGCAGCTGCCGAAAAGGCCCTTTGTCTACAAGCCATCCCTCTTACCTCCTTGAGGGATGTCTCTTTCAGGAGGGCCCCCTGGCTAGATCTTAATTGCCGGGTAGGTTTATATGGAAGGAGGTGGTCCTTCAGGTATCCAGGGTCCAAGCCATTTAGGGCTTTATACGTCAAAACAAGCACTTTGAATTGAGCCCAGGCAGCGACTGGTAGCCAATGTAATTTGGACAGAACCGCCCTGATGTGTTCCCTAGCGGCCCCACCACTCACCAGCTGCAGAGCTCGATTCTGAACCAGTTGCAGTTGCCAGACTGTCTTCAAAGGCAGCCCCACATACAGCGCATTGCAGTAATCTATACGGGATGTTACCAGTGCATACGTAACTGTCATGAGACTCTGCTCGTCCAGGTAGGGCCGTAGCTGATATAATTTCCGCAGCTGAAGGAAGGCGCCCATGGCCACCGAGTCTACCTGGGCTTCCAGAGTTAGACCTGGTTCCAGGAGCACCCCCAGGCTGCAGACCCTATCCCTTAGGGGGGTGCAACCCCATTCAGGGCAGGGAAATGGCCCTCCAGCCTGTCCAGTGAAGCACCCACTAACAGCACTTCTGTCTTGTCTGGACTGAGTTTCAACTTATTAACCCTCATCCAGTCCATTATCAGGTCCAGACATGAGTTCAGCACAGAAACCGCCTCACCTGGATTGGTGGAAAACAAGAGGTGGAGCTGAGTGTCGTCAGCATATTGCTGACTCCTCAGCCCAAACCTCCTGATGACCTCTCCCAGCGGTTCCATGTAGATGTTAAACAGCATGGGGGACAGTATTGAGCCCTGAGGAACCCCATGACATAAACGCCATGGGACAGAGCAGCTGTCCCCCAGGCACCACCCTCTGGACACGGTCAGCCAGGAAGGAGCGGAACCACTGTAAAGCGGTGCCCCCGACGCCCAACCCAGCCAGCCTATCCAGAAGGACACCATGGTCGATGGTGTCGAAAGCCGCTGAGAGGTCCAGGAGTATCAACAGGGTCACACTCCCGCTGTCTCTCTCCCGGCAAAGGTCATCATCGTACAGGGCGATGTTACACATATGTTACATATATGTTACACATACATATGCCCACTCCTATAGAGGAAAAGGGCAAGATGAAATATTAGCCCCATCCTTGCCATCTCCTGCTGCAGGTTTCAGATCTGATTATTAAGGCCACAAATACCTGTGCAAGCAGGATGACCATCAGTACAGCCTGCCTGTAGCCTACCCTATGTGTTGCATGCCAGATGTTTTGGACTACAACTTCCACCATCCTTGACAACTGGGCACACTACCTGGGGCTTATGGGAATCATTCAAAACAATTAGCAGGGGCTTTGCTATGGAAGGCCACAGGCCACAGTAGGAACATGGAAGGTAATGTTTTGCTGGACTAGAAACCTGTACATCAGGCTGAGGAACTTTTGGCCCTCAATGCAATAATGGACTACCACTCCCTTCACATCTCACCATTGGACAGGCTGTTTAGGGCTGATGGGAATTAGAGTTCAACTGTGTCTGGAAGGCCAAAAGTTCCCCAGTCTCGGTGCACAGGACAATAATATATAAACATATATTATTGTTAAGCATGAACAAATCCATCACTGAATGTTACACCAGCAACTATAATTACGCAAGCTACATGAAGCTATAAATTAAAGCCAGGGCTATCACCACTGCTAATTAATTTCTAGGATGACAGGGATTGGGTTTCAGCCTGTGAAAATTCACACATGCTATGGCCTGAGAGCCATAACCCTGAATTTTGAATAGTGGCTGGTTATGGACTGGCTGGTTATGGTTTGATTGTGTGAATTATAATAGTTTCCCCTGTAATGACACTGTGTGTCCCAGAGCCCTGTCTCAGAATATGCCCAACGTCTTATTTCTTTCGAAGAAAAAGTGAAATAAGCCACCAAAGAAAGAAGTTGGAAAACCTCCTTCATCTCAATCTCCCTCTCCCTCTATACAGCAAGCTGGTTTAGGGCAGGGAGGCTTCCAACAAGAATATTTCTGAGCTATTTCTGGAGATTTCTGCTTAGCAGGTGGTTTGCTGCAGTCTGCTTTTTTTGTTCATGCCTGCTGTGGTCTGAATTATTTTGGTTAATGAGAGTGGATGGCTGTATATGATGTGTGGATGATTTTGCCTTGGAATGGGGGAAGGAATGACTTTCCAGCCCCTCCCATTTTTAAGATTTTATGTAAGTGCTATGCATATCCTAGCTTCTCAGAAATCAGCACCAACACAGGTTTCACACACTGACCAGCAGAGGACGCTTTGAGAGCACATTTTCTTTGCAACCCAGGAAATATCTTCAGCAAAACAGATGTGATTTTATTTTTCAATTAACCCAGGTTCACTATAATCAGGGCTTTATTTTTGTGTCCAAAACAAATGCTGAGAAATGAGGAGGGGAAAATAGTAACACCAGCTTAAAGTAAAACAAAACCAAACGACATGTGGGGGACAGGGAAAAAGAGGGCAACTCCTGAATTTGTTCAAATGTGTGTGTGTATACATGCGTGTGCACACACTATGTACCACATCTATCACTTTTTCAGATAATCTGAAAGAACTAGCCGATCCTCCTTTCATAAATGTTGATGTAACCAAGCTATCCTTCCTTAGTTTCCCATTACAGTATGACATGAGCAGCTGGTGCCCACAGGGTAGGGTAGGAAGCATGGCAGCCAACGGTAGGCAGAGCCAGGGGCATAAGTGGGCATCCACACAAACATTCCCCTTTCACAACACACACAGAGTCAGGCAAGCATTCAGAGATATATGCAAGAGAAACTGCTTCTGCTGTGGCTGCAAGCAAGAGTGGGATGGCTAGGGGTAGCCTCAGTCTGAGCTGGGGCTTTGGGGATGACTAGTCTCTCTTAAGTGATCCTTAAGTATGAACTTTTAGAAGAAGAGTGCTTCATCTATTCCTCCACAGCAGCTGTTATACTGCCATCAGCAATGCCAAGAACAGCTTCCCTTTTACATTCTTATTTTTCACCCACTTCTTCAGCAGAGAGGAAAAAATCACCCTACTTGCACCTTCCACTTGCTCCCACCAGTGTCATGGCACCTGGCTCTTCCCTGTTTTTACTTCATTTTCAGCTTACATAGATTAAATATCTACATCAAAAGGTGTAATATGTGGGCCATGTATCATACTGTATCTAGCTGTCTGTTAGGGAGCAGAAGTAAGGAGGTAGGAGGTTTCAGATGATAACCTCCACACACTAAAAGAATGCACTATCTCTTGAGGATAAAATGGGATATCCCTAATGCACCCTGGTTTGTCACTTTGTTTGCCGGTTTTTTGTGCTAAGAACTGAAGACACAAATGTGAATATTAATTATTAAGTAGGGAAAATAACTGTTGCTCTGCTCTTAAAAATAATCATCTCAAAAGTGACTTTTTTGATTAAAGATTGCCTTCTTTTGTCTTTCAGACAAGCTTATCGCCATGTTTACAGGACTTGCTGATAGAGGACGAGAGAACACTACTGAAAAACAGATACAAAAGCTAAGATTCTTAGGAATGTTTGCCTGGTTTTCTGTATGTGGATAAGAAATCTATTGAAGAACATCAACATGAAAGCTGTGATTCTCAGGAATTTAAGAGGAAGTAACTGGTAACATAGTTCTATCCAGGGAAGGGGGCTGCCTTTGGCCTGGAGTTTACAACAACCTAGGCCTGGATTCAGGACCTTTATATGCAATTCTTGTCTGAATAATTGAGACACCAAGACTTTAATGATGTAAGAATTCTGCCTCATTCTCAGGATGTTATATGAGGGTGGAGATTCACGCATCGCTGTTCGCTATTTCCCACCACTTTTTCTTACCAAAAAAAGGAAGGAAAGTTGGAATAACTGCATGATGTATTATACCTGGTAGTGCTGGATGCCTTTCATCTGGATGTACCCACAGCTGTTGCTGTTGTCATTGTCACTGTTATTGTTTACATTTATATTTTACCCTTCCTACGAGTTCAAGATGAATTCTTGTCTGAATAATTGAGACACCAAGACTTTAATGATGTAAGAATTCTGCCTCATTCTCAGGATGTTATATGAGGGTGGAGATTCACGCATCGCTGTTCGCTATTTCCCACCACTTTTTCTTACCAAAAAAAGGAAGGAAAGTTGGAATAACTGCATGATGTATTATACCTGGTAGTGCTGGATGCCTTTCATCTGGATGTACCCACAGCTGTTGCTGTTGTCATTGTCACTGTTATTGTTTACATTTATATTTTACCCTTCCTACGAGTTCAAGATGACAAACTTCTTCCTTCCCATGTTTACCTTGACAGTAACAGCAGGTCATGCCGAGAGAATGTGATGTGCCCACGGTCACCCAGTGAACTTGATGGGGATTTAACTGAGATCCCCTGAGCCCTGATCTAGCACTACATCATGGTGGATCTCTTCATCACTTCAGAATACAGCAGAAGCCCATAAGGAATTCTGTAAACGAGTGGATTCCACAAGTAAGGAGAGGAGGGCAGGTGCCCACTTCCTCCATCTTTGCTTTCCAAATATGAAAGCAACAGTATGAAAATGGGGACGCCATTGTAGATTCTCCATGTGATCCAGAATTTGAGTTTGTTTGTGTTCTGGCTCATGTGGAAAGCCTATGCAAAGGTAACAGCTGCCTTTTCTTCAAACTATCATTTTTTTGTGATTAAAGGAATGACCAAGCGTGTGGGTCTAGCAGCCTACCTTCATTACATGTGCTGTCCACACACTTTCAGCTCAACTGAATAGGCCTGCAGTAGTGACTGGTATGTGTGAATGGCTTCACAAAAATCCCCTTGTATACCCTGAAGCACCATTTTTCACAATGATAGCATTTCATGCATTCAGCAGTGGTATGTAACCGGGTAGCTTACATGTACATGTAACAACTCTGACACATAACAGATTATTTTTGATCTCTAGTGTCTGACCTTTCAGGAGGAACAGGATCTGATCCACCCAGTCCATGGCTTCCGCAGGGTTAGCAGCAGTGAACTGGAAGGAAAAAAATTGTTTGGAAAAAAAATATGGTCATTGTCAGATTTTTACCAAGTGGCCTTCATTTCTTTCTTTGTATGTGACTGTATTCACAAACTGCAACAACAACTGGTTTAAATCACACCTCAACTAGGACTATTTTCAAAAGTACTTCATAAAGAAATCCATGTACCACAGACAGAGATCCCATGTCAACTAACGTGAAATGCAATATATATTTTTTTCCATTTAGGCAGTCTATATATTCAGCCATTGAACTACTGAGCAACAGAGAAATGTAAGAATATACACACAGCTGAATAAATTAGCTTTATCTTATAATGTTTTTGTCATCTTGGGATGCTTGACTTCTCCACCACTGTCTCAACCCCTCCTCGTTTTCTGTACGATCATTTTCTTTCTTTAAAAAATCTTATTGTATATTTGTTCAACCACTAGCAACATGCAAGAATACAGCTGTCTGCTTTGTATCCTGAATGTTCAGGATTATTTTGAAGTCTCACAAAACATGCACAAAGAGCTTTCTCAAATATAAGAAGGGGTTTGTTTTTGAACAACCTGTTTCTAACAGTATGCCCAGTATATGAAAAAAGCTGTTTTTTTGGACACAATTCCCAACTTTCTCAGCTGGAATAACCACTAGTTTTTCTAAGCTCTGAGCATGCTATATTCCCTTGGGGTAGCAATAAATGTATACCCACAAAGTTTGAAAAATTTACTTTTCTTAGAATTCCCAGAATCCCTTAGAAACAATGGCCACTGTATACTTGAAAAACACGTTAAGTACACATAATAGTGAGAGACAACTGTGGACAAATCGGAACATATTATAATTTCAGCATTCAGTCAATCTACTCCAACAGGAGAGTGTTAAAATGCACATGGTCAGGCGGTCTCAGTTACAGTAGGCTCCAAATACACAGAAGACAAAAACTGTGTTTACTCTTGTTCCCACTACAGATTAATGGCTGAGACAAGGCTGGCCTTATCAGCAGGCACCTCTAGGTGGCACCGTAGGGCAGTGCTTTGAAGACAGAATGGTTTTACACCTACTGGAGAGGGTGCTTTCTCTCTGGACCAACAGTTTAAAGTGCACAGTTCTGCATCTCAGGATCAGTGAAGGAAAAGGAAAGGTGGAAAAGTGAATGTCCAATGGAAAGAGCAGATAAGAAAAGGCCAAGGGGGCATAAAAACACAACGGTCCTACTGGATCAGACTAAAGACCTATGTAGTGCAAAATTTTGATCCCACAGTGGCCATCCAGTTGCCTATGGGAGGCCCAAAAGCGAAATATAGGAGGCCCACCAGCAGCAACTCCACCTTTCCACTTGTGCCTACCAGCAACTGGTTTGCAGGAGCAAACTGCCTCCAATGCCAAATGTAATAATACACAGTTGCTCTGATTAACAGCTATCAACAACTTTAAACTTCATGAAAAGATGATGTGTCTCTCTCAACCTCATTTCGATTTCTCCTATACCTACCTCGTAAGTACGCTTGCCAGAACAGGACAGTTCAAAGCAGCAATCCCTTCGAGAGTCCTTGCGCAGGTATGAAGCCAGTTGGGCACGGTAGTTTTCAATGGCAAACATGCCTTTGGGTTGTTTGCCTGTGCGACACAACAAGGACAGTTCAGCAAAGGAATTCATGATGAAGGGATGAACTTGTTCTCAGTGGTTACTTTTACAATACATGATGACCCCATCTGGGGTCACAGGAGAGAGAGAGAGATTTAAAATGTAACATGGACAAGTTTAAGAAAGGGAGAGGTTTAAAGTGTAACATGGTGGCAGGAGTGCAGGTTTAAAGTGTAACATGGTGGCAGGGGTGCATTCCTTGGTTTGTGCTTTTTCCCCTTAAAACTGCTTTAAAAAACAAACAAAAAAGCAACAACCTGCAGGGATTATATCTAGTCCCTGGTGCCCCACTGCAACTCTACCACACTGGGTTGCTGTGAATATAAATTCATACACATAACTGGAGGAAAGGCAGAATCATAGAATAGTGAAATTGGAAGGGGCCTATAAGGCCATCGTGTCCAACCCCTTGCTCAACACAGGAATCCCAATCAAAGGATATTTGCCAGGTGGTTGTCTAAATTTCTCTTGAATGCCTCCAGTGTTGGAACACTCACCAAACTCTCGAGGTAATTGGTTCCATTGCCATACTGCTCTAACAGGAAGTTTTTCCTGATATTCAACCAATATCTGGCTTCCTGTAGCTTGAGCCCATTGTTGTGTGCCTTGCACTCTGGGTTGATCAAGAACAGATCCTTCCCCTCATCTATATGACAGCCTTTCAAGTATTTGAAAAGTGCTATGATATTTCCCCTCAGGCTTCCTTTCCCAAGACTAAACATGCCCAGTTCTCTCATATTATCATTATTTATTTATTTATTTGATTTATATATCTCAGTTGTTCCTCATAGGAAAGACTTGGTTTCCACACCCCTGATCATCCTCGTCCCCCTCCTCTGAACTTGTTCCAGTTTGTCAGCAGCCTACTTGAAGTGTGGTGTCCAGAACTGGACACAATACTCAAGATGAGACCTAACCAGTGCCGAATAGAGGGGAACGAGTACCTCGAGGGATTTGGAGACTATATTTCTATTAATTCAGCCTAAAGTAGTATTTGCCTTTTTTGTAGCTGCATCACACTGTTGGCTCGTATTCAATTTATTATCTATGATGATTCCAAGATCTTTCTCGCTCATAGTATTGCTGAGCCAGGTATCTCCCATCTTGTAACTGTGTGTTTGGTTTCTTTTTCCTAGGTACAGTACTTTGCATTTATCTCTGTTGAATTTCATTCTGTTGTTTTCAGCCCCTTGCTGAAGCCTATCTAGATCATCTTGAATTTTGTTTCTGTCTTCCAGGGTATTAGATATTCCACCCAATTTTGTGTCATCTGCAAATTTTATTAGCATTCCTTGCACCCCCTGATCCAGGTCATTAATAAAATGTTGAACAGCACTTGGCCCAGAACTGAGCCTTGGGGTACTCCACTTGTTACCTCCTCCCAGTTTGAGAAGAAGCCATTAAGCATCACCTTCTGAGTACAATTCTTTAGCCAACTGTGTATCCACCTGACAGTTGTTCCATCCAGACCACATTTACTTAGCTTGCTAATCAGAATGTCATGGGGCACTTCGTCAAAAGCTTTCCTCAAGTCAAGATATACTATGTCTACAGCATTCCCTCTATCAGGGAGGTTACCCAATCAAAAAACGAGATCAGATTAGTCGGTCAGGAGTTACTGCATTAAACATACAACATAAAACATAAGTAAGGTAAAGGTTCCCCTTGACATTTAGTCCAGTCATGTCTGACTCTAGGGGGCGGTGCTCATCCCCGTTTCCAAGCCACAGAGCCAGCATTTGTCCGTAGACAGTTTCCGTGTCACGTGGCCAGCGCGACTAGACACGGAACCCCGTTACCTTCCCACCGTGGTGGTACCTATTTATCTACTCGCATCTGCATGCTTTCAAACTGCTAGGTTGGCAGGAGCTGGGACAAGCGACAGGAGCTCACTCCGTCACATGGATTCGATCTTACGACTGCTGGTCTTCCGACCTTGCAGCACAGAGGCTTCTGTGGTTTAACCCGCAGCGCCACCACGTCCCACAAAACATAAGTAATATACCAATAAAGGAGAAAATAAAAAGTTGGTTTTGAAGAATTAGTGAGATGGAGGTTAAACCTGCTTTTTACCTCTGTGACACAAGTTATCACCCAGGCTCTTGTCTCTGACAAGTGTGTGTGTGCATGCATGCATGCAAAAGCCCTGTGCAGATGTTTGTCCATTAAAGTGTAGAGCTAAAGTAATGATAGGGATGTGAGAGCACACATGACCTGTGTCGCCAAACTGGGCCACAAAATTTCACATGTTGAGGGCAAAGTTCTGAAGAGAACTAAACACACATGTCAAATAAATAAATAAATAAAATAAATAAATAATGCAGTTAAAGAACACCCACAGTCAGGAAACAGGCCTTATCAGGGTTCCCAATCATGGGAGATCTGTAGCTGCATTCCACTGAACACAGTTACAGCTTTATCTTTAGACTGTTCTCAGTATATGAAGGTCTGTGATACAGTGATTTAAATGCTTGCTGGTGTTCTTTTTCTATGAAACAGTAGAATTCTCCTGCTTGCCTGTCAGACAGTGAAACATTTTGACTGGAGTTTTTGTATTTGCCAGAACAATTTTTGCATAAATAATACAAATTGCAGAAAACTACAATAGATGTTGCCTTGCTATCTAGACTATTAAAATTTAGAATCATCAGATTGGTTGTTTCCATCTTTTTGATCCATCAGCCAGCCCTTGTACACACTGTTCTATCTGTGTGTGCACTCAGCACTATGAAGGGAAAAACATGAATTTGGTAGAGGAATTTTCTATGCACACTACTGAAGCTTTGAGAGGAAACAGGTACTCATTGTCTTGTTCTTCCACTGGAGACAAGGAATCTGGTGGGGCTTGCACATTTTTTGTCGAGGTCTCTCATGATGCCAACAAAAACAAGGAATTTAGCAAATATTTTTCACATTCTTCCTGTGATGTTATTAGGATCAGGTCTTATGTATGTGCACATCTCCACATCTCTACTTTAGGCCTACATGTGAGTAGGCAAACACCTGTATAGGGCTCTACGTACACACGCATCTATAAGAACACCTTATAACCTATCTAACCTCAACATCCATCATCTCTTGAATTGTGGCAGGAGAAATCTTGTCGCTACCAGCCCTGAAACTCCAAATGCTGTTGTCTGCTTTGTCCACTGTTTTCTCCTGTATATTTTTTCAACCTACTCAGCATTCAATCTCTCTGGATGGGAGGCACAGTATAAACATAGGCCATCTATCTAGGCATGCCAAATTCAGCTGGAAGTATTAGCTTCCTGTTTATATGCATCTGATGGAGCATAACTGAAAAATATTTATACATGCTGACACATATATTATATATGGTCACTTAGGGAAGGGTTAAAGCCCATCTGACAACTAATAGGGGGAAAATATGGGTAACACTTTATTTATATAGGGCTTTGTGTCTGTATTTCTTGTTTCCCTCATTCTTTACTGACAAGGGTGTTTGAGTACAACCACACTGTGTTCTTCCTTTCTGAGGCTGTATCTAAATGGAAAAGTACCCTATTGCTAGGTAGGCAATTTTTCACCTAGCTAGAAGAGCCAATGGGATGTGATACTTCTAATGCCGCATGTGAATGAGAGAAATCCTGGTTCAAATCTCTGACTGAGTGTGAAGCTCTATGCATTATGCTTCGGTAAGTAATTATTCTACTCTAATCCATTCTGTGATGTTGTTATGATGACTAAGGGTACAACTAGACAGGCATTTTTCCCATTTTGGTCCAGGTTAGGGATGGGCTTGTTTGTTTCTTTTCCTGGTGTACCGCTCAATATACATGCCATTGCAAACCATCCCTGATTGATGTCTACCTGCACCTTTTTAAGGTCCCTTTCAAAGAGCTACTGTTTTTTTGGTATGGGTAGGATTGCTCCACTTTGGTTTGGTTCCAGCATGTGCGATCACTGGGATTGAGCCAAAGCACATGGTTTAAGTTGTTGCTTTGCTTAAACTGTTTAATGATCTTGAGAAATGGAAAACTTCCTTCATGCTTACCTGTGGAGGGGAAGAGAGAGGAAGTTTTCTATTTCTTTTTAATTGTTGTTAATGTATCAGCAATTGCTTTGAATGCATTGCTGATAAGCTATGTCAGTTAGCAATAACTGAAAAGAAATGGAAAGCTTTATCTCCCTTTCCCTCTATGGGGGAGCAGGAAGCAAGCTTTCCATTTCTCAAGATCATTAAGCGGCTTAAGCAAAGCACAGAAGAGGACAAGAGGGGGATTTTTTCCCCCTTTCACTTTAAGGGAAAGAAGATCCGTCTACATCAGTGGTTCCCAACCTTGGGTAACCCAGATATTCTTGGATTGAAATTTCCAGAAGCCTTCACCACCAGCTGTGCTGGCCAGGGCTTCTGGAAGCTGCAGTCCAAGAACACCTGGGTTACTCAAGGTTGGGAACCACTGGTCTAGATCATGTTAAGCAGGGTTGCTTGAGGCGCAGTGTGGTTGTTCCTTGCATGTGGATGCAAAGATTTCCCCAAATGATCTACTGAACCTCAAAGCAATCCTATTTAGCATGGTGTAGACTGATCGAGACCCAAACAGCCGGACCATCTAGTCATACATCTTGTATCTCTCTCTCTCAGTTATTTGGGATAAAAAAAAAGGGTGTCATGGATAGCCAGTGTGATTGGGTGGATAGTGCTGGGCCAGGACATTGGAGACCCTCAGCTGGTCATGCATTTTCAGCTTCACCTACCTCAAACCTTGTGAGGATAAAGTGGGGAGGAAAAGAGCCATGCACATGACCTTGAGCTCACTGGAGAAAAGGTGGAATTTAAGCATAAGAAATAAGCAGGCAAGTAAGCAAATAAGTAAACAACAGCAACAGCAATATTCTATAGCAAGTATGGGACAGAATACTAGAGAACAAAGAAGCTACAGAGTTGCACTGGATTTGAGGTAACAAAGCCTGACTGCTTTTTGGCTGCTTTCCTTCAAAAGTGATGCACTGGAGACTAATGAACTCACAAAAACTCTTAGCCTTTTTTTCTTCAGTAGATCCCCCCCACTTCCTCCTCAATGCAATGGAGTGATGGGAACATATGAAGGGATGTGGGTACTTGGGTATCCCAGGGGCACCACTTACTTTTTTCATTTGCAAAGTAGTAAAAGGCCTTGTTGTCAAGGACACACCACCGCTTCTGCCATTCAGAGCCAAAGATTTTAGGGTCTGTAAAGAAGAAAGGAAGAGGGTGGAATAAGGCCATAGGGTGACAGCTGGGAAACAAGCAACAGGTCTGTATCTCGAAAAGAACTCCCAAGACATGTATCCCATAACAATCAAAGGTTCTTGCTATCATCACTGTCCATGAAGCTGTTAATAACTACTACTACCACCATGACTACTATTTCTGCAGTTCCTGCTCTAGAGCCTTCTGTTTATGCCAACACTGTGCAAAGCATTGTGCAGAAAATCGAAGGGGCATACCCATTTTGCCTGTTCAGTGTAAGCTATCCAGGTAGTGAATGTAAACTGGTTCTCATGAGGAAATTTGCATTCCCAAATCCAAAATGCAGGTATCAACTTTGTGTCTGCTTCAGGCATGCCAATACATTTGCCATTTGCACCCTTAAAATTGTGTAAATGGCTTCTGAGGAACATTCAGGTCTCCTTTTCTCATGATTTTCACATACTCCTCATTTCATTGAGCACTTAGAAGTTCCAGGAAAAATAGTGTACACATTTTTTAAAAGTAGAAGCATTAGAATGTGGGCATATTTTTCAAGCAATTAACCTACCTATTTTTGTTTCCTGAGTGTGCATTATTAATTTCAGAAAAGGAAAATCTATTAGAACCATTTTGCACAGATACCACAAAGCATGATGGGGAAAAAAAGTTGTTTGGTGTCTCACTCTCATAATAGAAATGAGAACTCTCATGGCAACTGGAATCCTTACTAGGCTATCTCGCCATGTTGAGGTAGCATTGCAATAACACATAAATCTGATATCTCCCCCCTCACTGATCTGCTGGCTTTTTCTTTTCAGGATAAAGAGCATGAATTGATAGTGACCCTTGAACAATCACTATCCCTCAGCTTAACTTACCTCATAGGGATGTTGTGAAAATTAAAAATGGAGGGGAGGACAATGAACACTATCTTGATTTCCTTGGAGGAAAGACAAGATATAAGAACCAATCAATCTACTCCTGCTACTATAAGCAATAAAACAAACAACTGATTAAAAGGGTGCAATCAGATGGCACATGTCTGATCCCACAGAAAGGGTCATTTTGCAGGGAGTGATCTCTCTTAAAGCAACCATTCCTTCAGTTGGGGAACTTTTCCACTCTGGCTCCCAAAAGTAACAGCCCTATAGCTGGACCAAAAAGACCTAGCATGGGCATGGATCAGGGCTGGGCTGCAATTCCCCATATATATTCTGATCATCAGGAAATAGATCGCACTGGACTGCTCCACAAGTGGTCCAAAATGCAATCTATTTCCCCATGTGATCATACCATAACAGCTGTTGCTATGAAGATTGGCTTGATGGATTTTTACCTCTGGATCTCTTCTCCAAATATCCTTGTTTTAGAATGAAGCCATGGTCTCGAAAAGCCTTCTGAATGTTGTTCTCAGCTAAGAAAGAAAGAAAGAAAGAAAGAAAGAAAGAAAGAGAGAGAGGAAGGAAGGAAGGAAGGAAGGAAGGAAGGAATTTAATTTAAATTAAATATGGGAAATTAAATTATCCAAAACAGAACTAACAAGGAAATCAAGTGGTATGATAGCCCATAGCATTTTTCTAACTGGCCCAACTCGGCTATCTAGATCAGAATGCACTGGGTTCCAGCCCCAAGTTTAAGCCGTTTTGGGTTATGACATAACTCTAGGATGATTAATGGTCCAATATTTATCTGGAAACAAATCACACTGAATTTAATGAGGATGTAACAAAAATTCAGCCTCACCCTTCCCCAAAATGCTACTTTTCTGGCTGAAGAAACTTAACTGTAATCTCGAAAGCCATTGTGTAGGCACAATGTTTCACTTCATTCAACACTGAGCAGAAAAGGAAAGGAAAAGGGTGGGGTCCCTTCTTCTTCACTCTTCTCAACATCAAGACAGGGGAGGGAATACTGTCTACCCACTTCCACTACATGAGTTTATAAATACTATAAAGTTATCTGTTACATAGGCACTAGTTGATGTTGATGCTTTATTTTCTTAAAAAGTTACATCTCATTGCTGTACCTGTTTAAGAAAAAAAATCATTGGAACTGTTGGAAACACCTAGTGCATTATAATTCAGAATCTGTACTATTCATGTACTTCTCCACTCTTCCACGCTGTAAAAACTGGTAGAGATTGGTAATGGGAAATCCCTGTCTATGGTAATGTTTGGAAAATGTATTTCTTTCGAATAAACTTTCCAAACCAATTCCACAGCTCAGCATCCTGAGAGGTGTAATATGAGCCGGCTCGGGTGTTAAGACAATCAGGAGAGGCCTTTCTCTCAGTCCCACCACCTTCACAGCTGCATCTGATAGGGACACAGGAGAGAGCCTTCTCTGTTGCTGCTCCCAGACTTGCCTTCCCTCAGTGACTGGCTACCTGAATGTGATTTTTAGATGGATTGTTACTGAATTACTACTCTGAATGGCCCTTTATTACTACTGGTGTTTACTGTCTCTTAAAGTGGTATTTTGTTTGTTCCTTTTTAATATTTGCATACTTATTCTTTCAGCTTTAATGTTGTCTTTTAATGATGTAAGCTGCCTCTTTACACTCATTGATATTAGCTTTAAATATTATCTTTTAATGATGTAAGCCACCATTGTATACTCATTGTTTTCAGCTTTAAATATTGCCTTACAGTGATATAAACCGCCTTGGAGCCTTCTTAAGGAGAAAGGCGGGGTAAAAATATTTTAAATAAATAAATAAATAATCCAAAAAACAAACAAACAAAAAACCCTGTGTAGCACCAATGTGGTGTGCTGCACAGAGTGATAGACTAGGATTCAGGAGAGTGGGGTCCAAACCCCTGTTAGGCCATAGGCCAAGGTGGCACTGGTTACATACCTCCTCCTCACATACCTCCCATACCTCAAAAACCTTATTTGAGTTGCCATTGGTCAGATGTAAAGTGACAACATGTAACAAACACATAAGCTCTGTAGTGCTTCCTTTCCATCCCACCTTTTAGGAACTTTCAAACAATGCAAATGCTGTTTCTCTTTCTGTCCAGACCTAGAAGATTTTTGACTAAGGAAGAGGTAGCAGCCAGGTTTCTGTATGTAACCATCAGGAAACCTATCATGAGGCTATATAGAGCTGTACTCTTATGCAGCTATATAAATGTGTCCATTGAGGCTCCCTATACACATCCAGGGTGCTGGATGTGGGTTGAGCTGATAGTGTCACTGGTTCGATTCACCTGCAATTCCAAATGCAATCCACATTCAAAGTGCTTTAGCAAAATCTCTACTATTGAAGGCAGAGCTTGGCAAAGTTACTCTTATGGAGGATACCTTCCAGAATGTAAGATTCTGGGAGTAACAGTACAAAAAGGTAACTTTTCCAAGCTCTGATTCATAGGTTGCTAGAGATATATGTATGTAAGTATGCAATCTACATGAGAATCACATAATCCACTCTGGAAGTGCTCTTGTTCAGTCCCAGATGTCTGCATGGGATTCTTCACTAGTAGAAAAGACACACTGTGTAATACTGCTAAGAGGCGAAATAATAAGAAAGGGAACATACCTTCATAAGTGTTGTGATTGAAAATACAACCTGAATAAGCTGTGCCTCCAGAGCAACCCAGTGCTGAGTTGTAGACATATAATGAAGTAAAAGACTCCTTCACTTTGCAATACAGTCCCCTGCTCATCACAGATGCACTGAACACACATCTTTGCTCACCAGAATTGGATGTGCAAATCGATCCTTAGCCTGCCTCAGCCAGAGATTTACACCCTCTCTCAGACATTTACATAACCTTTTGCCTAGCCTACTTATATTTCTTCTTAATTAGCAGGAAGCTGCAAATGTAGAGTCAATTAACTCTTCTGGTTTCTCAGCACAGAACTGATAGACCAGAGGTCCCATGCTAGAGATCTGTGGCGATGGCAGCAGAAATGACAAGCCAGGACATTTTGCTGCTTACAAGCAGGTGCTCTGCCAGATCTGGGAGAGGTCCCCCAGGAAAGATCCTCTGCAGTGTAACAAACAATGCTAACACCTGACTTTTTGCTCATGTGCAATTGATCCACTCAAAACAGATTTCTCTGTGATGTTACTAGCATTTGCATGGTGCTTGATCAGCATTCCCTAAATAAAAGGTTCCCTAATAACAGGTATGTGGGTTTTTTAAATATATATTATATTTTTATATTTTTACACTTGTGAGTTCAGTGGGATTTGACTTTTTTTTAAAAAAATTATTCTCTTGCTGCAAACTACCCAGAGTGTGGCAAAGCCACTAGATGGTGTGGTATAAAAAATGTAATAAATAACTAAATAAATAAATAAATAAATAAATATCCATTCAGACAATACCTGAACAGCAGAAGGCTATTATTGTTTGAAATTCTCACAAGACAAGGAAGAAATATGTTGTTATTGTTTACATCATCATCAATCCTAGAAAGGCATAGCTAAAGCTGGGAACCTTAAGTCTGATTTGTGATGGTGCTGGTAGAGCTGCTTGGGTTGGGCCTACCACTGCATCTACCACAAAAACCTGCAAGTCACCTGTGACTCACAATTAGCAGCTGGTGTGGCCAGTCTAGGCCCAACCAAGTTGTAGCTAGAATGGTGCTGAGAAGTCCAGCTCAGAAGGAGACAAACAGTCCACCAAACATGACAAGCACTTGAGAGGTGCATAGAATTGTCAGGTAAGGGGAGATACCTGAGGAGGGGAACACCATGTATAAAAGGAAGAGAGGGAGAGGATGGTGACTTGCATGAAGAGGAGCCAAGTGGAGCAACTGACCCAATGGAACCCTGGGAGGCAGTGAAATGTGACTCCATCAACATCTCCAGTACCATTCCCCATGGACAGCACCAGATTATATCTTTGCCAAACTAGAGGGAGTGGAGAACTGCCCTACCCTGACTCAAAAGTGGCAGTGACGTGCCAGGCCTGGTATCTTCATCACAGGAGGACTGAAACTAATGCTTGCTGGCTATCCCTGAATGCTCCACACTGATCTGGACTAGGACTGCTGATTGGGACTGGGCATGGCCCCAGGAGGGTAAAAGGAAGCACACCTAGTATGGCACATGAGTACTGAAGGAGACTCAAAGAGAGCAAAAAGCCAGGTACCAGCCATGGGTGTCCTAGCGCTTGTATAGTACAATAAAATATATAGTATAATAAAAGATATACAGTACAATATACAGCACAGTGAAAGAACTAGATGAAGACTGAACAATGCTCTGGGTTTTATATCACTTTCTAAGGGTCTTTTGACACCCATGTGATCGAGGATCACATCTGGGCTTGGTCACTATGAGGGCCCAATCTGAGTTTATTAAATTAGCCATGGACGGCCAGCTTTTGAATACTTGGAGGACACCTTGTTTTACAGATGCAGTCTCTGGAATAGAAGAGGATTTTGCTACATGACGTAATTCCCTCATAAGTGATCTGGTTGATAATAAACATTAGCACTATCTAGCATTATATTCAAATTTGTTTATATATGATGTATTCACATATATTCATATATGATGTACAATAAAATCTTTATGTATTGAATACTGGTGATCAGTTGATGCTTAAAGTAAACCAGGTAGAACTTCCCTTTGTGGTAGGACTCAAGATGAGTTTTTATCTGGTTGTGTGCCTGATCATGATTTTGTTTTCATGGGATTAACATATATAGTTGATGCTGTGCAGAAACAGAAAAACACAGAAGTCACACTCTTCCTGTGTAGCTGCACCTCCATAACTTGAGGTTGTACAAGCAGTTGCAAAATCTGCCCCAAGACAAAAGGCATATTATCCAGCAAGCACTTCTGCAAGCACAAATGCACAGTTGCACAATTAATTGTGCAATCAACAGCATAATCAGGCACACAATGGGGACTGTCTGGCCTTAACTCCCTGTGAACTTCGACAGGTGTAAATTTATGCCATGCCAAGCGCAACAGGATTTCAGTTAGAGACTCTGAGCTGAGGCTCAGAATAAAAATAAAAGCACATGAAACAAAAGGGGAGGAAAGTTACAGAGGAAGAGGAAACTTTTACATTAATCAGAAAAGAAAAAATAGAATGAAAGAATGAGAAAAATTTAAACAGCATAGTAGTTAACCAAGGACTAATAAAGAATAATCTTTAAAAATGAATGTCAAGAAGAAAATGCAGGAGAAAAATTGTGAGTTTTAAATAATTTATTAAAGTTGGGAAAAAGGGTCTAGTTCAATATTTTGAGAAAGTTCCACACATAATGGGTCATAAAAGAGACTGCATGGAGACAAGAAACAACACACAGGATTGGACATTTAATAAAAGCATTAGTGCTTGATGAACAGAAGGACCAAAGAGGAAAATAGAAAGTAATAATAAATAAAAGAGGCTTGAGACAGCAACAGGATGGCCTATGAATAAAATCCTGCAACAAAAAAACATGGGAAGTAGTGAATGAGAGCTTTACCAGAGTTTACATATAAGAGGAAATGTCGAGAATCTGAACACCTCACCTAGAACAGAAACAGGGTAACAGTTAAGTTCCTAAACAAACTGAATGTACTGCTTTTGCCAATTGAAGGAGAAAACCCTTAAAATGCCCACAATTTATTACTCCAAAAATGCAAATCATGCCTCCAGAGGCCTTGGGATACATGATTTACACTATACATCCCCATTTTGTCCACTCTTGGATCTGTTTTGGGTCTTAAGGCCTTAAGATTTAAAAAAAAAATATTAAGATTGGCGGTAAATTTTAGAGTTATTAAGAAGAAAACAGTAGCATTTTCGGAAACTATATCCGAAATGAGTGAAACTAAGGAAGAGCAGTGCTACTGAATCCCCAAACACAAAGAGAACAAAGAAGTCAGAAATGATAAGCTGTATGAAAAACTCATGAAAGACCAAAGTGAATAAGAACAGAAATAAGCCTTAGCAGGCTAATTTATAGAAGATGATTCAAAATTATACACAGAGCAGTCTCAGTAGAATGTTAAGCTCAAAAGTTCGAGTGAAAAGGTCAGAAAGAAACTGAAGAGAAAGAAAAATGAGGCCCTCAGAATAGAAGCAGCAGCTCCTAAGAAAGAAAAGAAATAATATGATAGAAAAGAGATGAATTTCCCAATAACAGTGGTTTAAAACAACAACAACTGTGGAAAAGAATAGCATGTTTAATAATAATAAAAAAAGGGACAACTACTACAGAAAAAGGTTAAAGACATTAGTAAGAGAAGGATAGATGGAACCATCATTACTAAAGGGTGAGAAGCATAAGTCATGAAGAAAGAAAGGAAGCAATATCAGAACCAAAAAATGGGGAAAACACAGAAAAGAGAATGCAAACTAATCAAATTGGAGGAAGAAACAGAAGGAATGTTATTGAAGGAGGGAGGAAACAGGGAATCAGTAACAGAAATCTATGAACAAATGTTGGAGAAAACAAAAAAGGTAGATGAAGAACCTATTGAGGCAAGACTGGATAGGATGAGAGAGAGAAAAGGGACCAGAGGTGTAATTAGAAATGAGCAAAATTTGTCAAAGCACAGGAGCTACATGAACATAAGGCAGGTTTGTATGCAGGGAAGAAGGTGCTTGAAGTTGGCATGTAGTCAGCAAAGGAAACAACGTTTTAGCATCTGGTTGGCAAAAAGGAGCTTTGATGGGTTCCAAGAATATGCTGGTTTGCTGGAGGGGGGGTGTTGACAGTAACAGGCATTACAAACCAAAGGCAAGGGTATGTGATGTCTTTATTAGAGCACTAGTATAATCTATCCTGACTGGATAGTATGACTGGTGGCCTGGCTCTTGCCTGGCTCCGTTCCTTCTTGGAGGACCGTCCCCAGAGAGTGCAGATTGGAGAGAGTTTCTCAGCCCCGTGGAGCCTCAATTGTGGGGTTCCGCAGGGCTCGATCATCTCTCCAATGCTGTTTAACATCTATATGAGGCCGCTGGGAGGGGTCATCAGGGGATGTGGGGCTTCGTGTCATCAGTACGCTGATTATACTCAGCTCGACATCTCCTTTTTTCCAACAACAGTGGATGCTGTTTCGTCCCTTGAACGCTGCCTGGAGGCCGTTCAGCAATGGATGAAGGAGAATGGACTGAGGCTGAACCCAGGAAGACGGAGATCCTTCAGGTGGGTGGCCCAGACATTAGTGGTTTGGGAAACTCCCTCTCTTTTGGGGGGGAGGTGACTCTTACCACTAAGAGTGAGGTTTGCAGTTTGGGTGTACATTTGGACCCGGCGCTCACCATGGAAACCCAGGTGGCGTCAGTGGTCCGTTCTGCACATTTCCATCTTCGGCGGATTGCCCAGCTGCGTCCCTATCTTGATGTGGGGGCTCTCACCACCTTGGTCCATGCGCTCGTAGTCTTGAGATTAGACTACTGTAATGTGCTCTATGTGGGGCTGCCTTTGAGACTGATGCGGAAACTTCAGATGGTGCAGAATACGGCGGCCAGACTTCTTACAGGGGTGAAAAGGTACAACCATATTTCCCCCAATTTTGGCTGCCTTGCATTGGCTGCCCATTCGTTTCCGCGTTGATTTCAAAGTCCTAACGATGACATATAAAGCCCTAAATAATTTAAGACCTTGATATCTGGCAGAGCGCCTCCTCCCACCCAGTTCTGCCAGAGTCACTCGTTCTAGCCAGGCTGGGTGGCTGAGGGGCCTAACGCCGAGGGAAGTCCGGAAGGAAAGAACGAGGAACCGGGCCTTCTTGGCAGTGGCCCCTCGCCTCTGGAACAACTTGCCCGTGGAGATCTGCCTGGCTCCCTCTCTGGGTGTTTTCAGAAGTAAAGTTAAGACCTGGCTATTTGGGCAGGCTTTCCCTCCTGCCGTATCTTAAATTTTGACATTTTTGCCATCTTGGACTCATAGTATACGTCTATTGGTTTCACTGTTTTTAAAAAATTTGTAATGCCGCCCAGAGTAGACCTTTGGTCTAGATGGGCAGGGTAGAAGTCTAATAAATAAATAAATAAACAAATATCCTTGCCTCTGGATTGCATACAAGGACTATAAAACTTTTTCTTTTTTCAGGCATTACAAAAAGATACTAAGCACCTCTCCTCCCAAGATACTGTTCCCAGACTTTCCTATCATGCAGGAAAATGTGAAGCTCAATCCCCCAGTGCTTTGTCCTTCTAACAAGCCTATTCAGACAAAGGGGAGATGAAACGAACAGGATGATATATCAGGGATCTCCTACCAACTTTCCTCAGACTGAAGAAGCTACTTGGATGAGGAGTGAAAAGTTTCAACCTAATAAGAAAGAAGTCCAGTTGCCATGACTCAACTTCCAGATAACCTCACTTGGATGACTGAGAATCTTCACACAGATATGTGAAGCTGAATGTAAAACATTTGCATTTCTAGGGCTCATTTATGTTCTCACTGCTATGTTGCTTGCCAAGGTTTCATGGCAAGTGAGCATATGGTGAAAGCAATATATCCTGCCTTAGATGGCACAATGAAAGAAACACACGCTTAGCCAAAATTAGCCAGAAACACACCAGCGTGGCCCTCTCTCAAATCCCAAGCGGTCAGGAATTCCAGCCTCTGAAGCAGGCTGCTGTGAGCATTGCAGACTCCTGTGGAAGGCTTGGCACTGTTCCATGCAGTAGATAATTTATAGTGAAACATTGCTCCCCTTAAAAAGTGCTACTGATCATTTCCCTAGTGATCATGTTCACAGCTTATAGAGTATGAATCCCTCACCAGAAGGGGTTCCTTTTTGTTTTGCTAAGCAGCACACTCTTAACATGCCAATTCATCCATGTTGTCAAATTTTCCCTCCTCTGCTCCTCTTTTCCTTCACAGAACTATTTTCATTTTAGAGTTTTATGACTCTGCAAAACTCTGGGGGCAGACATAAATCTTTGCAAATGTGTCTCAAGGTAAATGAGAGGCACAAGTAGAGCAGCCAAACATAAGAGTTCAATTGTGGAAAACTCCCCCGCCCCATCCCATGCCAGACTAGGCTCTTTTTATTAGGGTAGAAGAGGAGCTATTCTTTTCTTCAGTGGAATAAACCCAGTATTTAGCCTTGTTTTAAGGACTGAGGTTTCACCCAGCAATGAAAGCAGCCACCCATGCTCAGGATCACAGAAGAAAGCACAGAAGAAAAGGTATGAATAGCCCCTGGACTCTGCCTTCTTCAGGAAGCCAGGCATAAAAACAAGTGGATTTCCTTTAGAAAGACTCCCTTAAATGGGGTTGGAATGGCTAGACTGGCTAGGGATCCTGCAGAAGAGTTGGGATTTCTATTTTAAATGGACTAAAATCTCCCTTTTTTCAATTGCTGCGAGATCACAAAATGCTCTTCAGAGTTCTCACCATTTGAGGCTTGAGTAAAATGAATACTGTCAATGACTAATTGAGGTTCTGTAAGGGCAGGCATTGAAATACCGTTAAAAGGTCAGTTTGCTTAAGAAAAAGTTCAAGTCTGGATGTGGTGCAGCAGGTGTTTGTGTTTACTGGATAAGCTGGAAGCTGATACTTGGTGTAAGAGGCTAAAGACTTTTAAAATATCATTAAGTATAATGAAAACTTTATTACTGAACCAACTACATCTGCAGAGAGAAATGTAAGCTTGGAATGCTATGACTAGCTATATGTCAGGGGCTGGACTTGATTATCCACAGGTTCCCTTCCAGGCCTGCAGTTCTAGGATTATTATTATAACATGCCTAGGAGAACCAGAATTTGGACTAAATCCAGGGGGAAGTGGAGGTAGAGACCACAGTTAGGGTTCTAACTATTGTCTCTACCACAATTTTCCCAGAGTCCTTTGGGCTGGCACTGTTACACTGCACTTTCTAAAGCGTTCTTCTAGCAGTAGGTAGGAGTGCTGAGCAGGCACTGAACTGAACTCTAGGTAAATGAGTGGGAAAGAGGCCTGGAAGTAGTGAGTTAAAAAAACAATGAGGAATTGAGACAGATGAAGGGAGCTAAAGCTAAGGTGAGCGTAACAGGGGAAAGAGAATAGTAGGCCAAATCAGGCTGCTCCAGCTAGGGAACAGCAAATCTAAAGAAGTGATGGGTTGGGCAACTTCAGTTTTGGTGGGGTTTTTTTTCCCCTTTCTTTCCAACTTAGCCAAATGAATGGTTACATAGACCTGTGCGTCATATCACCTATGAAGGCAAAAATATATTTCCTTCTCTTACAATGTTTTATTTCCAGTCAATGCAACTCTTTTCAGGGCTCCAAGTATGAGACATGAGACACTCAAATATGTCCATGCTTGTCTCCCAATTGACCAATTACAGAAGAAAAGCAGAATAGTTTGCTAAATGCGGACTGAGGTAGGCTCATATGAGAAGAGACATTCTTTCCTCTTAAAAGTGCACTGCTACAACATACAGAATCAGCATCTCATCTAGCGGAGCCTACAGTTGCAATTCATGATCTCACTCAATCTTCCTATGGGGGCAGAGATTGCTAACAATCTGGTGAACTGATACCCTCCAAATGTTCTAGGCTACAACTCCCACAACCCTTCACCATTTGTCATGCCGGCTGGGACTGATGGCAACGTAAGCCCAAAACATCTGGAGACCTCCAGGTTGTGGAAAACAAATAGTAAACGATTTATAAGGCTGCTGTGTATGCCATGTCAAGATTATTTGGCATATAACCAAAAAGCAAAGAATTGCTGCAGTACCCCAGCCAAATCTAGCCATTATTAAATATTCAGTGTTAGGAAGAACACTGTTATTTATATACTTCCCTTTTTTCACAAAATCAAGACTCAAGTCTCATACAGAATTATACAGATTGTAGAGGCCTGATATTATCTAGTTGATGTATTTTATTTTCTTTATTTTCTTTCAGTTGCATCTCACTGTGGAACCTCTCTCTATCCTAGTTATTTCTTAAAATATATTTTAAGTGAATTATGCAGAGGACTACATTTCTTTGCACAGTAGGTACCTTGACTAACTTACATAAACTGGGTATAAATTTTCAAGTGTTTAAAAGCTTGTAAAAATTACCTCTTTGTCTATAATTGCAAAATATAAGCATCACTGTCAATATGTCCAGGCTATGGTGTTTAAGATTGCCGGAATTAAGATTGCCGGAAGAAATATCAACAACCTCCGATATGCAGATGATACCACTCTGATGGCAGAAAGTGAGGAGGAATTAAAGAACCTCTTAATGAGGGTGAAAGAGGAGAGTGCAAAAAATGGTCTGAAGCTCAACATCAAAAAAACTAAGATCATGGCCACTGGTCCCATCACCTCCTGGCAAATAGAAGGGGAAGATATGCAGTGACAGATTTTACTTTGTTGGGCTCCATGATCACTGCAGATGGTGACAGCAGTCACGAAATTAAAAGACGCCTGCTTCTGGGGAGGAAAGCGATGACAAACCTCGACAGCATCTTAAAAAGCAGAGACATCACCTTGCCGACAAAAGTCCGCATAGTCAAAGCTATGGTTTTTCCTGTAGTGATGTATGGAAGTGAGAGCTGGACCATAAAGAAAGCTGACCGCCGAAGAATTGATGCTTTTGAATTGTGGTGCTGGAGGAGGCTCTTGAGAGTCCCCTGGACTGCAAGGAGATCAAACCTGTCCATTCTGAAGGAAATCAACCCTGAGTGCTCACTGGAAGGACAGATCCTGAAGCTGAGGCTCCAATACTTTGGCCATCTCATGAGAAGAGAAGACTCCTTGGAAAAGACCCTGATGTTGGGAAAGTGTGAGGGCAAGAGGAGAAGGGGACGACAGAGGATGAGATGGTTGGACAGTGTCACTGAAGCTACCAACATGAATTTGACCCAACTCTGGGAGGCAGTGGAAGACAGGAGGGCCTGGCGTGCTCTGGTCCATGGGGTCACGAAGAGTTAGACACGACTAAACGACTAAACAACAACAACAACAATGGTGTTTAATAACCATTGGACATAGTCGCTGGGGGTGGTGGCGGCGGCTTCTGGAAAGTGATTATCCTAAGAAGTAACATTCCCAAACTCTGGTTATAACATTGGTGGTAGCAGGCATAAATGGTACAAAAAATAATAGCTTGCAGGCCCACCCTACATCTCAGGGTCAAATTAGGCAACACAGTCAGCATCCTATTAGAAACTGAGCTTCCTTGAAATCCATGTGTGCATGATCACTAGTTTTCATTTTGTTGTCATACCTTCTGTCCTTTTTGACAGAAGGTTATGTTCTTTTCAGTTACTGCTGCTTTAAGATAGTTCCCCCTATTTATATGGTGTCATGCAAATTCTGTAAGTATAACAATAGCAACAATTAGTACAGAAATGACAATAATGAAAAAGAAATAAAACTTCCTTATGTGCAGAAAGGTAACAGCCATAGCACATGCTTTCACTGAGCTCTGTATCTTCTATTTCTGTGAGCTCTGCTTTGTGACCAATCATTGGAAGGCAAACAAGGGTTTCATTGGCAAGTTGGTTGTCCCTCTTTGTGGAACTGCACTGTAGGTGAACGAACACGCTAACTGCAGGAAAACTGTTTTCCCCTTGACATCTAGTTTGAGCTTGAGAGGGCCACAAAGGCTATTGTTAAAATGGGAGTAGGGATACAGGATTGGGCTCAGCCAGACAACCATCTGAACCTGGCTGGCAGAAGTAGAGAAGAAAATGTTTACAGGGTGGTTGTAGCACTTTCTAGCACCCAGATACTCAGGGAAGATTGCAGAACGATTTCCAGTGATCAGTACAGTCACTGTGATGTCTGCACTGGCCACAACAGGCTATGTCACCCATTCCCAATTGGAGCAGGAGCCCTTCCTGCTCCATATTTAAGGCACTGTAAATTCTGGACAGCTCTCTAAAATTCAGCCCTCTTCAAACTATATCCCCAGTTGTTTGGCAGAGCCAGTTTTCCATAAACGACTAAAGAGTGCATCTTTACTGGAATACATCCCTCCCTCTCCTTCCACTGAAGCCTGCAAATCTAAATGTCATTTTGCAGCACACGTTTATAATTACCATCACAGGCCTGGTACACAGGGAGAAATCTGCCAGTATGAATATTAACATTAATGTGCCCAACGCCAGCTCGCCGATCCTGCTGGCAGGAGCGTAAAAAATGCTTGAGTGAAACTTTTATTTAGATGTTAAAAGATTCCAAGCCTCAGTGGGGGTGGCAGAGGCAGCCCCTGTGAGTTCCCATCACCACTTGTGCTCGAATTGAATTACACCGGGGGGGGGGGGGAGGCAGGGAGCTGACAGTGAGCTGCTGAGCTTATTTAATCTCATTTGCTATCAGTACATTGTCAGCATGGGGTTTCCCCAGGCCTCTGTTCCCCAAGAAATAAGGCTGCAGAAAAATGGTGCAGACTCAGTTACTCTTTTTCAGGAGTCCAGCAGCAATAGTCTTGCCGAACTAGAAGGTGGACACCAATTGGTTATCTAATCTTACCCAGCAGAGTGTGTATGTGTATGTATGCACACACACGTATGTGCACACAAGCACACCCATGCACATTCACAGAAGTGACTCTTAGGCCTGGTGTCATAAAGTGGTTTTAGCTAGACATGTGTATCCCTGAATTTCAGTTTAATCATTGGATTCCATCACTTTTTCTCCAGAAGTATTAATACAGAGGGCAGATTGGAAGATAATGAAAATTTTACTATACTATATTCATCTCTCACACATAAAATTTCCTCTTTTTTTTAGAATTTAGTTACCATGCATTTATTGGCTTATTGTAATCATGGGTAGAGTCTAATTCTCCTCTGCAAGCCCCATTAAAATGAACAGGATCTATATAGGAACATTACTATTATTTCAGTGGGTGAAGAAGGTGAACATGATTTTGTCCTGTAGCTTTTTTTTTAAAGCAGCGATCCCCAACCTTTTTCGGTCCGCGGACTGGCTGGGGAAGGCCGGGCACCCCCTGCGCTCGTGTGCATGTGTGAACAAGCGCTCTCTCTCTCTCACACACACTAGCGCGCACGCCCGTGCAAGCGCCGTGCCGCCGTTTGCGCATGCGCGAGAGGGGTGAACGGCAGCGTGGCGCTAGCACAGGCGTGTGTGCGCTCGTGTGCATGCACAAACAGCGGTGCAGCACTTGTTTGGGCGCGCTTGCACTCATGCGCATGCACAAATTGTGGCACGGCACTTGCACGGGCGTGCTGGAGCGCGCGCGCAGGCGCAAACGGGCTGTGCGGGGGTGAGTGCGTGTGGGGGGTGGGGCAGGAGGTCTGTCTCGGCGGCCCGGTCCGGCTCAGGCCACGGACTGGCACCGGGCCGCGGACCGGGGGTTGTGGACCTCTGTTTTAAAGGACAGTAAATGCCCCTTTTGATCCACAACAATCTTTATAACATTGGTTATAGTAAAGCAGTCATAACTGTGGAGCAAACTTTGTAGTAATGCAAGATCTTTCTTATTTTCTGTGTATCATTAACCTTCCTTCTTGTTTGATGAGGTCAGCTGCAATCCACAAAAGGTTATGCCAAATAAAACATGTTCATTTGAAAGGTGCCATAGGATACTTCGTTGTCTTCTCTCTCAGTTGGGCTCTTCTGCCAAATATGCTTCAGTTTATGGGAACCATAATGATCAGAACAGTGATCAGTACAGTCACTTAACAAAGCTTAACGAAGAGAAGACTGAGGGGAGATATGATAGCAGTCTTCCAATATCTGAAGGGTTGCCACAGGGAAGAGGGCATCGATTTATTCTCCATTGCGCCTGAGGGTAGGACAAGAACCAATGGGTGGTTCTCCCATCAGAGGGAGATCCAACCTGGAAATAAGGAGGAATTTCCTGACAGTGAGAACCATTAAGCACTGGAACAGCTTGCCTCCCGATGTTGTGGGTGCCCCATTGCTGGAGGTTTTCAAGAAAAGATTGGACAGCCATCTGTCCGGGATGGTATGAGGTCTCCTGCATTGGGCAAGGGGTTGGACTAGAAGACCTCCAAGGTCCCTTCCAACCCTACGACAATTCTATGATTCTATGAACCAGCCTTGCATTGAGTCAAACCATAGCTTGTAATTAACTAGTTACACATAACTGGTTACTTTCAATTAGTTCCTTTCTCCATTAACTACAGCATACTTACAGTGCATTATGACTATAATCTGACGAGGGATAACTTCACTTCTTTTGAAGTGTACTGGTAATTTCTAAGCTTTCCCCCCTACTTACAGGGACAAAGCTTCACTAAATTGTGGAGCAATAATATCACATGGTTCAAATGCTTGGTCCCTTTGTTGATATTGAGGCAGTGACAGGACGGGTGGAAAGAGGCTGCTCTATATTACAGCCCAATGGCTTATAACATCCACATTTCTTTTTTTAAAAAGTAATATTTATTTTAGTTATTTCTGAGAAAAATGAATTTTAAAAAATTAACTATAATTGAAAAACTTAACTATAATTAACTAGTATTGGAGGCATGAGACTATAATAGAACTACACTTCTTAAAAGTAACATTCCAAGCTTTAAGAGAGACTATTTGTCTACCTTGTACAATGGTTCATTGTGGCCAGTTCTTTTATGTTTAGGAAAAGGCAAATTTCTGTGTATCATCTGAAGCTTTCAGAAAGTCCTCCTGGCCACTGCTGCCAACTGGATACCCAGGAATGTTGCTGAGTCCAAAATCACTCCCCCTAAGTATCCCAGTATGTGCTTTATTACAAAAAGTGCTATCTATCATATTTTTCCCCCTTCACCCCATTTGGAGAGAACTTTTTGGAGTTCTTCAAAGTCCACAGATAACAATGACATGGAACAACTGTGATCATGTTGAATCTGTACAAAGCCAAGAGAGATGGGAGACTGGGAGTGAGTGGGGGTGGGGGGTATTTTCAATCCCCAGATGCCACTAAGAGAAAACAGCTTAACATAAAAGTTTTGTGGTCAGGAGAAAAGTTAGTACCTGTCTTTTCTAGACACAATCTCTCAGGATCACATGTTATAGAGCTTTGATGATGATCTGATTCATGACAGACAAGGATTTGCTAACATGACTCTAGGCAGATTGGGTTTTCTTATTATCCATAAGTGAAGCTATTAATTATTCTCCCTTCAGATTGCCTTTCAATAAATTTTAACAGCTGTGGTCCCTTCCAATAAAGATTCCTCAAGGACTGCACTATTTGCCTCTTTTCATTAGAAGAATGGAGACTTCATCCCTATCCTGTTTTGGGTTTTACCTAGTTATTGAACTGTAAGAGGCCTCTTACCCTTATCCTATGACTCAAGTCTGGTACAGGGGTCCAAGCAGAGGGGGCAACTCCGCTCAGGGTTTACAGTAATACAATACTCTACTCATCCTTGTTGTCACAGACAGCTGAGGCTGTGCAGGTGCTAGACCATTGCCTGGATGTTGTAATGGGCTGGATAAGGGTCAATAAACTGAAACTGAATCTGAACAAAACTGAGGCTCTATCTTTAGTTGGTTACAATGTTCCAAAAATGGATAGGGTCGGACTCCCCTTAAAGCAGCAGATACATAATTTGGAGGCTCAAGTGAACTCAGCAGCTCAGAGTGCCTGGGGACAAGCTTGATTAGCCCACCAGCTATGGTTATTTTGGAAAGGGACAACCTGGCCACAGTAGTTCAAGCACTGGTAACCTCCAGTTCACCTGCTATAATGCACCCTACATGAGACTGCCCTTGAAGACAATTCAGATGCTGCAGAGAGTACAATATACATCAGGTAGGCTATGGCACAATTTCAGAATCTATAAAACACTGGTTCTGAAAGAATTGCACTGGTTGCCAATACACTTCTGGTATGAGATCAAGCTGAGGCTAATGAGGAAGGGTTTTTTTTCCTATGACATGTCATTCCCCCCCCCCCCCCCCTGCAACCTATGTTTGAGTTTCTGGGTGGGTTTGAACATGTTTATAAGTGGTGAGAAAGGCCAGATTACTTATAAACATATTTGAACTTGTGGTGGTTATAGGTTTTTTGGGCTGTTTGGCCGTGTTCTGGAGGTTTTTCTTCCTAACATTTCGCCAGTCTCTGTGGCCGGCATCTTCAGAGGACAGGAGTTAGAACTCTGTCTGTGTTCTAACTCCTGCCCTCTCAAGATGCCAGCCACAGAGACTGGTGAAACGTTAGGAAGAAAAACCTCCAAACACGGCCAAACAGCCCAAAAAACCTACAACAACCATCGGATCCTGGCCGTGAAAGCCTTTGAGAATACATATTTGAACTTGCTTATGGGTTCAAATGTAGGTTGCAGAGAAGATGTGAAATGTCATAGAAATCCTCCCCCTAATGATGAGATACTAAACCCCAAAACCGCTTGGGTCCTAGATATCTGAGGAAGTGCCTCTCTCTATATATACCTGCTTGTCCCACCATTGAGAATGGTACTTTTTCTGGAGATGCAGGATTTCTCAGCTGTAACACCTTGGCTCTCCTCTTGGAGGCTCAACTGGCACCAACACTGATTTCATGTTTGCACTACAGTGGTGCCTTGAGTTGCGAACTTAATCCGTTCCGGAATGATGGTTGTAACTCAAGTTGGTCGTAACTCAAAGCACCATTTCCCATAGGAATACATTGAAACGTGATTAATCTGTTCCGGCCGGGAAAAAAACCCATTCCAGGAGGGACTAAAAATGCTACAACTACACACTGCAAGACCCATCAAAGCACAGAAACATAACCCCCGAATCAAACAAACCTGCTCCAGCACGGACTAAAAAACACACTGCAAGACCCATCAAAGCACAGAAACATAAACCCCACACCCAGCCCAAACCCACGCTGCAAAACCCTGTACAGTACTCACCCAGAACAGGCAGGTTTTAAAATTTTAAAAAGCAAAAAGCAGTACCAGGCAGTCCGAAGCCTCTCTCCAAACGCACACTCTCTAACCACTGGGGCGAAGGAGCTACAGAGAAGCAGCCTCTTCGCCGACCAACGGTTAGCATTGCAAATTTCCCCGCCTTTTTTCCGGTCGTATCTCAAACCTCCAGTCGCAAGTCAAAGCAAAATTTTGCGACTGGAGCTGGTCGTAACTCGAATTGGTCGCAAGTCAGGACGGTCGTAAGTCGAGGCACCACTGTATATGAAAACACGGCTGCTCACAAGAGACTTAGGGATTTAAAGATTTTGATTTGAGCATGTTTTGGAATTTTTTGTTTTTGTTATTTCTGTAGTTTTAATAGGTATAAATGGTTTTAATTGTTTCATGTGTTTTAAATTGTTTGAAATAATTTACTATGTTTCCATTCTTAAACTTTTTATACTGCTTTTTTGTACCCAGTCCTGAGATATCAAACCATAGGATAGAAATGTTCTAAATAAATAGACAAAACAAATAAGAAGTTCTGAGCCACCTATGCCACAGACTATTAAATTTTCTTAGGAGCTTTTAATGAGGAACATTTTGAAAGGTCCAAGCTTATAATGAGGGATGTGCACAGCTGTAGAACTAAAAATGTGTTAGTTTTTAGGTGCCCCAAGACTCTACACACTTTATTTATTATATGTTAATAATTTTAGCATGAATATATATTAAGCTAGTTTTCTCTATACTCGTGTGTACAGTCTCTGGCAATACTCTGGCCTTAAGATAACTAGCTGTGTTCTGAAAGCAAAAAGTCAGCTGAGCCATTGTTTAGTAGTCATCAGACAAGTTAATTACTCTACCTACTACTATCCCCTTCATGGATTGCTGCCTTGTCGTGGCGAAGGGGCTTGAGTAATTCAGAGAAGCTATGGGCTATGCCGTGCAGGGACACCCAAGACGGACAGGTCATAGTGGAGAGTTCTGACTAAACGTGATCCACCTGGAGCAGGAACTGGCAAGCCACTCCAGTATCTTTGCCAAGAAAACTCCATGAACAGAAACAAAAGGCTAAAAGATATGACGCTGGAAGATGAGCCCCTCAGGTCGGAAGGCGTCCAACATGCTACTGAGGAAGAGCGGAGGACAAGGACAAGTAGCTCCAGAGCTAATGAAGTGGTTGGGCCAAAGCCGAAAGGACACTCAGCTGCGGACATGCCTGGAAGTGAAAGGAAAGTCCGATGCTGCAAAGGAAAATACTGCATAGGAACCTGGAACGTAAGATCTATTAACCTTGGTAAGCTGGATGTGGTCAAACAGGAGATGGCAAGAATCAACATTGACATCCTGGGTGTCAGTGAACTAAAATGGACGGGAATGGGCGAATTCAATTCAGACGATTATCATATCTACTATTGTGGGCACGAATCCCGTAGAAGAAAGGGAGTAGCCCTCATAGTCAACAAAAGAGTGGGAAAAGCTGTACTGGGATACAATCTCAAAAATGATAGAATGATTTCAATACGAATCCAAGGCAGACCTTTCAACATCACAGTAATCCAAGTTTATGCACCAACCACCCATGCTGAAGAGGCTGAAATTGACCAATTCTATGAAGACTTACAACACCTTCTAGAACTGACACCAAAGAAAGACGTTCTTCTCATTATAGGGGATTGGAATGCTAAAGTAGGGAGTCAAGAGATAAAAGGAACAACAGGTAAGTTTGGCCTTGGAGTTCAAAACGAAGCAGGGCAAAGGCTAATAGAGTTTTGTCAAGAGAACAAGCTGGTCATCACAAACACTCTTTTCCAACAACACAAGAGGCGACTCTACACATGGACATCACCAGATGGGCAATACCGAAATCAGATTGATTATATTCTCTGCAGCCAAAGATGGAGAAGCTCTATACAGTCAGCAAAAACAAGACCTGGAGCTGATTGTGGCTCTGATCATCAGCTTCTTATAGCAAAACTCAAGCTTAAACTGAAGAAAGTAGGAAAAACCACTGGGCTAGTCAGGTATAATCTAAACCAAATCCCTTATGAATACACAGTGGCAGTGAAGAACAGATTTAAGGAACTAGATTTGGTGGACAGAGTGCCTGAAGAACTATGGATGGAGGCCCGTAACATTGTACAGGAGGCAGCATCAAAAACCATCCGAAAGAAAAGGAAATGCAAGAAAGCAAAGTGGCTGTCCAACGAGGCCTTACAAATAGCAGAGAAGAGAAGGGAAACAAAATGCAAGGGAGTTAGGGAAAGTTACAGAAAATGGAATGCAGACTTCCAAAGAATAGCAAGGAGAGACAAGAGGGCCTTCTTAAATGAACAGTGCAAAGAAACAGAGGAAAAGAACAGAAAGGGAAAAACCAGAGATCTGTTCAAGAAAATTGGAGATATTAAAGGAACCTTTTGTGCAAAGATGGACATGATAAAGGACAAAAATGGTAGGGACCTCACAGAAGCAGAAGACATCAAGAAGAGGTGGCAAGAATACACAGAGGAATTATACCAGAAAGATCTGGATGTCCCGGACAACCCAGATAGTGTGGTTGCTGACCTTGAGCCAGACATCCTGGAGAGTGAAGTCAAGTGGGCCTTAGAAAGCATGGCTAACAACAAGGCCAGTGGAGGTGATGGCATTCCAGTTGAACTATTTAAAATCTTAAAAGACGACGCTGTTAAGGTGCTACACTCAATATGCCAGCAAGTTTGGAAAACTCAGCAGTGGCCAGAGGATTGGAAAAGATCAGTCTACATCCCAATCCCAAAGAAGGGCAGTGCCAAAGAATGCTCCAACTACCGTACAATTGAACTCATTTCACACGCTAGCAAGGTTATGCTCAAAATCCTACAAGGTAGGCTTCAGCAGTACGTGGACCGAGAACTCCCAGAAGTACAAGCTGGATTTCGAAGGGGCAGAGGAACTAGAGACCAAATTGCTAACATGCGCTGGATTATGGAGAAAGCCAGAGAGTTCCAGAAAAACATCTACTTCTGCTTCATTGACTACGCAAAAGCCGTTGACTGTGTCGACCACAACAAACTATGGCAAGTTCTTAAAGAAATGGGAGTGCCTGACCACCTGATCTATCTCCTGAGAAATCTATATGTGGGACAGGAAGCAACAGTTAGAACTGGATATGGAACAACTGATTGGTTCAAAATTGGGAAAGGAGTACGACAAGGCTGTATATTGTCTCCCTGCTTATTTAACTTATATGCAGAATACATCATGCGAAAGGCAGGACTGGAGGAAATCCAAGCTGGAATTAAGATTGCCGGAAGAAATATCAACAACCTCAGATATGCAGATACCACTCTGATGGCAGAAAGTGAGGAGGAATTAAGGAACCTCTTAATGAGGCTGAAAGAGGAGAGCGCAAAAAATGGTCTGAAGCTCAACATCAAAAAAACTAAGATCATGGCCACCGGTCCCATCACTTCCTGGCAAATAGAAGGGGAAGATATGGAGGCAGTGACAGATTTTACTTTCTTGGGCTCCATGATCACTGCAGATGGTGACAGCAGCCACGAAATTAAAAGACACCTGCTTCTTGGGAGGAAAGCGATGACAAACCTAGATAGCATCTTAAAAAGCAGAGACATCACCTTGCCGACAAAGGTCTGCATAGTCAAGGCTATGGTTTTTCCAGTAGCGATGTATGGAAGTGAGAGCTGGACCATAAAGAAGGCTGACCGCCGAAGAATTGATGCTTTTGAATTGTGGTGCTGAAGGAGACTCTTGAGAGTCCCCTGGACTGCAAAAAGAACAAACCTATCCATTTTGAAGGAAATCAACCCTGAGTGCTCACTGGAAGGACAGATCCTGAAGCTGAGGCTCCAATACTTTGGCCATCTCATGAGAAGAGAAGACTCCCTGGAAAAGACCCTGATGTTGGGACGACAGAGGACGAGATGGTTGGACAGTGTCATCGAAGCTACCAACATGAATTTGATCCAACTCCGGGAGGCAGTGGAAGACAGGAGGGCCTGGTGTGCTCTGGTCCATGGGGTCACGAAGAGTCGGTCACGACTTAACGACTAAACAACAACTACCATGTTTGTGTAATCAACACTCAGAAAGATCATTAACAGTGCTGATAGCACAATTATAATTTCTGTATTCCATTTCACTTAGTCCATACCCCCACCACCCACAGCGTATATTTATTTATTTATTTATTTATTTATTTATTTATTTATTTATTACATTTATAGCCCGCCCATCTAGTCATATAGACTACTCTGGGCGGGGTAACAACATATCATCTAACAATTTAACAATTTAAAATCATAACAATATATTACTAAATAAACAATGATCCAAGATGGGAGAAAACACAAAATAACAAAAATTCAGACGGTGGGTGGAGGGAAGGCTTGCTTAAACAGCCAGGTTTTCAGTTGGCATTTAAAGATGCCCAGCGACGGGGCCATGCGAATCTCAGGAGGGAGGCTGTTCCAAAGACGAGGAGCCACTGCCGAGAAGGCCCGGTTTCTTGTTTTTTCCTTCCGGGCCTCCCTCGACGTTAGGCTCCTCAGCCTCACCTCCTGGCTAGATCGGGTGATACGGGTAGATCTAGGTGGGAGAAGGTGTTCTGTCAGGTAGCGAGGCCCTAAACCGTTTAGGGCTTTATACGTAAGCATTAAAACTTTGAAATCTACGCGGAACCGAACGGGCAGCCAATGCAAGGCGGCCAGAGTGGGAGTAATATGTTGATGTTTCCTTACCCCACTGAGAAGTCTGGCTGCCGCATTCTGCACCATCTGGAGTTTCCGCATAGATTTCAAAGGCAGCCCCACGTAGAGAGCATTACAGTAGTCTAATCTCGAGATTACCTCTAGCCTAAATATTGTTCTCTATTTGTCTGTGGAAGTGGACTGTAATTCATAAAAGCTCACACGGAAATAAATATGTTAGTCTCGAAGCTGCCAAAATACTTTTGATTAGCTGAGTTTGTCTTTTCCAATAGTTCCTTTTGTTTTTGATGTGACAGACTAACACTGCTATCCCTCTTGAAATCTAAATTTCTGCTCAGCCCTTACACTTAAAAATTGTAACGGATTGGATCTACACAGTCCTACTTAGGGGGACTCATTGAAATAAATGAGACTTAACTAAATGGGTGACTACACTGACAAGTAATACAGGAATTATTCTAATTCTACAGTCAGATTAATATTATTTTCCACTGACTATACAATGTATAAGTAAAAGCAATAAGGCTGAACAATCCATATATTTTTTCCTCCACTGCTGGGGTTTCTACTTTTTTGACAGCAAATGCATTCAAATTGGTTCAAGCAGTCTGACTGTATTAGCCAATGTAGACAAGCAACAGGGGCATGTGCAGGACTGTTGGCGGGGTGGGCAAAGAGGAAGCAAAAGGGCACTCACACTGGTGTCAGCTCCCCTCTACCAAGCACCCCTTGTCTCCAAACCATTTTAAAGGCTTTCTTCCAGCACTGGAATACTTAGGAGCACTTAAGAGATAAATAAAATAAAATAAACCAAGAGAGAGAGGAGGAAAATGCCAATCTGCACTTCTTTGCAGCTTATTAAGTCAGCTTCTATGGCAGCTGTACCTTCTGTAAATCTGGATGGCTAAACCAAAAGCTGTCTTAACAAGCTGCAAACAAGGGCTCATTGGCAATTTCCTCCTCCTTCTCTGCTGACTCCTGTCTGGTTGGCTGAGCAAATTTATCCAGGGAAACCCAATTTCCCAGGTGTAAATTCACATTGGATCAATGTGCATTTTTCACACTGTATAGCTGCACTTTTAGTCATTAATAGCTAACATCTGCTAAGTTCAATGAGTCTACTCTACATATTTCAATTCAACCTATTAAGACTGGCTAGGTAGAATCTTCATTTTGCAGATGATGTGCTAATTATTCTTCTGCATGCCTATAACCTGAATAATATTTTCTACCAATCTACCTGGCACAGACATTAAATTAATGGATCTATAAATTCCCACACCACTTTTCAAGAACTGGTGTTACTGTTTGTCTTCCAATTATCCAGGAAGGTGTAGTGGTGTCATCATGCCAATACTTCAAAAAAGCAGTATTAATTTAGCCAGTTTATAACTTTATCATCTTAATTCAGCATTACTCTTATCTAACATGTCCTGAAACCAATGTTTTAGATGTTATTACAATTCCTTCCTTACTACTTACTACTGTAACTTTTCAATACTTTTAAGTTATGTATAGGAGGGGACAAGATAAGGAAATATTTCAAAGGAAACAAATAGAAGGCAAGAGGAAAGAAATGTAATGCAATTGTCAGCGTATGGATCATCTCAGATTGATCCTACATAAAGTTAATTTTATTGCTTTGGAGTAAATAAGAAAAGCGTATGAGAAGAAATCACGCAGAAATATTTTATGTGGACATTTTTGTAAGAAGCTAGTAAGCAGAAATTCAGAAAGTGTGGACATCAACAGGAAGATACTACATTCAGTAAATGCAGGAGTGACAATCAATGGTAGCAAATCATACGGGAAAGAGGTATTCCAGTGATGGATTTACTGACAGGACTTGCTTTTTTGCCTTTTTCTAAAGGAATATTCAAATTGAGTTTTCCTATATTATTCTTTACCAGTGTACCCAGTGTGGTAGAGTGAGAGACTAGGACTCAGGAGACCTAGGTTTGAATCCCAGCTAACCACGGAAACTCATGGAGATGGGGGTGGGGTAGAACTAGTAAAATCTCTTCTTAAACATCTCACTTACTTTGAAAGGTCTATGAGAGTGATTATAATTTGCTCTCTCTCTCTCTTTGTGTGTGTGTTTGCTGCATGGGCAGAGGCTTGCAGTAATAATTCTCCTGTCTTTGCTCTCCTCACATTGGTTTGCAGGTAACAGAGGCTATAAAGGGATGATTCTGTTCTGGAGACAAGCCACTTGCTAAAGCCAAATGCTACTGCTATATTTGGACAGATTAAGGTACCACCAACCTTGACTTCAGTGGGTTGGGATATTTGTTATTCCACCCCAAGCAGAAAAATGCCTTGGGCTGTTTCTGCTTTCTCTACATTTTTTACAATACACCGTGTCTGTAGGTATTAGAACCCTAAGAGACACTATTTGGTAGGTTATATGTAAACATATAACTCAAGGATCACAGAGAAAGTGAAGGGTTTGCTGGCTGGATTTTTCAGTGCTTATCAAATAGACCGTAGGGTGATGGATGGCCTTCAAGCTATAGCCATTCATTAAAAGACTTACTGAAGACTTCAGATGATCAGCAATTTCACAGCTAGATTATGAAGTCACCTCCAACTAGTGAGTCTACAATTATACACTCTGTTCTGCACAATAGTTAGAGCTTTTTGCCCTAAAACTCCCAGAATCCCCCAACCAGCCCACAAGAGGGATTCTGGGAGTTACTTCCAAGTTTCGGTTACAACCTGCTCTCCTGCTTGAGTTACCTCACCTATATATTCACTTTTGAAACTGCTTCTGCTGTAAGATTTTATTACTGTTTTTCCCAAAATAATGTGAGAAGGGTACAAAGATTTTCTATCAATCTATAACCAAATATGTTCCATTCTATAAATTGCACCACCTGTCTCTGTTTCTGTTTTAGAAATTCCTTTCCATGTTTAAAATTTAAATTGAATTCTGTGAGACAACGTGGGATGGGGAGATGAAAGGAACAAAAAGAAGATGCAAGATGTGCAAAAAAAAGGTGCTCAGTTGCCTCCAGCTTTTTCCACCAACTCACTAAGTTTGTAATTGCAAAACCAAAAAACTCTCTACATCTTAATATCTACTTACACAGATCGTTAAGGCCATACATTCTAGCAAAAATGAAATGAGGGAGGGCAAAACAGAAAGGAGGAGGGGCGTTGCCATCAAGAACAGTTGGGAAGTTGCTGTGGAAAGCAGGTCTCCACAAAAGAGCCTATTAACTCTTATTCAAAGTTCTGCTCTAATCTGTTCGCCTTGTTGGCATGTTCTGCCTGCACCACCAAAGAGTTTAAGACCATAGTTTGGGAGTGGGGAAAGGGGATGAAATCTTTTTCAATGATGTATATACTTCTTTTTCTTGTTTCTTTTTTTCTCTCCCCCACCCCCAAACATAACATTATGTCAGCTGCTCAACCCGCTATGCTATCTGGGACAGTATGATTTACTAATGTTAAAAGGCAAGCCCTATATCACCCCATAATGAAAACATTAAAGTTAATGTGTCATAAGTGAGGAATTTATTACCATTAACTCCAATAAACAGTTATAAAACACCCGTCCTTTCCTGTCCAGAAGACGCAAGACTTCATTAAGCTCAACTTACTTTGCTCAATCTTCACTAGACCAGTCATGTGTGCTCTCGAACTGGTCACCATTTATTGTTAAAGCAGACTAGCTCATTTTCCAGGGGAGTGAGGAAGGCTTTAAGTGCCTCCCCCCAACCTCCCCTGTTTTCCATTCATTTTGTTCCACAGGCGGCTCTGAGCAGACAGATGGGAGAGAAAAGTTCACGCGACACGCGTCTCGATGGGCTTATTTAAACACTGCTGAAATATATGCTCAACAAAAGCTGCCTTTGCCTTGGCCTCCAAGCCATTACTCAGAGAAGGTTGATGTATAAGTAATAACATATGGGCAAGCTGTGTGGTGACACAACCAATGCACTAGCTCACTTCAGGGTGTCTTTTGGTTGAATATTTGCTGCCAGCACCTTCAGGCCAAAAACTTTCTTCAGATGTGGTAGAAGGTCCAAGAAACAGATGACCCTTCTCCCATTTTTCCAGAAGGGACTTCTCAGGACTTATTGGCTTGCATCTCATTCTCTTGTCATTCTATTGGCCACACAACGTATTTCAGCAGCTACATTAGCTTCAGTTCTAAATCTTCTGCTGATTAGTTGCAGCTAAAGATAATTTAATTCAACATCCTTCTCTTGCAATACAAATATATGCATATGTGTTCATGGGGTGGGAGAGGCAAAGGGACACCTGTCCCCATCAACATTCTAAATTTATTTGTTGTTTTAAGGTACACACACAAACATATTGGCTTAAATTCTGTTGTGCAGTTACACAAAAGGCATAACTTTGGAACTGAGTTGTTGTAAGTTAAGAAATCTCCATAGGCATGATCTGTTGCATGTAAAGTCACACGAGCAGGCAGGGAGAATGCTGTAGATGTAATATATCTTGATGTCAGCAATGCTTTTGACAATGTGTGCCATGTAGAGACACGACCTGAACTGCCGATTCAAAATAGCATGAACTGCTGGTTCATAATTTATTCTTCAACGCACAGGTGTTCTGTGGGCAACCCGGCTCCCCTCCTCCGCCTCCTCCAGTGGGTGCCCACTCAGAAGAGGAGGTGGGGCAGGGAAGCCCAAGATGCAGTCTCTGAGTGGGCGCACACTGGAGGAGGTAGGGGAGGGAAGCTGGGGCACCCGTGGAATGCCTGTGGTTTAAAGAATGAATCACTACAAACTGCCAAACCAGCAGTTTGTGCCCACCTCAAGTCCCATGATATCCTGATTAGCAAACTAACTAGGTGTGGGCTGGATAGAACAATTATCATGTGGGTACATAGTTGGTTACAGAATCGTACTCAGAAAGTGCTTATCAATGGTCCCATCTCAAACTGGGAGGAGGTAACAAGTGGGGTACTACAAGGCTCAGTTCTAGGCTTGGTGCTCTTCAACATTTTCATTAATTACTTTGATGAAGAGTGCAGGAAATGCTTCTCAAAATTGGATATGACAAAGAATTGGATGGAATAGCTAATAGCTTGGAAGACAGAAACACAATTTGAAAAGATTTTGATAGGCTTGAGCACCGGGCTGAAAACAACAGGGGTAAGTGCAAAGTTCTACATCTAGGAAAAGAAACCAATTCCACAGTTACAAGATGGGGGATACTTGCTTCTGTAATATTATATGCAAGAAGGATCTTGGAATTGTTATAGATAACAAGCTGAATATGAACCAACAGAGTGATGTGGCTGCAAAAAAGGCAAATGCTATTTTAGGCTTCATTAACAGAAATATAGTCTCCTAATCCTGTGAAGTACTAGTTCTCCTCTATTCAGCACTGGATAGGCTTCATATTGAGCACTGTGTCCATTTCTGAACACCTCACTTTAAGAAGGATGCCGATAAACAAATTCAGAAGAGGGCAACAAGGATGATTAGAGGATTTGAAATAAAGGCTTATGAGAAAAGACTAAAAGTACAGGGCTTATTTAGTCTTCAGAAAAGAAGACTGAAGTGTCTTAGTAGTGCATCACATAGGCTTTGGAGTCTTTGACATGTGATTTGCCTTCCATTTGGTGACTTTAGCTTCTCTATATAAACACTATGCCAGTTACTTTCTTTTCATTCTTTTTTTCTTTTTCTTGCATCAGCATTCTTTTGGGGCTATTTTTTTTTTAAATTTTGCTTTTATTATTGCATTTGCAAGCTTTGTCAGCCCATTGCACAAGAAGGTCAAGAGCAGATTGTCAAAGGAAATGAAAGGGAAGTTTCAATTTCAGAAAAATAAACTATCTCCAACATTGAAGCAGCGCTGTGTCACTCAAAATAAAAATGATAGAAAAATTACTTCAACTTTGAAGGAACAAAAAAGAAGAAGCTCACACTGCAAACGTTTGGAAATCAGAAACTCCAGACAAGACAGTTATGGACAAGGACAGAATGCAGGTGGAGTCAGGACAGACCTATGGGCAGATCAAAGTGCCAACCCAAGTCTATTTAAAGTTATTTAAAGAGTGGTGTGGTCCCATGCACCAAATCAATCCGGTTCAATTGAGGCTGCCCCACGAGGACGGAAACAGCAACACAAAGAGCATGTAACACAAATCAGTATAATAATATCGTCAGACAACTCTAGGATTTTTAATTATTATTATTTTTGTTAAAAAGTCAGACAGATAAATGGAAGGGGAATCAGTCAGAGACCCTGCAACAAAGAGACATGTGAGAAAGGTGATATGTTTCTAAGGTCTTCCATGCTGAATGGGATTGTTGAAATATGTGTCTCCAGAAATAATTGATTTCTTGACACAAGAGACATATTGCTATACCTTGATCATGGAAGTGCATCGCCTCTCAAACTGATGCTAGAAGGTATTAGCTCAATGCTGAAATGTTGCCATGCCCATACAACCCATTCTGCTCCCCAGTATGTGTTACAACTTTAGCAGTTACAGGACTTGTAACTACTGGCCAAATCACACTATGATTTTCACATTTAGTTTGTTATACATCTGTTATGATTAACTTTAATCATATGGGCATATGGTTATCTCAATGGTGAGGACAGAGAAGAGAGAACAGAATGGAAAGCATACTAGAAGGTTGCTCAGAAAGGAATTTAATGAATGAATCCTCTCTCCACAGCTCATTGCTTTCCTACAACTAAATGCATCCCCACCCTGTTGATTTGCAACTGTTCAGCACCTATCTAGATTACTAGACAGCAAACCAACAAACATCTCAACTAAAAACTTCAGGAAGTATTGAAGAGAATACTTGAAACCTAGAGTCATTTCTAATCTGTGTATTCTTAGTAAGGTGTTGTCAATGTAAAACTTACGATAGCCATTGCCTTTACTATTTCATATATTACCTCTCTTACTATTACATATCCCCTGTACTCTTTCAGTTTCTCATCATCATTTTTGGTGTAAATAATTTTCTACTGATTATGAAGTAAGATCAAGTCAATTTAAGGTGAGGAGGTCTTTGGGTGCAGAAGAAAAGTCAAAAGATACAATAAGCAAAGTGTCATTTTTCATGTGGAAACAATGGTATTGTGAATATATATAGGTGTCATCTGGTGTCAAGGAGGTGGGGGTTCTTCTTTTTTACCTCCAGCCATGTCACTCAGGTGACCTCTACAATTTGAGACATCTTGCCTCTGCCTTGCCCAAGGGATAAGGCAGAGCAATGGAGAGTGAATGAAAGATGCCCACATCTGACCTCATCTCTCCATTGTCTCATGAGGAGGGATATAAATCAGACATTTACTCCTCCTTTTGTAGATCTGAGTGTCAAGAAGCCTTATGAGGAGAAAGAAAATACCAAATGATTTTATCAGTGACTTCACTGCCACCTTTCTTTCTTTCTTTTTCTTTCTTTCTTTCTTTCTTTCTTTCTTTCTTTCTTTCTTTCTTTCTTTCTCTTTCTTTCTTTCTTTCTTTCTTTCCTGCTTGCTTTGCTATGTAACTGTGGAGCCACGTATTTTACATAAAGCACAGTTGTTTCTCAGTACTTGAACAGGTGCATAAAATGAACATGACCAGAAACCCGACAACCTGCTTCCACTCTAGATAATTTTAGAGCCATTGAGCTGGAAAAATTGCTTTCTTTTTGAAATATGAACTGCGCTAGGAGCTCATGTGACTGCCACATTTGTTTGGGGCTGGTTGATATTATTTGCTTGAGAAAGACAGGAAATGTATACATTCTCACATTGAGTTTTGTTACTGATGACTTGTGCCAGGGCTGAGCACTGGGAAGAGAACACTGCCTCAAATTAGTCCTAGCTGGCTGTCAATCTCTTTGTAAAATGCCAACTCCTTTGTAAGTTTGATTAGCTATAGCTGGATGCTTGAGAAAGAATGACCAGACACAAATATACCTTTGCTGGGCCACTGTTTCCTGTACCATGGAACACAACAAGACAGAACTATAATAATGAGAGACTGACAGGCCAATGACCATAGCATTACATAGGAGTCCCCCAGCAACACTTTCGGAACTCTTCCAGGAAGGACCAGAGCCAAAACTGCTCCTCTCATTATTTCAAGATGTCGGAAGATACTATGGTTGATATCAAGTGCTGTCAATATGTTTGCTGAATGAACATGGATACACTTTTCCTGTCCAGTTCCTGTAGGTGACTCCTCAAGGAGACACTGTCTCTACCCTAAACGAGATCTGAAATGAGACTGAAATAGATCCACAGTAGATAATATATCTCAACCAGAAGACTTTGGAGTTAACACCACAAGCTGCAGCACTTTGCCATGTTTAGCCTCGAGAAGAGAAAGCTGAGAAGTGATACAATAGCCATCTTCAGGTATTTGAAGGGCTGTTACATGGAAGATGGAGCAGACTTGTTTTTTGCAACTCAAGTGAATAGGACCAGAAGTAATGGATTTAAGTTAGAAGAAATGAGATTTTAACTAAACATTATGAAGAACTTCCTAACAGTGAGAGCCAATAGAATCAACAACACTTGGAGGTCGGTGGAATCTCCTTCACTGGCAATTTTTAAGTAGAAGTTGGATGGCCACCTCTTAGGCATGCTTTGGCTGAGAATTTGCTGCACTGGTAGGGGACTGGACTGAATTCTCCTGTACCATGAAGGAAGGGGGAAAAAGAGGAGAGAGAGAGATAGAAGAAATTTTCTTCTAAATAAAAATAAATATAAGATTTTTGTTTTAAAAAGCTCTTACATGTAAGAAAGCTGCATCAAGCCAGTTTCAAATCCAAGAAAGATTATATATGTATACTGATTCTTAAAAGGACAGAAATATTTTGAGCTCTGCTGACCATGTTGGCAGGGGTGTTGTTAAACATTTAGTCCGAAAATGTAACATATCTAAGTACTGGACATCTATGATTCTCCTTTCATTTACTTAAAGATGGTGGTGAGCTATCCAACACTGGAGGCATTCAACAGAAAGTTAGACAGACATCTGTCAGATATAGTTTAACTTGGATTTCTGCATAGAGTAAGGAGTTGGACTCGATGGCCTTATAGGCCCCTTCCAACTTCATGATTCTATAATTCTTTGGGTTCCTTCTAGTTCCACGATTCTATAATTCTAAGAATAGGGTGTTGGAGACTGGCTGCTAAGTAATGAAAATGGTATAGGTTTAGGAAGAAATTTTCAACAGAGGTCTCACCACCTCTTTCAGACATGATGCAATCCTCTTTTGCTGCAGAAAGACATTTATCATCCCCCCAATGGACTTAGTCATTTCCCCACACTGTCCACTTCTATAAGACAGGAATGTCAAGGATTAAGCACATATGTGGTATGTCTATTTCTCAAAGGATCATGTCCAAATCCTCAGGCTGTAGAAATTGAAAAACATGCACCATCATGGACAAGCGTGAACCAAAATTACTTCCATGGTGCCAATATAAACTACAGCATCCAAGCTAGAATAGACATACTTGATTATTCCAATTAACAAATTAATAGTATCAATATTTAGTATCCTTTTAAAAGTATCCTGCAATGCTTTCTACAGCTGCCTCTTTTTTAGGACTTGAAGAGCTTGGCAAAAAGCCATGCCACCACTGGGAAGTTAGGAAGACTTCCTGTGAATCATATCCTACCTGAACAAAGGAAGAAGGAACAGTAATCTTTATGTGAGAGAGAAGGGGAGGAGGTTACTAAAAGCCCGGGTGCTGGGCGATATGTGGCTGCTGATAAAAGTGCTTTCCATTAGCAGAGAGTGAGAGTTTCACTAAGTGCAGTTTATCTATTGAGGACAGAATCATAACAAACCTTTTGCAGATAAATGAAGTAACTACTTAGACACACTTCCCTCTGGTTCTGTAAACGATGGCATCCTCTTGGGATTAAGGAACATAGATGGAGAAGGGAAGAAAGCGGGTACCCAAACTGCCACAACATTTTTTGTCTTTCTTATTTTCATATTTTTCTTTTGGTTTTGCCTGAAATGCCTGCATAGACTAACATGGCTACCTCTTCTAAAACAGCAAAGCAGAAAGGAATGAGAACAGACATTCTAGTTATAATATTTTTCTAGATTTATATATAAAAATGTGTATTTACAGTGGATAATGATGATGAATCCAATAACAACCTCATGTACAACTACATGTATTTGAATTTTGTGCTGTTAAGACTCTTCAAATTATATCTTTCTTTCTGGTATTAATTACATCTTACTCTATTGCTAGAAGCGCCTCAGGTAGAAAAGAGAGGACAATCATTGCTCTCTGGTTTATTTTCTAAAAGACCTGACACAAAAGATGATGTGAAGGAAAAAAGGAAAAAGAAATTAAACTAAAACAAAATTAGATACAATGTTCTGACCTCTGTCAGGCTAGTGAATGAAAATTGTTGGAGGGGAGGCAAAACATAGGAGAGCTGGCTTTTCAGATGGGCTGGTGGTGCCCTGTTATACTTCTCTTCTTGATTTCTTTCTTGCCTTTACACAGAGCCAGTTGTACCACCTCTTTACAAAACTTTTGTGGTGAAATTCCAGTCAACTAAACAGATTTAGTCTACAGACGTTTGTCTGATTTTGTGAGGTAGTTTTCTTACATGATCTCCTTTGACCTTGATACTGTGCATGAAGTTCTATTCTCATTTTTAAGCTGAAGATTGAAATGACTTGTGTGGATCTGTATGTGAATTGGGGGGGGGGCATTAGTAATTGCAAAATTATTAAAGCTTATACCAAAATGGATAGGAGCACTCAAATCCTGTCCTCAAATTGCAGGGGACCAGAGACGGTCTATGTTCCTTACCTTTTAGTAGCTATGTTCACTTGATTTGGTATACCCTCAAAATTTATATCAAAATATTTTAGTAATTTTGTAGTGCAAACCCTTAGCTTGTAGTACCACCCAAAACTGAGCAAATGACAGATCACTTGGAGTTCTTGTTTACACTGAAATAACTAGCATCATTATTTTCACAGAAAAATCATGCTAATGTCACTGTTCTAGTGTTTTGTGGTGCAAACATTTTGTAGCACCACCACCTATTATGTACCTGATATACTGCTATTTTTAGAAAGATACAGTAAGGACATGAGTTGGCTAAAATTGGCAGGAATCAAGAGGTGGAGCTTGTGAATTTCCTTAGGAAATGTTCCTTACTCTTTTGTCCCATAATTCAAGTATAACTGCCATTCAACAGAGCCAGAACTGACAGCCAAAATATGTCAGAATTCTGTTTGTTAGTTACACTAGTGTAAGTGCAATGGTATAAAACTGTAGTAGTGGAATTGCTGTCTGTTAGTAAGTCATTGGTTATATCCCTCACACTTTTCTTTCATAGCCTGACCTACCTCTCAGATATGATTGTTGTGATGACAAAGTGAGAAGGAGAGTCATCTTGGGACTGGAGGAATTGTGGGACAGAAATGTAATGAATAAAATAAATTTTCAGCTGAGATTAGAAACATGAGACTTGATCATCCGATGAAACAGCTACATAAGTATATTGTTGCAGACCCATGTCTCCCCTGGTTCCATGGACATGGAAACTGTCCCTGAAACTAGGACCTAATTTGAACTGGTGTCCACTTTCTCTCTTATCATCAAAGCTCAGTCGCAAAACCTGAAACTGAAATAGTCACCAGTGACAGTGAACTTGAGTGTGGAGTGTGTACAAACCATGTAAACCCAGAATTAAGACAAGAGAATTCAGGTTGGAACTAGAAAGCATTGTGTCCAGATATTTTCCCCACATATCACATTACTAAATGAAAATTGCTTTGGATGTTACAGCATACACAATACTGATGCTTCTTCTATAATATCAAAAAATAAAAAGGGGGAGGCACAAATTGTTCTCTGCACTTTTTGGTTGTGTATCTCGTGGATCTCAGAAGCAGAAGAAGATGGTGGTGGTGGTGAAATTCAGCTGTGGATCTGCTCTGCTTGTTCCTCCACAAAATTCTACTCTGTCTCCTCATCATGGCATGGAGATGATATTGAATTTGCAAAGGCTGGAATGCAAAATCTGTCAGGTTCTATTAAGTTGGTAGCTTTGAGTATGATCCAGAGGCAGACTGTGTATGTCATCCAAAGACTGTGCTACCCCTGTACAGAGAGACCTACTACCAAATGGAAGACCATCAGCTGATAAACAGGCCATAGGAACTATGCACAAATAACTGAAATGTACATCACTGGCAAGACTACCTGCATCCATACAATCAACATTCCTCTAAGCTGCATGGCCATGCTGCGCTGGATCAGGGCTGTCCATTTGCTTCCAGTCTCAGCCAGAAATCTGCAGGGCTCCCATGCAGCACTCTGGAAAATTAGAGGGAGCGTTGCATGCAACACAAGGTAAATCCCAAAGATTACATCAAGCGTATGACTCACTAATGGATCCATTGATTGCTATATTCCTTAATAACTATTGTCTTGAGAATGTGGTTGAAAAGGTATTGAACATGGCTCTGACATCCTAAGACCTGGACAGTCCTAGATCTTGAGGACAGTGCAAGGTGATGGTGATGGTGAATGTGATTGGCCCTTGTATACTAAAAGATTCTGGTGCTTTATTTTGTCATTGTGAGCCACTGTAGCATGACACCAGCCTGTGAACTACAAAATACACAGTGCAACATATTACCAAGGACTCACTAGGTGGCTTAAGGGAAGCTATCATAATTCCCTACCCTTTCAAAAGATCAGGGTAATGATATATCTGCAACAAAGATTACAGATACAATGCATGTCAAGTAATTTGATTTTTTAAGGCTACATTTAATTATTATTAATCATCACCATGGTATAGCTATATACCAGTACCTTCTGTTGGCAGCAATGTCTTTTATCACTACATTTTTAAAGGATTATCAAAGGACCCACAGTTTGCACACATGACTCCCAAGAAAAAGTGTATCTTTCATCTTCTAGTGAACAAAAGGACAGAGCAAGGAGGTATGCGGAAGGGGAAGCCTATATCTGTGCGAGTCTTGCCAGCTCTCACTTCCATTCTTCCACACCCCCATCTGAAGCATTTCAGCCTCATCCAGGAGCAGGGGTGAGATGGGAGGGAGTAGACACAAAAAGTCACACATGATGGATTTGACCACCTCAATTAACATAAACAAAGCAAAGTGGTACATCAAATAATGTCTTCAGCTGCTTGAAAGACATGAGGAGTGATGCAGGCAGTGCTGAAGGAAAAGAGAAGGTCTTTTGATGTGTGGACCGACAGGTCCTGCATTTGTAAATAAAGATGGCCTCCATATCACAGCTTATCCAAATATTTTCATTTACTGTCATAAATTGCAAGAATTGGTTGATTGGCTTGGACTCTTCAACTTTCAGCCTTCACCCTGTAGCCCTTGAGAGAGCAGAACAGGGAAATGGGGAGAGAGGCAAAAGTACATACAGGTTACTTAGTTTGTTTCAAACTTGGAAACAACGAATGCTGGGAAGTTACTGTTACATACTACAAATCTCTAAATCTGCCACCTGGCCAGTGGGTAGCCATGCTAGCTACAAAATCTGCAGTCAGAGAACAAAACCAAAACACTTTCAAAGCTCTGGAAGTAACTAATTATAAATAATGAGTTAATTGTAATTATTTCTTTTCCCCGATAGCAAAGGTACTGTATATAACTGCACTAAAGTATAATTAGTGCTGCCTTGTGTGGTGTATCTCATGTTCTGCTGTGGGTGTTGATGTAATGAAGACACAGACAGAGAAAAGTGTGTTTTCGACCACAAACCAATGACTTATAGGATTCAGACTTTTTAAGCAAAGTAATTAAAAAGTAAAGATTATAGGTGCTTCAAAGAAACAGCCAATTAAAGAACTGCTTTAGGAAAATGCTACTATATTGGCAACTAACCATGATTTTGGTGACTTGGCATCTAGTTACTTTTTTGAAGCAACTTTCCAAACTCCAATGTCCTCATACTTACTTTGTAACTGCTTCATCTATAACAATTTCAACACTGCTGTTCCAGATAAAAGTTGCATAGGATTGCCAATTCCCCCCCCTAGTATGGCCTTTCAAATCAAGCTTAAACTATCTCTGGAGACAAAAATGTTGAAACTCAGGCTGTCCTACTTTGGGCACATCATGAGGAGACAGGATTCTCTGGAAAAAGACAATAATGCTGGGAATAGTGGAAAGCAGCAGGAAAACAGGAAGACCTCCAAATATAAGATGGATTAGCTCCATAAAGAAAGACACAAGAGCAGAGCAGGGCAGTTAAGGACAAGATATTTGAAAACACCCTTCCTAACTTTCAGCTATAAAAGACGGATAATCTTATACTATGGTTTTTGTCTTTCAGGTAAGGGGAGGGGGTATTTAGTCTCAATAACTGCAACAGCTGGAAATAATGGCAGCTATCTGTAACCGACAGGGCTTAACATCTAGTCAGATACAAATACCATTGCATGTCAACTATAAACTGCTAACCAATGACAAATACCTCCTGCATTTAAACTGCCAAACAGAATTCAACTACAATATGGTTTTGGAGCAGTAGATACAATGTATACTTTAGGTACATAATGGCTTTGGAGTTGCAATATCAAAGATGGGTATGCTGGGATACCTATTGTTTTAACTACAATTTCCTCTAGCAGTCCAAAAGAGGTAACTTGTGTATATGCTCAGGAATGTTTAACCTTATCCTTCTGTCAGCTACAAAAGAAATTGAGAGACCAGTGTTAAGTCACTTCATTTGTTCGCTTTTGTTTACCTCCCCAGGTAAGGTCAGCAGAGTCAGCCTCTCCATTATTACTGAAAGACTAGCTGTCTTGGCCTCTTAGTTACTTCTTGGCCTCATTCCATCTTTCTACCTCACTATGTGTTCCAAACTACTGTGCAGTTTAAGAGATCAAGTATCACAACTTCACATTCAAGATAGAAGAAAGAGCGCTTTATGTTTGCCTCAGTTCCCTCTGGTGCCCCCTCCCCCCCAGTATATTTTCCTACATTTTTATTGCAGTTGAATAGATCTATTTTAAATCTGACATGTTACACAGTTTTAATTAGTAGCGGTGACACATCTCTTCAGAAATTTAGTCATGAGTCAAACCTCCTTAGCTATCAACCTCATAGGAGCTGCACACTGTCCTTCATGATCAGCATTAAAGAAACCAGTCAAAGGGCAAGACATAACACAGCTATAAAATAAAAACCTTGAAAATGCTGCTTTTGAAGTAGTGATCACTGCACACAAAAGACCAGCTAACGACACCCATCAATCACAGTGACAGATAATCTCTCCCCCTTATCACAACAATACACCCACAACAAAAAACACGCTGATCACCATAAGCACCCATCTCCTGAAAAGGACAAAAGCTGATCCCACAGCTATAAATACTCAACTATCCAAACAAACTACACCAGAGCACAGACAGAGTTCTGACTCCTGTCCTCTAAAGATGCCGGCCACAGTGACTGGTGAAACGTTAGGAAGAACAACCTTCAGAACACGAAAAACCCACAACAACCATCAGTTCATAAATTCTTTATCTTGGATGCACAGTGATTTTCAAAGTTTCATTTAATTTGTCACTTGCATTAGAAATGTGACACAGATGTTGATCCTTTAGGCAGATTCACAAAGTGGGCTTAGAATAAAACTCAAATAACCTTCAAGACACAGACACTGGCTGACCTACTAGCATCTTACCTTCAGCACCTTGGCTTATAGCAGAGCTTAGAAAAGTTATTTTTGGTTTACAGCTCCTAGTACTCTCCAGCCAGCATGGCCCTGGGATTCTGGGAACCAAAGTCTAAAACAATATCTTTTGTAAGCTATGCTTATATGGCAATGCGGCACATAACCACTCCTGGTTGCCAAGAGAAGGAACTCTGCAACTTCCAGCATTACTGTTTCTGCCCCAACTTTAATATTTCCTCTTTCATCTAGGTTTCGCTTTGGTACTGTTACTGAACATTAAAAGTAACTTCTAAGGCAGAGGTTTTCAACGGCTGATCCTCTCAGTGTTTTGGACCTCACCTCCCAGAATCCCTTTGTAGCATGGCCAACATTTACGGCTTCTGGGACATGAAACCTAAAACTTCTGGAGCTTGAAAGGTTAAGAATCACTGCTCTAAATAGTAGGAGACTGCCCAATGGTCCACAGTAAGGATTCTTGCAAACATGGCCTTTTTTATGAGAAATGTCAAAGAACAGGGAAGACTTGCTAATAAAAGAAACACATAGTGCCAAAGACTCTGGCTAGTACACCAAACTTATATAATAAATTATCCCTCTGTACCAGAAAAAGAACAGGTATCAGAAACAGAGTGCCAGCCATAATTTATACCCTAAGGGACACTTGTAGCAGGTCCTGCTGACCTCAGCTGCCTTTTTACTTCAACCACCAGAGAAATTTATTCTGATGGAATCCAAGCCATCCAGAAGAAAACTGCAAAGCTGTTGTCTGACCAAGACAGATGGTGACCAATAAGATGCCTCAGGACTGTCATTTCAAATTCAGACTACAGCATCTTGGCAGTGATAGTGTGCATCTTCTCTGTTGTTGCTTTTAAACAACAGTGGGTCACAAGCAGGAGTACAAGTAACTCTGATGGTCTAGTTAAGATGCATATTTTTATAATAATTATTAAGAATTCATTCTTTCTCAGAAAGAACTGTTATATCATAAATATCCTGCAGCTTCCTACCTTGACACCAACGCTGTTTTTTAAGTCTTTAAATACATATCTGTAGGAAATTAAGTACTTCCACTGGCTCCTTTGTCCTATTTAGGAAGGGCTTGCAGGAGGAAATCTGACTGACTTACAAGACTCTCAAAAGATCAGTACATGGCTGGGCATGGGCAAAATCTCTCTTTCACTACCTTCCTCTGGTCTACTTTTCACCAAGCTGGTAAATATCTGACACAATCTAGCCTGAAATTCCCTGGACGGAATACTCCTCCCTTTGAAAAAGAGCCCAACCCACAGAAAACAAGCAGGGGAGAGAAAAGACTTAAGCTAGCCCTGCCTCCTCATTCTTTCTGAGATATTAGCTTTCTGTATGAAGAAAGATCCAATGACCTTCCCTTAGAGTCTTATGTGGAAGAACTGTAAGAAACTTTTCCAAGCTCTTGCTATCTGTGAGACATTGGCAGAGCTTTAAAAAGTTGCCTTTCTGAAGTACCTCTTCAAGAATGTCCCACCTAGAATTGCAGGGTTGAGCTGACTGGTGGCTTTCCCAATAGACATTGGGAAACAAGCAACTTTCCCAATGTCTATAAAAAGGGGTATATTTATCTTCATTCAACAGGTAGAACTGTTTCAAGCTGTGTGTGCTCTAACATGGACCTTTTCTCAAAGCTTCCTCTTTTGCCAAAGGGGCCTTGCTGCTTCCGGTTACTCTCGGATAAAAAGAGCCTAAAAGAGCCCATCCTACAGCTGAAGGATGCAGTTCCAAAATGCTACCACAGGGAAGCACTATAAGATTAGGATTTTTCAAAAAGAACCTCCTTTCCCCTCCCTCTTCTCATTGTTAAGTCCTAGGGGTACCAAAGTATCTGAGGCAATATCTTTTATTAGATCAGCTCCTGCTGGTGCAGGAAAATGCAAGTCTCAAGTTACACAGACCTCCTACGCCAATACAATGGCAGTGGAAAAAATCTATAAAAAATGAGAGCTAGTGAGACTCAAGCCAGTGTGGGTGTCATGCCCTTTGACCTGGATGATCTGCCTAGTACACGTGCAATGTGAGTGAAAGGTTATTAAAATGACAAGAGTCCCTTAGAACATGTACGCTGCTCCTGTCCCTTAATACTGACAAACTACAGTCATTCTGAACACCAAGCAAAAGCACATTAATACAGTACATGGTTGTATGAAAAGCATAAGTATACTTCAAATAAAACACAGGACTATTGTCCATCCACTATGCTAAACTGCAGCAGGGAGATTGCCTTTAGAATAGCACAGCTTCAGAACTGTATTATTGTTAATTAAGGTAATTGTTGTGCCACTTCTTCACAACTAATTTCCATGCTCATGACTGTGATGGGTATTGCCACACTTTAATTTTTATCTGTCCTCTTCAGAATAAGGTTGTAAAGTGGCCTGCTATTGACAGGGATGCTAAATTTTTTATCGTCTGGCTTGGCTAGAAGTCATAGGAACGCAGAAAGCTGCCTTTAATTGAGCTGGACTGTTGATCCATCTAGCCTTATATTGTCAACTCTGACTGGCAGCTGTTGTGTAGGGTTTCGAGCATAGTGTTATCTGGAGATCCATGGGATTTCCTTGCGGTGTGTCACCCAGGAACAATCTGACTCTGACCCTGACTAGTTTCCAAAATCAAGTGAAAGAAGGAGGCAACGAAGAACATACTGGTACCCAAGATGTTCCATAAAAGGAAGGGAAATAAGGTGTGTGCACGCGCATGTGTATGTGCATGCGTGCGCGTTAGAGCATTAGGCTCCATGTTAGAACATGCACATGTGTGCTCAATTCCGGCCTCATTAAAGCTGGGAAGAGGGAACACCCAGTGCCCCCTTTCTTAAGTCAACCTGAAGATCATTTCTTTCTGAACTTTGTTGGTATGAATCTGCCACCATCCCTCTATTGTTTACAGATACGGGGCACTCTGTACATGCCCTATGGACAAAACACCTTAGTAGATTGGGCCAGGAGTGGTGAGACAACTTGGGGTAGGCTCAGCTAGGGCTGATTTAATCACCTACAAACTATGATAACTTTATTAGGTCTAAATTCTGGAAACTGTTTTCAGTTCCAGGAGTCATCTGTAAATTACATGAAATTCTAATAAAGATGAAAGTACCCAGGGGTATGGGTATAGTATCTTTCATTCATCATTCACTTGAATAGCCTGAACATTTGGCATTAGGAAAGGGGCAAACCCTCGTCTGAGGGCATTCTTCTAGATATCTTCACTGTAAGAATTAAAATACTAGGCATTGTTTTGCTGTTTTAAATGAACAGCTCGGTCCACAAAAACTTCGAGAGCCAGTCATGTCAATTTTTCCAGCAAGAACAACAAAAAGTCTTGTGTCACCTTAAACTCTAACAAATTTTATTTGGCACAAGCTTTTTCGTGGACTGCAGCTCACTTTTATCAGCATCTGATGAAGTGGACTGCACTCCATGAAAAATCTATGCAAACAAAACTTGCTTGTTTCTAAGACTTCCTCAATTTGCACAGATACTCTCAAGATAAAGAAGTGCAGTTTTCAATTTACTGAGCCAGATTTTTAATAACATTTTAACAGTGTTTATAACCTTTCAAAACAGAGTGAGGAAAGCTAAGGAGAGATTGTATAATTTTTTTGTCCAGAGGCTTTTCTCTGTTAACTACTTTTTAATTTTTTTGTGGACTTCTCAGAAGCTGCTGAATTCAGCTCAATTTTCAATACTCGGTTATCCAAATCTTCGGCATGAGAGGAGGCAGACAAGGAGATGTGGGGACAGACTCTGATTAAAAATGAAACATTATCAGCAAAGGGCAATAAAAATTTTATTGACTTTATTTCCTGAATCCCACCTCTCAAAATATAAGTATGTGACAGGGTCGCATAAAGTATACTGGATTCAAAACCAAGCAGCACCTCTATTATCTGTTCAGAATTCAACAGTGCGATAAATCTAGGAAGGTGTCATAGGTCAGTGGTTTATTATGGGATATATGCCATTAGTATATGGCTACCTCCCCAAGAAAGTGTTCACAAATCAGCATTGTATCCAAGATTTCAGATCACACAAGATATTTAGAAGAAATGGCTAATTCTTAAAAGAACTGTTCAATATCAGGTTTCACACAGCTGAAAAGGTAACATATAAGTAGTATCAATACTACTCCCTTACTTGTGTACAGGATATCCACTACAGTGGTGCCTCGACTTACGAACGTCCCGACTTACGACCATTTCGAGTTGCGACCAGCTCCGGCCGCAAAATTTTGCTTCGACTTGCAGCCGGAGCGTCGAGTTGCGACAGGAAAAAGGCAGGGGGAAAAGGCGGGGAATTCAAATTTGCTAACCGTTGGTAGGCGAAGAAGCTGCTTCTTTGTAGATCTTTCGCCCCAACGGTTAGAGTGAGTGCGATCGGAGGAGGCTTCGGACTGCTTGGTGCTGCTTTCTGCTCCTGAGTAAGTACATTTACTTTGTTTTGCAGGGTGGGTTTGGGTTTGGGGGGGGGGTTTATGTTTCCCTGCTGTGATGTTTTTTGTGTTTTGGTGTTTTTTTTCCCCCAGCCCCATCGCGTTCGGGCTGGCTGTGTGTGTGTGTGTGTGTGGGGTTGTCTTTTTCCCCCCAGCCCCATGGCGTTCCGCTGGGGCTGGCTGTGTGTGTGTGGGGGGGTTGTTTTTTTCCCCCCAGCCCTATGGCATTCCGCTGGGGCTGGCTGTGTGTGTGTGGGGGGGGTGTTTGTGTTTTTTCCCCCAGCCCCATGGCTGGCTGTTTTTGTTTTTGTGTGTGTGTGTGTGTGTTTGTTTTTCGGCCCCAGCACATTCCTATGGGGCTTGCAGTGTTTTATTTTTATTTTTTTAATTTTTTTTATTTTTTCTGGGCCAGAACGGATTAATGGGGTTTCAATGTATTCCTATGGGAAATGGTGCTTCGACTTACGACCATTTCGAGTTACGCCCATCTTCTGGAACGGATTATGGTCGTAAGTCGAGGCACCACTGTATATGAAAAAGTGTCAATAGATTGGAACAGATACTTAATAACCTGGTGAGAGATCCTAACCAATGGCCTATTGACTAGGGGTTTTTCCTACTTCTTGAAAAATAAAACACAGGAAATATAGGTTTCTTTCTGAAAATATAATGTCTTTTTCCTTTGAGAAGCAAAGCATGCATGTGTGTATACACACATACACCCAGTAAGCATATGAGTGCCTAACTTAAAAAAAAAACCTGTCACAAACTACCTGATGCTTCTAATTCTTAAAAGTCCATGCAAAAGATTAGCAGCTATCACTGTTTTGCAGAAGTTACAAAATTTGTGCAAAAGTTCTTTCCAAAATTAGAATTCTTTTAAATAGCACCATTAAAAAGTGCATGCTCTTGAAGGAAAAGAGAAAAAGGAAACCTGTAAATCCTTGTATTTTCATAAGAAACAGAACAATTGAGACTTTACATTCTTCAACTATATCAAACAATCCAATGAAAGAGAGGCATACATACATTAACAACATGCCTTTCCCTCAGGGATCCCCATGTGCTCTAAATATTTGTATTAGCTTTAGCTTTTCTACCACAGAATCTTTTCTAAATCAGCAATGTCTAACTCTCTAACATTCATTATTATGCCTCTGTAGCTGTCTAGGACTGACATCTTGCCAGATAGGAAGCCTAAAGCAATTCTTTACATTGTCCTCTAAAATACTTTACTTGTTTACAGGATTAGAAGAAAAACACAAAATATCAATAAGGTCAAGAGAGTGAACTGCCAGTGAGACAGGACCCAATGTGTCTATCCGCAGAAAAGGTCATCTCTGTATTGTTAAAGGAAGAAAGAAAAAACTCCACTGTTGTCAAGGATAATATTGCACTGGTGATGTTTTCAGACAAGGTTTGTCACACAGATAAGGAGGAAAGGTGGGAGATGATGAAACTCTTTACATGTATTTCATCAAAACAGAATATTCACATTTACATTTAACATCCCCAGTGAAAAACACCTGCCCCTGCCCCCAGAACATGAAAGGTACAAAGTATAACTTCTGAAACTGGGATTAGAAGAAATCTGGTGAGCTCTGACTAAAATAGCTTAGAAAAGAAATAAAAACATTGGTAGAAACCTGAAAGGTGGCCACTTCATATGTTTGCATGTGCAATTATGTTACATCTGAAAAAGTGAGTTGTAGTCTAAAAATGTTTATGCCAAATAAAACTTGTTAATCTTTAAAATGACAAAGTACACTTTATTGTTTCTGCTGTAACAGACTAACATAGCTACTCTTCTGGGAAATACTTATCAATTTATCAATATAGGTAAACAATGTTCCCTCTAATTTTCCACGAACACTGAGTAGAAACCCCATGCTATGCACGTGAAGTTCCAGCCACAACTGGAACCAAATGAGCAACAACACTGTGAGTGTGCAGCATCAATACAGTGCTGCTTAGAAGGAACGTTGCAGGTATGCAATTTTTTTCCTTTAGAGCAGGTTTGGACAACTGGGGCCCTCCAGGTATAGTTGGACTACTGTTTTCATCACACCTCATCTCTGAGGCCCTGGTCACATGAAGGAAATGTTCTCTAGTTATCCCCTATTTAGTTTGTTGCTTTTTTCCCCCCCTGGTCACAGGACACATAGTCAAGATCGAGACATTTTCCCAGCCAGTGGTGTAACTGCAGAGCATTTCCCTATCGCCAGGAGGGTTGTTATTTTGTACCTTTATTGTACTGGTGCATTCCTTACCAGGACTGCTTGTGTGCACAACATGCCGCGTTTTTCAGAATAAAAGTCAGGAAGGTGGCCACCATTACTGCAGTGCACATATTGATTTTTTAAAAAAAAATATTTTGTGTCTGATACATCAATATGTTGGTAAAAGTATGTCACTGAGGGGCCGCCGCCATTACATTACTGGTGAGTAACATTTTTTTATTTCTATGGGAAGATACATTGAACCATTGGTATGCCAATGTCACCGGGAGAAGGTGATTGCCAGTACTGCCGCATGAATATCCCATGTCCATCATGTGCAATGCATTTCTGCAGGAGCAGCCAGTGTAACAGAGGACAATTTTCTAAACAGAAACTCTTTCCGGATCAACGTTCCCTCTAATTTTTAGCCCCACTGGGCAGAGCTCCACCCTCCTGTGTGTGAGTCTGCCCCCCCCCCCCCCCGTTGCAGGGTTCTGTTGCGACTGGAATGAAAGAGGTTGGAAACAATCGCTGTGGGTGCATGAGGGAGGGAGGAAGCTGTGCGGAGGAAAGCAGAGTAACATGCAGTTGTGGCCCTTAGAGGGAACCTAGTATGTATGTATGTATGTATGTATGTATGTATGTATGTATGTATGTATGTATGTATGTATGTATGTACACATTCATATACATATATATGCCCCTTGAAGCAAGAGAGAAAATAAACTGGTACCATGGTGTAGCCAGCCACAATGATTCAAATAGGAGGACATAAATCGGTACCACTAAAAGTTCTTGGAACATTCATGCCGGTATATAAACCACATTACTACAATTCAGTATAACAGAAGAACTAGAAAACATTTCCCTCATGTGACCAGGGTCTCACCGTGCTGGCTAGAACTGACAGCATTTGCAGTACACCAACATTGGGAGAGTCACCACAGACCAGCTCCACTCCATAGTCTATTCTTTAGAAATTCTTGAAAATTATTCCTAATTCCATTCACCCAGGACAGAATGAGGTCTCTAGGATGTAAGTACTCACAGCAAGCTAATTATTTGTTTCATCCTTATATAGTTAGTTATGGGCCATCAAATTGGAACCAACATATAACTCTAATAGGGTTTTCAAGATAAGTAAGTTCAAGAGTGGCTTTACCAGTTCCACTCCCCCAGCAAGTTTCCATGGCCAACTGGGGATTCAAATCCTGGTCTCCACAGTCATAGTCCATTGCTTTATTGACTGCACTACACTGGGTACCCTAACCCTTGTATTCAGTGGCTGGAATCTAATAGTAAGTCACTACCAGAGTAGGCCCATTGGATCAGCGTGGATTTAGTGAGTCAACTCCTCCACAAGTTCCACTGATTCAATGGGCCTACTCTAGTCATGACGTAAGCATTGTATCACTTTAAAAAAAAAAAGCTAAATGGGAAACTTTTCCATGGAAGCAGAAGGAGACAGGAGGGGGCAACAAGGGGGATTTTTGTTTGCTTTTCTCTTCTGGTCAAGAGCTGATTGAGAAAAGCAAACAAAAAATTCCCTCATTATTCCCTCTTGTCTTCTTCTGCTTCCAGGAGAAAGTTTCCCATTTCACTTTTATTTTTTAAGTGATGCAGCACCTATGCACTGTTCTAGTACTTTTTTAAAAAATTCACTTTCTCAGCCCCTCCACAAGCTTTTGGTTTATTTCCAGCAATTGCATGAGCTGGGAACAAACCAAAACAGAGTGATTCAACCCCTACCAAAAAATTTAAATGCCTCTGACAGGAGCCAGAAAGGTGCAGGTAGGACCACTCTGGGGGCAGGCTGGTTTACTTCTGTAAATATTGTCTAGTTGTCATCTTTAGGAGAGAACCAGCCTGTCCCTGCAGCAGACCAAACACTGGGCTAAACACCCATGTAGTGACCCTACTAGAATGTAAAGGACAAGGACAGATTATCTACCTGTAATTATAGTTCTTCGAGTAGTCCTCTGTGATTCACACTCTGGGTGATCTGTGCGTGCACGGAGCCTCGTTGGAATATTCTACAGCTTCTGTGATCAGAAAAAGACACATTAGTACAAGGCCCTCCCCCCTGTTATATGTACTTTGGTGCCAAGCCTCTCTCTTCAGCAAGTCAACCACTGCTGCAAGTGAGGGCGTGACAGTGGGGAGGATGGGCAGGATGTGTGAATCACAGAGGATCACTTGAAGAACTACAATTACAGGTAGGTAACTTGTCCTTCTTCTTCGTGATCTCTGTGAATCACACTCTAGGTGACGAGACAGCTGGCTTACCCAGAGGAGGGTGTCACACCAAGGTAGAAGAAAGTATAGCCCAAAGAAAAGAGGCATCAGACTTTTGCCGAACATCTAGCCAGTAGTGGTTGATGAAAGTAGACACTTGTGACCTGATGGCAGATGTGCAGATATCCTGGAGGGGGATCCTGCACAGGAAAGCTGTAAATGCCGCCAAGGCCCTTGTGGAATGAAGGCAGAAGGGCTGTGGTACGGGTGTATGTGCAAGCTGGTAGGCGAGTTGGATAGCAGAGGTGACCCACTTGGAGATATGTTGGGAGGTGACTTGGACCCCCTGGTATATAGTTGAGGATGAATAGTTGAGGAGAACATCAAAAGGGCTGTGTTCAGGCCAAATAAAAGGCAAGAGCACGTCTAACATCCAGAGTGTGAAGGATGTGTTCCTGTGGATGGAGATGGAAAAAAGGACGGAAAGACGAAGGGCTGAGAGAGATGAAACTGAGAGACAATCTTTGGAAGGAATGAAATGTCCATAAAGAGACAAATCTTGTCAGGGTGGAAATGAACATAGGGATAGTCAGAGCGTAGAGCTGCTAGTTCACTGGCATGTTGTGTGAAGGTGACTGCCATGAGGAATACAGTTTAGATGTTAGAAGGCGTAGATCTGCAGATGCTAGGAACTCAAGGGGGCCTGTGTGATATGTCGGAATACTAATATCAATGACCACTGAGGCAGAGGAGAGCAGACGTCGGGGTATATATGGGTTAACCCCTTAAGAAAACATTTTAGGGTTGGATGCTTGAAGAATTGAGAAGCTGGAGAGGTTGGTGATTGATGTGCAACAATAGTGGAGAGATATACCCTAAGTGATGACATAGAGAGTCCTCAGCACTTAAGGTGGAGAAGGAAACGTAAAACTGTGCAAAGAGAAGAATTAGTCAGTGACCGGGCTATTGAAGAAGTGAAGACTTGAAACTTTTTCCACTTATAAAGATAGTCCCGTCTGGTGGAGGGCTACCTGGCCTGATAGAGGACATTCATTAAGGAGGCAGAATCCTCCACACCACCAGACAAAGTGCTGGGAGATCTGGGTGGAGGATCTGAGCCCTGTTTTGGGTGAGAAGGCGAGGAAAACAAGGTGGTAGACTTCGGATGAGCACTGATGCAGAGTCAAGAACGAGGGCTGACGGGGCCACCACTGAGCTACTAGAATGGCGTTGTCCTTGTCCTGATGAAGACAGATGACTACTTTCTGGAGAAACGGGAACAGTGGAAACAGGAAAGTGAGTGTCCTGGGCCAACATCTGATGAAGGCGTCACTGAGGGAGTTCTTGCTGACCCCTGCCTGGGAACAATAGTGTCTACATTTTCGATTTGTTCTAGATACAAAGAGGTAAACCTTGGGCGTTCCCCAGTGAGTGCAGAGGGTCCAAAAACCATTTGGTCTAGCTCCCACTTGTGAGCTTGGTGATCCTTGTGGCTGAGTAGATCTCCAAGGTTGTTGTCTTGGCCTGCTACATGGACTGCTGTGAGGCAGATGTGGTGAGAGAGGCACCACTCCTATAGGTCCACAATGAGGTACATGAGGCATGGGGAGTGAGTACCACTTTGTTTGAGAATATAATACATTGTTGTGGTGTTGTCTGTGGTGATTTCACAACTATGCCGCAGAGGTGGTTCCTGAAGGCCCTGCAGGCTTTGATTACGGCTAGGAGCTCTAGTTCGTTGATGTGAAGCCATTTCTCTCTCTGCGACCACTGGGAGTGGATCTGGAGGGATCTGCAGTGGAATCCCCAGCCTGTTAGGCTCGCATTCATAGTGACTTGTGGGTGTGGTTGCTGGAAGGACCGGCCCATTGTTAGGTTTTGCTTGCAGCACCACCACGAAAGTTGGGTGGCAAGTTCAGGAGTGACATGAAGGAGAGCATGTGGCAGGTCGGAGAGGGGGTAGAACAGCATGAGAAACCATGCCTGAAGGGATCTCATCTTCAGGTGGGTATGCTGGACAACAGAGGTCATTGAGACCACTATGCCTTGGACATACTGCACCATCAGTGTGGGGACAAGTGCATGAGGGGTGAAGGCATTGAGAAGAGAGATTAATTTGAAACATTTGTCCTCCAGGAGAAACTCTTGTGCCTTGTTGGAATCCAGATAGGCTCCAATATAGTGGATGCCACTATAGGTAGGTACTAGGGTAGACTTCTCTAAGTTTACTGCAAGGCCGAGACCTTGAAGGAGATTTAGTGTGAAATGTACATTGCACTGAGCTTTGCAGCAAGAGTGAGCAACAAGAAGCCAGTTGTCGATGTACAGGAAGACTTGAATGCCCTGTAACCTGAGGTATGCTGCCACGAGGGCCATGCATTTGGTAAACACCCAGGGTGGCCAGTCCAAATGGTAGCCTCTTGAACTGATAGGCCTGACCCCCGAGGTGGAAGTGGAAGTAAGACCAGTCTTTCTTTTGAAGTGGTGGAAGAATGGGCTCGAGGGTAACCATGCGAAATTTGATGACGGTAATATACTGATTCACGTCCCTGAATCAGGCGGAGGCCTCGATCTTTTTTGAAGACTGTGAAATTGCAAGAGAAGAATCCTCACCTTGTGTGGTGGGGTGGCACCAGTTCTATGGCATCTCTGAGTAATAAAGAATGTATTTCTTCCTGCAGGGTTACCGATAGAGGCATGATGGTGTGAGACACCGGAGGGAGTTGGTGGAATTCTATATGGTACTCCCATTCGATGATGGACAGGACCCAAGTGTCTGTGGTGATGTTCCTCCACGCAGGTAAGTGTCACTATAGAGTTGGTGGAGGTGGGTGTTGGGTGGGAAGTGGTAGTAAGATCTCAGCTGGTGGAATGTCAAACAAGATGCTGGGCTTGCAGTCGTAGTGTCTGGTGGTGTTTTGTTGGTGGTTCTTGGGACAGCAAAATTGCTGCTTATAATAAGGGGCAGTGATCGTTTGCCTCTGAGGTTCTTGTTGAAACATCTGGTAGGAGGTGTAGGGACGATGCCACTGTGTGCACTGCAGGCGCTGTTGGTATATAGAGTAAACTCCCCAGCGTCTCACAGCTGTTCCCTTCTTCTGTACATTCTCCAGAACATCATCAGTTTCAGCATTGAACAAACACGAGCATCTACCACAAGGCCTGCTGTTCTAAGCCAAGAGAAGCGGTGGAGTGCAACAGAGGTGGCCATAGACTTAGAGTTGGCATTGACAGTGTGGTGTGCCGCAAGCATTTGTTGTTTTGCCACCGAGATGCCTCCCTGTTGAAAGGTTTGTGTCATAATCTGCTTATCCTCAGTTAGTGCTTTGATTAAGGGAGACATGTTGTCCCATAAGAAGCACTGATACACACCCATAGCCCCTTGATAGTTAGCAACCCGCATTGTAAAGGCTGCAGAGGAACAGAGCCAGTGGCCCATGGAGTCGATGCATCGACTTTCCTTGTTAGGTGGAAGAAGGCTTTGTCGATGTTGAGAAGCCTTGACAAAAATGGAGTTAGGGGAAGGCTGCTTTTGTAGAAAGGCAGCATCAGGATCATGAACCCGGTAGAGGTTGTACATTCTTCAGGAAATAGTGTGTAAGGAGGCAGGCTTCGTCCAGGAGCATTTAGCTGTTCTGAGAAGAGAAGGAAGCATGGAGATCTGGACCAGCGTGGTAGTGTCTTTAGAAATCAGGTCATAGAGGTGGTCTGACAGTTCTGCAACAGACCTATGATTCTGCAGCTTGAGGGCCTTAGTCATCTGGACCATTAACTGGGCATAGGTCTGGAAGTCTTCAGCTGGAGATGGTGGGTCTGGGTTTGCCAGGTCTGAATCAGGTGAAGTTAAGAGTACCAATGGTGTTTGGGGCCAGGATCCGTGGTCAGAGAGATTGGCACCATAATGTGATTTGATCGACTGTCAATTGACATTGGAATCATAAGATGGCTCAACCTGAGGCTGAGTGTGGGAAGCCTGTTGGTGTTGAGTTGTCGATGTCAAAGGTGGCTCCATGGTAGGATGTTGGTGTCAATGATCTTCAACGTCGATGAGATCAGTGTGAAAGTCGATATTGAGGCGGTGCAACCGGCTGTCGGTGTTGATGGCACTCTCAGGCCAGCAAGGGCACCAATGGACCACATCAAAACACTGTGGAATAGATGGATGCTGGTGATGCTGAGTGGGACGAATGGTTGATGTTGTATGGCTGCAGAGGGAAATAAAACATCATCAGTGCCAAGAAGGTAGTTGGGGTCAATAAATCTTTGTCTGCTTGCCAAGACTTTTTAGGTGTCAATGGATGTACAGCATCAGGCAAGGGTGGGCGAGTAAGATGGTGGTGAGATTGTTTTGACATCGATGGTCCCCTTTGGGGAATGGAGTGCTCAGATGGTGCTGATGTGCCGGGGAAGATGGCTGGCTGATAGCAGCAGGTAGGCATTTCGGTATAGCACTTCTCAGGACAGAAGAGCTCCCAGTGATGGTGCTGAGGGAGATGGTAAGTGGCGTCCACACAATAAGGCAAGCAGACGGTCTAGCAAGGTTGGTGCCTGTATTTGTGCACTGGTGGTCAAGGTGGGACGCCCACAGGGGCAGCATAAGACACACTGTCAAGTTGTGTGGCAGTGTCATGAGAGGGTGAGGCTGCCTCAGAGGACTCACTAAGGGACCAAGAGAACTGTGGAGGACTGGTTGGAGAGGTAGCCAGTCAGTCTACACGTTGGTCCCAATCGGGGGACTGGGAAGGATGAGGAGACAGTTGATGGGCCGGAGGAGTGTCATCATCAGACAGAGATCCGATTCAGACTGGGTCTTTGGACTCAGTAGGTGGCTGAGGAGTCAGTGTTGATATAGCCTTAGAGTATTTAGACTTCAAGGACTTGGCCTTTTTCGGCGGACGTGACTCTATAGCAGAGGATTGGTTGATCGACAACTTCCATTTGGTTAGTGAAGGCTTCCATGTCAAGGCAGTCGAAGCCGAAGCTGAAAGTTTGACCTTGGGAGGCTAGGAGCCAGGCTGATGTTGAAGGGACACCCTGTTCCTCAGTACGGAAAGGTTTGGCTGATGGATGTTGTGTCACTGTTTCAGAGATGGCCTTGTCTATGGCTCTAGCCTGTGGCACTGATTTGCACAGTGGTTCTGCCACAGGTTTGTCTGGTTGGAGGGATTCTTCTCAAAGTCTAAGCTTGAGCCTGTAAAGGCGAATACGGAGAACCCCAAGCCTGACGTTCTTATAGAGGAGGAGGTTTATGAGCCTCTCCGAGGCAGAATAGAAACAATGTGGAGACTGGAGAGAGGGATCTTATTATTACAGAACACACAATGTTTAAATGGGCCTGAAGAGGGAAGAGGGGAGGGGAGGCTCGCCCTGTAGCTGATAGCAAGGGAAAGGAATAAAAAATGTAAAGGAAAATAATAAAAGGATAAAGAAAGTAAAAATTCTTATCTTTTTTTTTTTAAAGAGAAAATGACTCACCGAAGCTATGAACAAGGCTCTCAATGTGGCAGTTGAAGAGAAATTCGAGAGCCTTGGCGCCAAGGTGCATATGCCAGGGGGAGGGCCTTGTACTAATGTGTCTTTTTCTGATCGGAGAAGCTATAGAATATTTCGACAAGGCTCCGCACATGTGTGGATCACCCAGAGTGATTCACAGAAACCACAAAGAAAAACTTAGGAAACCTGAAGAGGTCCTCCCTCTCTACTCTTTCCTGTGCTAAGACACACATCTTCTTGAGTGTAAGCTAATGACACCCAGTCACTTCCAACAGTTATAACCTTTAACCTTCTTAGAGAATGTGTCAGGATGGGGACAACTCGGCTGTAAAACTCATACTGAGGAAATTCCATCTTGCTACATCTTTGAAGAACATTCTTAAGAAAAGCATTTGACTGCTCCTTAAGATTCTGGATTTTAAACAGATATTTTTCAATACCATCTCAGTTTTGTTCTTTACTTTATTTTTGCTGCTTAATAGGAGAATCCCATCCTTTTTGGGAGGTGGGGGGCTTCAACTACCAGAATTCTCCAAGAATTCCCCAGGTAGAATTCTGGGTATTCTAGCCCATTGACCCATGTCTGCAGAGACCCGATTTCACCTATCTAAACTAGACTGAGGTCTACAAGGTTGCATAGCATCCTGGACCTTATTTCCTGCACCAAGGCTTCCTCGGAGGAAGCTGCTGCAATGCTTCCTGGGCATGGTTGTTCTTGGGAAGGCATCCTCTATAGAGCAGCAAGACTGCCATTCCCAGGAAGCCTTGCAACAGAAAACGAGGCCTAGAATATACAACCTTAAAGGCCTCTGCCTTGTGCAGGTAACTAAAATTAACATCTCTGCATTGTGGAATAGAACTCCCCAAATTCTTCCTTGGGAATTCTTGAAGAAGTAGTTTCAGTCCAAAAATGCCACCACCATCAAAACCCTGAATGGCACACCCCTACTGGATCTGTCTTTTATTGCCTTACAAGAATATATTATGAATTTATTTTATTATTTTCACAAATGCAGGATATATTTGTTTCCAAAAATAATCTCTCTCTCTAATAAAGTGGTTTTAATTCCAGCATGAAAGGCTTTTCATTCCTCTTGAAGTTTCTTTGCTCAAGGAGGGGAACAGAAAGTGCTTCTCAAAACTCTCAAACGTCTGTAAGAATACCTTGGTACATTGCAAATGATGGGGACGGCCAGCAGTGCTGCTGCTGCTGCTGACGCCACACAAAGAATTTGTAACTCTGCATGTCGAGATGACATTTATAGGGCTCTCAAATTGGAAACTGTACATTTTATTACACTCCCTGTCAAAAAAAAATGCAGTTCCATCAGAGGTTAGAACGACAAGGGAAACCAACCAATCAATATTGGGTCTTCTAATATCTAGGCTGAACAAAAAATCATTAACCTGTTACTTTTATGATGGCGTTCTGCTTGAAATAAGGTACTTTAAAGTTGTTTCTTATTCCCCAGATGATTTTCAAAGGGGAATCTTTCCTTTCTCCCTCCCTTTTCAAGTGCCTATTGGGCTTAAAAGACTAGTTGAAAGCAGGGAAGACGAAACATATTTTATTTATGATTTGGATTTTTATTCCACCAGACCAATGGCTCAAGGCGGTTAATGCATAACCAAACATGTGAGTGGTAAGGGAGTAGCAATGGTGACATTTGTTCTTCATCAGTCATTTCTCAGGAAGCAGATAAGAGAAGGTATAATTATCCCCTGGATAAGGACTAACACAGTTATTCCACTAGTTGTGAATACTATTGGTAATAACAAGACAGAATTAGCAAAGCTACTTAGGTTGCACACTTATCTCCTTGCACAGTTGACGTGTGCAAGTCTTATCCCATTACCCTCTTGAATGGGGCTCTCCTTTATTGTTTCAAAGATTTTTCCTCCCAGTAACTCTAGTTTCTGAGATACTATTATGTAATTGTGAAATTCCCTCATCTTTCAAGGCCTACATATGGAACAAGTTAGGCCCACCAGGTCCTATATTTAAGGTCATTCTGGCAGCAAGAAAAAACATTTTTCATATTCTCATGCCTTTTAAAAAGCTGTGATTTCACTAAAAAGGGGGCTTTAGTGTTTTAGACTACTGAACACGCTATGTGTTTGGACATTCTTTGTCATTATGCTTTTATCTGTGCATTTTTAAACGATGCAAGTTATGATACTATGTCTTTTTTTAATGCTAGAAGTTCCAACGCTATATCTTTAATTATATTTTAGTCTGTTTTATGTGAGTTGCAAAGAGAATAGTGTGAGAAGAGGAAGAATAAGAAATTGATCGAAATACAGATCCCTTCCTGATCTCTATGTTGTCACCCTAGGCAAGCAACCCATTACAAATTGGGAAGCTTTCACTGGAAACATCCTCCGATCCTGATGGCTCCTTAGCTCAGGGTAAACCAGTAGTTAAACCAGCACTGGGTTATTTTTCTAACTGCTATCTGTGAGTCTCACAGAATTCTGACTCGTATTTGCTTAATCAAGGTAGTTTTTAAAATTTATTTCCATAGACGAACTATTGAATGCTTTGTTTTAGGCTTTTAGAGTTATTTGTGCTCTTAGCTATCTGCCTTGGATACTATATATTGCACTATACAAGATCTTCCTAGAGTTTGCTTGGAAAGTGGTTCCTGTGGTCAGAGCACTCTTTTTCTCCTCTGACTGTATTGGGAGATGAACATTAATATTCACAACAAATATCTAAAGGAGAGGGGCTACAGATAGATAGCCAGGTAAGCACAAGTATCTCTCCACATCTATTCTCTTTAAATAATTGCTTTTAAGTAGATCACAATTCTCATACTCTATCTCCCTCCTGTTTCCCGCCTGTTTCATTTCTGTGAGTTTAGCTATTACTTCCTTTATCTCAAAAAAGAAAAAAAAGGAAAAAAGGAAAAACATTTCTCCAGAATGATTATGAGCACATCTGTACCCATGTAAACCAGCAGCTCCAAGGGCTTCTGTAAACTATTAAGACTTCTCTCCTGACCCAAGGCTGAATGGCTTTCTAAAAACAACAAAGTGTAAGCTTTTTCTTTCATTAATAGATCCCCGAGTGGATATTTTCTTTCAATAGCTATAAACTCAGCTTCAAACTATTGCATTCTACTACTATGAGCACCCAATATTTTTCTGGAGGCTGAATCTTCTGAACTGAGAATTTTCCTTCTTGCTTCTTTTACTTTAGTGCCTTCCATACACATGCAGTTTCACCCTTGCAGCATGCTGATTGCTGCACTTGTTGTTACGTGCTGTCACGTCACTTCTATCTTATGGCAACCCTACCAATGGCACCTCCAAAAGGTGCTATCATTAAAAACCCTGCTCAAGTCTTGCAAACTCAAGGCAATGGCTTCCTTTATTAAGCCAACCCATCTCATATCAGTCTTCCTCTTTTCCTGGAGCCTTGTACTTTTCCCAGCGTTATTGTCTATTCTAGCAAGTCTTGTCTTCTCATTATGTGCTCAAAGTTCGACAATATCAGTATCATCATTTTTGCTTCTAAAGAGATTTTACGTCTGATATGATCTAGGACCCACTTGTTTGTCTTTCTGGCAGTCTGTGGTACCCCAAAAGCTCACTTGTGCAGTAATTAACTTCAGTGGGGCTGACCATCAACACTGCTATCTTGGGATGTCTGAGGGCCATCTGAAGCAGAACTACATCAGTATGGTTACAGTGGGTCTCTCTGTCTGTGAATTCTTTTTCCAGATTTATAGGGTAAACCTGTGTTTAACAGTGAGAGAAAAGGAGTGTAGCTGTTCAAGACTGCTAGCTTGCTAGTTGTTCACCCTTCCTTTATTCAATAGCTAGGAGATGAGGGTGTTGCACTAGGCCAGGGTTTTCTCCAGTTCCTGTGCCAGGAGCCTCCAATATTTAGCCTATTTCCTTTCCTTGACTTCCTTTCCCTACCCTCTTCCTCTGACTACACAACTGTCACTATTCCTGCTTCATTGCCCTTAATTTCAAATTCTTTTGAACAATATCTTGAATTGTGCAAGGCCAGCTTGTTGATAGTCTCTCATTACTGCTTGTGGTATCCTTTTTCCACATTGAGTAGAAAAGCACTGTCTATGACGTGGTCTTTGTTTCTACTCACCTAAAAACAAATAGATCAGTTGCGAATTTTGAATTCATGACAGTCCTAAAAATCAGGCTGGCCACTGGCTTGAGTTTATTTATTTATTTTTTGCTTACCCTACCCAAATATCATTCAAATTGTTATATTTTGTCATTTGTATGGCTACCTCTGGACCACTGAAATCTGTGCCACCATGACACTTCTTATTTGGTGAACCACAACTTCCCTCTCTGCCTTTTCTCTCTCTCATTCCCATTATGAACAGTGTTCTTATGGATGGAATACTAATCAATCCAATTGCTAGGGACCCTATCGTAATCAATCTTTCCATTCTGTAAAATGCGTGTGCTTGAATATGAATCTAAGCCTTTACTATTGAGCCAATTTCCCCTCTTTGGGGAAATCTCCCATGTGTACATCACACCTTTGCTATGGATTCTAATATATCTGTATCAGGCTGGTACATATGTACAAATGCATGTTCACTGACACATTTGAATGAGAATGTGATGGTTACCGGGTCAAGGCCCCTCTCCATAACTACTCACACAAACTACCCTTCTTGCCCCAGGTGAGTGAGCCCAGCTAAGCAGGAGAGGAGACTATGAAACTGACAGAGACCATATCTCTCCCAAATACTACCGTCCACTCAGACTTGGTAGTGCTTCAAGGGAGTTCAACACAACATCCACAAGGTTAGGCACTTAGAAGCAAGATGCCTCCCTTGCAAGGGTAGAGCTGCCACCACACTCACACAAACACCCCAAATCCTGGTGGCTTGGTCAAGGCAAGATTTAGTTTTAATATCACAAATCCTCTATGCCCAAAATCCAGACAACAGCTTGAAAAGATTTTTGTATTTTATTAAGAGAGAAGAAAAAGGATGAAAAGGACAAAATATGTTTGTAGAGACAGAGACAGTCTCAGGCAATTCAAAAGAAACACACCAGAAACAGCAAAAGCTAGACTAGACTACCTAAAACCTATGCCTTAGCAGAGCAATAGGGATGTTCTGGGACATGTATAGAATGCATTGTTTCCAGTGCATTCTTGCACTGCTTTGCAGGATCCTCCATCTAAGTCTGATTGAGCCCCTTCTAGGCACTGAAGGACAGCAGATGAGCAAAGCACTTTCCCCCTGAGAGATAAGCTAGGTTATCTAACTAGTTTTCTAATCCATTTTATACAATAAATGAGCTATTCATCACGTGTCATAATAAAACAGCTTAATCCCCTTTCATGTTTGCCCCCCCCCCCAAAAAAGTATCTTCCTCCTCTGTTCCTTTCCTACAGATTCAATTTGTATGACTCCAGGAAGGAAGTGGATTGGCTTTTCAACCCAATTGTAAAAGTGAAAGTGTCAGATTCCTTTTGGTGGTGCTTTGATATGCCCTCTGATAAGAGACAAGTATGGAAGTGTCAGTTCCCTCTTAATCCTTTTTTGAAGTGTTCATTATCAGGAGGTCAACTGAAGGTGTGAATTATCCTTTTGTTCACAGTTGATGCTGACCTCTGCATTCTCAGCCAGCTTCTCATATACTTCCAAAGAAAACTATGTTCCATGATCTCCAGTTCTTGTTTCTTCACAGAGAGCATGTAGTCATAAACTCAAGATACTTCCTGCAGCATTCTTTTTCTTTGTATGCTACCTTTATGTCTATATCTAAATGTTAACAAAAATATTTAAAGCATATATGGCAAGACAAAACCTGTAGGCTGCATCAAACCCCACTTTTTGTTCTTTGACACTGCTAAAGGGTCCGAGCTTCGCTCCTGTTGCTACAAACTGATGTTTAACCTACAATAGTGCTATTTCACCTATAAACAATCACTCCTAGGATATTTCTTTATAAGCAAATTTGTATTCTCAGAAGCCATGCAGAAGTGCTAAAATATAAACAAAATGCATAAGGAATGTATCTTATTTAAAAGGTTAAATGATCTTTTTAAGATTTACATAAAATACCACTTTTTCATCTGGCTGTTTCTGTGTGTAACCTCTAGTGAATTGGTGGCCAAAGTGGCCTCCCAACCTCTGGCAGTTGGCTGATTTAAAATTTAAATATGAAATATGTTTTGAAAGCAGAGAAACAGATGGCATAATGCCAGGACTTGCTACTCACCAAATAAGACATGTTAATGATATGTCTGCTCCTTTTGACATATTTATTTTTTCACCATACCAAGTAGGGATGGGTGACAATTTCAAGGTTTTTATTAGATTTTGCCAAAATTGGAAAATTTCTTCAGTGATCTCTCTGAATTTCATAAGTACTTGTTTAAGTATACAAATCTGTCCAGCTTGCAGTCCTCAGCTATATTATGAATGGAGCATAGTTTTGCTGAGATGTTTTTCCAAATCAAAATGATTAATGAATGCTAACCTGTGGTCCAAATGCCAATGATGACATTAAAAGGCGTAAATACTTGTATGTGCTCGTATTTGAAGAAATGCTTTTCCCTATATATACCTGGACTGAGATCTGGTGGAAGTGCCCTCCTTTGTGTTCCACCAGTGGGAACAATATATTATGTGAGCACACAGGAGAGGGTATTCCTTCCCATGGTATCTCCAATATGGAATGTCTTTCCATTGCTACCTGATTTGTATTGATATTGGACAAATTTTGGTGCCAAGCCAAACTGAGCTGTTTATCAAAGCCTTTTAGATTTAAGGAGCTTGAACTGGCTAGGTTATTGAGTGTTATTTTAAATACAGAGCTTTGAAACGTACCTATATTATTTTAAATTATTTTAATTTTTAAAACATTTTTTTCCTTAAAAATTGATTCGTGTTTATACATTGCCCCGAGATCCTGTGATATAGGGTGGGATATATTATGAACAAAGTAAGAAACAAGACATGGACCTCAAAGTTTGGCAGATTAAGAGCCTAAAGCCAGTAACTCTGTAGGTAGAGCACTGGGAAGATCTGCTTTAATGTTAGCAATTTCTTCTTGATCAGTGTGTTATGATTTGTTGTGAACTACATGAAACAGACATGTTTAGGCTTGTCTACAAAGTGGTCACTGGGCAGGCACAACAGAACTAGAGTTCCCAGGGAACCGTGTGGTTAACAGTTTATTGTAACTGCTGTACTGTGCAACCTGGTAGCCTCTTAAATGTTTTTTTCATAATTTACTTTAGAAAAATACTAATCTCCAGGTTGTCTCCTCAGATATCCTTATCTTTTATTGACATTTTCCATTGAACAGTAAGTATCTTGCATTAACAAGAGAACCTTCACAGTTCAAGTCCATTCTTGCTTACCCAGCTTTCAATATGATTGAGTCCTAAATAAGCCTGTATGGGATTAAAACCTAAATGACAGTGTAGGATTGGCCTGTGAGACCTTTTCTTCAAACCCCATGCTCAGCAAGGAAATACACAGCCTGTCCATGATCACATCACTAATCCTCCAGCCAAGCCTACTCGACATGCCAGGTGTTAAGATAAAGTGGCATAAACTCTTGTATACTGCCTTGAATATCTTGAAGGAAGTATGGGTTGCAAAAGTGATAAATAAATACATACAGATATATTTTGGGTTTTCCAGACATGGTTAAGGATGCTAAAAGTGTTAATATTTAGAATGATTTGCATTTTGAAAGTGTAGCAAGGGAGTTGAAGTCCAGCAAAGTCACCAAGAAGAAAGAAAAAAGACAAAAGACAGATCAATTGGCTCAATTCATCATGCCACAAGAAGTCTAAATAATCCAGGGCATCAACCAGGCTGATATATAGCTGATTTCAAGGAGAGGAACCCTTAACAAGGCAGCTGTTCTGATGGCTGCTGATCACAAACTGTCTCAGCATACGCTGGACTGAGACACAAGGGCTTGAGTCCATTCATCACAGACTGGCCCTAATGACCAAGCTTATTAGTAAACATTCCATGGGCCTGACAATCCACAGCTGTGCACATAGCAGGCTTTGGAGAGGCAGCTTCTGAATTGAAAAAAAAAAAGGAGAGGGTAGGGTAGCCTAGCAAGGTTTAAAGATTTGAGAGCTGCCTTCCTGAAGTTCAGTACGGTATTACTGGATTACGCTAAAAATTGTCACAAGTTCCCTTCTGCTGCATCAAGAGGCAAGTGTTTAAATACCATACAAGTGTTTCTTTTCATGATCAAGTAATTACCCTGACTCATAGAAGCAATCAGCCTACGGAAACAGATTTCTTCAGGCTGCACCATGCGTGCTTCACAAATACAGCTGGATAAGGGTCTTAATATTCAAACTGCAAACATAAATTGCCAGTTCCTACTCTATAGTCCAACATTATATGAATAAATCTCAAGACAGGGAATAGCATATGAAGCAGCGCTGCTTTATAGGTACAAAATGGTTCAAGTCCTGGTGGTTCTCATTGTTTGATGGGAAAAAGAAGATGAGATGCAATCTAGGATACTACTGAAAGGTGGCAAACCTAAACCCAAATGGTCATCCCAGTGTCACCAACAGCTCTTTTCACTTCAGAAGTGGGAAGCATCAGAACTAGAAGCTGAATCTTGTCTATCTGGGTTAAATTCTGGCCCCAGATTCCCTTCACCTTATGGCGCAGTGGTTAAGCTGCTGTACTGCAGCCAAAACTGTGCTCATGACCCGGGGTTCAATCCCAGGTAGCCGGCTCAAGGTTGACTCAGCCTTCCAAGGTTGGTAAAATGAGTGCCCAGCTTGCTCGGGGGGGGGGGGGGGGGGCAATGTTTAATTAATTAACTTGTAAACTGCCCAGAGAGTGCTTGAAGCGCTATGGGGTGGTATACAAGCAGCACACTTTGCTTCCCCCCCCCCCCATCATACCATTATGTGATTGTTTCCCAACTTTATTATGTCCCCCCTATTATAAGCATGAATGCTTTGTCAGAAGTTAAAGACTAGCTAGAACACAGAACAATTTTGCTGCAAGTCTCCTTGTATATTATCCAGAATCAGTGGCAGCCCCTCCATTAAAGCAATGGGGGGTGCCTCACCTTAAGCTCAGGCTATCCCCAGCCATCCTACTCTGACCTACCTCACTACTGAAGACACAAGGTTTGTGTGTGTGCATGTGTAAATGCTTGCCTACCTCATATGTGTGTGTGTGTGCATGTGTAGAGACAGATATGTGGTAGTAATAAGGATTTAGTGTAATAATAATCCTGTTGCAATACTTAGCACAATAAATTGGAACTAGAGTAGGCCCACTGAGTTACTGGAATTTACAGAGGAGTTGACTCACCAAATCCTCACTGATTCAATGGGTCTACTCTAGTTGTGATATACTATGCTGAGCAACAGCATATTTCAGGCAGAGAGAAAAAAAATCTGCTCTTGGCCCTGGCTGCACCCAACATTGGTTGGTGCATTCCCTGTTTTACCAGTCATAATGGGCACCAGCCACCCCTGCCAAGAACCTGGAGAAGTTATTTTTTTGGAGTACAACTCCCAGAATCCCCCAAGCAATATGGGCAGCTGTACTCTATCACAGTCATAAAAATAAAAAGCTGCACTGAGATTTTTGAGCTGGGACCTGAGGTCTACTTGAGGCACAACAGTGTCACAGTGACACCAAGGGAAAGGTACAGGATAATGAACTGACTCCTCATCTTGACCACATAGATCCCACCTTCATAAAAATGAGTGCTTTTCTAGGGGAAAAAAAAAAAGGGGGGGAAAGCAGCTATTATGCCGTTTCTTGCTTTTGGTAGGGATGCCAGCCCCACAAATATTACAACAGTTGTCACACATCTTTTGCAAAACTTTTCAAGATGGATAGGTATGATGCACAGTCCTCTGTTTAGGCACAGCTCCTCATGTCCTGCCTAGGCCTCTGCCTTCAGCCATGCACCTGCAGGTCTATAACCCATTGGATTAGCTGATGGCTGCCTGATTGCTGCAGTTTCAATGGCTTGTTGAAACCATCGATTGCTGGTCATGTCACCAGGAGAAAAGGATTAGTAACGGATTGTTCAGGTTGGCTCAATACTGCTGATAGTGCCTGACAAAATTACCGTTAGTAGCACTCCCGCCGGGATGCTCTCTGTGTAGGAGAGCCACATGGAACATCATTCATGGTTTTGCAGAACAATGATTAACTCCAGATCTTCACCCCAGGGGTGGGGTGTGTATGAGAGGAGACTCGACAAATAGTTACTATTATTTCCAAATAAATTCTGCTCCTTCTGTTCAGCCTGCTGCCATTTCAGGCACAGATCTTTCGAGAGAGATACCTGCTAGGGAGAAGATGCATTTTCTTCTAGGCCCCTTGGTGCTGTATAATCTATCCCACAGGAAACATAGCTCTCAAACCCTTCTGAAATCTTGTTTAAAGAAAGCCATCAATTTGGCAAATTGGTTCACACTGGGTATACGCTTGTGTAGGAGGGGGAGTCCAGGGTCTGAGCTAGCAATCACAAGTCTGGTGTTGAATTTATGATAGGCCTGGCTTCTCAGCCTATGACTGACTTTCCCCTTTAGCACAATCTTTGTGAACTTTTGATTATTTAATAATCAGAGCTTAGGAAAGTTATTCTTTCAGACTACAACTTCCAGAATCCTCCAGTCAGTGATAATGCAAAGCTGACTGCAGCTAGCAGCTACAGCCCAAAAAATAACTTCTCTAGACTGTGACTATAGCCTAAGGCTAAAGAGAGAGACTTGCATGGAAGAGAGTTTATAAATATTTGAGGGGTAATGCATATTGTTTGTGTGTATGACATTGCTACAGAAGTAATATTTAACTCCAACTGTGAACTAATTTATAGCTTTGTGCCTCTTTTCTGCTTGTCCTTCACTGTGGCTGAGGGTTAGGAATGTCCTCTACTTGAGAAAACCTGGGTCCAGACACTGTAAGTACAGTATAAGGAAATCTCTTTGGTTGGATCCAGATAAAGAATGCAATTCTGCCCACATCTACAAAGCTCCATTTACTTCAGTAGGACCTAATCCCAGGCAAGTATGTGTATGAGATTGTATACTAAAATAATTCAATTTAGTTTCCCATAAAATCAATGGGATTTAAGCCATGACTAATTCACTTCACTGATTTCATTGAACTTGAAGTGCAATGTATAGATTTCAACTTACAGTACAAACCTGTGCCTTCTTAATGGTAAACTCTCATACACTGTAGATTCACAGTTTTCCAAGGATACTCAGTATAGTGTTGTGGAAAGACCTTTATAGATTCAATATTTTTCATAGCTGCTTGCTTGGCACAACCATAGTAGTAGAGAGGTCCTGCATACATCCCCTCACATAAAGGGATAAAACATGTTGAAAAGAGTCATTTGTCCCACCTCAGTGTATTGCGGTTCTTTTCACCTCTGTCATCCACACATTCATGATTCTGGAAATGAATGCGTAGAATATGGAAACCACGTTATAGATTGCTTCAGCATATTGTTATATTCATTCTCCTTCAAAGTAACCTTCCAAACTGCCCCTCTGCTGAGGTTTCTTCGGGTCACAGAATTTTGTGCAATCAGTACTTCAGGAGTTGGGGAAATCACCGTATGTCTGTCATGGTCCTCAACACAAGGAGTACACAATATTCTGAGAAAGGCCCAGAAGAGGATAAAGCATAAACTACTCCTCCCAGGAAATAATCTTTGATACTTCCTGTAATGCTTCCCTACTGGAGCACAGGCAGAGCTTGGGAGTAGTGTCTTAATGTCAAAACTGTTTCTTTTACATTAAACAAGAAGAATGAATCTAGTTTCAAGAAAATAATATTTTGAAAGCAACACATCAGCACCAGAATAATTACTTTAAACACATTTCTGTCCAGATGCAACAAATGGCTTGTCCTCTTGTTCAATGTGAAATGAACTATTTTAACAACAATGTGTTAAATTAACAGGTTATTTCGAAGTTTTAAACACATGACCCTAAGATGTTCCCAACACGACCTCCACGTCCTTTTTTCCCTCTTTGCAAATGCTAAGAGGAACAAAAAGCGGCAAGGACACTTTACAGATCATACAAAACAAGGACAACTAAGTACACACAGTGACACCCTACGTAATTTGGCAGAACATCCAACTATTGTTCAAATACAGAAGAGAGCTCTGGCCAGAAAGTACACAGGGAGCTGTCCATGGTTTTGTCTTCCCTGAACATTGATAAAAACCTGACTGGACTTGGAACAGTCTTTACTTGACTCAACCTTACTATGCCTAAGGACTGTCCAGAAGAAACTTGGTCTGAGTGCATCTGCTCATGATACAAGTCTCAAACCTCAGTGGAGCAAGACAGTGCAGAGTTCCAGATAGGAAGGCTTCCCCATCTTAGACATCTGTGCAAAAAATTAGGATACAGTAGTGGAGATGGAAGGAAACATGGGGGCATTGCAAAAGATACAACCTCACATTCCCTTTCAAAATGCTGTAACCCTTCATGCATGTAACATAAAAGAAGCTATCTAGCAAAATTCCAACTGAGTGTACAAAAGCAGTAAAAAAGGAACTTCCATATAGGATTTAATTACATAAATTTATGATGGAGCTGCAAGTAGAGTACTGTTACACATTCTAAGGACTTCCTATCTCAGAAAGGGTGTCATAGTAGTGGAAAAATTGCTGAAAAGGACAGAATTAGGAAAGTCCAAAATATTTTGGATCCATTTGTCTTTTTTAAAAAATGATAGGATGGTTTAAAATTTTGCAACAATATTTTCTTTTTCTTGCATAATACATCAGATGCATGAGAGTGCATATGCTTTCAACTTGGACTCCCAGCAGCCAGTATCTGGCACCTTGTCTCCTGAATAATCTCTATTTTCTCTACTTTGCAAGCCTAGCAGACTAAACTTTGGACTTTGAGGGTACCATCTGCATAGTAATGCCATCGTATTTATGCATTCAGCTAATCTCTAAAGGGCAGTTCTGATCTCCCAAGGGTGAATAAAGCACAAGCTTCAGGGGTTGTTCCTCAGACCCAACAATTTAGCCTACACTCTTTCTCTTTATGTTAGCTGTGGGCTGCCATCTCTCACCTCCTAATGTATGACTGTTGAACAAAATCATTATAAGGCAAGAAATGGGGAGGGGGCTAAACTTCACACTGATCAGGAGAATACAAGAGTTGGGCTCATACTGTTGTTCTTCATACAGCATCCATCCATTCATTTCAGGTCAAAATAAAGCCCAAACACTTTAGAAAAAAGAAGAAGAAAAGGAAAATAATTTACTGAAACAGTTTCTTGTGTTTTATTTTCCTTTGTGTTATTTTTTGCAACCATCACCAACCTTTGACCATTTTGAGTAATCCAAAAGGTATGCCAATTGATGCCTTCTGCTGTGGCAGTAACATTTGGAGCCCACCACAGAACAGGCAGGATGATGGGCCCCCAATCAGCAGATTTCAGGTATCACAAGCAATTAGTTATTTAGTTTACTATTGTATTTTCCCTAGGGAGGCACAAGCATTCTGAAGTTTGGCCTGATAAGAACTCTGCAAATGCCTGAGTCAATCTAGAGGCCTTTTTTCTTGGTCAGAGTGATACAAACAATGTCATTTATGTTGTTCCAACTAAGCACCTCCTTAGTACCCACTACTATTGTTGGTTTGCATCCCCTCCAAGGATAACTCACTGGACTCCTAGAACAGGAGATAGGAGAAACTACAGTGAGAGCTTATAGACTTGAGGTGAGCATGGCAGATATGAGGTGAGCAGTGCTTTGTATCTCTGTATCTGAGCATTTGAATGTGGTGCTCACTTTTCAAGCACCTACAGTTCAAATGCTTACAACATCTTTAATTTTTACCACAGCAGAGTAAAATTCAGATTTCCTTCCTCATGAATAAAACATGTTTTGGCCAGGGCCATTTATGGTTATATTCTACTAAATGAACATTACTAAGTTCGAAGCAGACGTAGCAGCTGGAGCAACAGTGTGGACTAGGGACAAGCATAGTATGACAGAGGCATCACTGCAGTCCATGAAACACTGTACAATCTGCTTGACCAAATAACAAAATAAGTTAATGGGTATACTACAGAAAGGGTGCCATTATTATACTGCCTTGTATTCTCTTAAAAGCCCAAGCTGGCCCAGGATATTCTGTTGCCTGAGGTGGAACAGCAAATGCCACTACCACTCCCCACATACCAACATCAAGCTGCACAGCACTCAAAGCCGGCCAAAATACCTTGATCCATGAGGCAGAAAACCGCACAAGCAGCTCTCTCCTAGCCTGGTAGTAAAATATAACAACAGATTAAATAGCTAACAATTTGACGCCCTTTCATGACACCAAAAATTGGCTGCCTGAGGTAGTGTTAGGGCCAGGCCTGTTAAAAACTATTGCCTGTCTCCAGCCTGGGGAGATAAATGATGAAATCTAACCATGAAAAGCAGGCAACAAGAAACACAAAATCCAATCCTCTCAACACAACAAGACTATGTATCATGTATTCAACAGATATTTTCCATCTGTCTTGTTCAGAATTCATTGAAATATATGGAATTGCCATTGAAAGTGTTTACCCCCTTTCTCCTCACACAAGCTGATAAAAAATCTCAAACAAAATCCAGTTATCTGTTCACATTTCACAATGAAAAAAGGACCATACATTTTCCCAGCAGAAATTACTATCAGCAAAATATCTGGAGCACTTTTTGGCTTACAATCTCTGTACAGAGATATGAAGGAGAGATGAGATAAGAATTTGAAGATGTGTGTGTGTGTCACTGCTTGTGATGTATACTCTCAATCTAGTTTTACTTCTACTGCACAGGTCCTGCAGTCTGGTTTGTTTGTTTGTTTGACTGGGTTTTTTTACAACATTCAAAACCCCTTTTGGCTAAACTTGGTAAAAGCAATGACTATGCCATGAGAGGAAATGCCTTGATCATGCCACTTTCAACTCAACTATTGTCTCTTTCTCCAGCCTGAGAAGAAGTGAACTGCTCCCCACCCCTTCCAATCGGTCTGCTAGCTCCTAAATTTCTGCACAACAAGCGCCTTTCTGCCCTACAGTAATCACAGCCTTTCGAGCGCGAAAGGTGAACGTTCCGCATCCCCATACTCTGGACACAATTACATTTACACATAACCCTCCACCCCTCCTCCTTTCCTGTCATGATCTCTGTGTCTGACATCTCATCTGTCAGCGGCCCATCGCTGGCCACAGATCCAGTGACCTCCCCCTGAATAAAAAGAGGAAGGGACAGGGCAGTAAATCCCATCCCCAGAGCGCATCAGCGCGGCAGTAAATTGGAATCCTCTCCGTGCCCCCTTTATTATCACACTCACAGCATGAAGTTATGAGCCTCCACACAGCTCCTGCTATAAAAATGTGATGGATGGGAGGGAAACCTCGGGGAGTTAATCTATTCTCCCATTAAATTTTACTTTAATTGGTCTTTAAGTCAATCAGAAACTCACTAGACAGTGAATTAAGAAAAGGGGGAAAAAGGAGAAAAGAAGAATGAAATGGATAGGAAAACGAAAGAAGGGGTGTCTTTTACCCAGTAATATGATAAGGATATAAGGAGCTGGCATCTGAAACCAATACCTTCTACCATGACTAGCAGCAAGATATTCAGAGCTCAGGCAATCCCCCCCCCCCCAGCTCTGATCTGGAAGACCTTTTTAATGAATGGAGATGTGTGGTATTTTGAACCAAAGATCTTACCTCATTGAGGTATGACTGTTACTAGTAAAGAAATCCTAAAAGACACAAAATCTCATTTTTAATGTATCAACTAACCAATCTTATATCAAGCTATTGCCCCATGTAGTTTATTGTTTATGTTGAATTATACTAACTTTCCAGGGTTTCAGACAGAAGTAATTCTCACCTTCACTTGCAGATGCTTAGGACTGAACTTGGAACCTTTAGCATGCAAGCCATATAATCTACCACTGAGCTATGGCCCCATTCTTATTGCTCTTCATTGTGAGTCATTACAACAGTAGTGAGAGAAAGAATCAGTCATTCTTTCTGGATAAAACATCCACAAAGGAAGTAGAAAGAGTCACAAAAGAGACTAAAGCTCTCCTTTGCCTCACTTTAGAAAAAGGACTAAGTGAGAATACTTAGAAGCCATGAAAAACTGACACCCCACCCCCTTGGAGGTGGTTGTTGCAATTATAGAACACTGAGAAAGGCAATAAACAAATGTGCAGAGGCACTCCATTACAAAATCATACAGAACATGTTGCCATTACGTAGGGTCAAGTTGTGACTCTATGAATGAGTGATCTCCAAAGTGTCCTGTCCTCAACAGCTTTCCCTAAAAGTAGTTTCAAGTCATTGCTTAGTAGCACAATACTAAGATGGTGTCACCTGCATATCTTAGATTACTGATGTTTCTTCCACCAATATAACTCACAGATGAGCATTCAAAACAAGTTCCCAAAGACAGCCTCTAATACAATGTTGCCTCAAATCAGTTCCAACTCTTCGCCCCTCCCTCTAATGCAGTGGTCCCTAACGTTTTTGACACCAGGGACTGGTTTAGTTGAAGACCATTCTCCCAAGGACCGGGGGGGGGGGGGTACTTGTTATGCAGTAGGTTGTTGGAGGATAGATAGCATCAAGCTCATTACATGTATTGTGCCTTGACAGATGAGCGGCGAGCAGGAGGTGAGCTGCAATTGAAGCTCTGCCTCCTGTTAGATCAGCAGCGGCTTAGAACCTAATAGAAGCGCAGGCTCCTATTAGATTCTAATGCCACAGGCACAGCTGATCTAGCAGCAGCAGGAGGGGAGTGGGGAGCGAAGCTCCGCCTCCTGTCAGGTCAGCAGCGGCATTAGAACCTAATGTGGGAATGACTGCTGCTTTGAGATGGCAGAACAGTTCCTAGTATTTTGCATGGTTATTTTGCCTCTTATGGAATCTTTCCATGGGGAAAGTAAAACCACATACTGCAGTTGGGTACTTACGATCATAACATAAGGTAACTTCTCACACTACAGAACAGAAAAGAGGCATATATGTAATAGAAATTCATAATCAATCGCCAGATTCATGGCACTTGTACATTCTTCTGAAAAAATACAATGTTTTTCCATATGACACTGAAAGGAAAATCCAAACTAGATCCCTTCCTTCCTTCCTTCCTTCCTTCCTTCCTTCCTTCCTTCCTTCCTTCCTTTTTCTTTCTTTCTTTCTTTCTTTCTTTCTTTCTTTGAGACAGCATCAGTGTCACCTCACCGATCTTGGCAATCAAATGACATTACCTAGGCACATTAACATCTGCATATTTTAGCTGGGCAATATCTATTTGCTGAATGCCAAATAATTTACACTGAAATCAGTGTGACCTGAGTTAAAGCAGAGACTAAACTTAACCAGCTCTATTTGCTTAGTAGCTCAACAAGTCCAACTCTATGTTAACAATGTGTTAGTTCTTTATTTCTCTCTCTCTCTCTCAATGTAATTTTCCTTCTCTTTAACCATTTAAAGATTCTGGAGCCTTGCAGGGAAAATAATCACACAGGAATGCCTACAGGCCTTCTGAAAAAATGAGTATGTCAGGTCTGCCTTAGCATCATGTCTAGAAAAAGTCTGTGATTGTGCTTTCTCTCTCCTCTCCTGTCCTCTCTTCCCTCCTCGCCTCTCCAGACACTCACTGATATTTCTCCCCCTACTTCTTGGTACTGATTCAAACTTTCTGCCTAGTCACTCTGCTTTCTAATCCTTCCTTATCAAGAGTTTCTTCCCCTTGCCCATTTCTTGAAACAACTGGAAAAATCCCTGAAAAGTGCCCTAGAGAAAAAACACCAGGCTGCATAGAGGCCTGGTGTAGAAATGAATCTCACAGCTGACGGATGGAGCAACATTAGCTAGATAGACTGATAACTGCATCTTCCACCCAAAATAAGGAACTTGAAGCTATGGTGGAGAGAAGCCCAGACAACACCTACCTTTCTATTACAGATACAGACGACAGATGGACATTGCCTGGACAATTACACATTCTTGAGTGTTTATATATGATTCAAAACATGAAAAGAAATTGTGAATCCTTACTATTATGAAACTAAATAGTAAGTAAGAACACAGAGGGCTACACCAATTAGAATAAACTTTTCAGTGAAGAGAACACATGTTACCTTTATTGTGTGGAAATGTTTGTAACCATGGCTGTAACCCTAGTGCTACACACTTAAATGGAAGTAGGCCTAATTGAACTAAACGATGTTTACTTCATAGCAGACATGTAGAGGATTGGAATACATACATTCTATTATCTGTTCATGTACTTGGAAAAAATACAGAGGATCAGACTTATGTGCAAGTCTTTTCACATTTCCTTCCATGGTTAAATAAAATATTGTCTTAAGAACAGTTATGGAATAGCGATCCCATATCTGGTCTACATATGTACCAATCATGGTATAAACTTGGAAGAAATAATGGGGGAAAAATTAATAAACATCAAGGTCATTAGAAGTATTTTTAGACTATAGATTTGTGTCCAAATTTAACTGTAATGGCATCCCATAAAACTTCTGGAAACTATAGTTTGGGAGTGGAGGTATCACAGATTCTAGTCCTAGTCCCTCTCACATAATTATGCTTCCAAGGAAGACAGAGGTAGAGTCAGGCAAAACAAACAAACAAACAAAACTCACCAACCACTTAGTTTAATTTGTGGTATAGGTAAGTCTAGCATAAACCAGAAACAGACAGAGCTTTAAAAAAATAATTAGTAACTGTTACTTTATTTTATCCCCTTCACGGATTGCTGCCTTGTCGTGGCGAAGGGACTTGAGTAATTCAGAGAAGCTATGGGCTATGCCGTGCAGGGACACCCAAGACGGACAGGTCATAGTGGAGAGTTCTGACTAAACACGATCCACCTGGAGCAGGAACTGGCAAGCCACTCCAGTATCTTTGCCAAGAAAACTCCAGGGACAGAAACAAAAGGCTAAAATATATGACGCTGGAAGATGAGCCCCTCAGGTCGGAAGGCGTCCAACATGCTACTGAGGAAGAGTGGAGGACAAGGACAAGTAGCTCCAGAGCTAATGAAGTGGTTGGGCCAAAGCCAAAAGGACGCTCAGCTGCGGACGTGCCTGGAAGTGAAAGGAAAGTCCGATGCTGCAAAGAAAAATACTGCATAGGAACCTGGAATGTAAGATCTATGAACCTTGGTAAGCTGGATGTGGTCAAACAGGAGATGGCAAGAATCAACATTGACATCCTGGGCGTCAGTGAACTCAAATGGACGGGAATGGGTGAATTCAATTCAGACGATTATCATATCTACTATTGTGGGCAAGAATCCCGTAGAAGAAATGGAGTAGCCCTCATAGTCAACAAAAGAGTGGGAAAAGCTGTACTGGGATACAATCTCAAAAATGATAGAATGATTTCAATACGAATCCAAGGCAGACCTTTCAACATCACAGTAATCCAAGTTTATGCACCAACCACCCATGCTGAAGAGGCTGAAATTGACCAATTCTATGAAGACTTACAACACCTTCTAGAACTGACACAAAAGAAAGATATTCTTCTCATTATAGGGGATTGGAATGCTAAAGTAGGGAGTCAAGAGATAAAAGGAACAACAGGTAAGTTTGGCCTTGGAGTTCAAAACGAAGCAGGGCAAAGGCTAATAGAGTTTTGTCAAGAGAACAAGCTGGTCATCACAAACACTCTTTTCCAACAAGACAAGAGGCGACTCTACACATGGACATCACCAGATGGGCAATACCGAAATCAGATTGATTATATTCTCTGCAGCCAAAGACGGAGAAGCTCTATACAGTCAGCAAAAACAAGACCTGGAGCTGATTGTGGCTCTGATCATCAGCTTCTTATAGCAAAACCCAAGCTTAAACTGAAGTAGGAGAAAGTAGGAAAAACCACTGGGCTAGAAAGGTATAATCTAAACCAAATCCCTTATGAATACACAGTGGAAGTGAAGAACGTGAGTGAAGTCAAGTGGGCCTTAGAAAGCATGGCTAACAACAAGGCCAGTGGAGGTGATGGCATTCCAGTGGAACTATTTAAAATCTTAAAAGATGATGCTGTTAAGGTGCTACACTCAATATGCCAGCAAGTTTGGAAAAGTCAGCAGTGGTCAGAGGATTGGAAAAGATCAGTCTACATCCCAATCCCAAAGAAGGGCAGTGCCAAAGAATGCTCCAACTACCGTACAATTGCACTCATTTCACACGCTAGCAAGGTTATGCTCAAAATCCTACAAGGTAGGCTTCAGCAGTATGTGGACTGAGAACTCCCAGAAGTACAAGCTGGATTTCGAAGGGGCAGAGGAACTAGAGACCAAATTGCTAACATGCGCTGGATTATGGAGAAAGCCTGAGAGTTCCAGAAAAACATCTACTTCTGCTTCATTGACTACGCAAAAGCCTTTGACTGTGTGGACCACAACAAACTATGGCAAGTTCTTAAAGAAATGGGAGTGCCTGACCACCTGATCTATCTCCTGAGAAATCTATATGTGGGACAGGAAGCAAGAGTTAGAACTGGATATGGAACAACTGATTGGTTCAAAATTGGGAAAGGAGTAGGACAAGGCTGTATATTGTCTCCCTGTTTATTTAACTTATATGCAGAATACATCATGCAAAAGGCAGGACAGGATGAATCCCAAACCAGAATTAAGATTGCCGGAAGAAATATCAACAACCTCAGATATGCAGATGATACCACTCTGATGGCAGAAAGTGAGGAGGAATTAAAGAACCTCTTAATGAGGGTGAAAGAGGAGAGCGCAAAAATGGTCTGAAGCGCAACATCAAAAAACCTAAGATCATGGCCACTGGTCCCATCACCTCCTGGCAAATAGAAGGGGAAGATATGGAGGCAGTGACAGATTTTACCTTCTTGGGCTCCATGATCACTGCAGATGGTGACAGCAGCCACGAAATTAAAAGACCCCTACTTCTTGGGAGGAAAGCGATGACAAACCTAGACAACATCTTAAAAAGCAGAGACATCACCTTGCCGACAAAGGTCCGCATAGTCAAAGCTATGGTTTTTCCAGTAGCGATGTATGGAAGTGAGAGCTGGACCATAAAGAAGGCTGACCGCCGAAGAATTGATGCTTTTGAATTGTGGTGCTGGAGGAGACTCTTGAGAAGTCCCCTGGACTGCAAAGATAACAAACCTATCCATTCTGAAGGAAATCAACCCTGAGTGCTCACTGGAAGGACAGATCCTGAAGCTGAGGCTCCAATACTTTGGCCATCTCATGAGAAGAGAAGACTCCCTGGAAAAGACCCTGATGTTGGGAAAGTGTGAAGGCAAGAGGAGAAGGGGACGACAGAGGACGAGATGATTGGACAGTGTCATCGAAGCTACCAACATGAATTTGACCCAACTCCAGGAGGCAGTGGAAGACAGGAGGGCCTGGCGTGCTCTGGTCCATGGGGTCACGAAGAGTTAGACACGACTTAACGACTAAACAACAACAAAACTTTATTTTATTTATTTATTTGATTTATATGCTGCTCTATTAGTGCAAGCGCTACTCTGGGTTGTTCATAGGTTCCCTCGTGCTTATATGTTATGGTTCCGAGTTGCCCTTCCAAGGTCTGGTAGTTTCTGTTATGGCTTTTTTTTAAAAAATAGCTTTTCAGTTTTTTGTTTCCCTAATTAAGGTGGAAAAAATACTCACAAATTTTCTTGCAGTTGTGAAAAAATGATGTTTCAGCACCTTGAGACATTCCTTTAACAAAATTGTTAACTGCTGCAAAAAAATTTGCTACTGCGGAAAGCCCAAAGACCTGGGATTTTTTTAAAAAAAATCATCAGTGTTAACAAAAAAAGTGAGGGATTTTTGCATAAAAACCTTGACTTTGAGTAAAAAACAACAACACTGTATTTTGCATTAAAAACTGTCTATAATATTTTTATGGTGGAAAACACATCTGTAAATCCCAAAATACAAAAAGTTGTACAAAGCTGCTTGTGAAGTTGCCCGGTGCAGAGAAAACATTTGGAACTTTTCATTGTTATCTGCATTAACAAAGTAAAGAAAGATTTACATCCCTACTAAAAAACAAAACAAAACCCTGAATGCTATAAGACACTGGCTTGTGGTACAAACAATACTCTTCTCTTCCCCATCTCATTGTCACCCCTCCATCCGTTAACAGAATAGGAAGCAGAAGCACAGACTTGTATTTAGGTAGCAATTTAATGAGGCCAAATCCCTGAAACTATAACAGTAACTAAAACGTTACCCTGATAGTGCAAAAGGAGTCGCTAAGAGCACAATCCTAACTAGCCAAGAAGCCTTACTGAATCCAAACTCCGGCTAATTTAGGAATATTTGAAATTATTTAGGATTAGATTTATGTTGGCCTAACTTTGTGCTGACACAGAGGCTGGAGGATGCCTGTTTCTGGCATAACTCAGTTCATCAATTTCCTCTGCCCATTTTGTTTGCTTTCTTGCAAACAGAGATCATCCAGCAGAGGGAATTCGGGAAGTACAAGGGTATTTCTGCAAGAATAAGCCGTATTCTGCTAACAGGAGAGGCTTTGGTTTACTCTTAATCCCCTACAACTATTAAATCTTTGATACAAGATTGCAGAGTAAATTACAAATGTAATACAGTATAGTTACATCTTTGTTGCTGGATAAAGGAATGAATCACAAGCAACAAATTATTAGCAGATGGTAATATAAACATCAAATATTTTACGTAATTGGAAGAAGGAAATGGAGAAACTCTATTCTCTCTGCCAAAACAAGGACAGGAGCAGATTATGATATTGATCATCCAACATTAGAGTAAAGCTGAGAAATGACACTAAAAGACTTGTGGCACCAAATTATAATTTGAACAACATTCCTGGTGAATTTAAAGTCCACATAAGGAACAGATTTGAATTACTAAATTCAACTGTGAACCAAAAGAACAGTGGATTGAAACCAGAGATAATATTAAGGAACAATACAAAAATTCAATTCCTGTAGTAAAAAGAAAAACCTTGAAACACTTAAAATTGTAAAGGACAGATGAGAAACAAAAGTAATAGGTGAAAGAAATAGGGTCAGAAACCAGAATGCAGGTTTTCAGTGACTATCACATAGAGACAAAGAGAGCTATTACAATAACCAGTGAAAAGAGGAGAACAGCAAACAGAGAAAAACAAGAGACCCCTTCCAGAAGATCCAAGAAATCAAAGGGAAATTTAAGTCTTCATTAGGCATGCTGAATGACCAACAGGGAAGTGCGCAATGAGGCTAGGAGAAAATAAAGAGAAGACTTATACAGAAGTGACAAAAGGATAACAGATTCCTTTGAAGAGGTTCCAAAAAGTGAAAGCTACTCTGAAAGCACTGGGAAGAAATAAATCACCAGTGGTAGATGGAACTATACCAATATAGAGCTATTTCAAGCCATAGAGACTGAATTTATTAAAATTCTAACAAGAATATGCCAACAAATATGGAAAATATAAAAAGGCCCACAGACTGGCAATGTTCAGTATACATTCCAATCTCCAAGAAAGGAGATGTCAAGGAATGCAGTAACTACAGAACAATTGCTTTAATTTCCCATGGAGCCAAAGTTGCAACAAAGGCTTTCACACTATATGGATAAAAAAAGCGACTGATGTGCAAGCTGACTTCTGAAAAGCAAGAGACACTCAATGTCATATTGCAAATATCCAATGGCTACTGAAACGCAGCGTACAATTTCAGAAGATCTGTCTATGCTTATAGACTACAGCAAGGCCTTTGACTGTGAGGACCATGAGAAACTATGGGTTATTCTGAAATAAATGAGTGTGCCTCAGCACTCAATTGTCCTGATGTGTAATCTATATTGAGGACAAGAAGCTGCCATTAGGACAGAATATGGAGAGACAGGATGTTTCCTATAGGCAAAGGTGTCAGACAAGGGTGTATTTTATGACATTATATGTTCAATCAGTATATGGAACATATCATACGGAAAGCCAGACTAGACTCAGATGAATGAGGAGTGAAAATTGGTGGGGGGGAAAAGTCAGTAATCTGAGATATGCAGATCACACTATCTTACTAGCAGAAAGAAGCAATGACTTGAAATGACTTTTAGGGAAATTGAAAAAATAAAGTGACAAAGCAGGATTGCAGTTGAACACGAAGAAGACAAAAATCATGACCACAGAAGAACTATACAACTTTAATATTGACAATGAAGAAACTGAAATAGTGAAATATTTTGTAAATCTTGATTGAATCAAATCAGAAGACTGAGACTTGGAAGGGCATCAATGAAGAAATTAAAAAAGTAAGGATGTGTCACTGGAGACCAAGACCATCCACTCTTGTATTTCTGATCACCATGTATGGGTGTGAAAGCTGGATAGTAAAGAAAGCTGAAAGGGGGGGGGGGAAGAGAGTTGTTAGAAATGTGGTGCTGGAGAAGAGCTTTGTGGATACCTTGGACTGCCAGAAAGATGAACAAATGGGTCCTAGATCAAATCAAGCCTGAACTATCTCTGGAGGCAAAAATGTTGAGGCTGAGGCTGTTCTACTTTGGACACATTATGAGAAGGCAGGATTCTCTGGAAAAGACAATAATGCTGGAAGGTGTTGAGGACAGGACATTTAGGAGATCGCTCTTTCATAGGGTGATCATAAGTTGGAGGTGACTTGACAACACATAACAATAACAGCTAATTCTACAGTCTGGGAACAGCACAACATCTACTCCAGAAGTCTAATTGTCTTAGCTTTGCTCTGTAGTCAGCTGTTACTTGTGATCAATGATTCACCCCAAGTGGTCTGGCATACAAGGAGATCTCAGGGAAAGTGAAGAGTCAGACTTTTAGTTCAGGGAAGGTACTGGGAAAGGTAGAAGCAAGCCAAGACCTCCTCCTCTCAGCTATGCCCACCAAACTTACTTTTGAATGCAAGAAGTTAAGCAGCCTTCTTAGGCTTAATTTAGAATGGATGGTCATAGCAGGAAGAGGCAAGACAACTCTCCCTTGGTGTTCTTGATTTCTCCACAGGTTGTTGTGATCCAGTACAAAGATCCCATACTCCTTTTGAGTTTTCTAAAATTTGTGAAATACACAGAGGCATACAGGGGCATGATATGTTTGGTATTTTCCCTAATTAGCTGGAGGATCACATTCAGTTTCAGAGATGTTATCAGGGACCGCGTTGCTTGGAAAGCTTGGCCAGAGAAAAAAGGCCAACACCAAAAATATCAGCCTATTTCAGCTGTACATTCTTATTGCATGTAACAAAGACTTATGAGAAGCATTTCAGTCTTGCAGAATGCGAAAATAAGCTATACGAACCCTGGGAGACCACAAAACAAAAGCATGGAAAATGGGGCGAGGCCACCTAGGGAACTCTCAGAAATGGCTGAGGATGGCCAAATTCAAAAGAAAGGTCTGAGATTCCCAGAGCAAGGACAGTTACCAAATGAGGTAATGTGACCACATGGCTACCACATTTTATAGCCTTTGGGCTGCTTCCACATAACACCATTGTACACTTGTACTGACTATGTAAACTTGAAGAAAATTCCTAAATTCCAAGTAAACCTAAAAATAACTTTAAGGTACTGGACACTGCTCTTTTTTCACATGAAACCTGGTATCTTCTTAGGATTTGTATATTTTATATTATTCAACTCCCAAAGTATAGTGCGAAGGCATCTGGAATTTAGAAACATAAACAGGCTGGGGGCCTGGCCAGCATCTAGGTTATAACTTTAGGAAGTCTTAAACAGACTGCTTTGGATTCTTGGAAGGAAGAACAGTGCAAACGTAAAAAATGAATTCCTCTTGCTTTTAGTTGGATGCACATTCACTCTGTTAGTTTCCTTGGTAATAAAACACAAACTTGAAGTAAATCTGGAAAACACTGCAACTCTTGTGTCAGTCTGTAGTAACTTATTTAGGAATTGCTGCAAATACACCAGGAACAATTCATGGATCTTGAAATACCTTGTATTTATGAATTTTATGGGCTGGGATGTTAGTTGCCCTGTCAGTTGTCAGGGCTCATTTACAGACTCCCGCTTAAGGAGTGCCCAGGAAATAAAAACCAAACATATTATTGAAACATATGTATCTATATCTCCACCATAGAAAGGAAGTCAAAACAGAGGGTAACAAAGGCAATTGGAACAGTCATTGCTGCTATTTCCTGGACTGACAGGCTTTATATTCCAAAATATATGACAATAAGGTTTTACAGGAGTCTGCCCCAGAGATCAGTAGTGTCTCCATAAACATCAGACTTCAGGGAAAAGTAAGACCTTGAGCAAAAGAAACTGTTACTTACTTTAAAATAGTAAATCACAACTAGAATAAATCCATTTGGATTAAAGGAATTTACAGAGCTAAGCAACAGGATTTTGGCCAATGAGAGATAATGTTACTCTTTTTGTCATGGAGCTGTAAATTTTAACAGTTACAGTTACTGGAGTTTAGTCTCACTAAATGATGAAGGGGGAATATCACATAGAGTCAAGTACTGACTTGTGCTCTGTTGTGCCTTTTACAATGAAAGCCAGGTACACAGAAGGCAAGTCTGTTTTCAACCACAAGCCAATGGTTTGTAGCATTCAGGTGCTTTTTTCAAAGGAATGGAAAAGTAACTATTTAACATATTCTAACTATTTACAACAGAAAACCAAAAGAGTAACTTTTAAATATTGTAACTATAACAGCAATAAATTATTTCACAACACTTGGAAAATATGTAACTTTCCAAGGTCTGCTGTTCCTGCAAGCAAAGCAGGAGAACTATGGTCTGTCTTCAGATAAGAGACACCTCTTATCTGAGGTGTGTTTCAACACAGCATTCTTAACTTATTTGTAATATGCAGGAATGTGAACCACTTTAATCTAGAGAACATTCCATACTGGGAAACATATTTTACTGTATTTGCAAACCCCTGTGTATTCAGGATATAAATAAGGTATAGCAATGTGTGACAGAACATATGTGGAATCATCCCATTCCATATCCAGGGATTAGCAACTTGTAGTAGATGTTATTGAGCTGCAATTCTCACCAGTGTTCCCAGTGTGGTGTAGTGGTTAGAGTGACGGACTAGGACTGTGGAGAAGAGGGTTCAAATCCCCACTGACTAGGGGAGTGGAATTGGTAAAACTACTCCTTAAATAGAGGGACGTGGTGGCGCTGCGGGTTAAACCGCAGAAACCTCTGTGCTGTAAGATCTATAGATCTGCAGCTGTAAGATCGAATCCACGCGACGGAGTGAGCACCCGTCGCTTGTCCCAGCTCCCGCCAACCTAGCGGTTCGAAAGCATGCAAATGCAAGTAGATAAATAGGGACCACCTCGGTGGGAAGGTAACAGCGTTCCGTGTCTAAGTCGCACTGGCCATGTGACCACGGAAGATTGTCTTCGGACAAACGCTGGCTCTATGGCTTGGAAACGGGGATGAGCACCGCCCCCTAGAGTCGGACACGACTGGACAAATTGTCAAGGGGAACCTTTACCTTTACCTTTTTACTCCTTAAATATCTTACTTATCTTGAAAGCCCTATTAGAGTTGCTCCAAGTCAGTTTCGACTGGACAACTGGACGACAAAACATACACATAGTAGATATTGTTGAGCTGCAATTCTCATCAGAACTAGTCAGTGTAGTGAATCAAGAAGGATGACTGGAGGCTGGATAGCTCAGTGACTTAGGCATCTGGCTGCAGAGACAGAGCTTGGGAGTTTGATTCCCTGTTGTGCTTCCTTGACAGGGGCTGGTCTCGATGACCCATAGGGTGTCTTCTAGCTCTGCAGTTTTAAGACTATTATTATTATTATTATTATAAATCTAACAACAGCTTACCCATCCTGCTCTAATCCATCGTAATTTCTTTGCATCACCAGTATTCTTAGTTTCATACAAGATACTGTTTGTCCAACTGCACAGTTGTCTGTTGCTATTCTTGATCCTTCTCTGTACTTCCAAATCTGACTCACAGTACCACATATATCCTTGCCTGTTCTTGCTCCTTGCTCTTGCATCTCACACTATGTAGAATAATCATAGCTGGACAGGAAATAACCATTAAGATTACTGAAATCAGTACACATGCACAGAATGAAAGAACGGGTACTTTGAGTCAATAAAAGTGCCTGTAATTACTAGAAAATCAGAGGGCAGAAAGAGAACTTTCCTTCTCCTGGTGTCAAGATGTCTAAGACAGACAATGTTGTACCTCCACCAGTAGATGGTGTTATAGACTCTTGTTATTGCTTAGTAACGAGAACACACAAACAGCCTTCATGGTTCAACATCAGGTGTCCAGGATCCTTTAAATATATTTTCATGTGCTGCAAAGTCAATGTATGACAGCATAGCGCATGCTTTCTATTTACCCTATAAAATAGGTTTGGATACAGAGTCTTCAAATTGCCCAAGTCAGCCAATAATCGAACAAAGCTTCACCCATGGATTTACCTGCATGTAAATCAAAAAGTCCAGCCAATGCTCTCCAAAGAGATATGACATCATCTTCTTAAGACCACAGTTTGGGTATTATAAATTGCTGCTACATTTATTTATTTATCTATAAATAAATATTTAAGAGTTCTGATTACTTGGAAAAGGCTGGAGTTTGGGGGAGAAGAGATGCTATCTGGATTTTCTACCTAAGGCATCAAAATATCTTGGTCCAAGCTAGTATATGCTTGGCTGTGGAGGCAGTCCTTGCACCACTGTTTCACGGAGCAGAGAGAAGTGCAAGAAGTTATTTTTCACAATCTCTGAAATTCTGACCATGGATGATGACACAGTTATATAATAGTTAAAGACTGCTTCAACCAGCAATGGCTCCCTTCTGTTGTCAACAATATGCATCCGCCACAGCTCAGTAGGCACACCATGCTTCCCAAACAGGAAGTAGAATCTAACTGCGACCCTGAGATGAACTTCGGCTATTTCTTCAGGCAAAGGGAGTGATGGGTCCCTCGAGAGTGTACACATGGGTGGTTGGGAGGGGGAGGGAGTGAGAAAGAGAGAAGAGGAACGTAATTATGAAAATTAGCTCTCTTAAACACGAGGCCCTAGGCTCATGGGCTGACAGCTTGGGGAGAAGGTTGTCCAAAGCAAATGACTAAATGGGCAACAAAATAGCTCATTCTGTTGTCACAAAATTATATATGTATTTGGGACACAGCTCATAAGGAAAAGTACAGGGAGGACAGTTGCTGCTTCAGGCTGAAGCTGGGAGATGTTTTGTACCGTCTCAGATGGTGGAAATGAAATCTCATATGTGAAGTCAATTCAGAGTAGGGAACTGTGTGATTAACACAGAGACATCTATTTTCCATTTCATATACATCAGGAAGTCATAAGAAGTCTCTGGTAAAGATGGGGGTATTCGTATTTGTATACGAATACGTATATCCCGCACAGGTGGAAATAACGAGGGTTATTTATTTATTTATTTATTTCATTTATACCCCGCCTATCTGGTCTTGCGACCACTCTTATTCCACCTGTTCCACTCACAATTTCACCGCTGCCGCGGGCTCCAGCTTCCTATCGCACTGTTCTCCGCAATGGATTAGCCACTCTCCGACCTAGCAGAGAGGCTTGTCATCCTGCCTCCTGCCAGGACTGGGTAATCGATTGCGGACAACGGCGCGATAGGAAGGCACCGCGGAGCCAGCGAAATTGTGAGTGGACAGTCCGGCCCCATGGGGTCGGACCCTCATTATTTCCACCTGTGCGGAGATATTCGTATACGAATACCCCCATCTCTAGTCTCTGGCTTCCACATTCAGAGGTGAATATAAGACACTTTTCATATACAAGTTGACCAAATGTAGGATGTGAACAGTCACAAAGTTTGTGTAAAATGAACAATGATTTGCACCAAACAATCCTCACAGAAGAGTTATTCAAATCAGTCTATCAGGTTCCTTTGGATGCTTTTTGAGTCTTCATTGTGGATGCTGTTTTTAAAAGCGCCAATTATATCATTACATATTTTTATCTATTTATTCAGAATGTCGTTTCCCAACCAATGAAAACAACTGAATCACCTGTTTTCTTCATTGAAGAGCAATGGTCTACCAGGTTTCTTTTGGAACATCCAAATGGAATATTCACATTTTTCTTAGGAAGCCATGTAAGTGATCACTAGTGAAAAGAGAACTGGAGTCTGGATGTATGGTATGGTGTGAAAGACATTTCTCAGAGAAGAGGTGGCTGATTGAAGCTTCCTTTGTAGGACTGATGTTGGATGCTGCAGTTTCAAATGTGAATTTGATGATTCCCCACTTTACCTATATCTTCTGAAGGATGCAATCCATTGTGTGGGAACTACATGTTGCCCTACTATTGCTAAATGACTTGAAAAGTATTATCAAAAATCTTTTTTTTTCTTTTTGTTGTTATTGAAAGCACTCCTAAAAGTATTCTGTTTGCAAGTAGAGTCAAATGTTGTGTCTTTTTGGTGAAACATGCTGCTTTGTCCATGAAAAAACTGGACCTGGAACACAACACTGGAGTGCATAAAAATTTCACTGGTATTGCATACACCTAATATTTGCAATTGTTGCTGCTACACTTTATTGAGATGCGGGCTGCTATTTTGCAGGGTTACTTTTCAACTGATAAACATATATAACAAAGGGCTTGTTCAGGCAGGCATTTTTTTCACTCTTTGTTGTGTCACGGGGTGGATTGGTTCACTCTTTCCCATGACCACATGATGTAATCGCTATAGTGGGCTGATCTGCCCCCAGAGCATTCCAACTCGCACTTTTAAGAGCCTCAATCAGGGGCTTTCACTTTTTTGTGTGTGGATTGGTGTGCTATAGTTGGTCTGTTCGCAGTGTGTGCAATCGCTGGGAATGGAATAATATTGAGCCATGCAGCTGTCAAAGCTGCCAAGGCTCCTTCAGCTGTCAATTTCCAGTATCATGAGTGGCTTACTATGCAAGCCAGCCACTTCAGGATATCAGCAAATTGAACATTTCCCCTGATTTTCTGCAGAGGTGCAGGGGAAGTGAAATTATTATTTTTCCCTATGCTAGACCTAACTGTTGTGCTGAATCAGTTAGATTAAATTTAAAAAAAATTCTTTGCCTTTGTGTGAAATGCCAATCAAAACCACAGCTACAGGCAGTTTCCCAATCAACACTACACACAAGGCAGAGATTTTAAAAAAATAATCTAAGTGATTCAGTCCATCAGCAATGGCTTAGCATGGGCAAAATTAATAATTTCACTTCCCCTGTCCCTCTGCAGAACAGCAGAGGAAATGTTCAATTGACAGCAGAAGGAGCCAGAGGGTCCCTTGGGGCCAAATGGTACATCGTTCCCCCCCACCTCAAGTGACCCTAATTTAGACTACACCAACCCACACTAAAAGGGTTAGTGTGGTCACACCCAATCTTTATTTTTTTTTAGCATATCTGAGAGTTACTTCTTAACAAGGACTTCCAAAGAACTCTGTACCCCATTTTCACCCATTGTTGCTTCAGTAGAAAAATAATTAATATCCCTTGGTAGTTAAAAAAAAGTATTTGTACTTCAGTAAGTTTCATAGAATTTTCTCTCTAGGCAGGGACCCTGTGCTGAGACTCAAGTGCTTTGCCAATGAAAAAACTAATACAGTATCAAAGCAGAATATATTTTGCTTTAAAAATCTTTCTTCCTTTGATGTTTCAGCTAGGTTCAGCCCCAGAACTGTGACTAGTGCCAAGGCTCTGCCCTAGAACAGTGAAAACTGAACGGTGTGCTTTGGAACATTTACAGAGGGTCCTTATCCACACTATTGCAAAATCAAGACCAGCCTGCAACCTAATAGGATTACAGCAGAACTTTAGTTTATAGTGCTCAGACTTTTTATTTCCTATTTTAACTCACACAACCTTCCCAAGAATCATTAAAGACACAGAAGATCCTTTTTGCATTAAAAAAAACCTTATTCCAGTTCAGCGTGGGCTGAATTTTGTTCTCCTAAAACCCAGAACACTTAATTTTGATCCATGATTACTGTGCCTTGATGTTTTATTTCTGATAGGATAACATTCCCCTTTTAAAAAGAGAGAGACTGAACAGTGCTCTGCAGCTGCATCTGAGCTTCTGATATGTGGAAAGGGCCTCTTCCCCATCAATGTTTAGCTACTTTAACTTAAATTATTTTATTTATTAAATTAGCTATATAAAGTGCCTTTAGGGGAAAAAAATCTGATCCGTGGATATTGTTGATCAGTGATAGGAAGAGGAATGCTCTGAAGGGTGTAATTGTACTGGTGAGGATAGGCTTCCTAGGAACACAGGTCTAAAACTGCAACTTAGCAGGACCCTAAATCTCCAGTCTTAGGATTTACAGCCTCCATTCTCTTCCTTTACTGCAAATACAATCTAGCAGTAACGGTCTAACACGGGAACACCATCACTGCCTGGCTGATAGCTCACATAAAGGCAATGTCAGCCAAAAACTATGAGTTTATAAAAGGGGAACAAACCTTCGACAGTGACAAGAACATGAAACCCATTAACAATTTAAACACTCACCATTTTTTATCTCTCTCCCTTTTCCCACCTTGAAGCTATTACAGCCCTGATCGAAGGCTTGGATTGCTGAGTTTACTGCTCCACAAGAAAGCCTAGGCATCTTTCCCTTTTCCCCTCTGAAACTATCTGTGGAAAGGTGATGCCCCTGATGCCCAACTGAGGCTACCCCTCTAAGTCATATGCTGAATCACACCCAATGCCAGCTCCTTTGAGGGCATGAGAAACAAAACAGTAAAAAAAAAAGGCAGAGAAGAGGTGTCAGGCACCAAAACAGTCTGATAGTCACATTCTTTAACCTAGACATTATTTTCTATCCCAAATACTTAGAACTCAAAACCATTCCCTCTAATTGAAAAGTTCAAAGGTCAGTGCCAGTCCTTAAGAAACCAAAGCAGCACTGGCAGTGCACATCCACATGCCGACTCATGCATGCATACAATTTGTGCCCACCAATTTTTATTTTTAAAAGCCTGAAGGAGGCAAGGGAAAGCCCACCAGGCCACATAATTAAGTTGGACTTCAGTGGGCACAGAATGCTGATTAGGAACGGGTTTTGAAAAATGGAGAAACAGGCGGGGAAGAAACTGGAACAGACTATCCTGAAAGTGGACATGGCTGACTGAAACAACAACCAAGAACATGCTGCACTGTTCTCAGCACTCACTTGTACTTTACAAATATAATTATTATGCAGTAGAAACTAATGGGTGCTCTGCACATTCGGAACTCGCAACTTCTGTGGTTCACCAATTTTCTGCACACAACGCTCTCTAGGAGATGCACACACCACCAAAAATGCTTCCCTCAAAACAAACTGGAAATTGCTAGAAAAATGTGTATCTTGGGGTATTAAATTATGTAGTGTAGGGAGAAGGCCTGTGACCTATTTAAAAAGTGAATTGCCACCTCTGGGAACTTCCAGAAGCTACAATTCATCTTCTGTTGTTGGAAAAAGGAGAGAGCTGGAGGAGGACTTGAGGGCTTCTTTGTCCACCCATTCTGTACATCCTCAGAGTATCTTTCATTATTACTTTATTTTAGATGTGATTATTTTTACATGACTAGATGCCAGGCTTTTTCATCCAGAATTTGGCTATTGTCAGTTGGCAGTGTTATTGTATATCCTCTTTTCTCACCTAATAACTATTTCACTGAAAGATTATCACCATGGCAACTGGGGTGGGGGAATTACAGGTGCGATAGATGTTCCTTTCTGGGATTTTTCAACACCATTGTTCTCTAGACCTTTTTGGCACCTAGTAATATTAACGGTGTAAATATTTGTAGAAGCCACTGCTGAGTTCAGTGTCAGGACAAGCAATGATATTGACAGAAAGAGAAAAACAGAATATTACATTACCATGAATTCTCATTCCTGAAAAAGATAGGAAGGTAGGTTTAGTGCAAGATGCTGTAGTGTCTGAACCTCAGAGGCTCTTTCCTCTTTTTTTCCTCCCCCTTCTTCTTATTTCCCTACCCCTGTAGCTACCTCATCATCTAAAATTCTTTTTGGAGTGTCAGTACTTCAAGTATTCCAAGGGTCATCTTACCCTTTTGTGCCAGACTTTCAGGAAGTGGACCTTCCTTAGGATAAGGCATTGTGGGCAACTAGGCATCCTTCAGTCTCGAGAGACTATGGTAACGTGCTCTGAATAGAGGTCTTGGAACAGTGTCTAGTGTGGCTGAGAAGGCCAATTCGAGAGTAACAATCCCTTCCACACTGAAGACAAATACAATCTGTCCCCTGTCCAGCTCCCTGATTTTGCTGGTTTCGGGACTGCCTCTTTGCCTCAGCCTGCTGAACAAGTGTCTCTTCAAATTGGGAGAGGCCATGCTGCACTGCCTGCCTCCAGACTGAACGCTCAGATGTCAAAGTTTTCCATCTGTTGAGGTCCATTCCTAAGGCCTTCAGATCCCACTTGCAAATATCCTTGTATCGCAGCTGTGGTCTCCCTCTGGGGCGATTTCCCTGCACTAATTCTCCATGCAGGAGATCTTTTGGAATCCGACCATCAGCCATTCTCACGACATGCCCAAGCCAATGTAGATGTCGCTGTTTCAGTAATGTATACATGCTAACAATTCCAGCTCGTTCCAGGACTACACTATTTGGAACTTTGTCCTGCCAGGTGATGCCAAAAATGCATCGGAGACAACACATATGGAACGTGTTCAACTTCCTCTCCTGCCGTGCACAAAGGGTCCAGGACTCACTGCAGTACAGGAGTGTGGGCAAGGGCAGGGGCAAAAAGCTGCTTGCACTGCTACCACTTTTCAACAGTAGGAGTGGTTTTTAAAAAGTTGGTTAAACTTTCAACTACTGTTTTGAATAGCATTTTGTCTGTTTACAGCAGCTATTGAGACAAAAGTGATGGTAGTGTGGATTTTATGCTGGAGCTTCTGCTTCAATCCAGTACAGGGGGCATGTGCTTTAACTCTGAGGAAAATTTGCTGAGCACTTGCAAGCAGTTTTGTCTGCAAAGGCAAGCAATTAAATTTACTTGCCTGAATGTGGAACATGATATCACTACCCCTCAAGCTGGTTTTCCAAGCTAGCAATCTCTATTTTGGAACTTAAATAACTACAGGTCTTATGGATAAACTCAGTGTAATGCAGTGGACAGAGTGACAGACTAGGGCTTGGGAGATCTGAGTTCAAATTCCCACTTGGTCATGGAAACTCACTGGGAGGATGGAACTAGTAAAACCACTCCTTAAATACCTCAATTACTTTGAAAGCCCTATTAGGTTCACTCCAAGTCATTTCTGACTGGACGGCGCATAACAACAACATCCCAAACTGCAGGGAGAAATTGGTCACAATTGCTAAGCTCTAGAAATCCAAGGGAACAAAAACAGCACTTCAAACAAGCCCATTACCAAAAAGAGGGGGTTTAGTCATGGCAACAATGAAATGTAAGAAATGTAAGGATCGTCTCTACTGATGCAGGGTATCCACAACTAAAACATCCCAGACAGATGGCAGTCTAACCTCTGGTTAAAAAATGAACAAAGGGAGAGGTCTATCATCTATCTGAGGTACTCCATGGCAATTATGAACAGGGATGCTTTCTTATCATCAGGAAGTTCCTTCTAATGTAGAAATTTCCTTTCTTGTAATCTGAACCCACCTGATTTGGATCTTATCCTTGGGAGCTATAGAAAGTAGGCTTGTTCCATCTGCCCCATGATAGCCCTTCAAATATTTTAAGAGGGCTACCATATCACCTCTTACTCTTCTTCAGGTTAAGCACATCCAACTCTCTATTTAAAGTGTCAGGAATCTTCAGCGGGTACAAAATGCAGCAGGCAAATTGCTGACTGGGGCTGGTTACAGGGATCATATAACCCCCGTTACAGCAGCTCCATTGGCTGCCGATCTATTTCTGGGCTGAATTCAAGGTGTTGGTTCGAACCTATAAAGCCCTAAATGGCTGAGGCCCAAGCTATCTTGAGGACTGCATCTCCATTTATGAGCCTGCTCAAATATTAAAATCATCAGGAGGGGCCTTTCTCTCGATCCCATCACTTTCACAGGTGCATTTGGTGGGGACATGGGAGAGGGCCTTCTCTGTTGCTACTCCCATATTTTGGAACTCCCTTGCTTGGGTTCCTGCTTCAATTAATCTTTAATTAGCAGCAATTTGTCCCATGAGTTATGCCACTATCTCTCACTTGGTATAACTATGCTACAGGATCTTATCCTATTACATTTTCTTTAATTTCTCAAGTGTTTTTAAAGAACCAAATAACACTTATATTTTCAGTTTGTATTAGGGACTAGAAAATGTTTGCCTGGAGCCTCTCCTCCTTGTACTAATTTTCCAAGAATAGTCCACGTCTTGCTTACTCTCCACTCCATCTTTACATCTGCCTCCCTCTGAGTCCCACCAACCTGTAAAATGAGGTTATTCAAAACCCATCTTTCCATCTTTCTTCCTCCTGTAAAGGCACTGAATGAAGGAAAGAAAGATAATTCTCCAAGTGCACAGTTTTATGGTATAATCTTTTCCTGCTATTAAAGAGCTTAATGCATGGGGCTGACCCTGATTCAACCAAATTTACGGAGCCCATTAAGAGTATTCCTCAGAGGAGGGAGGGGGGCGAATGGTTCAAGCTCTTTTTAGATGCAAGGAGGAAACAATCCCCATTCAATGTGTAATTCTCTACTACACAGTGGAGTCATTAATAAAAAGACAGAGATGGAAGGAAAAAAAAAGAAACCAGGAGACAGAGGAGGAAAATAGCTTAGGCTAGTTCAGCTGCAAAGCTTTTTTTTTCCATGGGAAATCCTTTAGAATGATGGCTGAGGGCAATATATGTCGTAAAGCAGAGTGGCCCCTTATGCATAGCCAAAGAGGACACATATGCAAAGCATGCATATACCAATTTATATGTATGCTGGTGCACAAATTAGAAATAATTATGATAATTTAAACAGAAATACAGTATATACCTTCAACACAGTGAAAGGACTGTACCCAAATGACCTATAGACATGTCAGTCTGCTGTCCAGGTGTTGATGACCCCTGCTGTCCATTCTTCCTTCTCATAGTATATTATGTTTAATTGGATTTGGATGGGACAGACAGAACAGCCCTTTAAATACAGAACTGTTAAGCAGAATACAAGGCCGCTCCAGTGCTGTCTCTGAATCTGAGTGTTCCATGTGGTTGTCATGGCTCATACAAACTAATCTTTTATAATTTGATTTTGCTTAGCCTTCAAATCCACTGAAACTACTGATTATCACATCATGATGTGCCTTGTCAGCAAATTCCATAAACATGTTACATGAAAAAGTACTTTAGCTTATCATCAGTGCACATGGGAAACATAATATTTTAGACTATGCTGGCTATGATGGGCCAATGTGAGAGAATTCTGGGAACTGCAGTTCAGAGAAGTAACTCTCCACAACTCTTGAACGTTAGTCTATCTGAATCCATTACCTAATAGGACTACAGGCTTATTTCTTCACATACCTCCCAGGCTACACAGAGAGGATTGCTATGTTGAGGGGAATGGTAGCCTGGTTCACAGGATGGAGGGAGGTACTTAATGGCAACACATTCTTCTTTTCTCCCTTGTTCAAAATAGAATACAAAACACCTCTTTAAAAGCCACTGTCTTTGAGATGGCAGGATTCAAGTTGCTTGTAACTGATGGGAACACTATGAATTAATAACCTTCAATGGCCTATACTTAGCTGCTTTTGCCTTTGCATCCTCTCCTTTTTACTTAAACTAAAAACCTTTAGTGGCTGAAGTAAGATCTTCAGCCATTGCCATGTTTCTTCACTCCCAGCACTCCTTTGATAATCATGTTTTGTTGTTGTTGTTTAGTTGTTAAGTCGTGTCCGACTCTTCATGACCCCATGGACCAGAGCACGCCAGGCCCTCCTGTCTTCCACTGCCTCCCGGAGTTGGGTCAAATTCATGTTGGTCGCTTCGATGACACTGTCCAACCATCTCGTCCTCTGTCGTCCCCTTCTCCTCTTGCCTTCACACTTTACCAACATCAGGGTCTTTTCCAGGGAGTCTTCTCTTCTCATGAGATGGCCAAAGTATTGGAGCCTCAGCTTCAGGATCTGTCCTTCCAGTGAGCACTCAGGGTTGATTTCCTTCAAAATGGATAGGTTTGTTCTCTTTGCCGTCCAGGGGACTCTCAAGAGTCTCCTCCAGCACCACAATTCAAAAGCATCAATTCTTCGGCGGTCAGCCTTCTTTATGGTCCAGCTCTCACTTCCATACATCGCTACTGGAAAAACCATAGCTTTGACTATGTGGATCTTTGTCGACAAGGTGATGTCTCTGCTTTTTAAGATGCTGTCTAGGTTTGTCATCGCTTTCCTCCCAAGAAGCAGGCGTCTTTTAATTTTGTGGCTGCTGTCACCATCTGCAGTGATCATGGAGCCCAAGAAAGTAAAATCTGTCACTGCCTCCATATCTTCCCCTTCTATTTGCCAGGAGGTGATGGGACCAGTGGCCATGATCTTACTTTTTGTGATGTTGAGCTTCAGACCGTTTTTTGCGCCAAACGTACCTGTTGTTCCTTTTATCTCTTGACTCCCTACTTTAGCATTCCAGTCCCCTATAATGACAAGAACATCTTTCTTTGGTGTCAATTCTAGAAGGTGTTGTAAGTCTTCATAGAATTGGTCAATTTCAGCCTCTTCAGCATGGGTGATTGGTGCATAAATTTGGATTACTGTGATGTTGAAAGGTCTGCCTTGGATTCGTATTGAAATCATTCTATCATTTTTGAGATTGTATCCCAGTACAGCTTTTCCCACTCTTTTGTTGACTATGAGGGCTACTCCATTTCTTCTACGGGATTCTTGCCCACAATAGTAGATATGATAATCATCTGAATTGAATTCGCCCATTCCCGTCCATTTGAGTTCACTGACGCCCAGGATGTCAATGTTGATTCTTGCCATCTCCTGTTCGACCACATCCAGCTTACCAAGGTTCATAGATCTTACATTCCAGGTTCCTATGCAGTATTTTTCTTTGCAGCATCGGACTTTCCTTTCACTTCCAGACGCGTCCACAGCTGAGCGTCCTTTCGGCTTTGGCCCAACCACTTCATTAGCTCTGGAGCTACTTGTCCTTGTCCTCTGCTCTTCCTCAGTAGCATGTTGGACGCCTTCCGACCTGAGGGGCTCATCTTCCAGCGTCATATCTTTTAGTCTTTTGTTTCTGTCCATGGAGTTTTCTTGGCAAAGATACTGTATTGGCTTGCCAGTTCCTGCTCCAGGTGGATCGCGTTTAGTCAGAACTCTCCACTATGACCTGTCCATCTTGGGTGTCCCTGCACGGCATAGCCCATAGCTTCTCTGAATAACTCAAGCCCCTTCGCCACGACAAGGCAGCAATCCATGAAGGGGTTGATAATCATAGAATCATTAAATCAAGGAGTTGGAAGGGGCCTATAAGGCCATTGAGTCCAACCCCCTGCTCAGTGCAGGGATTGTCTAATGAAGGTAGGTTTCAAAGTATTTGGCCATAACATGATGAAATCAGGGAGTTGAGCAGTGCTCGAAAGAAACTGAAGTGGGGTGAAGCTTCAGTGACCTATATGAGTATCAGACCAGTACATACAGAATGCAGTATGCAAAACACAATTTAATGCAAACTTGATTTGTTTGTAAAACTTGTAGCATCAGGCAAAATGTTACCTTTAAAACATATGTGTATATGTCAGCACACACAGTAAAACTGAGTTGACTTCCACATGCATGCAACACCTCAGCACAGCCTGGGTAAAAGTTATATGGAGGTCAAATACAGAGAGAATTCTGGGTCTAATCCCATAATGGAGTTTGCATATTTTTGTAAATATTAAGAAACTAATCAAATGTTAAGAACTCCCATCTTCTCACAATTTTCTGCTAACAGGATAAAAGAAGCTAAACCTGGTTTTTCTAAGTCTTTACCTAAGTGCAAAACCCAGCAGCAACTGGCATAAAAGTGCCCACATTTTCTGTCCACTTCTGTTGAACAATACAACCACCTTCTTTGCCCAAACAAAGGGGCAGCTCATCATGGCTTGTGTGAGAACATCTTGCAATGAGCTGATTAGCCTCCAAATGGCAGGAAGTTGTAATAGAGGCTGCTGTTGTAAAACTCAGTGCTGTCACATTGAAAATGCCAGCAGATGGGGCCATAAACACTTCCTCTTCACCCCATCCCCAACAACTTAGGCGGCTTTGGATTCATCTCTATCTTCATCTTTCTGTCAGGTTGTAAATACCTCTCTCTCTCAATCTCTCACATCTGGGCCGCCTTATTTCCTGTTGAGGTTAATTTTTAAGCCAAATCAACAGAGGCAAGAAAAGGAGAGGCAACATTAAACTAGGAGCTTTAAGTACTAGGTCTTTAAAAAAAAACTACATGGAATGCCAAACTTTGTGCAATGCAGTTCCTTTAATCAAGAGGCTAATTGGAAATAATATTTCCTGCATCAACAACATGAAGCAGATTTAGAACCATTTAACAACTTCTGAAATATGGGAATAACCACAGCTGTTCTCACTGAATTTATAAACCTGTGTTAATCTACAGAAGCACAGTAATAATCTTCAGGTGCATTTTCACACAACATGCCCCACAGAAACATTCTTTGAATGTTTTATTTTTAAAAAATTAAAAACTTTTTAGACAAAGAACTTTGGGGGGGATTAAAATTTAAGACAGTATTGAATCCACTTCTCTATAGATATTTTTAAACACACCTTTACTTCCAATAGGCAAAGAAGAACTTAAGAACTTCCATTGTGCATCAAACAATGTCCCATATTGTTCAGCATTCTGTGTCAAACAGACCAGATATGTCTGGGCAGATCACAAACAGTTTTTTTGTTTGTTTGTTTTTACCCCACCTTTCTCCTTAAAAGAACCCACATGACAGAAGCAGCCATTGTCAGTGCCCTACAAGTGGTAATCTAAGGTATACCTCTGAATATGACAAATCCTTGAAACACACTAACAATTGTCCATAGCTATCATCTATGAAAACACCTATGTCTTTCATAAACAAAATTTGTTCTGTTGGCTATCATATTATTTTGTGACTAAAAATGCAAAAGGTTGATTATTCTAATTACCCCCTGTGAGCGGCCCCCTTACCCCCATCCATGATGACACGGAGAGTAGTTGCTGGAACAGGCTCTTTATTGGAGCAATGGAACTCTTAAAGGGCCAACAGGGCCAAGAACATAAAACTAATAACTCAGGGCGCCCGTGAGTTAGCTTTACCCCCACAGTTTTTGGGGCAGTACCCCTCAAAAGTCTTTTACTGGGTGGAGTGGCACCCCACCTCCTCTACCAGTTCTAAGACACTTCGCAGGTGGGCCAGGCACTGGGTGCCACAAAAAGGGTGCTGGATCATGCTGTCAGTTTTCCCTGGAGGTGAGTGGCGAAGGCACCTTCCCCTGCCAGCCGTTCATAGTCCCCACCACCACCAGCCATCCTGTAGATGTGGTAATTCTCCCAAGAGGCAGGCTAAACTCTACCTGGACCTGGCTGGCCTCTCCCATGTAGTGAGGCATGGGGCAGCGAGGGAGCCAGAGGCTGAACTTCCAGATACCCATAGACAGGCTGACTGTGGGTTTTCTGCGATGTTTTACAGTCAGCCTGCTGGCAGTGGGCTCAATGCTGGTTCTCTAGTCTCTGTGCCTCTCAGCACCTGGCCTAGTCCTGACAGACTTGGGTGGCTTCCTCTGGCGGCACAAACAACCAGACTTGGGATCAACTTCAAAATATCCTCTCGGTGTCTTCATATTTCAAACAACAAGTGACACCAGATTCTAAATTTTCAAACCAAGGTGAATATACTGTGTATACATACATCATCTTACCAAGGAACAGATATCAAAGACCTGTTTTAAAGATGGTGGTGTTGCTGATGTCACAGGGGCAAGCCAAAAGATGACTTTCACCAGAAGCCTTTCCTTGTGCAATCCAAGCTGTTTCAAAACTGCAGAGCCATCTTTTTTCACAGCTAGGTTGTTTATATTAGTCATGATAGCTCTGTGTAGCCTTGATGTCCAAAGACAATATACCACTGAATTCCAGCTGCTGGGAAGCAACAGCAGGAGAGGGATATTGCACAGAGTTGGTAGGTTATTTTTTAAGAAGAATGAACATAACAGCATGCTGAAACTATTCATAACACAGACCTTAGATCTAATCTGGTGGGGCTCATCTGACGTTTTGTATATTTCTTAACAGAGTAGCAGCAGTGCAAAGTGCAAATACTTTCCTTAAAATATTATGTCATTCCCTTCCCCCCCCCCCCCAGTGTATTATGGAGAACTAGATTTGTTTTAATTCAATCAATGTCTTATCCATTGATTAAAACCAGTCTTTCCAAGAAGGTTTACAGCATAAAAATGATACAAATGTATTAATAGCAGTGTAACACATATTAAAAATCTCATATAAGATCAGTTTTAATATAAAACAAGTAAAATACCATTTCAAAAATATCTGTGAGCAGCAGACAATATCAACGGCTTAAATTAAAAGCAAAGAAGAACAGATGAATCATATGTGGACTAATTTAAAAGCCAGGAAGAAAAATTAGGCTAGCCATATGTCTATCATGAGGAAACTATGTAAAATAGGTGCCACAAACAGGAAAGCTCTCTAGTAAAAGCCTGATTTCATTCCTTACCTAAGTGATCTTGAAAGGTGACCAGTGAGAAGGGCATCTGAAGATGGTCTTAAAACTTGTACATTTCTACATTTATTTCTTGTGTAAGACAAGGATACTCAGTTTACCTGATTTTTGAAGCTAAGCAGACTTGGGCCTAGACTGGATATCATCAGGAAGTATCAGAGATTTCCAGGTAGGTCTAGAAAAAAATTCTGCCTGAAAGCTTCAAGAGCTGCTGCCAGTCATAGCTGCCAGTATAGAACTAGATAGACTTAGTATAAGGCAGTTTCCTATGTTCCTATATGGGTGTAGTTGGTTCTTCAAACAACTTGGAACCAAAATGTTTAGGGCTTTTAAAGTTCAGAAGCAGCACCATGAATCAGGCCTGGAAAGACACCAGTAATTAAGACAGCTGATATATTATTAGTTTAGTATAATCCAAACATCCAGCTTCAATATGGTTTGAGCAGCCACACAAAGTTTCCAGGTCATCTTCAAAGGTAGTCCCACATACAGTTCATTGCAGCACTATATTGTAAATAGGTCCACATTCTCTACATCAGGAATAATACTGCTGAACACTTCTTCTTTTTCTGTAGTTTGGCATTATTTTTCCATTCTGACAACAAATATTTTGATTTGCTGATCATGTTAGCAATCTCTTGATTGCAGTCTCAGAATATCCGCAGGTTTTTCACTTGACAAATTAAGAAAAAAATATGGCAGAAAAATTTTATAATTTCATGAACAAAGGTGTCATTTGTCACCTGACAGATAGGTCAGCAAGTGAAATAAAAAACCAGAGCAACCCATGTTCAAAAGGGTGGCAGGGATTTACAAACCAAAGGTAATACAGGCACTCCTGATTGCTGCTGCTACTTGTGCTTCCACATTCAGCTATGAATTCAAAAAGACCTTCAAGCTACAAAATTGGTTCTCAAATGGAAGATTAATTTTGTCTGGCTATCAATGAATTCATTTTCCATTGAGCAGATTTTCTCATAAGTACTGCAATCTTGTCTCAACTAATCTTCAGCTGTGCGGTGTCTACTTACAGAGGTAGAAAACAGGTTTAAAACTGAGTGACATTGGTATATTGGTGATACCAATACCTTATGGGAAAAGCCCCTTCAACATCCTGGGACTTCACTCTAAAGCTTTTCTTCAAGTACGTTAGTATGTACTAGGCAAAGTAATTATTAAAAATATGTATGAATCTCCTTCTACTCCAAAGAACCCAAAAGTAATCCATAGCTTTAAAACCAACAAATTTAAAAACACAACAAAATATCTTCAGAACAAACCACTGAAAATACATAAAAAGTCAACTAGAACAAAATAAATGTTTACCACCCATCCTAAAACTTGCAAAGATCAGGACAATCTAAACCTCTTAGGGAAGGAGGTTTACAACAAGGGTATTGCCATCTAAAAGGCCCTGTCTCATGTCCCCAATAATTTTTCATTTCTTGATACTGGGGCATACAACAGAGCTTTTAAATAATACTATAAACTACAGGCAGTTTCACACAAGAGGAGAAGTATTTCAGATATCCTGGTCTCAAACTCCACAGAAGCAGCCATGTTAGTCTGTCTCAGCTTGCTGGCAAAATTACAGAGGAAAAAAGAAAAGCAGAAGAAAGGAGTGGGGCAAAATATTGTGGCACCTGAAAGACTAAAAGATTTATTTCAGTGTGACATCTTGTGTTTCAAAATCCACTTTTCCAGACACCAAATATGTTCTCTATATTTATACATATCCTCATACTTGATTTAGCAGGACCTGGCCAGGATGACAAGCTGTATGATTGGCTGTCACATGAATGCTAAGAGTTGTTTCTGGGACAAAGGTCAGAGTCTGTCAAGGGAGACAACTATTTTACACCTATAAGTTATTACAGAAAGCTGGGTTAGTAATATATGTAGTGCACTAAGAAGACCTGGTCTCTATTTTAGCTGAGTGAGCAATAGACAAAAGAAGCAACAGCGGAATTAAGAATATGGGTTCCAGCAGAAAAGATAAACACTAAAATCTGTTTGGGAAAAAGACTACAAAACGGGCAGAGTCAATGTCAGACAGAAAGCAGCTGAAAGCTCGTTGCAGCCCAAAGCTTGTTACAGACTGCTGGTGCTTGCTGGTACTTAAGGGAGATACGTTCCAGTGCTTTTTTAAAATACAGATTGTTTAGGTTAAGAAAAGCCAATTGAGAGTATCATGAAAACATGTATATGCTATTAATAAGTGTATGTTACACATTGAATTTATCATTGTGTATACTAATGAACTACTGTATCTGGGAAATGTTGTAACATACTGTGAGAAAACAGAGTTTTTGTCATTGCTAAATCCCAGTTTGTGACAGGATTTTATTCCTGTCTCTGTCTCCAAGTTGTGTTGTCTGTTGTGTACCAGTAGTTGTTTGAAGTTGGATGGTTGTCTGTAGTCTCCCAGAGTCTGGGAGATGGAAGTATTGTTGCCCAGAATAGGCTATAGGTCTTTAATGACACATCTCAGTAGTTTCAATTGGGAGATACAGGGGACATTTTACTGGCACTCTGTAATTCTCTTTATTGGGTCTGTCTTATAGTAGACGGTTCTGGGGCACCGGTCTGGCTCTGTCACTTAGCTTTTTCACTGTGGCAACATATATTGTAGTTTAAGAAGTGCCCAGACTCCGGGAGGCAGTGGAAGACAGGAGGGCCTGGCGTGCTCTGGTCCATGGGGTCACAAAGAGTCGGACATGACTTAACGACTAAACAGCAACAACAAGAAGTGCCCACTCTAACTCAATGAGTTTTGAGTCTCTGTCCTGCAGTTCAGAATAAATCCAGTAATATTGGAGAGCTTGGCTGTAGGCAATGGACTTGGTGGTTTGTTCTGAGTGAAAACTGGAGGCATGCTAAGTATGCGCAATGGTTATGGGTTTCGGATATAGTGTACAGCTGGTATGTCTCTTGTGTAGATATATAGGGAGAGTAAAAAAGGAAGGAGTCGCAAAAGCTCCTAACTAATTACAGCAACAGGCAAGCACTGATGAGAAGAAACAGACACTTATTTCAAAAGCCAATAACCAAAGACAATTTTGTACAAAGAGAACAGAATGAATACTCTTATGCTGGGGTTTCTCTCTCAAGCAGAATCTTCATCTTTGGCATTATTCATATGTAAGACTGTGTAGGCATCATAGAGCCAACTAGATGGAGGAAGCTGGAACAATTCAATTTCCACTTAAAAGGCTCTTATCTTCAGTGTGATCTATTTTATCTTGCACTTAAGCAATCCTTCCATTTACATGGGAGACATTTCTTATCCTGTGAGAAGGATCCAGACAGCATTTGAGGTCGCTTCAATTTCTCTCTCTTTCAATTACTGACGTGCCCTTCTCCCCCCTTCCCTGCCTTTTGTCACTCACAGGCCACAACAACTTCTCCTTTTTATTTTGTTAATTTCTCTCCCATTGAATCAGCACTGCATCTGATACAATACAAGTACCAAAGAGCAATTCCAATTGATTAGAACTGCCTTGAATCAGTTAGGGAAATATTTTTTTAAATCTTAAAGACAAAAAAATAGAGGAGGGAGTTTTCCCATCATCAATTTTAATGTCATAACCCACTGCTTATGCCACAGGGCTGTCAACACAGAGAACCCTAACCCCATGGACTGCAGAACGGGATAATCAAGAGTGCTCTAATCACACGAAATAAATTGCAACCCTTGTGCTGTTCCAGAAAGGAGCGGGACAGGTTGAAAAAGGGGTGGGATGGATCATCCTTATAGAAAACACATGTGGTCGCTGGAAAACAGGGTGAACAAAACAGCACCAAAAGCGAACCAAACAGGGAACTACATATCTCTCTAATCGCCCTCTTAGGTAAAAAAGCAGTGCACTGTGTTAGTGGGGAAGATGTCAAATACAGTAAGTGATGTAATGAATTGCAACATGCTAACTCAACTGAAAAGGGAAGTCAGTCATCCAGGGGGTATTCCTCTTCCCTCTCCCATTTCTCTGTGGATAACGTAATAAGCAGCTGTAGGGCAGAAATATTTTTATAGGAGAGAATTCTGAAAACTGAACCTCTGTACAAATGATTGTTTGTGGAAACAACAGAAATGCCACGTCTATCTTTTCCCCACTTTCCTAAAGCCCAAAGTCTCTACTCACAGTTAGTTGTTGTTGAGGTACAAGAGTTAATTTTCTATAGGACCTTGAGGAACTTTTCACCGCCCCCCTTCAAGGATCTATAAATGTATGGATCAATGTAGCATAGGCAGAAAGGGGCCTATATTATGCACAGAAATTGAAGTGGGGGGGCTTCTTTTGTAGGGGCTACCCATGGCAAATGTCCCCAGCTGCCTCTTCCACTTAATACTTTAAGCAGAAAGCTCCTGAACAGCAGAGAATCTTTCTGATAGGAGATAGCCTGGGAGCTCTGTTTGACAGAAAATGATGACTCCACAAACCATTTTCTCCTGGTAAGATAGCTAATATGTGAGAACTGCTGAACAGTTCAGTGGCTGTGGAACCAGACGTTGGGAGCTCAATTCCCCACTGTGCCTCCTTGATGGGGGCTGGACTTGATCATCTATAGCAGTGGTTCTTAACCTTTGTTACTCAGGTGTTTTTGGACTGCAACTCCCAGAAGCCTTCACCACCAGCTGTGCTGGCTGGGGTTTCTGGGAGTTGCAGTTCAAAAACACCTGAGTAACAAAGGTTAAGAACCACTGATCTATAGGGTCCCTTCCAGTTCTGCAGTTCTAAGATGATGATGATGATCATCGTTTCATCATCAAACACAGATTTCTAAAGGAGAGACAAGGCTAACTAAAAGGCAGGGCACTGCTCTTGGGAACACAGGCTCTTCAGGTGAGGACAGCAACAATAGAGGCGGCAGAGCTAGAGCACTCCCCCTTCACACATTCACTACACACACTCAAGCAGGACTGCAGAGTCTTCATTACGGCATAAGCTACTGTACTGTAAGTGCAACTGATGAATTAGATCCCAGTCAATCAAGGTTTATGCCATAATAAATATGTCAGTCTTTAAGGTACCACAAGATTATACTTTTCCTCTGTAGCAGAGCATGATTTTAAATGTATGCAACTTAACATGGATTTGTGATGTTGTTATGAAAATTTGGGGTCCCAGTTTTCAAAAGGCACGCACCCTACACAGAAGTAATTCCCTAATACTAGGTTTTCAGTCACTAGTCTTTATAGCTTTCATTATAGCCCTCCACCAAAGCACGCACATTTTAAACCTCCCTCTCTTCGTTCAGGAGAGGTTTCAGCGGAAGAAATAAAAAACCTGTGAAGATTTCCCATTTTCACTTTTGTTTCTCATAAAGACAGTCAGGCTCTGACATAAACAACAATTTACACCCAGCATTTATTTTGGAAATTACAGTGGCGTGTGGCTAACGCACACAGATAAATAATGTTTTATGGGATTCTGCGGAGTCCTTTCGGGGGAGCGGATGTTTAGTAGAAATAAAATGATTTACAAAACAGAGTACACCGGATTTTGCAGTTAATCCTGTGAAAGATACGGACACATAAGGAGCTTCTACAATTAAAACAAATTAAGAGAGAGAAAGAGAGTGAAAGAGAGAAAGACAGAGACCCAGAGACCATGAAACAAATGGGATCTACTTTCTTTGTGCCCTGTTTTAGCTTACCACCACATGCACAGAGATTATATCCAAAGCATAACATTGTGCTTTTGCAGCACATCAAATCAAAGTCCATGGATCTGAGTTCATAGACATGCTCCACAAATACAATATTGATCACTGTATGGGATAGAGACCCACCACACTGACTCTTAATCTTGTTGCCTTGATCATGTCACAAGAGCCAAATACTATTAATAAATACATCAGATAATTTTTATCTAATAATGGGCAACATCAAGAGCATCTAGGGCAGCTAGAATCAAGTCTTCCATGGCATATGTTGAAGGGCACAGAATATATTGACATAGGTGTGAAGTTTCCTGTTCTATACTCCCCAAGAACTGTGTCGTTGCTAAAACCACATTTTGTTAGGTTCACTTTGAGTTTTTCAACTTCACTCTGTTGCCTATTAAGTGACTCCCAAGTAACCCAGTTCCCCATCTGACTGGGGTCTAGACTTTCCTGGGGTTCCGTTCATTTTAAGAGGGGGTAGTTCTTTCTTTCCACTTTATAGTTCTGGCATTCTCTGCTCTTCCTTCAAGATTCACAGATGTTCTGAAAAAACTTTTCCTTGGTTTATTTCTGGGATGGGCGGGATAGTAGCCAAAGAGTTTTTTATGTAGATGCTTTTTCTCTATTAGTTGCTACCTCACTCTGTATGTCACTGGGTTCGATGCCTGCTAGGTAATTGATTTTATAAAGAGGTTGGCTTTAGGCATCCAGTAATAGTTCAACAACTTTAACTGACTCTACGTCTACCTGCTTTGCATGGGTTGGACTGTACTACATTGGGCTGGCATATTTGCCTGTAGAGACGCATGAAGCAGCAGCTGTAAAATTATTTAAGTTGCATATACAAACACAACTTGAGGGTAAAAATATTCTTTCAGTATCTAAATTTGCTTTGGGACTGGGCATTGGAACATAAACATGGACTTCATTTGCAAGTTTGATTGGACAGACACCAATCTATGTAGAATCCTGTCACTGGAGGAATTGGGTTCCTGCCTGCCAGACTTTGCGCTCTGTACTGGAAAACTGGGACTCACCCCACTGCAGATCATCAGGTGGCACTGATTATCTGGATCCAATTGGTTTCTCCTTGTGCCTTAATTCCTGGCTGCAATTCAAGGCCCTTTTATGACTAGAAATGTAAATCCCCACCTGTCTCATTCTTAGACAGGATGGCAAGGAATTGCCAAATTAATCGCCCTATCTGAAAAAGTATTTTGTATTGCTCTTCACAAGAGCAAGAATAAAAATGAGATTAGTCTCATTTATGCAAACTCAGACAAATAATGCTTTAAAATAAAACAACACTTTAACACAAGTAACAAAAATGTGCAAAAGGTTGACGGCTGCTGCTTAGTTGTGTTGACTTCTAAAAATTAGAATAACCAGAGGGATGGTATCTACTAACAATCAGAATAGTCCTTCATACTTACAGTTAGGGATGTACAGAATTATTGAATTCACCAAGGCAGAATTCTGGGAGTTCCAGCCTGCAGAATCATACCTATGATACCTATATTTTGCTCACCTGGATCAAGGCCTAATCCTCGGGGGTGGGGAGATGCAATGAGGCCTCAGTTTCTGCTGCAATGCTTGTTGGGAGTGGTTGACTCATTGCCCTTTAGCATGTATAGAGCCTACAGAGTGAAAGGATGCTAGTTCTGTGCAGAGGCTGTTTGCCTAAAATCAAGGAGGTGCCGATGAGAAAAAAATAGCACCCCTTGCCCGACTTTCATTTGGAGGCAAGGAATCCTGTAGGGCTTGACAATTCTTTGAGGCATTGCTTTGAATCAATACATGATTATTACATTTTAATCAAGTTGTTGTTATAGTCTGGTGACTTTTTTGACCGCTAGAGGGAGTGAGCGGATGAGTGGAGCATGGGATTGGATGCAGCCCCACAAGATACTGGGAGCACGTAGGGGGATGTATAAGTCTCAGAACTCAGGAAGTTGCCCATCCCAACTTTTAAGATCTTGGGTTTTTCCCCAGCTAGTCTATCTCTAATTGCATTGGAGGGAGGAGCTTCCTTTCCTTCTGTTTTGGTTACTGCTTTTATTTTAGGTGCTTGGGAATGGGGTTCTGGTTTACATTTCAAACCCATGGCACAACATGATTTTAAACTAATTTAAATTGGTGTTTTAAAACAGTTTTTACACATTTTACAAATAGTAATAATAATACAAGGGAAGAAGTGAAAGCAAACTGAAATATGCCTAGGACAGCATGGTTGCATTTGTGACTTGAGCAAAGAACTTGACAAAGTGAGTGAAAAAATAAAAGCTAAAACAAGTGGGAAAGTAATGTTTGTTTATTTTGGTATTAGGAATAGGTGGATCTATGTACTTCTTCAAGCAAATCAGCCATATGAAGCTAAATATTTCTGTATGTTTAAGTGCTTTTCCAGATGGAGCATTTGCCCTCCAGAAAATTCCTAACTATACATTTCAGATACAGGTATTTTCCCACCATGTAGATGACACAAGTCTTATTTTAGTTCCAATAGTGACAAAAGGTGACAGAACACAAGAGTTTCTAAGTATATTGGCTGAAATTCTACAGCTTAGCATAGTAAATCACAACTAAAGTAGGCCCATATGAATTTATGGAGGAGTTGACTCAGCAAATCCCCACTGATTCAGTGAGCCTACTGTAGTGTGACTTATTAAGAGCAACAGGATTTCAGCCATTATGTCCAATATATTGAATTTAATATCATAATATTGTCACTGTCCATACTTTCTCTATTCATTTCCCTCTGTCCACACTGCTTATGGACCACCTCACCAAAATGGGTAAGTCTTCATGGACCAGGTAAAGTGAACTCTAATCTACAAAAGCTTATGCCATGACTAGAGATGGGGGTATTCGTATATGAATACAAATATCCCCTCACAGGTGCAGATAACGAGGGTCTGGCCCCCTGGAGCGAGACCGACCACTCACGATTCCACCGCTGCCGCCAACTCCGCAGTCCCTTCCTATTGCTCCATTGCTCGTGATGGATTAGCCACACCTGGCAGAAGGCGGGATGACGAGCCTCTCTGCCAGGTCGAAGAGTGGTTAATCCATCGTGAGCAATGGAGCGATAGGAAGGGACAGTGGAGCTCGCGGCAGCAGCGGAATCATGAGTGGTCAGTCTGGTCCCAGGGGGCCAGACCCTCGTTATCTGCACCTGTGGGGGGATATTCATATTCATATATGAATACCCCCATCTCTAGCCATGACAAATTTGTTAGTGTTGGATGCCACAAGACTCAGTTACATATTGGGATTCCCACCATGTTTTTCTACTCACAGAGTAGGAATGGATTCAGCTTATTTCTTATGGTGAATTATAGGAATTGAGCAACCTCCAATGAAACAGTAAAGTGGAATAGGGAATTTACTTCCTTCTCCCTTTGCATTTTGGTTGAGCTCCTTTTCTTCTTTGTTGAAGAGGACTGAGCTGGCCTGCACCTGTTTGTGATGTTCTCTTCCTAGAAAAGTGCTTTATGCATGTCCCTTCTTAAAACATATTTATAGATATGTCTGCTTTATATTTAACAAAACAGTATGTTTGTTTAGGTATGTGGAACTCTGCTTTATCTGTGAGTAGCCGTATTTCATTAGCCTGCTGTTTGGCCCAGGATGATCAAATTTACTAATAGAGGAAAAAACAAGTTTTAATTTCTGCATATTATAGGAGTAGGTCAATTTCAATAAGTATGAGTGATTTGATGAAGCTAGTTTGAAAAAGTCAATAATTTTTGACGTTCATTTAATTACACTTTGTGAGAGGTATCTACCGTATTTTTCTGTGTATAAAATGCCCTGCCCCAATGTATAAGACACCCCCCCCCCCACTTTTCTAACCCAAAATTAAGAAATCTAAGCGGGGCTTAGCAAGTGGAGGGGGAAAGCAGGGATAAAAGCGCAGCAGGATTGCTTTGATCCCTGCTTTCCCCCTCCACTTTCTTGCCAAGGAAGTCCCTGCTTTCCCCCTCCACTTCCTTGCGAAGAAAGTGGAGGGGGAAAGCAGGGATCAAAGCTCTTTGATCCCTTCCCCCCTCTTTACTTCCGTGTATAACACGACCCTCAATTTTTAATCTAAAGATTTTAGACAAAAGTAGCGTCTTACACACAGAAAAATGTGGTATTTAAAATATTTTTACCCCATCTTTCTTCTTAAAACAGATTCAAGGTAGCTTACATCATTAAAAGACAATATTTAAAACAAAAAACAGTAAGTAGAATCATAGAAAAGTGAAGTTGGAAGGGGCCTACAAAGCCATCAAGTCCAACCCCCTGCTCAACGCAGGAATACCATCAAAGCATATCTGCCAGGTGATTATCTACATTTTTCTTGAATGCCTCCAGTGTTGGAGTACTCACCAACTCCCGAGGTAACTGGTTCCACTGTCGTACTGCTCTAACAGTTAGGAAGTTTTTCCTGATATTCAACCAAAATCTGGCTTCCTTTAACTTGAGCCCATTGTTGCGTGTCCTGCACTCTGGAATGATCGAGAACAGATCTTGCCCCTCCTCTGTATGACTATTTGAAAAGTGCTATCATATCACCCTCAGTCTTCTTTTCTCAAGGCTAAACATGCCCAATTCATTCAGCCTTTCCTCATAAGACTTGGTTTCCAGCCCCCTGAGCATCCCTGTCGCCCTCCTCTGAACTTGTTCCAATTTGTTGGCATCCTTCTTGAAGTGTGGTGTCCAGAACTGGACACAATACTCAAAGTGAGGCCTAACCAGTGCTGAATAGAGGGGGACTGGACTAGCACCTCGTGGGATTTGGAAACTATACTTCTATTAATGCAGCCTAAAATAGCATTTGTCTTTTTTGTAGCCACATCACACTGATGGCTCATATTTAGCTTGTGATCTACGACAATTCCAAGATCCTTCTCGCTCGTTGTTTTGCTGAGCCACATCTTGTAACTGTGCAATTGGTTTCTTTTTCCGAGGTGCAGGACTTTGCACTTATCCCTGTTGAATTTCATTCCGTTGTTTTCAGCCCAGTGCTCCATCCTATCAAGGTCATTTTGAATTTTGTTTCCATCTTCTAGGGTATTAGCTATTCCGCCCAATTTGGTATCATCTGCAAATTTGACAAGCATTCCCTGCACTCCCTCATCCAAGTCATTAATAAAAATATTGAAGAGCACTGGGCCCAGGACTGAGCCTTTGGGTACCCCACTTGTTACCTCCTCCCAGTTAGAGAAGGACCAATTAATCATTTACTCATTTGAAATATGGTGTTCAATGAGATCCTTATAGTTACCACAGACAGCCAGAAAGGCAGAAAAGTGGGTATTCAAGCAAGTCAAGCCTGAACTCCCACTAAAGCAAAAATGAGTAAACTAAGACTATCCTACAATACACATATAATGAAAATAGAACTGACCAGAAAAGTTTTGCTTTTAAAAAATTGTAACTCGAAAACCCATTTCCAAAACTTCCCCAAATTTGGCACAGAGCAAGAACAGACTGCTGCACCTGTGCCAAATCTGGTGCTGATCCAAAGTCCAATTTCAAAGTTATAATTTTTAGAATTGCCTTGTAGAATGTTGACTTGCTCTGCTGCCCAATAACATATAATCTGTTTTTTACAGTTTATTATTGAAGGATCTTGTACATAGTTGCAGTGCCCATGTGTTACTTTCATGACAACTCTTTCAACAATGCTATAACACAGATTGCTTGTTCCTACTAAGTTGTTTGAGACATTGTTACAATAGTTCCAGTGTCCCCATGGTTAGGCTGGGGGACAGCTGTTTGGTATATAACCATTAGCTTATGGTGTCCCATAGTATTCTACCTTGTCCTCTATGGTTTTTAATATACAAATAAAACCAGTGAGAGAGCAAGGTGCTATCAATATGCAAATAACATCAACTACTTCTTCTTCTTCTTGGCATCATCCTGGTGGAAAAACTGACTTTTTTGAACTTTGTCTTGTTCAATAACATTCTGGATTATTATATGTAGACAGAGATGCTGCTAGTCAGTAGAAAATCTGTAGTGAAGAATGGGATTCAACCTCGGCTAGAAGGGGCTTTGATTCCCCTTAGAAAATCAAATATGTAGCTCAGGAGTGATCCTTGATCCTATACTGGTCCCTGGATTTTCAGTCAGCAGGAAAGAGGATATTTGCACAACTACATTTAGTATGCCAGCTGCAATCATTCTTCAGTCATTCTGATCCAGGAACAGTTAGTTATTCATGCCTTGGTTACAAAGTAGGAACACAAAGAGTTACCTATGTGCAATGTGCTAATTGGTCCGTGATAGGCTGCTAACCAGTCCAAGATATCACAATTATATTACTGCAATACTGAAAATTCTGTAGTGGTCAGAATAAGGAAGGGGCACCACTACATGGAACACTGCAAGTTTTAATGTTCCCAGTGGAATAATCCTACAGAATGAATATATCTTGGGGCTGGACATTTCAGGTTCTTTTTGTTCAGCCCTGAGCTATGTGGAAATGACTACTGAGGATTTCCCACTATATCTGTGGACAGAGAAATCAGACAGATTATCTCACCAGTTGTCTCCAGGGGATGAAGAACTCCTCCAATAGTTTCTAAGAGGTGAAGTTCATCATTATCAGTGGCAGTAACAATACTTTCCCTCTCTCAGGGTTTGTTTTGGTTTTGATGCTCCTGTTGGTAGCAAGAGCAGTAATTGTGTTGTTGGCCTAGCAACCCTTTTTGATCCTCCATGATGTCCCACACTTGGTGTCATCCTGGGGGACTACTTGGGGGTGAGGAATAGTGGTTGCCATAAGAAGTATAACAGAATATTCTATGAAGTAGCTTTTTTCAGAGTGGGTCTTGAGGGGAAAAAAATCTCAAACATTTTTTCCAGTAAAAATTCTGAGAATTTTTAACTCAACTTTGCCAGCTCTACCAATTTCCTTTTTAATTGGATCTCAGCTATAGTCTAGGGATGGGCCACCTCAAGGGGTCTGGGGATCCTACATGCCCATCCCTGGATACTGGAAATTTAGCTTACATTTTTTTTGCGATTGGTCACCGAGGCATACAACATACGTTTTATTTGCATTTATGCACTGAATCCTAGTGCTTGAAGGACTAACATGCTATCAGCTTTTAAATGTGAGCTCAGCATAGTGTGTAGTTTGACTCTTAATTGTTAGCAAGAAGCAACAGAACAGGCAAGACAATGAGGGGGCATTCCCACTTGAATTACCTACCTTTAGCTCTACTGATCTCTGTAGCCATGTAGTTGTTTGTGCCAGTATAGGTGCACATTTTATTCACTCAGGGCCAAAGCCAGTTTCAGGAATAATGTCCAAAGCACCCCCCTCCCCAGTTCTGATACAAGCATGTCTAGATAATACTCATCGCTGCCATGAGGCATTCTTTCTCAGGATGTGAGACATACTGGCTACACTGGAGAATAAGCAAGGAGGTCCATTGGAAGTTGGACATGTTTACATTCGGAGTTGAGCAACGAAATCTGTAAGGAATTTGTGCTTCCCTAGCAAAAGTTGATATCTCTGTGGGGAGGCCTCCCTTGTGCTTTGAAGTCTGCAAATTATCCCGAAAACTGTCTCATCTATTCATTACAGCCAGCGGACAAAAAAAATTCTGCTGTCAATTCACATGCGCAGGCCTCCCATTAAAATTTAATGGCGTTGCGCATGCGTGAGGGCAGCACTTTCCACGATAGCTTTATTACCGCTAAGTGGCAATTAATAACAGCCTTTATATATATAATAGCCTGTTAATATTTCCAACCCTTGCTATCGCACAATTGTTATGACGGCAATTGTGAATTAAGACCGAAAGGGGGAAGCCCTCCTTCCTTTTTCCCTGCTTCCCCCAGAAGAAGTTTCCTTTCTGTTACCAAAAGTTTGCCTAGTCTTATTTTTATAGCTGGGTGAGAAAGGATTTACAGGGAGCTGAAATCACTGGAGCTAATTAGTTGAATGGCCCTATTATTTATCCAGGGACACGTACTACAATAATTGCTATTGCAGGTTTCAAGCATCTCCAGGATATTAATTCCAGAGCTCTCATGTCATCTCAGTACAGTAAAACTTCCAAATGGCACCCTGAAGGTGCATAATCTCATTTTAAAACTCCTTTTTCTTATTTTTTTTCTGAGGGAACTGGCAGAATCTCCTTCCATAAAAGCTGAAAAGAAGGAGAAGAACTCATAATATTTTCCTCATAAGGAAACACTAATATTTTTCTTATTATATTTTTCCCCACCAGTCCTCTGACCTTTTCTTCCCTGTTCTCATGTTTCCAATGATAGGACTGCTACAGCATGCCATTTATTTGGAAATTGGATCCTCAACACTTTCCACCCAGTGATTAAATGAGATTTTACATGGTTTCCCCCCAGATATTTGCTATCACACAGATATCATTGATAACTCTCAGATGTGGGATATATTCAGGCACATATGGGGTGGAAGGCTGACAAAGCAACTTTGAGTTGTCCCGGAATTCAGTAGATCCTTTACTGTTCATGTAGATTTTGCATAATGGGACACACTGGACCATGGAATCTGTAATGATCATTATGTGGTTCCCATAACAGCAAATAATAAGCTGTGAAAAAATTACGCCCCTTCCATTCTTCCAGCAAGGCCAATGACATATAGTGTTGGACTTGAACAGCTTAGAAAAATAAGATGTAAAAGAACTGAATTTAAATGTTAATATTAGAATTCTTATGAAAGTCTTAAAATTTAAATTTAAATTCATGGATAAGATTTAAAGTTCAACATTTTGAAAATATTTTAAAAGTCATATCTCAAATATTTAGAATGAGCATGTGACTATATGTTCTAAAATGTTGCTAAATTCTGAATGCATTATATTTTGTCACAGTTCTTTTATCTATATCTATATCTTCCATCTCCCTTCACACATAATGATACATACACTTTCAGTGTGTCATATGAATTTATTATTTTCCGAAGACGGTAATTTTTAGAACTTCAGAGTTCAGAGTATGTGACTGCAATATTTTTAGGCGTCATAGTTAATTAAAAAGAACCCAGAATTATATCAACTACATAGATCATACTGGAGACAGCTTGAGATGAGCAAATCTGTCCAGTTCTAGTGAAAATAATCATTAATAGTGTCAGTATTTTGACACACTGCAGAATAACTACTTGCCTTAACTTTCCCAAAGCCAAATTCTTATTGCCTCACCCTGCCCAGGTCTTTTTTCCTCAGACTTATGCCCTTTCAATCTTTGGTGAGTTTGAAACAATAGCAGTGGCCAGAGGGTAGTCAATGAATCTATAAAGATCTGTAGACACAGAAATGGTATTTTGCTCTAAAAGATCCATATTTTTTTAACCAATGACCTGGAGAAAGGGGACTGAAACCTTTGCACTATCTGGAAGAGCCCAGAAATGAAGACAGCATCAGAACATGTGGAAAATGTGAAGGTTAACAGAAAACTACATTCCAAACTAGACATTCATACTGGAGGTGCTGATCAAACCAATGTATATCAACATCCACAAAGATCTCATCCCTAACACCACTTTACGAGTAAATTAAGTATAACAGTACCATCTAGTAGCAGGGATGCTGAGAGAATTCATAATCTACACTAGTCCCTTTAATATGTCATTTTATATTATTATCTGACAACAGGGCTGTGTATTCCTAGCTCAACACCATGTCGCTCTACTTGTCTTGGTGCAGATTTCTATATGGAAGAAGTCCAAACACAAACTACTGAAAACTCACCTGTGCCCAGCTGAATGGAAGCTTATGCTTGACTTCTGCTGACATAAAATTAGCAATTACTGGCCCTCAACTTGATTCTGACCAATGGTGATTCTTCCCAGAGTTTCCTAGATACAAAGTACTCAGAAATGCTTTACCAATCCCTTCTTCTGAGGGCACTGTGGAACTCTGTATTTTGCCCAAGGCCAAGCAAGCAAAGTGGGGAATTGAGCTCCCAATCTTTGGCTCCACAACCAGGTGCTCCTCTCATTGAGCTATCCAGCCAGGTGAAGACAACCACATGAACATGTGAATGCCTGGAACTGAGGTTGTTTCACAGGATCAGGAGCACAGCCCTACTTTTTACTAATCAGAGGATGTCACCTTAAGAAGGCAGGCCCTACCAACAGGCTGGCTGAGGTAGTCATCTCAGGCAGCAGAACTTGGGTGAACGAACAGTAACTTGTAAATGATTTATCATTTTTGTACTGTAGTGCCAGAAATAGGAAGAGCCTTTTGTGGGATCTTCTGCCTTCTGTACCCATATAAGATAGTTGGCTTGGGTACTACGCACCTTAAATTTGGTGCAAGTTGTCTTGGGCCAGCCTCGTGCAAGTAATGTTCTCTAACCTAGGTTGCTCCTATTTTCAGGACATAATTCCTTTATATCATTTCATAGATCTCATTTGCAGAAATGCCCCAAATCTACCTTTTAATCTGGCCTAAAGGTAGGCTGTTGGTCCAGAATCATAATTAGAGAGGGTGATTACAGGAGCAGGGGAAAACAATACTGGTCAACTATCTTCATACCCATGCAGGTACAGTCTGGCCTGACAGAGGGAGAAGACTATTTTAACATCCTGAGTTAAGTTCTAAAGACTATGTGAATGCTTTCCACAATGGCTGGCCTCTCATAACGGTGCCCCTCCCCACTGCTTTTACTGGTGCCTGTAACAAGAATATAAATACAATTACAGGATATTATTCCAAGATGTGAAAAGTACCTAAATAAAACATATGGTAGGTTGAATTCTTGTTAGGCTCTCAAGCTCTGGTCAGACTTCCTCACATTTTAAGCTTTCTGCCTGTGCCTGCCCATCACTTCTAAGGTTTCACACTGCTAAAACAGATTAGCCCATTTACTGGTAGTATATGCGCCCATCCTTATAAATACAAATGTACAACTAAATAAACTCAGCAGAAATATGGGTTTAGGTGTGCATAAGGGGGGCTTATACAAAACGCATAGACATTTCTCTAAGAAATTTATCACTCATATCCCCCCCATTCTAGAATGGCGGCACATTCCATCTACGGCCTTGCACTTTATTGCCCTCAGAGGCAATATTAATAACGGTAAAAATAATAGCATGATCAAATAGCATAAGCTTTAAAGAAATGCCCCATTGTTATTCTAATGTTCTTAAAAATCCTTCCTCCCTCAACACACATTTCTTCACATTCCACTGTTTGCTTAGCTAAGTGATCTGCAATTATTCTTCTCCTCCCAACCAAACATTTCCTTTTTGTTTCCTGCTAATGAGAGAGAGAGAGAGAGAGAGAGAGAGAGAGAGAGAGATGCACTAAGAAGAAGATAGGGGAGGCTATAATATTTGTTTAGGAAATTTATTTTAGTCAATATTTCTCAATAAAATAAAGTGTATAAATGAAATCAGACTGACACTGCCATCTTTTCTACCTAGCTTGTGAATCAGAGTGGCACTCAGCAGTTATCATCCATTTTATCCCACATTTCTCTTCATCTTTTTATATTTTTAAAGGAGAGAAAAGAAGAGCAAATTCCCAACACCTCTAACATAAATTTGGAGGTGCGCGTGAGAGAGATTTGGTTTATTTGTATGATATGCTGGTTTCATTTATGAGTGGTTGGACTCTTCTGAAAGTATCACCAGTGATCTCAATATATATATATAGGCCAGAATCGTATTGGTTATCTATACCAGCGTAAATGCAGTGGCATAAACCACAGTGGCAAATTATCACTAGTGAACAAATAGCACCTGTATTCCCTGCCACATGCCAATCATGTGACTTGGCAAACAACAAGGAATACAAACGACAATTCAGTAACTAGCAGTAATTCACAGCTTCAGTTTATGCTACTGCACCAGCATAAAAAATTGATAAGATATTGGCTGTATTTTCTCTTTCTTAGATAAGAGGCTCTGTAAGTAAAGAAAAAAGAAGAATTCTGCATTTTTCTGAAGGGTTCGGACTGATACAGAAAGAAGTAGCCCACAACATACCTCCATCGTAATCCTTGGAACTATATTGCTGGTTGTAAAGCCAAATTTTGTCCTTAGCAACTTTTCCTTGCTGCTTATGGTAAACTATCTTGGACAATGGGTTTGGGGCAGATGAACATGGGTTATAAGACTTCTCTTCTTCACAAGGTGAAATTCTTAATAATCTTAATCTACAGAATTCTTAATCCATAGAACTGCAGAAGGCTTGCTCATATATTCTGGCACCTGCAAAGGAAGGATATGTGTGGGATATGCACAGATAAGACTTTGAAATGTGTGTGTGTTACTGCACTGGTTGATGTGGCCCTTTTGTGTGGCTGACAGGATTTCAAAACACAAACTCATACCTGGGCCATATGAATAACATCCCACTGCTTTTGATTTTTTAGACTCAATTTCTAAATTATTTTATTCAATTTGCCTCAGAAATCAGACCTGGATTGCACAGGTGAAAAATGATACAAATGTTGGTCATCTTTAGGATGCATGTGCCCTTAGATCCCTGTGCATTTAAAAACAGAAGGAATTATTTTAGACAAGAGCTATGGAATGAAAAGGAAGGACCCTTTTCCTCCACCCCATATTTGCTCCACTTGGATGGAGACACTTAAATATCACAGCTGGAACAAGAGAGACTCCCACACTTGCCAATTGTATCAATAATTTTTTACTGCTGGGAAGATAATAATGGTAATAACAACGTGATTTTAAAAAACCTATGAAGGGTCATAACTGTAACTTATTATAACTGCTCTTTTAAGTAACTATGCCTCTAGTATTACTTTTGTTGCTTAGCTGACACAACCACAAGATGAGCCAAATCCAGATTCTGTAGCTGTTCTCACATTTCCTGAAAAAGTAGCTGGAGATGCAGAATTAAATGGAAGAGTATCAACAACATCAAGTTTTACAGGAATATTATCACTAACCATATTTAGATGTTACATGCATAGAAGAATCCATATAAGCAGGTATATCAAGGTTTTCTGTAGCTCAAAGGCTTTTATTCAAATTCAAGAAAATGTAAGCAGGAGCTCCTTGAACACTTTCCCAGTCATCACAAAAAGGTTGGTGGCTTAGAATATGGGGCAGCATGAGTTATGGTGCAAAAGCTTTTGTTTATTTTAGGGTAAATAATTTTTAGGGAACCCCCACATGAGTCCATGTAGCTTTTCTACGGTGGACACTGCTTACTCTCTACAGAGACAATCCTCTGAATTTTCTCTCTGTTTTTATCTCCAGCTCCAGGCTGGTTGAAAGATAACCTAATGAAGAAGAGGAAATGCCTCAAAATTGTCAATCAACAGTTAGCACCTGGACAACCTTCCCCAAATGATACAGGAAGTGACCACATAAAAAGGGGAGGGGGACACCCACAAATTTAAAAAAACTAAGGAGTTTTAATCATAGGATTTATTAGAATACTTAGAATTTCTTGGACTGTGAGGGTGACCGGGGAAGAGTATTAAAGCAGATGAGTAAAATACCAAAGAATCATAAAACTCATAAAATACAAAAAGCTACAATATTTTGTTTACATAATAAGAAAGGGAAAGTACAGGTTGTCACAGCTGATCATTCAAGGTAAAATGAATGATAAAACAAGTACAGGAAGGAGAAGAATTTATTGGCTGAAGAACCTTGAAGCTCGTTTAGATGAAGCACAACATAACTGTTTAAAACTGCTGCATCCAAAATTAGTACAGCCATAATGATCCAATATCTGGGAACAAGTGGATTTTTTTTGTTAAAATAACTTTATTTGGAGGACAATCATGCCCCTGAAGGCAAGATTCTTGCATTTTGAGGGGGGATTTTAAAAACTGGGGTACAAAGAAACTTATTTGGTAGGCGATGGTGGCTAAAAAAAATAGCCTTGGAGGCTTCATGAACCCCATGATTTCCAACCTTCTGAGATCAGGCTTCTGGGATCTACAGTGTTCTTCCAGAGCCTCAAAATTTTCCAGAGCTCAAAGGTAACAATTCTCTGAATCTACTAGCCAGCATGATCATGGAGGGATGGTTCTGGGAGCTGTACTGCCCCAAAGTAAGTAACTTTTTCAGGCTCTGAACCAGATTTAGGACATGCTAAAATCTGGAGCTTTGATAGGCTTCATATGCAAGTCTAGTTGTCAGTTATATCTTGGAGAAACATAGAAGACACTTCTAGGACCTGATGAATTGGGATGTTACCACATGGGGGCACTTCTGCAAAACTTTATTACAGAGCTAGTGGAAGAGAAGGACCTCCCAGTAACAATTCTTCCAGCTCAAAAATGCTTGTGTGGTCTGACTCCAGTGCAGCAGCAGTTAGGAAGAAAGGGCAGAAGAAATGAGATTGCTTCAAAATCAAAGACATTTGGTTTCTTTGAAAAACATGGCATCCTCAACAGCAACATGACTGGCAATATATCATGGAAATCAATTAACCAAAATCAATTACTCTTGAGCTTAGTTTATGTGGTAGTAACTCCAATGGAAATCAAAGAAAATGTTCACAAGCTCACTGCCAATGAATTCGTCAATTAGCTACACTGATTAATCAATTAATGCAACCATCCCTAATAATATAGATAGCTAGGGGAAAACAACCAGTTTGTTTGTTTGTTACTGATGTGCACACAAGCCATAATTAGCATATGTGCTTTGCTTGAAGAAAGCCACCCACACACCCCCAGCTATCATTACCGGTGACTTTTATAACCTGCTTTATAAGAGGTTATTAAGGAATATGGCAAGGGATGGTAATTGCTATCTAATATGAAATGGCCCTTTTATTTAGGCTGTTAACTGGAAAATGGTGGCCATTATAAATAAAGAGAGAGTGTGCACATATACTTCAGTTTCAGCATTTGCACTAAGATACCCTATGAATATGTGTACCTGTATGTGTTCATAGACACAAACAGATACACAGAGTATAATGTACTAGAAGAGCAAGACTCCATGAAATGCTACTATAGCCTCCCCCTCCAAAGCCTGAATAGCTCTATTCAGAAGTTTAAATCCTGCTGCAAATGATGACTATGGCAAGAAATTGTATTGTTCTTTCAGAGAAGCACTGGTGTTTGGGTCTCTCCTTTTCCAGCAGAGGAAAACAAAGCAAGTTCCCAATTGTTTCAGACTGGATCAAAGGGCCAAAGTATGCACTGTAAATACCCTGTCATTAAAAGTTTATATCTATTAGTGTTCTAGAGACTTGGTTCAGACAGACCTTCATAAATGAACAATCGTAACTGCAAATGAAATTGTGATGACAAAAAAAGGCTATCTAATTTGCAAACTGTAAGAGGTATGCTGTGAAAACCAACCATTTTCAGCAGTTAAGGAATTATGAACTATCTATAGTATTTGGTTGAGAAAAGTTGGCTGTGGAGGGCACTTATAGGCCAATACTCATGACAAGAAATGTACATGCCCAGAAAAAAACACTGTCCCCAAATTTTCAGGACTCATGACATCACCAAGAGATCTACTTCCTAAGTTCAATAATATTTGAAATGTATTTCTTTGGTTAAAGATGAACACACTTTTAAGGGCTTCTATATTTTCTGGCAGAAAGGAGTCCTGTATGCTAGAACACTACAGCTCAAAAAAAGGAAAAAAAGAAAGGGGGGATCCTTCTTGATAAAAGTAGCCTCATCAGCATTTTTATTCCTCCCTAGAGTTAACTGGACACTCACCTTCCCTGTCAAAAGATTTGCACAGCAAACCAACTCACATGAATGCTAAGACTCCATTCCTGTTGTTGCCATTTCATTTTCAGACCTACAAGCCTTTCCTTTTAATCTCAGACCTGCCAGTCCCAATATTTGTGCATCTCTCCATCATTACTTTACCTGCCTTGTTTGATCTCAGCTTCCATCAGCTTGCTTTTGCCAGGACCCATCACTACAGAAAGATCAGCTCTGCAGAGATTCTTTGCTTCTTCTCACCTTTCTACCCCATACCTGGGAAGGGAGTTGGACCCCCTTCACTGCATAATATTGTGAGCAAATGAATAGCAACTACACTTATAACTTGGTGATAATGGCAGGGTTAGTCCCAAACAATTTCTGCAAAATAGAAATGGCTTCCAAACATCTCATTATATATTCCCTTACTTAGAAAATGGTGCTGGATTTTTTAAACTAAGGGCAAATAGAAGTACAGAATATAAGAACTAGATATTTTGTGTTTACTGTCTTAAAATCTAGTAAGATTTCAGTCCTGAAAGCATAGTATCAATCTTAAAACAAGTTGTTTTATTAATTCTGCCCATCATATTTATTCAAACAGGTGGTAAACTTAAAAAGATTGGTTGCTCTTACAGATTACTAAAGCTGAAGTATAGGGAAAAAAATACTTTTGGCTACAACACAGTCTTAACATAGAATAAAGCAGATTCCAGTGTTCCTGTACAAATCAACCTTAGATATACTGACATAGTATATTATATTGTGTTGGATACATACTGTTGCAGACATTTCAAAAGGTGGTTTTTATGATACAGCTTGTCTTTTGCACTATTTGGAACAACACCATCTTTGGAATGATATCTTCCCCTCTCAAGTGTATCTTTTTGTTTTAGAGAAGTAACAAATGCAGGAAGCTCCTTCCTAACATGAGATGGAGAAGGACCTGCTTTCACCAAAGAGCATGACATGCATATACTGTATAGCAGAAGGGACATGCAGCTGCAGCCGCAATTCCAGTATGGTGTGTGTGTATGTTATGTACCATCAAGTTGGAAATGAGTTACAGCAACCCTAATAAGGGTCTTCAAGGCAACTGAGATAATTTTAAGGAGTGGTTTTACCACTTCTACCCCAATTTATAAATTTCCATGCTGAGCAAGAATTTGAATCCAGGTCTCTTGAGTCTCTCTTCCATCATTCTATCAACTACATCACTTAAGATTTTTCTTTACAGACATAATAAAATTAAGTTCCTTCTTAGAAAAAATCCAGACTGCTAGCATCTCCTGCTTTGTTCTTGTACCAGAGAACTTCTCAGTCAAGGGAAGAGAGACCAAACAATTAGGCTTGGAGACTTCTGGTTTTGTTTAGCATATGTTCCAGATGCAGAGCACGGTATAGGTCCCACAAGAACAATTCCTACCATCCGTTGATGAGTCGGAGCCTCTGTTCATATTCAAGAGACAAAGGAGGGGGAGGTGGTGGCAACTACTGGGTTTAAAGATTTTTAAAATATCATATAAGCTCCCTCTTCAACTTTTTGTATAAGCTGTGTGAAGACAGAAGCTTTTCATGGTACCAAGGCCTTATCACCAACTGCCAGAGCTTGAATAAGTTGTCTTTTTGCAGTACAACCCCAAGTTCCCCTAGTTGGCAAGGCCAGTGCCCATATGGGATGGGGGGTGGTGGTTCTGAGAATTATAGCACCATTTCCAAGCTCCAGTGTCTGCACCCTGTTCTCCACTTTCTATATACACATGCCATGCTAAACGTTCTCCCCCTTTAAAATGCAGGGAGCACAGTCATACTCTGCAGCTTGAGAAAGCCATATCACAGTATGCAGAATCTGAATTCAAGGAGTTCCACCTAGGATGCTATAAAAAGCTAAAAAGGTGCGAACCTCTAGACTGCAAGACATCTAGCAGCATGAGGAAACCAAATCCCTGACTCCGCCATGACCCTTATTTGCCAGTCCCAAACATACAACTGATGTATCAAGGTGTAATGGCATTCACATACAGTTTCTGCTAATCTTTTTTAAAGCGTAAGTGGTTGGGGTTTTTTTGGTCTCTTTGGGAAACGGCAGAATACAGATTTCAAAATACAAGAAATACCTGTCAAGCTTCAAGCAACAAGTAGATGGCACTGTAGCCATTGGTTGAAGAATTTTCTAACATGCAAAGGCAAAGGGGAGGGAGTAGAGGAAGGGGAATAGTTGTTATGAAGTGACAAACATGGAAAACAAGCTAGTCTCTCAAATTTTAACTCTTCTGTCTTGTAGTAGCACACTGTTGTCAAAGGGGGGGGGGCAAACAAATGAAAGACATCACAGAAGTGAGAAAAAACTATCTCTTTCCAATACTGTATATTCAAATAAGCCTGTGAATTCAAACATTTCATTAGCTGTTTTGTGTGTGTGTGAAATTTGAGAGTTGACTCATAGGGAGTTGACTCATAGGGAGTTGGGGGGGAAATGGAGGCCTGCTCAGATCATGCAAGAGCTGCCCTGTAACTCATTAGTAATATTTCCTCCACCACCCAGTAGAGTCCCTATTAAGCAAAGTCACCAGAGTTAAAATGATTCATGAGTGGAAATCCATATGGAAAAGTATTACCGTCAGAGCTCTCTTAATACACCATAATTAATATCAATTGAATTAAGGAGAATAGGTTAAACAAAATGTTATTACACAATGAGAACACAGCAGCAAGACTCCTTCTCTTCCTCCCTGAACCAAAATAAAGATGGTTTCCCCGTATTTCAGCTGCCACACACAGACCAATCAATCATCCTAAATTTGCCTCCCAAGGTCAGAGAAGGTAGGAGATACATGTGTATAATTTTCAACTCTGCTCTGAAAACGAAGATCAGAGGTCAGCAGCACCCATGGCACAATCCCAGCTTAAATGGGAAGATTGCAGTGCTGATTCTCATGTTATCTATACTGAGGAGACTTCAACTTGCAGAATGTGCTTAAGTCATCTGCCATGATCAAAGTGACTAGCCACAGTCATCTACGGAGTACTGGCATAAGTCCTGCCAATGCTTATTTACGGGAGTACCATGACACGTTTTAGACATTTCAAGACAGTTTTTGGATGATCCAGCCAAGAATCAGAGGCAGCATTTAGAAGTCAGGGCTCAGTGTGAGGGCGCAACTGCCCTGCTGAATGAAATCGTGAGCTGGTTCGGGTTTTTTAAGATATCAATAGAACGTCACGTGGTTTTGTGTTGGTGTGGCATCCTCATGGAACCTGGTGTTTTCACCAGGAACTCCACAGAGCTGAGAAAGAGAGCACAGTATCATGTTCCAGCAACAGGGAGTTTCCAGAAAGTGGCATCAATCCAGGGAGGAAAGCAGACCAGGTTCCTGGCAAGACACAAAGCCACCCATGCACTGTGGCCGAGGAGGCAAATTCAGGGCTCCCTTTGCCAGTGTACCAGAGGAGTTTGGGGAAACAAGAATCACACGTTTTAGAACAACTGTGTGAATGACAGCTTCAGCAGCAGCATGTCTCCAGCCTCCTCACATTTTTTAATATTTAATTTTTTAAGGATAAGTTTTGAACTGACATAGCAATAGATTGATGCAGCTCTAAAATAGAAACAGATAGGGGAAAAAGAGGAAGAGTTCAGACTGCATGGTATCCTGCAGTCCAAACCCCATTGTACCTGGTACCCATTTCAGCAGACTCACACAGACACTATTTACTCCACAACAGGCGGCATTCACACATGCCAAATCAATTTTTAAAGAGCATGACCAGAATTGATTTAAAATAAACAACCCCCTCATGGGTGCTTTATAAAACCCACTTTCCACCCCCGAAAATATCTTTTTAGCTGTACATTGTGTAGCTGGATATTTTTAAAATCGATTTCAAGCCTGGTAGACCCAATTCCAAACCAGGACTATTACGACATGTAGTTCAGCCCTTACTTAGGAGTCCTGCCATCTGCCCTGATATCCTGCTTTCTAAAGTAAAATGTTACTATTTTGGATTAAAACTCCTGGAATCTCCTAGCCAGCTTGGCCACTAACATTTCCAAGTTCTGGCAACTAGCATGTAATGAGCCATGTTCCTTGTGTATGACAGAAAACTGCATACAAGAGTATGCACAAATGGACTTAAAAAAATTAAATAGGATGTGCAAAAATAATAATAATTAAAAATATGTGTTTTTTAATGAACATTATTGGAAACAATACACTACTAGTTAACCCTTCCTTCCTCACATTATTTTCCTGATTATAATTCAGCCAAAGGAACTTCTGTCATGGGGTACAACATACAAGCACCATATGGGGCAAAGGTTAATTAGCAACTGCTAATCAGAAAAATGGCACAGAGAAAAAAGTTAACTCCCCTCCCCTGGCACTGCCACCCCAGTCTGACTTGGAGGCCACAATGGCTGACATTTACCTTTAGAATAAATAAAACAACATCATGAGAGATCTTATTCACAGATCTCTTGCTTCACTTTGGGTTTAGCTCTGAAATGTACAAAGGCAAGATTCCCCCTCCATATCTGTTTCTCTACAGAAGGAACACAGCCAGGGAAGAGAGTAATTATGCAAAGTGACATTGTTAAAGAAGTTGCCAAAGAGGTTTTGGAGCTACCTGTAATATCAACAAGAGAACACCCATGACTTTTCTGTTGCTTGCAGAAATGCAGAATGAGGAATACAATATTTGTTAGAAGTCTAGGTAGAAGGGAAAATATCCCTACTGATACCTCTAAGATCAAGCATTAGGCTTCCTGTGCATGATTTCCATAAAGATAACAGGGAATTTTCACTCACACTCTCACACATATACACATACATATAAATTCATTTTTTTGCCATTGCATTGCTAATATTAAAGTTATGGGAACCTTTCAAAATTAAGCCTGCTCTAACAGTTCACCTGATTGTAGTCCCCAAATTGGCAGCTCAGCTGGCCAATTATTTGAGGAAGTGGTCCATAACATATGACAAGGTGCTGGAGGTGTCACAATCTCAGAAGAAACCAAGTTAGCTGGCTTAACTACACATGACATGAAATGCATCACAAAGCTCTGTTTAAAGCCAATACATGTATGAGCTGTTGGAGTTTTATTTAGAACTTTGTGTGTTGTCTGTAGTTTGAGTGATTGGGAGGGACTTTTCTAGCACTAACCAACTGTTCCTTCGAGCTTCTGAAATTCATGAGTGTTCTATCCTTCTCTTTCATTGGCTGATGCCAGCTTGTTGCTGTTGATCTGTTTGGTAGGTTGCCAGAATGACTGCAGTAAAGAAAGCAGTATATCTAAGTCTGTAATCTAAACAGCTTACATAAATAAAGTATTTATTTTTTTTCTTCTTTTAAATAAAGAAATGTTTTTTATTCTTTCTCCTACACATGTCTCAAAGTGAGTTATTGAGACTTTAAGTGCCAGTTAATGAGAAAGGGCTGGGTTTTGAGGAACTTGAAGCTATTATCTTCTGTGGATCTCTGTACTTCTGTACTGTGCATCAAAAAGATAATTTTATCAGAAATTCAAAAGTCAGCAACATGAGCTAGAGACCAATGTAGTTGGGAAGTGAGATTTAAGCCTGTCCCCCCCCCCCCCCAACTACAATCATAAGGGAGGAAAACGTGCTGCATGCATTGTGAATAGTAATGGGGGAGAGTCTCCACTGGCACCAATGGGAAGGTTTTTCCTATTATTATTTGTAATGCAAGGTTGTGGGCAGGGGGGAATTCCATGCAATTCTGTCAGTATTGTGGAAGGCAAGGGAAGAGTTAAAGTTGCACTATTGACCCAATCGGGATTGAGTTTCCCACACTTAAAAAAAGTTCCAATGTTACTGTAAGAAAAAAAAGTCACACTCAGTTAAGAATGATGAATCCATGATGCTTTCTGCACATTGTTGTTATTGTTATTTTAATTGCACATTTATGAAAAAAATGTTGAATTTAATAAGTGCTTATCAAAATTGAGGCAATGTGAGATTCTTCATATCATAGAATAAATAAGTTGGAAGGGGCCTATAAGGCCACTGAATCCAACCCCTTGCTCAATGCAGGAATCCAAATCAAAGCAGATCTGACAGATGGCTGTCCAATTTTCTCTTGAATGCCTCCAGTGTCAGAGCACTCACCACCTCCTGAGATAATTGGTTCCATTGTCGTACTGATCTAACAGTAAAGACTTTTTCCTGATATTTAGCCTAAATCTGGCTTCCAGTAGCTTGTGCCCATACAAAGGAGACTGCCCCTCTTCTGTATGACTACCTTTCAAGTATTTGAAAAGTGCTATCATATCTCCTCCCAAACATCTTTTTTCAAGGCTAAACATGCCCAAGTCTTTCAGTCTTTCCACATAGCACTTGGTTTCTAATCCCCTAATCATCCTTGCTGTCTTCCTCTGAACTGGCTCCAGTTTGTTGGCATCCTTCTTAAAGTGTGGTGTGCAGAAGTGGAGGCCTAACCAGTGCTGAATAGAGGGGAGCTAGTACCTCACGAGATTTAGAGACTATATTTCTGTTAATGCATCCTAAAATAACATTTGCCTTTTTTGCAGTCACATCACACTGTTGGCTCATATTTAGCTTTTGATCTACAACAATTCCAGGATCCTTCTCACTTGTAGTATAACTGAGTGAAGTATCCCCCATCTTGTAACTTTGCATGTAGTTTCCCCCCACAGGTGTAGAACTTTGCAGTTATCCCTGCTGAATTTCATTCTGTTGTTTTCAGCCCAGTGCTCAAGCCTATCAAGATATTTTAAAATTTTGTTCCTGTCTTCCAAGGTGTTAGCTATTCCACCCAATTTTGTGTCATCTGCAAATTTGATAAGTATTCCCTGCACTCCCCAATCCAAGCCATTAATAAAAATGTTGAAAAGCACCAGGCCCAGGACTAGGTCTTCTGGTACCTCACGTGTTACTGTACCTTTTCCCAGATTGAGAAGGAGCCATTGATAAGCACTCTCTCAGTACAATTCTATAACCAACTAGTATCCACCTAACACTTGTTCTATTCAGCCCACACCTAGTTAGTTTGCTAATCAGAATATCATAGGTCACTTTGTCCAAAGATTTGCTGAAGTCAAGATATATTATGTCTACAGAATTCCCACCATCTCCCAGGGAGGTTATCCGATTAAAAAAAAAAGATAAGATTAGTCTGGCAAGATTTGTTCTTGACAAATCCATGTTGGCTTCTAGTAATTACTGCATTGTTTTCAAGGTGCTTGCAGAGTGACTGCTTTATAATCTGCTTCAGAATTTTCCCTGAAATTGATGTCAGGATGACCAGTCTGTAATACCCAGGTCCGTCCTTTTTGCCCTTTTTGAAGATTGGGACAACGCTACGTCTCTCCATCATCCATGATTTCAAGAAAATAATAGACAGTGGTTTTGTGATCTCTTCAGCCTGTTCCTTCAATATCCTTGGATGCAGTTCATCCAGCCCCGGGGACTTGAACTCATTTAAAGTAGTACAGTACTCCCTGACTATTTGTTTATCAATCTTAATACTCTCCCTCTGTACTTCACATTTGCCTGGAGGAGTATAGACTGCCTTTTGAGAGAAGACTAAGCTGAAGTAGGAATTGAGTGTTTCAGTCTTTTCTTTGTCATCTGTTATCATTTTCCCATCCCTACTGAGTAGCTGAGCCACTGTTTCTTTTTTCTGTCTTTTGCTACACACATATCTGGAGAACGCTTTTGTTGTTGTTGTTTTTAGCATCTCTTTCTAACCCCAGCTCATTCTCAGCTTCTGCCTTCCTAATGCCATCCCTCCAGTTCTTACACACTGGCACCAGCCAAATCCAATAGGTTCAGTTGTAAACTGGGATAGAGGGGTGCTCTACTCCCAAATTTGTTCCCAGCCTGGAGATGACCATCTTACAGCTGCCTGCCATGGGTGGTGGTGGTGGTGGGGTTTCTGTCCTGAAGGAGAAGGAGGAGGAGGAGGAGGAGGAGAAGTGGTAGCATGTTTGAATACATGATTAGAAGAATTTGAAGTGCTAAGCACTAAAGTCCTGTATGGGCAAATCTGTCTTTTTTCTTTTTTTTTTCATGTTCAGTTTTACCCAGTCTCAAGTACTTCATATTTATGAAGTAATTAGTCAGTTTTGGAGGGTTTTCAATATAAAGCCAAACCAAATCAAACTAAATTCTCAACCTTCCCTATATGTGGTTATACCCAAGGAAGCCTGTGCTGAAGGGCAACACTGGATATTCAGAACAGGTAAGTAATATTCTGTACACAGTCTGACAGCCAATCAAAAGCCTGGATTAGAGTAATGTAGATACCTAAAGTTGTCTTAAACCATTTGCCCATCTAACCCAGGACTGTGTTAAGGCTCTTCAAGACCGGGAGTAAGTTCCACTGCTTGTTCCTCCAGTCTGCCCCTGTTCTTTGTGAAAAGGCATGGTACTCATCTGGGTTAGCATTCAGATCGCTATGTGCACTGGAAAAAAACAAAAGGCTAAAAGGAAGAAGGAAGGTGGGGGGAGGTACACAGCAAGTGCCGAAGAGGGGTTCTGAGAGTACAGGCTTATAAGTCCCTGTTTATGTAAGTCTGTTGTGAAAGATATAATCATAACAGCTCTAACCCTTTGCAGCTTCTTTCTAAACCCCTGTAGCTCCTGTAGTATTGGACCCTTTTTGGTGCAAACCTTTGATTGCCTTTCACCCTGCTTGTGGATTGCTTTCTCTGAAGTAACTACTCTCTGTTTGGACTTTACTGGCTTAGACCTTGGGCTTCCTGTACCATTCCCTTGGGCCCTGTTCAGCCTGGGCACTGCCTGTAACAGAATGCACATGTCCCGAATCAAAAGATGAAATTGCCCTTAGATTCTTAATCAGAATTCCTTGGGTGGGGTGGGTTTAGGGTCCAAAGCATACAAATGAACAGCTATGGCGGACATCTTAAATTCATGGTTACCACTGTCTCGTGGATTTGCTACTCATCACACATCTTTTACTATTCATCTCATGCTGCATCTTAGCCATTGTGGTACAGCCTGGCCTTTGGCAGAAGATTTGTTAATCAAATTGATTGGTTTATGCACATATGGAAGAGGACAGAAAACTATTGAGAATTTCTAGAAGATGGAAAATAATATTTAGTCCTCATGCTGTCTGTGCTGAGCTATTTTGAACTTAATGCTGTGACATTAAAGAGATACTATGGAACTTAACAAACAAACAAATAAAAATTTTCTTTCATGTGAAGGTGGGAAAATGCCAGCCTACCTAACGTTGCTGAACGACAACTCCCATCACACAAGAACTTTTGTCTAAAACTGAAAATAAAAACCCAACACTCATGCTTTCTAATGTTTAATTGAAAAACGAAAACAACTAAGGTGGGTCTGAGGGCCAAATCATGGCTGCCTCTTAGAGACCATTTTGAGCCAAAAAATTAGGAAGGAGCATGTGTGTGCGCGCGCGTTGCATTTTGGCTTCTAGATGCTGCTTGCAGCCTACATGGGTTGCACTTTACTCATCCTTGTGGTACAGAAATAAGTTAAGGGCACATTAGCAAATGCTACAACATGGGAGGCAGTGCATGCAGCCATTTCGTCATGTACGGAAGACAGTTGTGCAAACTGATCCTTTCCTCCATTAGCTGAGGTTAATGGATTAGTGAATCACAATGGCTGGACCAATGGCCAATCATGCCCAAGTCCATTTCTACAACATCTGCAACCAAGAAGTCTTGAAGTCAGTGACTGGAGAACTAAGTTGGCCAAGGCTTTCAGCCAGAAATATTATTATTATTTTGTAATTTAGTACTTAATTTATGCATAGCCAGTCCAGAGTGTCAGACTGCCCATTACAGAGTTTGAAGCTACAGATTTCTGTTCTCTTTGAACTTTTATGAATTTGTTTTTGCACTCTCACACACACTACAGTAGTTCAATCAAGCCAGAAGGTTCCTGATCAAATCTGCAGGGTTCCTAAGAACACTAAGAACAGTTCATTAAACCTCTCCTGCCCTACCAGTGTTACATGCCAACCTTGTTATCTATCACAAGAGAGACTGAATATCCAAAAGGACAATCTTGCCAATATTGGTTTTTACAATGATGCCACAGAAGGAGGGGGTAAAAAAAAACCCCAAAAACACTTCTGTGTCAGCTTCAGCATTATGGCACTGGCAAAATTACTAGCCACACTAGCCTGCTCTTTACTAATGGATGGCCAATAAATAAATTTTCTATAGAAGAAACACTTTTTTTCTGTAAAAGAAATACACGGGGGGTGAAGGGAAAGAGAGAAGAGAGAGAATGCAGTTAGGATATAGAGGAAACGATGCTGAAATTGCAAAGAGAAAAAACGGCAAGCTCTGAGCCAACAGCCTCAGGACTAAGCTGAAATTAGTTGCTTCTGACCGCCGGCTGACCTCACGGACTGACTGTCCTGATGGACAATCTGCCCCCTCAGTCCTTTTTCTGAGCATTCTTTTTCTGAAATTACAGACACTATTCAGCTTGCTTACACTCTTTCCTAAAGTAGTTGTGACCCTGCCCTGCTGAGATATGGGCTAAGGACTAAGGTAGTGTGTCGCAGGGGTGGGGGGTAGGATTCATCTGAGGAAAGAAGGAGTGTGATCACTTTTCTCTTCCAAAGATCCCCTCTAATTTTCACACTCTAGTGTCTGCGAAGAAAACTGTGTTCTTTTCTATCTTTTTTACATCAAAGCAGAACTTGTAGAAAAATGATTGTCTGAGCAGCTTGACCTTTTCAGAGAGGAAAGGAAAAGAAAGAAATATTTGTTTTCCAAATACAAAGCTTTCTCTATTGGAAGAAATGAAAAATCCTCTCTTCCCCCCCCCCCATCTCTTGCGCAGAACATTTTGGTTTTCTGGACATATTAAAATATAGATACGTATGTGCAAAATAATTATTTATTTATTAAGCATATGAATAAATAATTTGAATGCAAAAATAGCCCTGATGGATTGAACTAAATAATTCACCAAACACTGAAATCTGTCTCCAATAGTGGCCACCTAGAAGTCCCAGGACATTCACAAGCAAGTAGTATTGAGGGTAGCCACTCTTCTTTGCTAATTCCTGGCACTCAGCAGTATCCTTTCCTCTGAGACTTTTAAAAATCCATACAAAGTCCAGTAATACACCTGCTTTTGAAATCATTTTCTACATGAAATTCACAATAAACATTTCTGTACATTGTTTCTGAGGCAAAAAAATGTATACAGGGTTTTTGAGTCCAAAAATGCAATTTGAAATTCAGCCAATCTGAGCTTGAAAACTTTTTAACTCTTCCATTCACCCTCAAATCTCTGGGCCAGCATGGCCATGGACATTTTGATTGGGAGGGAAGGGATTATGAGGCTCATAGACAAAAAAAAAGTAACTTTTCCAAGCTCTAATTAGAATGCAGTCACATTTTAGATTTCATGTTTCTCTGAATTTTGCAATGCAGTTCTTAGCTCAAAAACACTGTATTTCTCAGTTCAAAAACTGCAGAGAAATGCATATAAAATAAATTCAGAACTTTAAGAGAAAATAACAAGTATTTAATTTCTTAAAATCTGCATAAATATGTATGTAAAGTGGAAATGAGATGGAACAGACTTACAAATGCATGTGAAAATGGATGCAGACTAGAAAATACTTATTCATTTCTAGACCCCTAGTTCATGTTTCTCACCTTCTTGTAAAATCTACTTTCACTGGACGTGTGGGGTTTCCTGGAAAAATAACAGCAGGAAGGAAAAGGAAGAAAAAGTAGTAACATGGATAAGGAAGCAACAATTCCAGGAGTCCGGAAGGAGGGAGTAGCAAGGACTAAATGCTGGCAATAATTGTAAGTGTCTGATAATACCACCTGGCCTGGACTTTACTATGGGCCAAATAAAATTAGAGAGCTTAAACAAACTAGCTTTTTTGCATTTCAGTACTGAGAATCCCTTAGTCCGTATTGAGAATCCCATGGTCAGTGGCTATCCTGGGCTGGGGAATCTGGAAGTTGTAGGATATGCCAGCCGAGGGGTGGGTGGGGGTTGTCTGGGAGTTGTGGTCCCAAAAAGTAACTGTTACAAGCTGCGAAGTACTTGATCCATAGATGTCAGATGGCTATCCTTGGTTCAAAACAAACACAATGTGACTATTTTGGACCATAAATGTCCAGTTTTTATTTTGAGTACACATAATTATTTTCTTTATTCACTCTGACAACACTACTAATGGTTTTACAAACCCTTACCACAGACTTCCATTCATTTCTTTCTTTCCCTAACATGCCCCAGGTATAAGCTTCTTCTCATAAGAAATGGCATCCACTTCCATCATTATTTCTCCAACCACTCTTCCAGTCATCTCTCTGCTCTGTGTTATTTTTTCAAACAGCCCGTTCAGTATTTCAGTTTACATGCACATGTATGTCCTGTGCAAATGTTTTAAAACTGCAAGCATGAAGAATACAGGGTTATGATGTTGTAGTGAGAGACAATTTGACATTAAAATGACAAAAAGCTGATATATAGACAATGCAGATATCTAGACAATTCATAATAGTCATTCATGTAAACATAAATGGTGGGCAGCTTTATTATCTGGAATAGAATTGTGTGATATGTACACATGATGTATGAGCAAGACGTCTAGTGTAAGATATGGATGCAGATTAGAAAGCAAAGTCACTCTGCAAAGTTTTCAAATTCTAGCCCCCTTAGATAAATGTGTATCTAAACAGTTTGTAGACCTAAACCTAGTTGCATTATTCTGTAATGATTGTGATTCTGTAGCATTCACAAGATCTAGTTCTAGCATTCTATAATAACGATCATTTCCCTTTTAATTCAAAACATTAGATTCTTCATTTTTACTGCATATGTTCGTTCCATCACAGCACCCTGGCCATAGAAATAGTTGGACTTAATACCAGAAGCTAAACATCTGACAGCCCCTCCCCCCAAATACTACTACTCAATAAGAAAGTCCACTACATCTATTGCCATCCCTCACTATGTCCCTGATACCCTGACTGACATGGATAGTTCCATGAGAAACAAAAGAGAAGAAGCTATATGGCATGTAAATTACAACCACTATGGATCAAAATAAAATCCAGAGTTCCAGATATCATTTGAAAAAGCCATCCAAGGCTTTTAAATGCATAGTAGTTTCACACATGGCCTGTCATTTGCTCCACTGCTCTGTTTGTTTTTGCTGTACAGTATGTGCTTCTGACCTTTGCTGCTGCAGCTTGGGCGTCCAACTAAGGTTCCCAGACAGTAACCTTTTCACCTGATTTCACTCGGATGACCTCAGAGCCCCCTTCAGCCTGAAAACTCACATCCATGGCATGTAGAAAATGTGCCACCTTGTTTCTGGAATGCCTGTTCAAAGACCTTTACTGCCGTAGATTTGCGAGCTTTAGCCAAATTGGCAATGAAAACAAGGAAATGTGCCAAAAGGGTGAAATAATATAATTGGGGGGAAAATCACAGAGTAACAGATTATTACATGCATTTGTGCGGCATGATGCATACTAAACTGAAGAGAGAGAGAAATGGAGACTGTCACAACGAAGCATGATCCAATAGGAATTCTCAGCCCACCCACCCCCAAGACACGTATAGGTTTCTGTGCTGGCCAATGCAGTATGTCAGGGATCACTGTACGAATACATGCACGCATGCACACCATAATAAAATTAATTGTATACACATTACTAGAAGGTGGATAAAATAATGGCCACAACTTTGTTACAGCAACACAGTAACTTTGTGCAGCCTAAGTCACTGAATCCAACCACAGACGTATCCACCTGTTCACAAATATGACATCCCAGCCTATTGCTAGGTAATAATGGGATGATAGAATATAGGTGCCCCCTGGGGACGAGATCACTCAGAAGACACATGGCCATCTATTGTGAAGATCAAGGCACCCCAGCCAGGCTGGGAACACCCCCACTGGTCCTTATTTCAAGATCCTCCATGAGATAATTGCACCTGGGTAAGGGGTGTATCCTCAGCCTTTCCATTGGATCTGATCCTATGCACTTAACTAGAATTCAAAAACACATTACACAGTGAAGTCATGATGAGAATCAGTTGTTGATGAAACAATCAAAGTATATTTCCGCAATATTTCACGAAATAACCTGCCCAATGTAACAATGAGGGATAGTAGAGTGGGTGAAGTCCAGGCACAGATTGAGCTGGCGAGAAATGGGACCTAAATATATACTTCCCAGGCAGATCACAGCAGGGTCAGAAGACCTTCCCTGAGTGCATAGCCAGAGTGCAACTATGGTGACCACTGGGAAACCACCAGGTCACTATAGAAGCTGTTAGGGAGCTGCTGTGCAATCCCCAGCTGCAGGACTGCAAACTGGGCCTCTGGTAATTTGCTCTGGTAAGCAACCCAGGTCTGCTTCCATAGCTCTCTGGATCATGGATGAATTAAAGTCCATACTGTGAGCCTCTCATTCATATATCTTTTAATGCATGCCAAAGACCCAGTACACGGGTTAAGAATTATTTGCAGCAATGGTCTCAGGGGCCAAACTATAATGTTTCATTGAAAAATTCACTGAAATCCAAACTGAAGGACATGTATACATATTTTAAATAAATAATAATTAATAATTTCAGTCTTATGGCAGGAGTTTCTTTGGTAACACTGGAAATGACTGAAAAGCCCTAAAGGACTTTTACATTCAGCCAGCACCTCTCTCCCCAGTTTTAAATGGTGATTAAAATTATGTGGGTTGGATTAAGTGATTTCCATGTGTCAGTCTTCTCATACACATGCACTTATGCTTAAATATGCTGACAAGAGAACACAGCAGTCCTCAACTCAAGAATACATGTTCAGAAAAGAATTAGTTCCTTTAGTCACTGATGAATAGAACTGGGAAGCAATTGAAGGAAACTTTATGTCTGAAAATCAGGTCTTCTCTGCATTTTAACAACTTCCACAATGAAAGCAGAGGAGAAAAACCAACAACCAGGAAACAACTGAAGGAGTCATTAGAGATTTATCCCAAAAATCAATTTTAATTAAAACAATCTGCCGCAACTGTGTAAATGTTAATAGCAGAGCTGACCCGAGACATTTTGGCTCCCAAGGTAGGAAATCCTCACGGTACCCTTCTTCGCACTGATTAGTGTAAGATATTCCACAAGGAGCTGAATAAGCCTTACTGAAATGGAGAAAAGTCTATGCAGGATTGTATCCCAACAACGTGTGCCCTATAATCCAGATCTCTCAGAGCACTGAAGTAAGGAGGACATCACTTTTTGGATTAGAGACTGGCAAACTTTGGGAGCTGTAGGCTTAAAGAAACCAAAACACTTTTTTGAAGCTGAAAGCGATATCCTATTTTGCTGTGTTTAACAGTGCTGAAGATTTGCAACTGGAGTTATTTGCCCTCAAACTTGCCTTATGTTAGGCCTTGGACCAATCATTATTTTTACTGTTAGAGTTGACAACTGGCCACAGCAAAAGGTCGCAATCCTACACATGGATAATCTGGTTCTATTTCTTTTCTCCCTTAGTTTCCTTCAAGTCGTCTTCATCTGACAAATTTAAATAGAGAGCAACAGATTATTTGGGATGAGGATTACAGTGAAATTTAGTGTCAGCCATCCAAGATTCAAACAGTTTACAATCAAAAATGTTCACACACGTTCACACAATCTGATACTGCATATTTCATTCTAATTAGTCTATTTTTGGAATGAAAGTTAATAAGACCAGTGATCTTCCAGAGGCTAGAGATTTTCCTATGCCTAATTATCCTTTTGTGTTTGGTTCACTAAAATTGCAGACTGCTACAAAATGTGGTGATAGTAGCCAATTTGCATAATCTGAAAAACAAATTTTAGACAAATTTGCAGAGGATAAGACAGTGTCAGAGGCAATGTGTCTCCTAAAAAGTTCCTAATAAAAGTTCCTAGTAAACAGAATGGGGAATGTTCTGTTGCCTTCCTATCTTGCCCGTGAGCTTTTTGGAGGGATTTGATTTTTCTCTATGATAATACACTGGAGAAAATGAACCTTTGGTCTGATCTCACATGGATTTCCTTATATTCACTGTATATGAAATGATTCCACATAACGGTGTTATTAAACCACATGCCAAGTCATTATCTCCCTACCATATTTTTTCAATGAAAATCTACTTTGCCCCTTTAAAAATATTTTAAACTGACAGCAATCCCCATCAGTGCACACTTGAGGTGTATAGTAGGAGTGGAGAGAGTTTGTTTCTGACTTTATCCAAGTATTTCCCAGACAGTTCAGTTCTAACTTGGATAACCAAATCAGATGTTACAGAAGACATATATTCCCTGAGATTATTCTATTTTTACACACACCATATAAACTGAACACATATTGTCTATTTTATTTCCTTTAGATGAATTTCAAGAACTATGGGCATTATTGACTTTCCTTCAATCAATGTCTTCAACATAGAGGGCTTTTTTCTCTCCTTCCAATGGCTACGATAGTTTGGATTTGAGCATTCAGAATGGTCTACTATACAATGCAATGTGGAAGGGAAAGGGGCTAGTGTTTTGGCCCTAAATTTTCAGTTTGTACTTCTATAAAACAATTCCTTTTTTGAAAGAGTATGTCTACTCAGTTGTGTGAAGTTGACAGCCTAACTGAGTATATTAATATTAGCTGTTTCCATGCATAATTTGTCTTATCAAGATATAAACTAGATATCTTTGATTGAAGTTGGTACAAGGTAGCTTATAGGGAACATTGTTTTCGATGTTGTTTATTAAGATGCTGTATACTTATTATATTACGTTGCTATGTTTTTATTGCGTATTGTAAACTGCCCAGAGAGTGGCAACACAAATGGGGCAGTATAAAAATGGAACTAAATGAATGGATGAATAAAATAATATTTATCAATCACTAAAGAAGGCATGCTAAATGGAAGAAATATAGAGGTAAGGAAAAGCACATGCAATGGTGCTGTCTCAAGCATCTTTCAATGCTCGAGACAGCACCACTTCTAAGTATATATTGACTAAACATATTGTCTAGTTTGACCCCAGGAAGGACTTTGTATTTATGGATGTAAAGAATACTTGCTAATTTTTTTGTTACCATTGATTTAGATTTCTGAACTAGAAAAGAGACATCTAATAAGGAATTCTCAAGTCCATGGGATTCCTCACATTCAGGCAACAGTGAGACAAGGAATGGTATCTTTCCTTGTTAAATTGTGCAAACTGATGTATCTCTGCTCACAGTCACTGTCTTTTCCCTTTGAGAAGCAAAGTGCACACACTCACAGCAAGCAAAGAATGATTGCCTGTTTGTTACAAAAGACACAACCACATATCTCATACTTCTAATCCTTAGATGTACATGCAACAAAAGCAAGCATCATCACAATGTGCAAACTGTGTTACTTGCCCTGAAGTATTATTTGTGGTATAGGGTTATTTTGGAAGTTTTTGCTTAATTTATGGAAAGAGCCTTTTTGATTCTCACTCACTTCTTCTCTTGTTGAGAATGCAAAAAAGTATCCTAACCTCTCATAGTTGAGAATACTTTTGCTCTCTCTTCTTTATCCTTGCCTGTAAAGAAGAGACAAGTGAAGATTTACATCCCTTACATCAGGTTAAATGGGATTCCTATTTTGATAAATATAAATAGGAATGCCACCCCAATCATCTCATGATACCAGTTTCTCCTCTTTTTAAACTTTGTCCTACATATATAAGTACAAGTAGCAAACACAGCAAAGCTATCTGCATACATTATTCAATTAACCCAAAAACCCAAGAACACATAAACCCAAGGAAAAAAGAGGATATACAATATGTGTGCAGCTACCTCCCCCAAAGCATGCTTTTAAATTTGGGGCTTCACAATATAGGAATAAGTATGCTCTGAGAGAAAATTACATCCTCATTTAGGTGCCCCACAGCTGACCCAGAGTCTCTCGGTCATGTGCAGCAGACACTCATTGTCAAATCAATAAGCATTAAATCAACCTCATTTTCTACTATTTAAATTAACTATAACCATTTTAATTGCGAATTCATCGCCAGCAAACGGCTTATTGCCTTTTACATTAGAGCCCCGATTTACTTGCATGTCACAGACCATTGAGAATGGTTCTGCACATTCTGGAAAACCCCTCCTGCATTTTGTATAACTTATATAGTAAAAAGAAGACTGCATTTTCTAAAGATTACCTTTTAGCCTCTTTTGCAATTTACTTGTGAACTATGGTGAGTTAATACGAGAGACCTGCAGCCAATACATTGGTTGATAAATATTTATGCACACTTCATTTCCCCACAGTCAATATGCAGTGGGAGGATATGCTTCTCTCCACACCCGAGCTTCCTATCTCCTGGACACAAATGCACATACATACACACGTACATACATACCTGTCTTTCCTTGCTCTCTAAAGCTTCACATCTTTCTCTACACTGCTTCATAGTTTAACAGCAGCAGTAGTCCTGGTATTGTTACAGCTACCATAGTGCCATGGCCATGCTGCTGACTTCCTACCCTGTTTCCCCAAAAATAAGACAGGGTCTTATATTAATTTTTGCTCCAAAAAACACATTAGGGCTTATTTTCAGGGGATTTTTTATTTTTTTCATGTACAACAATCTACGTTTATTCAAATATGGTCATGTCATCTTCTTCTGGTTGCTGCACAATGGTGGAGGGCGGGGTTTCACTTAACTAGGGCTTATTTTTGGGGTAGGGCTTATATTATGAGCATCCTGCAAAATCATACTAGGACTTATTTTCAGGTTAGGTCTTATTTTAGGGGAAACAGGGTAGTCTATTTAAAAACACATTTCAGTTGTGACAGCCAGAACGTCTCTCTGAAGTTGAATTCATCAGAAGGCAATGAGCAGAAGGTCAAAACAAGACAGGTTGGAATCATCTGGCAACAAGTTTAGCAATTTCCTTAGCGATGCTCAGTGCTGCTCTTGAAGGCAACACTGCAGTTGGGGTACACTCAGGCTCGCACACTCTCCATCAACAGAGATCTTATGATGACGGATGGGATGGGACTCTATGCTTAGTGATCTTCAAGCGTGGATGCATGGAAAGCACAGTGCAGTAATCATTGCCAAAGCATGGTCAAACACAACATGTCTGCAGCTCTGCATAAAGGAGCAGAGTCTACACAAAAGATTCAGCTAGCGGAACACTACAACACAGTCTCTGCTACTACCCACTTACCAGATGCAAGGCAGACTCTGGGATCCAAACTCTTAAAAAAATGTTACCTCCATCACAGGCATGAAAGAGCCATCCAGAGCACTGAGATTCAGCACCACCAACATGGCAAGATTTGGTTTCAGCTATTTAAATTCACCTTGACTACTACACACTCTAAGATCTGGGTTAGAACTGAGACGGTGTTAATGATTAGTCAGTAGCATTGAATATTGATCATGTTTTTGCCTGAGCTTGAAATAATTTATCCCAGTGACTAGATATTTAACTGGACCAAGCCCTGCAGAAAACAACACAAACCAATTAGCAGGATGTTTAGATAAGTTTGCCAGTACTATAGCCACAGCTGTATCTTAGTGTTACAGCATAACTCTGTATGTAAACAGTCCTAATTTTAGTCTCTACACCTCCAGTTAAAACAGAGATGCATGTCTTTTTGGCCCCAGAAGCTTTATTCAGTGTTGTGGGGGGTGGGGGGAAGGGCACACACACAAACACCCATGCACATTCACACCCACCCACACCATGCTTCAATTCCACAATAATCTTCACTAAGGAGGCAAAAAGCAATCTTGCATATCAGAAATTGTTCCCCCCACTCTCTGCACAGCTGACCAGGATAGGTGGATAAGGTGGAAAGTGATAGGAAAAAACATTGCTTTAGACACCTAAGAGCCTCTGCCAGATTAGGCAATGCTGGATTAGATGACCTGTAAGGTCTCACCATTATAAAACAGCTTCTTGATGCTCCATCCCAACCTTCAGTCAGAGGTTCCTTATTCTTTAACCCTGAGTCCTCACCAGGAACCACGTTAAATACTGTAGTTTAACAATGCCCAATTACCAAATGATAACTGGCTTGTTATAGGAATGGAGGCTCACTCCACAACTTGGGGGTGGCGTATCTTCGACTCCAATCATGAGCCAACCCCATCTATTAGTTAAAGCAGAGATAGGAAATATCTGCAGATCTCAGATCTGGGAGCTAATCTCATCTCCCAAATCCCACTGGAGAGCATTCTTCCTCTTGATGGTGCAAACACATCTGGAAGTGGCTTTTTAAAAACATGTTTTTTACCTAACAAGTCATGTGAGGGATCATACGCCTTATTTTACAAGAGAATCATGCTTTCTAGACCATGGCTGCCTTGCAGAAGTGTGCAAAAGCAAAAGTTCCATTGTGACATCAACAAGATTCATCAGTAGCAGAACTTCCAGACGTAGCAAAATAAACAAGCAAACAAACAAATGCCTGGTGGCCTTTGGCAGCCCATTGGGTATGTGTTGACCACCCTGAGTTAAAGGATAAGGTAAAGGTAAAGGTTCCCCTTGACATTTAGTCCAGTCGTGTCCGACTCTAGGGCGCGGTGCTCATCCCCGTTTCCAAGCCATAGAGCCAGCGTTTGTCCGTAGACAGTTTCTGTGGTCACGTGGCCAGCGTGACTAGACACGGAACGCCGTTACCTTCCCACCGTGGTGGTACCTATTTATCTACTCGCATTTGCATGCTTTCGAACTGCTATGTTGGCAGGAGCTGGGACAAGCGACGGGAGCTCACTCCGTCACATGGATTCGATCTTACGACTGCTGGTCTTCTGACATGCAGCACAGAGGCTTCTGCGGTTTAACCTGCAGCGTCACCACGTCCCTTTGAGTTAAAGGATACCTGCTAATAATAGAGTTCTAGCAGCACAGCTCAAAAGATAGGGACAGATAGGCAACAGTTCCCAAGTTCTACTCGCATGTTTGCAGGACCAGTGTTGCAATATGGATTTGAAAACTGCAGATTCAATTCTTGAGCAACTAACTGTTTCTCTAAGGGAGGGCCGACAGTCCTGTAACGGAGCAAAAGAGTGTTATGCAGGTCCCAGGTTAAATTCTTGATGTATTCAATTAAAAATATCCAGTAACAGGTCATGTGAGACTGTCTTCCTAGAGCAGGGTTCCCAGCCTTGGGTCCCCAGATGTTCTTGGATTGCAACTCCCAGAAATCCTGGCCAGCACAGCTAGTGGTGAAAGTTTCTGGGAGTTTTAGAATCATAGAATCATTGAGTTGGAAGAGGCCTATAAGGCCAACCCACTGCTCAATGAACATCTGAGGAATCAAGGTTGGGAACCACTGTCCTAGAATATGCAAGTTGCAACAGCAATACAAAAGAAACAAAAACCCAAGCAATTATAAGACACTTCCTAGGGCTAATACTGCTTTCCCTTAGATAATGCCTGGTAAAAAACGTTGTGTCTCAGAATGTACACGAAGTGCCACACACAGCTGAGAAGTATAGCCAACCACTAAATACCTGTGGCTATCAAATAAATATCATCTAGGTTAGTGGTTTTATTGTTTACAGGGAGACTTGTGCTCTGACATCTTTCCTTTTTATATAATATATACAATAACAATAACAATCATAAATTGGATGGTTACATTTTATATTACAGAAAGCCCAAGGCATTAGCAAGAAGAAATAGCCCACAAAATCAGACACTAACACTGAGGAAAGGGAGATGGGCCATGGGGAAGGGAGAAGAGAAGGAGAAAAGTAAAAGATATAGAATCATTTCTTTATCTGAAGATCAGAACACTAATCAACATTATTGGAATAGCCGCACTCTCCAACATCATAACCAAGTAGGAAGTTCTCAAGGGAAAGCCCAGTGAAATAAAGGTGAAGCTGTCTATGTATCTGTGTTTTGACACAACCTCCTTTAATTTCAGTTTAAAACCTTTTACTGAAGAATGTTTTAAAAAATCAAATCCTGCTCACAGGCACAAGATCATACTTCTGTACTCCATGCAAATTATTCCAAAACAACATCACCCACAGCATCTGTCTTGACTTGCAAATTAATGTTAACTCTTCTAACATTTATTCTGGTATGGCTCATTGGCTTGCTTTTTCAAGGAACAGCCCATGGGTAACAGAGTGAGACATCTTTAAAAATTCCTGTTGTTGTCTCAGTATTTTTTAATGGAATGCCAAGTCTCCTGCTATAAAGGTATGAAGAAAGATAGGGCTAAGCTGTGGGTCAGCTACAGTGACTTAAATGGTGCTCAAACTCATGCAGAGAAAACATTTAAGGGTGGACAGGAGTTGTTTGATTTACATTCAGCTAAGTTTCTCTCTTGCAGGCTGTAAGCTTTTGACTCAAACTTTTAACTAGATGCAGCCTTCTATCACTCCTATCTAGCCATATACAACATACCGCTTTTTCTTATACAGTGCTCTTGTTGGGATTTCATTTTTGGAAATGGATGTGGAACCAGACTTGGTTTTATCTGGACTAGTTATCCAAAAAATTTCATCTTTCTCCTTAAAAGGATTTGAAATGTGATGATGGAATACTGTTTCTCAGCTGCTCAAGAATTTCTCGGTGGAGTTCAAGCACTGATATTCTTTAACACATACATGACACCACTAATGGAGATTACTCATTACTTTGGAGTTTGGTGTCATCAATATGCCATTGTATCTCTCATTAACCCACTCATATTCATTAACCAAGCAACCAGAGGCAGCCAAAACAGACGCTGTCTGGAGGCCATGGTCACATGGCTGAAGGTCAACAAACTGAAGCTAAATGGGACAAGGCAGAGGTCAGGTTTGGCTCTAACTTTTTCCTTCAACTGGATTCAACCTGTCCCTCTAATATAAGAAGCATCAGTATAATTGTATATTTTGAAGTGTGGGCACTCATCAGGACAGTCCTCATCATATCCACACACACCCCAATAAAATACCACCACCACCCAAATGCAGGTAACAGCACTGTTCCATCTCAAAATATCAATTACAGCAGTATCTATTTCCACTGCTATAAAATTACATTTGTAAAGCTAATTGCCCATTCCAGAATAAGCCACTCCAAAATATTTTGTATTAGAAGAGGAATATGTCAAATATATTGTTCCTGGGACAATTCATGCATACATTTAGCTACTGCTAAGGACTGTGGCTAAGCTCAGAAGGAACAGAGAAACCATTGGAGGAGACTAATGTCAATCTTCCCAGTAATCAAGTCCCAGCACTTTGACCCCAAAAGTCTCAGCTCTACTACATCACTAATGTGAAGCAGTGTTAGCAAAAAAAACAATATAGTCTCCGGGCACCCTTTCTTTGTAAAACCACCACAAGCCCCCTTTACTTCAAGAATAGAAGGTCAAATGGTTTTTCGACAAAGCAGCATCAGGGCAAGACAAGCCCATGCAACCCACTCCTCTTTCACCCTTTATCAGAATCATATATGTTGCTTCATTTGTACAACATTCTCATGTCACCTGACTACATGCCATGACTGGCTCAGCTCTTGAACATATAAGGTAACAAAGGCATTTGGTCATGTGTAATATGTGTGTGTTTATATTTACTAATTTATTAAACTTTTAAATACACATACATAAACAAATATCTCCTTCAACCCAAAGCAGCTCACAATGTAACAACTAAGTATAGAGCAGAACTAAATTCTTACAATCTTTTACCACCATCTTGTTGATAAAGTCCTGAGATCACCTCAAATATATAAATTTATTATTAATGTTCTATACTATTCTGGAATTGTAATATCTCTATGTTCTTTATTAACATGAACAAATGGATACTATCTTAAAAACACTTCACTTTCTCCTTGTCCATTAAAATAGCGTAGAACAGTTTTTCCATAATGGCTGTTAAAAAACTTTTTAAAAGCAAGCTAGCAAGCGGAATTAAGAGTTCAAACCAAGAATACATGCTGAAAAGAAATGATATGATAAATCCTGGGCAAATAAACTTCTGGCTTACTTGATGAGGTTTTGCATTTCTGTGTGGGTTTTTAAAAGACACATGCAGACAATGTAAAGCTTTGATCAGTCCATTCACTGTCTTTCTAAGCTCTACCAGCATTATAATACTGGCTGCACCTTAACTATGCGCTGAAGGCGAAAAGGAACTCAAATGTTAATTTCAATAAAATTAACTTAGCTTGTTGGTTTCATTGCAATGTAATTTTAGCCCAGTACCCTGAGGGAGAACCTGAGCTGCTGTCATAAAAGGCTCCACGGTCTCAGATTGGTTGCTTTGTTCACTCAGCTTCTCGGTTCTGTCGCCTGAAGGTGAGCTGCTCTCCAGAAACCCTATTCCATAAATTGGAATTGTTGCAGACCACTATATAGATACATTTATACAATCTAGCTATTTTCTTTTCTACAATATTTCATGTAAGCTGTTACAATAACAAAAAGAAAAGAAAAAAAACGCTGCCACAAGGCATCCTACTTGGTTGTCTGACTCCTGTCTCTGCTCTCTTTAAAACACATGGTCAAGTAGTTAGGTAAAGAGATTGTGCAGGGGAGCACCCCTGCTAAAGAATCACTGGGTAAAATCTGGCAAAGTCAAGTGCTTTTTGTCTCATCCCATCCATCCCCCATCTCTCTCACACACATTTAGTTTTCATTCTATAAAAGAATGTAAAGCACTTTGCACATTAATAGTGTTCCAGCATATGTTACTGTGTAGGTATTTCAAGAGTAACAAGACAGAGGGCTGAAATGGGTTACAGACAACTTCTCATTAGAAGAAGAAAACCCTTAAGTTATCAGTGGGAGATCTACAGAGGTCCATACATGCCCACACCTGGACCTTAAAGGGTCACACTTGGTTCAACAATCATATAGAAAAAAAATTCTTTCCAAAACAGGTGTTTTTTTAAAAAAACTGAAAAAGCCCCCTTCCACTCCCTAGTGGCCAATTCTTCCATTTATAACAGGTTGCCTTGAGAACATGCCAAAATTCCTCCTCAGTCCCCCTAAAGAGAACAAGGCTTAAGGATTCATTGTATGTGACTTCAAATTAGCAGCTGATTCTGGACTTTTAAAATTAATTTACTTTATTTTGCAGGTGATCTTCAGGACTTAAGCACAGGACTCATTGTGAATCTAGTTTCTCAAAATCTCTATCACCAGTCTGCATGTCTCTGCAACACTAACTGGCTGCCAGTTCTAACAATGGGTTATCTATAATGTGTGTTTCTGTCCTTAGGATCTTTCCAAACAGATGAGCCCTAGTGCTACCTATCACAGATATTGTGTATATATTCTGTCTTTGGTCTTTTACAACTTATTTTTTGTAGTAAGGAAAAATATGAAAGAATCAATGGAGGGTCACAAACAGTAGACAACAAGGCCATGGAACAGCCAGGATGTTAACAGAATAAAAAGTCTTTAACAGCTTGTTTGGTAAGTCTCCAAACCACTTGTCTTCCCATATGCTGTGGTGCAGTTGTGCATTTCCAGCTCTGATTGAACTCTTCCTAATCCTACCTAAAGATACAGATGTTGTTTTCCATCACTCAGTGACTAAATCTCATAGCCACAACCCAATACTGTATAATGGAAATCAACTTGGCAGCTTGGGCTTCGACCTCTTAACACCAGGCTGCCCTGTGGCAGAGGCTGAGATACATCAGGGCAGAAGGAGTTGCATGGGTTGGATATGTGGGCTTAATGGTGTTTCTGTTGTCACTAGGATTCTAAATAAATTCAGCAAAATTTACTGAATTTTAAGAAGCATCACATTTCAATTAGGAAGTACATAGCCTGTATGACTGCTGTAACATGACTCCGTACCTCCTTAGACATACTCAGTCATGTCTGATTTTGGAAACTGTGGCTGCTCACTACTGCTACTGTACATGGGATTGTACAGGCTGTAACTCAATGGCAAATCCCATGCCATGCATGCAGAAAAACTAATATTCAATCCCAGTATCTCCAAGTAGGTCTAGGAAAAAATCTTGCCTAAAACCCTGAAGAGCCAGTTCATTAAATGGATTGATGTCTGACAATAGAGGCCTAAATGGAACAATGGTTTGATTAGGGGAAAAAATTTATATTCCTGTATTGAGTCACTAAATTTAACACAAGAAACTATGACAACACACATAGCTACTGCCAAAACTAACAGCTTTACATTTCCTCTACTTCTGTACTGCCAGTTTCCTACTCTTGGCTACTCGGCTGTCACAGAAAAAAGGTAACTCACAATGCATGGTCCATTATCACTGAATGTTGTCAAGGAACAAGGGAAAACAAGACACAAGGCTGATGCTTTTGGTGCCAGTCATGTTCCTGCCACCTTGACACATAATCAAATAAATTTTTGTCTAAATCATTTGTAAAAACGAATGTGAAAACATATTTTTCACAGAATGTTTATTTAAATTACAGACGTTTCTTCTCCACTACCATCTAAGGATACAAGACTAGGAAACTGGTAAGTTGAGAAAATGTAAAGCTGCCATCCCCACTACCAATAATTATCATAAATTAAAATAAATACTGAAGTATTAAAAAGTCAAATGCAATTTACATGTGAAACCTTCCATTCAGCTGGTGATAAAATCACAATAGGAATAAGGTGTATCTAGACACTTGAACTCTGAAAAAAGCTAAATGTGTTCCAGAAATGAGATATAGACAGGGGGGAATGGGTACAGAGGTCATGATATATGGTTATGAATGAAGCAGATAGACGGCGATTTCCTCCCTCCCTTTCTTAAAATACAAAAGCATGTACTCACCCGATTAAATAGATTGCACTAAGTTCAGGACACTCCAAAGGAAGCACTTCTTCATGTAACACATAGTTAACACATGGAATTCATTAATATAAGATGAGGTGATGACCCCTAGTTTGATGGTTTAAGAAATAATTTGACAAATTCACAAATGATAGGCCCAGCAACCACTATTACACATGACACCTAAACAGAGCTTTGATGTAGAGTGGTATCATTTCCTTTTTATTTCTGATGTTTATATTTAACTGTTGTTCTTTATGTAGCCAAAAAAGCACCATCCATAGAAGAAGGTACCAAGAGGTTTAGGATTCAAGGTTTGCCAAATACAAAAGAAACCAAATGAAGTGGACTCCAGAAGCTGCAGTAACATTTGCTTACGCTTTGATACAGAAAACCCCAGAAAAACAACAACAGTGGAATGAGGAACAAAGTCGAGTACCGTGGGAAAGTATGTGGCTGCCTGACTGTAACAATGAATAGAACACTTTGCACTACAATATTTTGTTGCTGGTTCCACCTGTTTGTCTGAATAAACAATTTAGGGCCAAGATATTGGAAAGATTATGTACTCCCATATATACTTGCCTATAGGTTAGAACAGTCTTTGTGCGACTGATTAGGGACTCCATCACCAAAAGAGAGGCCTGTTTGGTAGGAAAGAGAGGCAGGACCCTTTCCATGGCAACATTCTTAGTATAATTCCTATCCAAAAGCAGTGAGATTCACTTCATCCCTGACAGTGTTTAGGCAGGCAGTACCTTATTTACTTATCTGACTATATCCCACCTTTATTCCCAAAACTGGGACCCAAAGCAGCTTAAGATACGATTTTTAAAAGTACAGTTACTCAATATTTAATTTTTTTTGTTCGTTTGTTTCCCTTTTTGTTTTGTAAACACACAGTAGGGAGGGCTACGTAGGACAAAAAAGTGATAAAGAAAGTTAGGTTACCTACCTGTAACCATGGTTCTTGTAGTGGTTCTCTGTGAATTCACACAAATGGGTTTATCCTGCGCCTGCGCAGGACGTTCGGAACTTTCTAGAGCTTAGAAAAAGCCAGACAATTAGTCTCCCCCCCCCGAGGGTATATAGGCTCCGCCTCCTCCACCTTCCTTAGTTCCCCTATGTCCGCCGTTACTAGAGAGTAGGTATAGTGACCTGTTATCGTGACGGACAGCGGGGAGGAAGGGAGGGATGTGTGAATTCACAGAGAACCACTACAAGAACCATGGTTACAGGTAGGTAACCTAACTTTCTTTGTAGTGGACTCTGTGAATGCACACAAATGGGTGATTAGCAAGCTGACTCACCGGATGGAGGGCCGTCACGGTATCAGGGATGACAGTATCGCCCTTCCAAAGGCAGCATCATTTTTCGCTCTGACATCGAGGCGGTAGTGCTTCGCGAACGTCAGAGGATTGGACCAAGTAGCCGCTTTACAGATGTTTTGAATATGAACACCGCGATGAAGAGCGGTGGACGTAGATATGGCTCTGGTGGAGTGAGCCTTAAGCTGGTCCGGCACCGGTTTGTTTGCAAGCTGGTAAGCCATTTGTATGGATTGCACGATCCATCTCGATATTGTCTGAGAGGATGCAGGAGCACCCTTGTTATGTCCATGGTAGCACACAAAGAGACGAAAAGAGCGTCTGAAGTGCTTGGTTCTATCCAAGTAGAAGGCAATAGCCCGCCTGACGTCCAGAGTATGGAGCTTGCGCTCGATTGGAGTGGACGGCGATGGAAAAAATGTAGGAAGTATCAGCAGTTGATTCAAGTGGAAGTCTGATACAACCTTGGGAAGAAATGAGACATCCAAGTACAGAGTAACCTTATCGGGATGCATTTGTAGGTATGGAGGGTCAGACCTAAGAGCTGACAGTTCACTAGCCCTTTTGGCAGAGGTTATGGCCACTAAAAAGGAAGTCTTGAGAGAAAGCAATTTCTCATTACAGGTTGCCATGGGTTCAAATGGAGGCTTGGTAAGCGCATCCAGGACAAGTGGAAGCGACCATTGAGGTACAATGGGTGAAGAGGGCGGCCTGATGTTCTGCAGGCCCTTAAGGAATCTTTTAACCGTGAGGTGGGAGAACAGTCTGGCGGAGCTAGAGTGAGATGGCTGATGAGCAACGATCGCGGAGATATATACTTTAATGGTGGAGTGCGCGAGTCCGAGATTGAACAGATGCAGTATGAAGGTAAGTAAGGTTGAGAGTGTAACTGGGACTGATTGGAGTCCCTTGGACTGAACGAATTTCGTAAAAGATTTCCATTTGTTACGGTATAGGCGAAAGGTCGACGGCTTTCGAGAGCGGTCTAGGATCGCACGGAATTCGGGGTTATCCTCCACGCCGTCAGGTGAAGAGATCGGACATCTGGATGGAGAAGGGCCCCGTCGTTCTGGGATAGCAAGGACGGTATTAGAGGTAAGTGGAATATTTCCTCCGTTATTCCTTGAAGGTGGGCAAACCAGGGTTGCCGCGGCCACCACGGAGCGATGAGAATTGCGTCCGCTCGGTACTGAATGATCCGGACTATTGTCCTGAGGAGCATTGGTATGGGAGGAAACAGATAAGTGAGTTCTCCGGACCACGGGATGAGGAAAGCGTCTCCGAGTGACGCGGTGTCCCTGCCCGCTCGTGAGCAGAACTTGCGGCATTTGGCGTTGCGGTGAGATGCAAAGAGGTCTATGGTGGGTTGACCCCATCGTCGGCATAGGTCTTGAAAAATCGTCTCGTCTAGGGACCATTCGTGCGTCCTGGTACGGAGCCGGCTGAGGTGGTCCGCTAGATAGTTGTCCTCTGAAGCAATATGAATCGCTTGTGGAAAAATGCGATGGGTACGGCACCAGTCCCAAAATCGCATGGTAAGATGGAGAAGCGGTAGGGATCGAGTCCCACCTTGTCGGTTGACATAGTGCATAGCTGTGGTATTGTCGGTGACAAGCTGCACAGATTGTCCCTTTATACGCGGAAGAAAGGCTCGGAAAGCCTTCATGATGGCGAGCAATTCGAGCTGGTTTATATGGAGAGACCTTTCTCTCGGTGTCCATAAGCCGTGAATCCTGAGCTCTTGGCAGTGGGCGCCCCAGCCAGAAGGGCTTGCGTCGGTCGTGACCTGTATGGACAGGAAGGGAGGTTGGAAGGGTTTCCCTTCGGACAAGTTGCGCGGAATCGTCCACCAGATGAGACGTTTCGCTACATGTGACGGGACCTGCAACTTTTTCCGTGGGGAGTCCGTTAAAGGATCGAACTCGCCCAGGAACCAGGACTGGAGCAGACGCATTTCGAGCTTGGCATGAAGGACGACTGCCGTCGTGGATGACATGAGGCCCAGTAGATGCTGAACGTCGAAAGCGGTGACAGTAGCCAGAGGTGGAAACCGTCGTATTGCGTCTCGAATCTTTTGGATTCTTTGATAGGGCAGGAATGCCCGTGCTCGGGTCGCGTCTAGCGTTGCTCCTATGTAATTGACCAGCTGGGATGGTACCAAAAGAGATTTTTCCTGATTGATCACTAGACCTAGCTTGTTTAAGGTCGCGAGAGTGGTAGTTGTAGCAGCGACGGCTTCGTGGTAGGATGATGCTACCAGAAGCCAATCGTCGATATAAGGGAAGAGTTTTATTCCCTTGGTGCGAAGGTGAGCCACTACAGGGGCCATGCACTTGGTAAATGTCCGAGGGGCCGTGGAGAGCCCAAATGGAAGGGCAGCAAACTGGTAGGTTGTGCGGTGGAACCGGAACCGTAGATACCGTTGATGAGAAGGGTGAATGGAGACGTGAAAATAAGCGTCTTTGAGGTCGATGGTGACGAACCAACTTCCCTGTGAGAGAAGAGGAAGAATGGAGTCGAGTGTTAACATTCGAAACTTCCTGTAAATGATAAACTGATTGAGTTCTCTGAGGTCCATGATGGGCCTGATACCTCCATCCTTTTTAGGGACAGCAAAGTACCGTGAGAAGAAACCCCCATGTAGATCAGCATGTGGGGTCTTGACAATCGCCCCCTTGTTTAGGAGGGATGAAATTTCCTCCTGTAGAGCCACCGAGAAGGGGGTGGTCTTAGGAATATTCGATGGAGGAAGTTGGAAGAATTCTATTGAATAACCCTTCTCAATAATGGATAGGACCCATTTGTCAGTCGTAATATGTTTCCATTCAGAGAGAAATGGAAAGAGTCTAGTCCGGTAAGAGGAGTAGTTAGTTGTATTGCTTACCCCTGCGCTGAGGTTTACGAAAGGACTGCTTGTGTCCTTGGTATTGTTGCTGCTTGAAAGTCGAAGGGTTGGACTGAGATGACTGGAAGGTCCTATCATGTTGCTGCTGTCTACCATACCGAAATGGTTGGTACTGGGAAGATGCTTGGTAAGCAGGTTTTTTGTAAGTAGGTCTCTGATACCGATACGGTTGGTATGGTATGTAGGACTTCGCGGTCTTCCGCATTTTATGGATGTTTTCCATAATATCATCAGTTTTGGAATTAAAGAGGCCATCCGCATCAAAGGGAAGATCCTCGATTTTGGTCTTTGTATCGTCCAGTATGTTAGCCGCTCCGAGCCAGGCATGGCGACGGACTGCTACTGCTGTAAGCATGGATTTGGACGCAATTTCAGCTGTATGCTTTGCTGCTACTCGCTGCTGTCTTGTAAGGGTGTTAGCCTCCTCGTAGACGTTGAGGAGTTCGGTCTTGGATGGCTCAGGAAGGTTTTGTAAAACAGGGATAATTTTATCCCATAGGTGCTTTAGATAAGCACCCATCGCGGCTTGGTAGTTCGAAATCTTAATCAGTAGAGCCGCAAGGGAATAAAGTTTTTTGCCCAGGGCGTCATTTTTTCTGCCGTCTTTGTTGACAGGTGTAACAGAGGACCTACTGCGGGATCTATACTGGGTAGCCTCGACCACAATAGAATTAGGCATAGGGTGCTTGGTCAGGAAATCCGAGTCGGAACCGTGGGTCTTGTAATGGTGGTCGATTTTTCTAGGGATTTGGAGAGTCGCAGGCGACTTATCCCACGAAGCCTTTACCAAGTCAAGAAGTGCTGGAATGAGGCTAAGACTGGGAGGAGATGACTTGTCCTGTTCCATATCGTGGAAGACAAGGTCTGTTTGTTGCTCAGGAAGTTGCGCATCTAGGTGTAAAATCTTAGCCATGCGCAATATAAGTTGAGCATAAGACGAGTAGTCTTCCAATGGGTATTGAGAAGAAGTACTCGGAGCACCACCATCAGGTACATCAGATTCCGAAGAAGCTGAAGAATTGTCATGGGACGATTCAGACACCAATGAGGAGGGACGGTGCGATATTGGTACCGTGTCTCTCGGTATTGGTTCGGCATCAGAGTGTACCGAAGGAGAGAAAGGGTCTGTATCATGGCCCTCTGGACCAGAGTACATCGTCGCAGTCTGTACCGTAGATCGCCCTGCGGGACGTTTAGACCGTTTTAGAGGCGCAGAAGGTGCCATCGGTGTCTTCCTCTTGCGGGAAGTAGCAATTTGGGGTGTAGGAACATGCCCCTGTTGCTGCTGTAGATTCTCAGGAGTTGGGACCGAAGAAGGGTACCAAGCTGAGGAGGGGTAAGCCTGTCCCCTGAAGTCAGGCGGATAACCGTATCCTTGATATGGGTAGGGCTGGTATGGACCGAAAAAAGGAGGACCATACTGTGCCGGCATTTGAGGACGGTATTGGTCCGCAGGATGTTGAGGTTGGTATGGAGAGGTATGCTTACGCTTCTCCTTCCGCTTTCTAGGAGTGCGAGACGGCAGCTCCTGTTCTGAATGCGAGTCAGTATCAGCCCGCCCGGAAGATCTCGGGCTAGTATGGGCAATGGCCGCGCTGGGAAAAAACTCAGCCGCAAAATGGCCTGACGACGGAGACATGCTCATGATATCGTGAGCAGCCTGGGCTGGAGGAATGATCCGCTCCTCCATATCCGATTGCCCAATGTCGTCTCTAGAAGACTCCTCGAGTAATATAGGAGGCGCAGGAAGAGACAAAGTTGACGATTTGGGTGGTTTTGCCACTTTCTGAGATTTCGTTTTGTCATTCTTTTTCTTTGAAGGTACAGCCGACCTGGAAGCCTTGGTGGACGCTGGCTTAGGCGGTCTAGAGGAGTCCTTCTGCTTAGAAGACGCAGAACCCAAGGTAGGCTGCGGAGAATCAAAGGCAGTGGCGCCTGCTTTAGGTGTCTCCACACGAGGAGGGTTCGGGGAGGTGGTAAGAGGAACCTCCATAGCAGGCTTGAGGGTTCTTTCGTAGAGAAAGGCCCGAAGGCGTTGAGACCGCAGTTTAAGAGCTTGTTTGGAAAAACTTTTACAAGCGGCACACGCCTGAATAAGGTGGGATTCCCCCAAACAAAATAAGCACTTATCGTGCTGATCCGTTAGCGGAATTTTCCGAAAACAAACGGAGCACTGTTTGAAGCCCCGAGAGGCCATAAAAAATAAATAATAAAAAAAAGGGGGGAATCCAGGGGGGAAGGGGAGAGGGAAGACGCAGAACGAGGAAAAAACTTAAATGAGAAGGCAGTTCTGGCGTCTTAAAAGAAGAAAAGAAGAAAACTGCAAGGTAAATAGAAGGAATACTTTCCTTAGCACGCTCTAGTGTTCCTACGTCCTACCCTAACGGCGGAAAAAGAGGAACTAAGGAAGGTGGAGGAGGCGGAGCCTATATACCCTCGGGGGGGGGAGACTAATTGTCTGGCTTTTTCTAAGCTCTAGAAAGTTCCGAACGTCCTGCGCAGGCGCAGGATAAACCCATTTGTGTGCATTCACAGAGTCCACTACAAAGAACCATAGGACTTGTAGAGAAGAGATTGAATTGCATTTGAAGAGACTCTCTCCACATGCTTTTATAAATAAGTTAAATGAATAAATATCATATCCTGAAGTTACAAAATGGGCAGCCCATAATCTTCACACTCAGCTTGCAAATGTCCAGAAGAAGCAGCTAGCTGGCAACCACTGCAAAGAGAACACCATACTAGGTAGACCTTTGGTGGTACATTTCTTACGTTCCGATTGCCTGTAGTGCTTCAAAGACTCATGAAACCTATATGACTTAAGGTAATACCAGATTAAAAAAGAATGTATCCACCATAAGGATGTAATTTTCAGGTCTCTCAGTTATAAACCTGTCCCCATCACTACAGTACCAAAGAGGCTTTCACAGCTTAAAAAAAAGCACATATACATCACACATACACTTAATATACACACATATATCAGCCTTATATGGCTGAAAGGGGAGAGAAGGATAACTAGCTCTCTTAACTATATTGGATATCTGCTATTCTTTTACACCAGCGAATGCTCTGTATCCCTTAGCAACGAACAGAGAATTGGCAACCAACTGACCTTATCAGAGTTTCAATTAGAATCACAAGAGCCTGCTGTAAAAACACATAGTAGCAGAACATAACCACTTTCAGAACCTTAATTGAAAGAGAATGTGCTAGACTGCCAGGCCAAAAAGGGAGGGGTGGTGGGAAATTCCCTCAGCTCTCTCCTAAACTTGGAAATTGTCCATTCTCCTTAAAGACCTAGCAAAAGAAGTCATGTTTGCACAGACAGATCTTCAGAGTCCCTTCAGGAATTTAAATAATAAAGTTAACTCTAAATGGCCAGCATTTTTTGTTGAAGATTCCCAGTGCAATAATAGCCATTGTGAAGCTCTGGGTAGTTTTTCCATGAACAACAGCTTAGCATATGAGTGAAATCTCTTGCAGAATTTGGCTTCATGACAACATTTTCTATCACATTACTAACCTTTGAGATGGCAAGGATAGGAGGTGCTTCAGACCCACATTTGTGGTGTCACCAAGTGATTTCTCTGTTCCTCCACTAGGCCTTTGGGATAAGATAAAAGTTGCAACATAAATCATTTGGGAATAAAAATTTAAGTGAAATCCCTGTCAGCTAGATTACTGAATTATAAGAATGGGTTGGATCATTCCCCATAATACACATATTCAGATATAACAGTAAACTGTGGTTTAGCACTACAAGAATGAGTCAAAACAAATGCTCCTCCCTCTTCCTCCAATCTGGGTCCTCTTATTTCCTCTTTAAATTAACCCTATTGTTCAAACAACATAAACTGTGGTTAAACTGTGGCTATGATTTTTCCAGCTTTTGGATTCTAGTTTATAAGGACTATTAGTTTGACTGAACCATGGCTAAGGGAGATAAACCACAATTTAAGGTTTGGATAACAGAACAACATGTGGTTAATATGTAGTCTTAAACAAGCTTCCGATCTCTTTGTAGACACAAAGAAGAGCCTTGTGGTGCAATGATTAAACTACAGTGCTGCAGTCAAGACTCTGCTCATGACATGAGTTCAATCCTGATGGGCTCAGGTAGCTGTCTCAAGAATGACTCAGCTTTCTATCCTTCCAAGGTTGGTAAATTGAGTACCCAACTCTCGGGGGAGGTGGGGAAAGCAATGTGTAGCCTGAATAATTAAATTGTATATTGGACAGAGAGTGCTTTAAGCACTATGGGGTGGTATATAACCAGCACACATTGCATTGGTTTTTTTGAAGGAGGAAAGGGGAATGGGAAGTATGTGAGCACAAGATTCACTGAGGTCATAATACTATTTGTGAATACAACTGTCAGCCACATTTTCACAAATGAAAAAGAAGCCAGAACTGGTGAGATATTTTTGCTTATTCATCATGAGGAAACAGGCAGAGCTCCTTCTCCAAGTGGGAGAAGCTTAAATTACCAGAAACCAATAATGAAGCAAAAGTTAAGTGCTGCATCCAAACATGGATTCTGAATTGCACTCTTCTAAAATCAGTTAGGATCCAGAAACTGTTAACCAGCCCTCCTTTCCAACTCAGACCTGTTAGAAAAGAAACAAGTTCTCTATTACTGTTTAGTTCTTGATTACTCAGTGTGGTAATCTCAGAAAGAGAAAGTGTGTGGGATGCATTTGGTAGCCCATAAAACTATTTCCCCCTTCACGGATTGCTGCCTTGTCGTGGCGAAGGGGCTTGTGTAATTCAGAGAAGCTATGGGCTATGCCGTGCAGGGACACCCAAGACGGACAGGTCATAGTGGAGAGTTCTGACTAAATGTGATCCACCTGGAGCAGGAACTGGCAAGCCACTCCAGTATCTTTGCCAAGAAAACTCCATGGACAGAAACAAAAGGCTAAAAGATATGATGCTGGAAGATGAGCCCCTCAGGTCGGAAGGCGTCCAACATGCTACTGAGGAAGAGCGGAGGACAAGTACAAGTAGCTTCAGAGCTAATGAAGTGGTTGGGCCAAAGCCAAAAGGACGCTCAGCTGTGGACGTGTGTGGAAGTGAAAGGAAAGTCCGATGCTGCAAAGAAAAATACTGAATAGGAACCTGGAATGTAAGATCTATTAACCTTGGTAAGCTGGATGTGGTCAAACAGGAGATGGCAAGAATAAACATTGACATCCTGGGCGTCAGTGAACTAAAATGGACGGGAATGGGCGAATTCAATTCAGATGATTATCATATCTACTATTGTGGGCACGAATCCCGTAGAAGGAAGGGAGTAGCCCTCATAGTCAACAAAAGAGTGGGAAAAACTGTACTGGGATACAATCTCAAAAATGATAGAATGATTTCAATAAGAATCCAAGGTAGACCTTTCAACATCACAGTAATCCAAGTTTATGCACCAACCACCCATGCTGAAGAGGCTGAAATTGACCAATTCTATGAAGACTTACAACACCTTCTAGAACTGACACCAAAGAAAGATGTTCTTCTCATTATAGGGGATTGGAATGCTAAAGTAGGGAGTCAAGAGATAAAAGGAACAACAGGTAAGTTTGGCCGTGGAGTTCAAAACGAAGCAGGGCAAAGGCTAATAGAGTTTTGTCAAGAGAACAAGCTGGTCATCACAAACACTCTTTTCCAACAACACAAGAGGCGACTCTACACATGGACATCACCAGATGGGCAATACCGAAATCAGATTGATTATATTCTCTGCAGCCAAAGATGGAGAAGCTCTATACAGTCAGCAAGAACAAGACCTGGAGCTGATTGTGGCTCTGATCATCAGCTTCTTATAGCAAAACTCAAGCTTAAACTGAAGAAAGTAGGAAAAACCACTGGGCTAGTCAGGTATAATCTAAACCAAATCCCTTATGAATATACAGTGGAAGTGAAGAACAGATTTAAGGAACTCGATTTGGTGGACAGAGTGCCTGAAGAACTATGGATGGAGGCTCGTAACATTGTAGAGGAGGCAGCAACAAAAACCATCCCAAAGAAAAGGAAATGCAAGAAAGCAAAGTGGCTGTCCAACGAGGCCTTACAAATAGCAGAGAAGAGAAGGGGAAACAAAATGCAAGGGAGATAGGGAAAGTTACAGAAAATTGAATGCAGACTTCCAAAGAATAGCAAGGAGAGACAAGAGGGCCTTCTTAAATGAACAGTGCAAAGAAATAGAGGAAAAGAATAGAAAGGGAAAAACCAGAGATCTGTTCAAGAAAAATGGAAATATTAAAGGAACATTTTGTGGAAAGATGGACATGATAGAGGACAAAAAAGGTAGGGACCTAACAGAAGCAGAAGACATCAAGAAGAGGTGGCAAGAATACACAAAGGAATTATACCAGAAAGATCTGGATGTCCCGGACAACCCAGATAGTGTGGTTGCTGACCTTGAGCCAGACATCCTGGAGAGCGAAGTCAAGTGGGCCTTAGAAAGCATGGCTAACAACAAAGCCAGTGGAGGTGATGGCATTCCAGTGGAACTATTTAAAATCTTAAAAGATGATGCTGTTAAGGTGCTACACTCAATATGCCAGCAAGTTTGGAAAACTCAGCAGTGGCCAGAGGATTGGAAAAGATCAGTCTACATCCCAATCCCAAAGAAGGGCAGTGCCAAAGAATGCTCCAACTACCGTACAATTGCACTCATTTCACACGCTAGCAAGGTTATGCTCAAAATCCTACAAGATAGGCTTCAGCAGTATGTGGACCGAGAACTCCCAGAAGTACAAGCTGGATTTCGAAGGGGCAGAGGAACTAGTGACCAAATTGCTAACATGCGCTGGATTATGGAGAAAGCTAGAGAGTTCCAGAAAAACATCTACTTCTGCTTCATTGACTACGCAAAAGCCTTTGACTGTGTCGACCACAACAAACTATGGCAAGTTCTTAAAGAAATGGGAGTGCCTGACCACCTTATCTATCTCCTGAGAAATCTATATATGGGACAGGAAACAACAGTTAGAACTGGATATGGAACAACTGATTGGTTCAAAATTGGGAAAGGAGTATGACAAGGCTGTATATTGTCTCCCTGTTTATTTAACTTATATGCAGAATACATCATGCGAAAGGCTGGACTGGATGAATCCCAAGACGGAATTAAGATTGCTGGAAGAAATATCAACAACCTCCGATATGCAGATGATACCACTCTGATGGCAGAAAGTGAGGAGGAATTAAAGAACCTCTTAATGAGGGTGAAAGAGGAGTGCGCAAAAAATGGTCTGAAGCTCAACATCAAAAAAACTAAGATTATGGCAACTGGTCCCATCACCTCCTGGCAAATAGAAGGGGAAGATATGGAGGCAGTGACAGATTTTACCTTCTTGGGCTCCATGATCACTGCAGATGGTGACAGCAGCCACGAAATTAAAAGACGCCTGCTTCTTGGGAGGAAAGTGATGACAAACCTAGACAGCATCTTAAAAAGCAGAGACCTCACCTTGCCGACAAAGGTCTGCATAGTCAAAGGTATGGTTTTTCCAGTAGCGATGTATGGAAGTGAGAGCTGGACCATAAAGAAGGCTGACCGCCGAAGAATTGCTGCTTTTGAACTGTGGTGCTGGGGGAGACTCTTGAGAGTCCCCTGGACTGCAAGGAGATCAAACCTATCCATTCTGAAGGAAATCAACCCTGAGTGCTCACTGGAAGGACAGATCCTGAAGCTGAGGCTCCAATACTTTGGCCATCTCATGAGAAGAGAAGACTCCCTGGAAAAGACCCTGATGTTGGGAAAGTGTGAAGGCAAGAGGAGAAGGGGATGACAGAGGACGAGATGGTTGGACAGTGTCATTGAAGCTACCAACATGAATTTGACCCAACTCCGGGAGGCAGTGGAAGACAGGAGGGCCTGGCGTGCTCTGGTTCATGGGGTCACAAAGAGTCGGACATGACTTAACGACTGATCAACAACAACAAAACTATTTTAGCTTCCAGCCAACTCTCCCCAAAGATTGACAAAAGATTTGGGAAACATTCCTAGTAAAGTCTAGGAAACCAAAAGAAGACTAGAAAGAGCTTTAAAAACTGTTTCACCAGAAGTTTATAAACATAACTATGAGAAACTATGCTGCTTTCAACAATCATTTTTAATCCTTCTGTACAGAAGTGCATAGAAATATGATAATTAGAAAATAAAATATTATTGGATCTAAATAGTAAACTTCTGTTGCTCTTGAACATGGGTGTCTTTGCCACACTTGGAAGACAACAGAACTTGGCATTCTGCTACACAGTAGTCCTTGCACCTTCTCTGTTCCCAGGTACCTCAAATGGATAAACCAAGGCTTCTGTCCAATGATGTAATTGTGTGAGTGTACTGCTGAATGTATTATAGGATGTACATTTTCACAGTAAGTTTAAAGGTAGTATCCAACACTAGCCTTGTCATATCAGAGACTGTACAAGTTTGTGCAAACGGATGTATAAGAGGCTGTCCAACTTCTTGTACAACCATGTAATCCAACACGTGTAATCCAAGCACTAACCATTTATTTATTTATTTATTTATTTCATTTATACCCCGCCTATCTGGTCAATTGTGACATTATGTCGGATTGTGGCCCTGGGCTAAAAATCACACAAGCCAACAAGCAAGTCACCTGGAAGCCTTGGTAAATTAGCAGCCTGAGGAATGTACTACATATTACAGTGCAGGCATCTGTAAAATAGTCCTGAAACATGAATGGTTACAGATCAGCCAATTTTGTCACCACCTTTCCAGAACTCAGTCTGCTATTCTATTTCTATTTCTCTACAAAGTTCTGGTCACTAGGTGTCATGAAGTAAAGTTAGTCAGCTTTTCCCAGGAATCCAGACTTTGCTAGAGGCAACATCCTTCCAAATAATCTGCTCCTAGAACCTTCTGACTTACATAAAGCAGCTGGACTTCTTTTCTAAACTGTGGGTGAGATATGCTAATCTTACGATCTACTTGACCAGATTGCAGGTATTTAAAACATTGGATGTATATTTATTAAAGTAACATAATGTTCACAACTGATGAACAAATACATCTGCAGGGCGCCAGCTTCAGGAAGTGTGCTCTAAAACCTGACATCTCTGCTTGGATGTCTAATTTTATATTAACAATGAACAAACATTTTTTTTCATGATAACAAGGGAATGCAAGTCTTTTCCTAAAAAGAAAAGAATGGTGAATAATGCTTCTCTTTTCAAAAGTAGGGGGGGGGGGGAAGAGACTGATAACAAATCTATGTAAAAGACTTATTTTCCTCCACTGAAGAATTCAATAAAGATGTTAGTGACAAAAATAAATAAATTGGGCACAGAGAGAACACCTGAAAGGGCTACCGACAGGCTTCCCATCTGAGGTGTTCAGCGGCTGTTTACCCCAAGTACCATCTGGCTATATAGATATAATAACAATTATTCCATCGAGGTAGACCATGCACTAAATCATATTAATATACACAGATTCTCCTCATCTTATGGAGCTTGATGTTTCCACACGCTCCCATTTAACCTGGGTAATGTGCTAAAACAAGTCGGCTTCATCATTAAGAATTGATTTTTAATTTATGGGAACGTCAAGTGCATTCCCATAACATCCCTTTGTAATCCAGGAGAGCAGGGACTACCATGGTGGTGGTTAATCTGCTTTTATAGGCCCATTTCTTTTCTTTTCTTTTCTTGAAAGATAAAATAAAATTCACAACATCATGCTACATATTTATGTTGAGATTTGTAGACTCAGGGTTACTGCTCGCTCACGCTTTTCCAAGATCTATTTCGTGCAGTGAGAGAGCAAAGTGCCTTGTGTTCTTCATTAGCTTCACTATGCTAGATAAGGGAGGGAGGAGAACTCATTTCTTTAAATTATTTAACCTTGGCAGGGCCCATTGGGACCACATAAATTACAAAAGATGTTAATGAAAAACATTAGTTAGGTTATTCTTTTTTTAAAAAAACGCAAAGCAAAACAGAAACAAGGTTCAATAAAATTGTGTAAGTCAATTTTTTAAAAAAGCAAAGCAAGGAATTATGATTTTATACCAGTCTCCATACCTAAAATCCTTTTGCCATAACAGATCTGTCAATAAGTACTCTAGTCTATTCAGCTGTCTTATGACAAAGCCAATTAGACTAAATGACACTTTCTCAAAATAAGGGACATTTTGATAGAATTTCTTAAAGATAACAGTTTTCCTAAGGACAAACAACAGAGAGAATCAATTTCACTCATTGCATCACCATCTTCAAGGCAAGGCCTGCATTAAAATGGCCACTGATTGCTGTTGTGATTGCCCACTCCCCATCAGACATCTCTGCATACTGGAGCAGAAATTTACTAGTCATGTTCATTAACAAAAGTGCCCTTTTGGGCCTTAATTGTAATACAATGGCAATGCTTGTTGCTGATTGCATATTCCCCTCTCCCTCACATTCACACCAATTGTTTTTTCAAGCACCATCACTATTGCTTTAAAAAAAAATCTGCTGAAGTCCTTATATTTTATAGGCTTAATAAACCTATCAGACACAGAGCAGGTAACTGCTTTTTGTTATGTCTTCATCTGTCTTTATAAGCCAGGTTTGCAGACCAGATACTTCTAGTCTCATTCTACCATGGGGGAAACTGAGGGATTTGTCCTAGGTTTCAGACTATCATATGGTATTTATTAAGGCACTCTTCCTGATTTTACAATAATAGTGCTTCGTGAATTCTATAAATGCTGTTAAGACCTTATTCAGCCTTGTGATTTTTCCAATTTCAGACATCTGTCAACACTAATTATTAGAATACAATATACTGGACATGAAACCTGCTTTTGTGTACTGATATGGAGGATCAGACCATAGGGCTGCTAATTCGCTCGCCCTCTTAGCTGAAGTGATGGCGACAAGAAAAACTGTTTTCAGAGACAACAGTTTTTCATTGCAGTTAGCCATAGGTTCGAACGGAGGCTAGGTGAGTAAGTCCAGAACCAGTTGGAGCGACCATTGTGGGATGATCCGCTGCGTTGGGGGTTGGATATTCTTAAGACCCTTCAGAAATCTCTTCAGAGTCGAATGGGAGAAGAGTTTAGCAGATCGAGAACGAGGTGGTTGATGTGCCACTATGGCTGAAATATATACTTTAATTGTGGAGTGAGATAGACCGGTGTCGAATAGGTGGAGAACGAAGGTAAGTATTGTCTTCAACGATACCGGTACGGGTGTGAGGTTCCTGGAGGCCGTGAATTTAAAAAATGATTTCCATTTATTCCCGCAGAGTCGTTGTGTAGAGGGTTTTCTGGCCCTCTCTAGAATCTTGAGGAGTTCGGGGTTATCCTCCAGGCTGTCAGTTTCAGTGAGGACACATCCAGCTGGAGAATGGCACCCTCGTTCTGCGACAGGAGGTCCGGTATCGACGGTAAGTGGAGTACGTCTGTCGCCATCATCTTGAGGTGGGTGAACCATGGCTGGCGAGGCCACCATGGTGCGATCATGATAGCGTCCGCTCGGTGATAAATGATCCTGATAATCGATTTCTGGATCAGTGGAATTGGTGGAAAGATATAGAGGAGTTCTCCATTCCATGTCATCATGAATGCATCTCCCAGAGATGCAGAATCAATGCCCGCTCCAGAATCGCTAGTCACGAACCAGTTTCCCTGGGATAGAAGGGGAATAATGGTATCAAGAGTTAGCATGCGGAATTTCTTAGTACGGATGAATTTATTGAGGCGTTTTAGGTCCAGAATGGGTCGGAGTCCTCTGTCCCTTTTAGGGACCGTAAAGTAACGGGAGTAAAAACCCTCGTTTTCTTGGGATAGTGGTACCCTAGTGATAGCACACTTCTGGAGGAGTGATGATACTTCCTCCTGTAAGACTGACGAAAAAAGTGTATCTCCTATAAAGCTCACAGGTGGAATTTTAAAGAATTCGATAAGGTAGCCCATCTCGATGATTGGCAAGACCCATCTATCAGATGTTATTTCCTGCCACATAGGTAAGAACGCGCGTAGTCTCGTAGTGCTGGCAGAGTGATCATAATTAAGGGAATTGCTTACCCTTGCGCTGTTGTTTCCGAAAGGGCTGTCTGGTTTGGGATTGCTGAGGTCTAAATTGTGGGGTTGTATGTAGAGTAGATTGGTATGTTCGTTCTTGAAACTGTTGTTTGTAAGGACAAAAGGGCTGGTACTGGTACTGCTGTTGTTGGTGGTAAGGTTTTCTGTAGGGAGATTTCTGGTACCGATATGATTGCTGCGGTACATAGGATTTTGCTGTTTTCCGTAGTTTATGGATATTCTCCATCATATCATCAATTTGGTATCAAGAGTTATCCTGGAAAGGATAACATCCCTGTTGAAGTGCTGAAGTGCTGTAAAGAGACCATCACTACCAAGCTGTATGAAATCTTTTGTCTTTGCTGGAGGGAAGGTGGAGTACCACAGGACATGAAGGATGCAAACATCGTCACATTGTACAAGAACAAAGGAGACAGGGGCGACTGCAATAACTACCGTGGCATCTCTCTTCTCAGCGTTGTAGGGAAGCTGCTTGCCCGTGTTGTGCTGAAGAGGCTCCAGGTGCTCGCAGACAGAGTCTATCCAGAATCACAGTGTGGATTTCGAGCTAATAGATCCACCACTGACATGGTATTCTCCCTCAGACAGTTGCAGGAGAAATGCAGGGAACAACAACAGCCACTCTTTGTCGCCTTCAAAGATCTCACAAAGGCCTTTGATTTGGTTAGCAGGGATGGCCTTTTTAAAATCCTTCCCAAGATTGGATGTCCACCTCGACTCCTTAAAATCATCAGGTCCTTCCATGAGGGAATGAAAGGCACTGTAGTTTTTGATGGTTCAACATCAGATCCCTTTGACATCCGAAGCGGAGTGAAACAGGGCTGTGTCCTCGCACCAACCCTTTTTGGGATCTTTTTTGCTGTCATGCTGAAGCACGCCTTTGGAACTGCAACAGAAGGTGTCTATCTCCGGACTAGATCAGACGGAAAGCTCTTTAATCTCTCTAGATTGAGAGCGAAGACCAAAGTCCAGCTGAAATGCATGCGGGATTTCCTCTTCGCCGATGATGCAGCCATTGTTGCCCACTCTGCTCAAGACCTCCAACAACTCATGAATTGTTTTAGCAAGGCCTGCCAAGACTTTGGACTAACAATCAGCCTGAAGAAAACACAAGTCATGGGCCAGGGCATGGACTCACCTCCCTCTATTACCATCTCCACACAAGAATTGGAGGTTGTTCATGACTTTGTGTACCTTGGCTCAATGATCTCTGACTCTCTCTCTAGATGTCGAGCTGGATAAACGCATTGGCAAAGCAGCTACCATGTTCTCTAGACTCACGAAGAGAGTATGGCTCAATAAGAAGCTGACGACATATACCAAGATCCAGGTATATAGAGCCTGCGTCCTGAGCACGCTCCTGTACTGCAGTGAGTCCTGGACCCTTTGTGCACGGCAGGAGAGGAAGCTGAACACCTTCCATATGCGTTGCCTCCGACGCATTTTTGGTATCACCTGGCAGGACAAAGTTCCAAATAGAGTAGTCCTAGAACGAGCTGGAATCTTTAGCATGTATACATTACTGAAACAGCGACGTCTACGTTGGCTTGGGCATGTCGTGAGAATGCCTGATGGTCGGATTCCAAAAGATCTCCTGTATGGAGAATTAGTGCAGGGAAATCGCCCCAGAGGGAGACCACAGCTGCGATACAAGGACATCTGCAAGCGGGATCTGAAGGCCTTAGGAATGGACCTCAACAGATGGGAAACCCTGACATCTGAGCGTTCAGCCTGGAGGCAGGCCTTGCATCATGGCCTCTCCCATTTTGAAGAGACCCTTGTCCAGCAGACCGAGGCAAAGAGGCAGTCACGGAAGCAGCAAAATCAGGGAGCTGGACAGGGGACAGATTGTATTTGTCTTCAGTGTGGAAGGGATTGTCACTCTCGAATTGGCCTTCTCAGCCACACTAGACGCTGTTCCAAGTCCTCCATACAGAGCACGTTACCATAGTCTTTCGAGACTGAAGGATGCCTAATACATCATCAATTTTGGCATTAAATAGACCCATGGTGTCAAGTGGGAGGTCCTCGATCCTGGCCTTGGTATCATCAATAATGTTAGAAGAACTTAGCCAGGCATGCCTCCTGATGGCTATCGAGGTGGCCATGGCCTTGGACGCAGTATCTGCCATATGTCTCGCGGCCACTCTTTGCTGTTTGGCTAGGGTTGTAGCCTCTGTATATACATTCAGTAAATCCGGCCTTTTTGCTTCAGATGCCGCTTGCAGGGAAGGGAGTATTCTATCCCAGAAGTGCCTTTAATAGGCGCCCATGGCTGCCTGGTAGTTAGAGATCCTGATTAGCATCGAGGCCAGGGAGTAGAGCTTCCTCCCAAGGGAGTCCATTTTACGACCTTCTCTATTCATTGGCGTCATCGCTGATCTGTTGCGAGACCTATACTGTGTCGACTCGACCACAATCGAGTTAGGTGTAGGGTGTTTAAGTAGAAAATCGGCGTCTGTACCGTGTGTCTTATAGTGATGCTCGATACAACGCGGTGTCTGCAGCGTCGAAGGCGGTTTGTCCCAGGACTCCTTAACAAGTTGGAGCAGTGCCGATATAAGGCTCAGACTAGGTGGGGAGTCTTATCCTGTTCCAGGTCGTGAAAAATAAGGTCCTTCTCCTGTGTAGATGGTAATTGAGCGTCGAGTTGTAACGTTTTGGCCATTCTCAAAATGAGTTGGGCGTAGGATGTATAGTCCTCTGAAGGCGACGAGGGATGGTTATCAACCGCGTCTGGGTTAGGAGCAGGGTGATATATTGAGGAGACATCTGACAAGGAAGATCCCCCTCCCTGAGATGAAGAGGAGGACGATAAGGGGGGACGGTCATGTTCCTCCATGTGGGCTCCCGGAATAAGGCTGCTGTGGGATTGAGCAGATGCCGGGGTCGGTTCGGTATCGTGCACATGGGGACCGGAGTAGACGGTCACCGTTTCCACAGTGGTTTGTCTCCCGGCTGATTTAGGTCGTTTTGCCGGGACGCCCATTTCTATAGTTGCCGTCCGTTTCCGTGACGGCCCTTGTTGAAAGGATGGGTTCTCTCGGTATTGAGAGTGAGTCGGAGAGGGAGACCTCATAGGGGAATACCAGGATGGAGGATGGTATCTAGGTCCCCTAAAATCATCATGACACCCACAGGCATGGTGTTGAGAAGGACGGTATGGATCCTGATAGTAATGTCCATGATAGGGATATTGATCAGCATGCCAGTAATGCTCTCCATATTGGTGATGTTGGTATGGAGAGGTGTGTCTGCGCTTCTCCGTTCTCTTTCTCGGAGAGTGAGCTGGAGAATCAGATCCAGACTCTGCATCGACATTCGCCCGCCCTGAGGTTCGAGGGCTGTAAGGGGCTACGGCCGGGCTGGACGGTACATCAGCCTCAGATTGGCCAGAATTTGGTGACAGGCTAAGGATAGCAAGAGGTGCCTGTGCCAAAGAGATATTGCACTCCTCTCTGTCCGAGAAAATGGGTGCTTCTCTCGATGAATCCTCCAGTACCGGTGGAGGAATATGGACCGGCGGAGCGGACACGGTAGCAGATTTAGGAGTTTTCTTCTGTTTCTTAGCCTTGTCCTTCTCTTTCTTCTTTTTAGAAGGATCATCCGATTTTGGCTGGACCTTGGAAGGGACCGTGGTGGACTTCACCGATTTGTGTGACTCCTTGGATTTAGTAAGTACCGAAGTCGAGCTGGACAGAGATTGAGTGGTCGGGCTCAGCGTAGACTTGGCAGTTTCCCTGGGTGGGTTGGTGGGGGGGTGTCCCCGCTTCCATGGTAGGGCTAAGAGACTTTTTGTAGAGAAAAGATCGAAGGCGTTGAAGTCTCAATTTAACGACCTGTTTGGAAAAACCTTTGCAAGCGGGGCACGACTGCGTTTGATGGAATTCCCCCAAGCAAAAAAGGCACTTATCGTGTCCCTCAGTTAAGGGGATCTTGCAAAGACAGACGGAGCACCTCTTAAAACCCCTAGGGGCCATAAAACAGGTGGAGAGTAGTGTGGAAAGGATCCCGGTGGGAGGGGGGGGGAAAGGCGGGAAAGCGTAGAAAAACGTTGTATGGGGAAAAAGAAAAGGGTGCTGATTGTCTAAAGGAAAAATAATCAGTAAAGGATCAAATAAGGTGATTATTAAAGAAAATCTAAATAGATAGATCGAGAAAAAATATTAGTTTCGCTTTCCTGAATGGAGCTCTACTGTTCCTACGTCCTGACCAAACGGCGGAAAAAAAGGAACTGAGGGGAAGGTTGAGGAGGAGGAGCTTGCTCCGTGGGGGGGTATTCTAATTGCTAGTTTTTTTTTCTAAAGCTCTAGAAACTTCCAAATCGTCCTGCGCAGGCGCAGAAGAAACCCATTTTGTGTGCATTCACAGAGGCCACTACGAAGAAATTACTTTTGAACTACAACATCTACAAGACCCACAGTCAGCATGGCCACTAACCATGCTGGTTAGTGTTTCTTACAATCTTATAACTGCAGATCTGGAAGAGGCGGTATGGATCTGAGGGTCTGATGACCAGAAATCAGCTATCCATTCCACCTACTCCTCTCAACTCATGCTGTTAAAAGTGGCCACACTGCAGGTGGCCAAAGAGGTGAATACAAGGAATGATGCCTTCTCATTTGTGGCCACTAGTCTCTGGAACAAAATGCTATCAGGGATATGCCAAGCATCTTCTCTCTTTATGTCTAGAACAGGGGTCTCCAAACTACGGCCTGCAGGCCACATCCAGCCCGCCTTGCCTTTTTATGCGGCCCGGTCTGGACTCTAGGACCTTTTCCAGCCCTGCCCCCACCTTCCCGCCTTCCCTAACAGCGCCTGGCAACCAGGATTGATCTCCTGCTCGTCCCTTGCCCTAACACACATACACACACTCAGCCTATCCGGAAACAATGAAACTCCCACCCTTTCCCAGGCTTCTCTCTTGTGCCCCTCATACTGAAAAGTTTGGAGACCCCTAGTCTAGAAAGTTGGTGAAGATGGAATTATTTAAAGCTGCCTTTAATAACTGAATCTCCTGAATGCTGTCAATTTTTAAAAAACTAATTATAGATTTTATAACAGTGGTTTCCAATCTTGGATAACCCAGGTGTTCTTGGACTGCAATTCCCAACATCTTCACCATGAGTAGTGCTGGCTGGGCTTTCTGGGAGTTGCAGTCCAAGAACACCTGGGTTACCCAATGCTGGGAACCACTGTTTTACAGGGTTATTTATATTTATGGCTTATTTATTGCTGTATCACCTATCATTTTTAATGCATTTTTGTTATTGGGATTTGAGGCCTAGTCCAATGCTTGCACTAATGAGGTGGTATATAAATCAAATGATTAAATGAATGAATGAATGAATGAATAAAGTAACTTCAACTACTTCAGGTAGAGCACCCACAAGTCAACCAAGCAGTTCACCAAAGGCAACAGCTCCGGCGTCTGAAAAACAGGACACATAGCCTCCCGTAGATTTCCATTCTGAAGGTTCCCTATCTTCTGCTCTAGTATTTAAGTGAGAAATGGTAGGAGTCTCATTTGAGCAGGATGAGACACTCACCCTTTCACACCTTCTCCCCAGCCTGCACAAATTGGAGATAAATCCTTATCACACCCCCAAGCCATCTTTGCATGCTAGAGGATCACAAGAGAAGGAACTAGTTACAACCACAATAATCAGCAAAAATAAGATTTAACAAGTCAAACTAATATCTGTGGACTCCTGGCTAAGATATAAGGAACAAAACAATCATCCATTTAGCCCAGTAGTACCAATGTTGATTATTAGCTGTGGATGCCTGGCAGAGGCATACCCCAGCTCTGTTACTCTAGATCTGTTTCATCTAGAGATTCCAGTGACAGAAGCTCTGCACATGAAAAGCCCAACACTGTACAGTATTCAGGACAAAATGTCTGAACCAGCAGCCTGCAGTCTTTTATTTCTGGAACTGCTTTAGTTTTTTTTTCAATGTATAGCCATGAATAGTTACAGTCTCAAAATATGTTAACTCCCAACAACAGCAACCATAATCCTGCAAAATTTTATATCACTAGGTTTCTTTGGGCAGGAATGAAAAGGCTTGAAGATTACAAAACGCTTGATACAGTATGGACACAAACTATGGTATGCATAGAATTGTGATGAAGGCAGCAGCTTGCTAGAAAATGCACCATTTACTGAGCACAGTCATGCGGATGTGTGCAAATAAATATCCAGAGTCTTGAATTGATAAAGTATTAAAGAAAAGAAGTGGAACTAGCTGAAATTTTTACTGCCCAGTGCATGTCTATAGATAACGGCAATTTCCCTGCTTATTCTGGAATGCAACCAGACTAATGCCTGATCATAATAATTATGTGACATCAAGTTGATTGGGGCCCTTTCTAGGGTTTACTAGATATAGAATAATGAGAATTGGCTTACTGTTGTTTCTTCGTGGGGAGGAGGGATTGCCCTGGGACTGTGCAGCTAGCCCAAGGCTACATAGGTTGACTCTTCTCCTGAGAGACAAAATTAGGGAACTGAATTCTCAACCTTTGGCTCCGTAGCCATATACAGTACTCAATTTGCTGAGACATCCAGCCAGTCAATCTCTAATTAGAGAACTAAATTATATTTAAATTTTATTTTAGATACAGCTTTCAAATTTTCATATGCAATTGTGCCAAGGAATATCAGAATGATGCAGAACTGAATATCATTTCTTATACAGTAGGTCAGAATGTCTTAGAAACAACTTATTGGAAAGCAAACAGATTTTATTGTATATTAAGCCAAAACAATTTTTAAAAAATAAATTATATTTTTCAAAGCACACATAAATGCCATACATCTCTGGCTGTTCTGCTTAATGCTAAAAGGACTGCTGGTTGAAAAAAAAGGTAGCAGATTTGATCTGGATTAGAAAGAATGCTCAAGAGGGTATAGGAGAGATATTCTACCATAGCTTCTGGTAAACAGCTGTTACAGAATTCTGTACTGGACAGAAAAGAAAAGAAAAGAAAAAGTAAAAGAGGACAAAAGCACATACTTTTTACACAAGCATCTGTTTCCAGCTTGAAGCTTCTGGAAAGCAAAACAGAATCTGGAAAGAGAATCAAAGCCTGTGAAGATGTGAAGCACTGGTGGTGGAGATAGTGTGTGTGTGCACGTGTATGCATGTGTATGTGCAGAATGTCAAATTAAATACATTTGCTGTAGGCTGTTATTCAACCATTAAGTAATAAACATTGCATGTTTAATTTAGGCTCTCCCCCACTAAGTACCACATGAAGAACAACAATAATAATTCTTCCTCCAACCATATCAGCATGAAGCCAAACATTGTCACACAAATTGAAGATGCCCACCTCCCTTATGTGGCTTTTCTTCCCTCTCTCCCTCCTTCCTCTTCCCTTTAAGGCCAAGTATAAATAAAAAGACGGCTGTTCGGAACTCAGCAAGGCAGCACATTCTCAGCTAATTTTGTTGTTGTTGAAGATGCTGATTTTTGAAGTACAAAGCTATCTAAAGGGGGTGGAACTCAACATGTACTTTTGGAATATAACAGTCTTGGGGATGTTTCAGGTCTTAAATCCCAAGATGTCTTTTTGTATACATAGACCATGATTTTCCTACAGCTCCCCATGATCTATTATAACAATCAGTCAGCTGTACTAGTGCATTATATGGTTTAAAATCTATATTATGCTGTTGATGCATATCAGGGCAATAACCTCAGCACACCCACATACCACGAGTTCCCACGACACAGAAAACGTGCCAACATTCATCAGTATAATCCCCATGAAAAGCATCCAGTGAGAACCTGGCCTACTTTAGACTTGACTTTTTTTATGGATGCACATGAAACATTTTATGGGTACCTGTAAAACTGTTATGTGTCCAGGTAGTGCATGAGTTTTTAACTACTTCTATCAAACAGGTACACGTTGCCTGGAATTGGCCATGTAGCAACAAGTGGTAATCACAAACCCGCAGTTGCCCTCGTTAATATACTAAGCAGTGCTCAGCCTTAAGACCGAAAACTGTTTTACATTTCACTTCTAGTGGACTTGATATGTCAGTTTCATGAGAATTTTGTTCCCAGGCAGGCTTTTTGGAAATATCTCAGACTTCAAGTGGGAAACTTACACAAAATCATCATACCTCTCAAACTCTCCAAACAGCTAGATGCTAAAAAGTAGTAGAAAAAAGCAGCCTTTCCTTATATACAAGCCATGCATATTTGATTATCATGGGGTTGTTGCTCTTACTCTGAAGTAGTTTTGTCGTTTCTGATGAAGCTATTCTGGCTTATGCAGGATGGCCGCCAACACATTGATTACAAAGGATGCACTTGTCGGGAACAGAGACTACAAAATTAGAATTCTGCAGAGCTGCCAAATGGCTAGATTTAAACCAGACCCATATGAATTGCTGGCTTTTTGTAATGTGCTATCGCTGTCTCGGTGGACAATTTCTGTTGCTAACACAAAATTATTTATAATTTCCTTCCTTGGTCCTTATAAAGTCCAGGAGAAGTAGATGCTTTCAGTTTCCACTTGACACACAGGGAAATGAGATGAACTTGTCCAAGACCACACAAAGGTGTCACAGCTTTGGCTTTAAGCAATAGATTTTGTGTATTTTATTTTTATGTCTGCTTTCTCCCAAGATTGATATTCCCAAGGCAGCTTATAAAACAGCTAAAAAACAGTAAAAAAATTAAAATATAATAAAATCACAACCACTAAAATAGAATTAAATTGATTGACCAAAACCCTGTTGTGTAACTATGTGCTGGTGTAACCTGGACTTGACGCTGCAAACATTTAATTTAAAGCAATTCAAATCTTCCTACTCGCTCTCTTTTTAGTTTCTGAGGCTCCCTATAGCTCCCTTTTGCCCTTGGAAAGCATTAAGGAGCCTCAAGATGTGGTGGGGGGCAGCCTCTAACAGCAAAAAAAAATCACTGCTGGCTCACTGCTACTGGGATTGGGATCACCCACTGTGATCTGGTGGTAATTTTTTATTATTAAAGGCACCCCCATACCTACCCCAAGGCTTTCCCAGGGTAAAAGGGAGTCCTAAGGAGCCTTGGAACATAAACAAAGGAGGACAGGATATTTTTAATTAGTTTAAATTAGAAATGTGCAAAAATCACTTTATGCCATGCATTCCCTATCTCCAGGCAGTGCTGAAGAAATCCCTGCCCCACCTCTTCATCTGAGTGGGCAGCTGCTGTAGGAGGTGGAGAAGGGAAGTCTGTGTTCCTGCCAGGACTGGAAGATCCCATGATGGAGAGGGAATGAGCAGTGTGCGCTGGCTGATGAGTGGAGGAGCTGGCAGGGAGAAGATAAGGAATGTGCAGCACCAATGACTTAAGACGACCTAGCACAATGTGCTTTGTGCTCATCTCTATTTTAAATTAAATGCTTCCAGTGCTGGAGCCAAGTTGCGCTTCAAAAAAGTTACGCCAAGAGGATTTTGCTCAGTATGTTATTGAAATACAACTAAATTTTTAAAGAACTTTAAAATCAGTTGACTAAAATACTAATGCTAGTTTGCGTTAAAAAAGAAAGCCAGCACGTCAGCTAAAATCTTATGGTTTCAAAATTTTAATTGCCAATGGCCCCCAGCCAAAATCCTGTTGCTGTTCATATAACTTGCCACAACTATTTTTAAAGAACTGATGTAGTGCTAGGTTGCATACTTGGTCTCACAGCCAACTATACAACCAAGATGATCCCTCACACCTTGTCAATTAGTCACCATTAGTCATAGCAATACATCAAATGACTTCCATATCAAAAAGCAAGCCCCGTTCATAAATGGTTTGTCCAACAGAAAACAAAGACAGCAGCCTTAATCATAAGGACCAGGAGAAGTAGCCAATGACCACTTGCTGAGAGGAGAAGATTATGTACTTCTTGAACTGAGAAGAGGAGAGGCACAAAACAACCAACAGTGCTTAACTGAAAGAGGCTTAAAACTGGATTACAACCTTGTTTAGAAATCATACACAGAGACCAGAAACCTAATTCAAATGCTGACTATTAGAGATGGGGGTATTCGTATACAAATACGAATATCCCCCCACAGGTGCAGATAACGAGTGAACGACCACTCATGATTTCGCCGCTGCAGGTATTGATGTTACATTTTAGAATTTAGAACTACATTTTTCTGCTACCAAGCCCATAGTGGCTGGGGATTCTGGGAACTGTAATACAAAAATTCCAAACTTTCCTTTCCACATGAACTAGCTCATATTTACTTTGCCACAAAGAGACTTCCATACACAACTGAAGTCTGACTATGAATGTCAGACAACCCTCTTTAAAAGGCTGGAGTGTGGTAGTGATGGTGAAAATAGAGCAGTCCACAGAACTGTGATGGATACTGTCAAGTCTCTTCTCAGCTGAATATTATCCAGTGAGTTGGTAGAAATTCAATGCAGTCAGTCTGGAAGGGGACATCATGCATGACTGTAATGCCAAATTCTCATTTGGATTGCCCCCTGTGAAACGTGTCAGAGCATATTTCATTTCTGACCAAACAGCTCTTCTGTTCTGTATACTTGGAATTCAGATCTCCTAGCATCCTGTTTGGCAACACATTGGTTGAACTAAGACTCCGCCCTACCACGTTTGCAGTTTCATAAATAGTGGGAATTAGAGATGGGCACAAACCTCGGTTCGGAGGTTTATGCAGGTTCATACATGCGGCACCACAGGTGCTACACACTCCCTTCTCCCACCTCCCTGGCTGGATCCCCTACTCACCAGCCAATGCACACTTCTCTCCTCCCCCTCTTCAGCTGTTCCACCAGTCTCCAGCAGGAGCATGGGCTTCCCTGCCCCGTCTGCTTGGCTGATCACCCACTCAGGAGCCAGGACAGACAATCTCGCGCTCCTGCTGCGGGGACTGGTCAAACAGCCGAAGAGAAGAAGAAGAGGATCGTGCTCTGACTGGTGAGTGGGTCACTGGCTGGAGAGGCAGAGAAAGAGAACATGTGGCACCTGTGGTGCCATGTGTATGAACAAGCACAAACATTTGAACCAAGGTTCAAGTCCATGTCTATTGAGAATCAAACAGAAGTAGATAGTCTGATGAAACACAGTAGCAGCTGCAAGCCATAGCATTTCAATTATTGTGTGGATAGATCCGTGAATTAGATATCTGGCTGCAGAGCCAGAAGTTTCAAGTCTGATTCCCCAGTGTGCACCCCTAGAAAAGAGTCAGCCTATATGGTCTTGGGCAAGCTGCACAGTCCCAGGATACCCCTAGAAGAAGGGAATGGTGAACCACTTCTATACCTAAAAATGCTGGAAAGGATTGCTGGAAGCTGGAATTGATGTGATAACACGTTGTTCTTTCTACAGTGCTTTTCCTAAATAGCACTGCGTTTTCCTAAAACGCACTTTCTAAACTTTAATCTCCTACTGAATTTGAAGCTAATTAATACCAACACACATCCTAGCTGGAAAGAATGAGAAGGTGGATTTAAACATGCACCTGGAGATGTGCTGATAGGGAAAATTGTGGATGCATTTGCAGAGTCTAGCAATAGCTTCCAAGTATGCTTTCAGACATGGATTATTCACTGAATGACATCAGTCCATATTTAAAATATGGGCTGTACACTGATTGTGGCATAATCACTCCTGTCACATTAATCATTGCTGCCCTTGTTCTGAGAATATTTGAGCAAGATATTCCATAGTACCGAAAGACCCCCATAGGAGCCCATCAACTTTTAAAAACAGTGGCAGAGTCCTACCGTCTTATACAATCATATCAGGCCAACTATACAAGTAATTTTACTCTTTTGGTTGGCCAGCCATTGCACTCCCTTGCATACATTCACTTAGACAATTGTGAGACTGATCACACACCCAACCATGTAACAGCTGGAAAGCTAGAAGGGAAGACTGCTTGTGTATGTTCCCTTATATGCATGGCTCTCCCTCAATAGGATTTCAGCCAATTTTTGTTTCAAAAGAAATAAGGCCACGGTCACACAATGTAGTTGTTCCCTATTTATTCCCAAATTAGATTGTTGCATATATTTGCAGTCACATGACACATGGCCATTAGGATTTATTTTACCAGCCAGCAGTGTAAGTACGGTTAAATTCCCACTCACTGGGAGGCTTCTGGGTTTTTTGTTCTAGTGGCATTTCAATATATTCCTTAGCGGTATGGCATGTGTGTACGATCCTATCAATACGTTTTTGAAGCAAATTCAGCAGAGAAGGTGGCTGCCATTACTGCCATGCGGCTACCCTTCTATAATTTTTTTTTAATTCACAGCCAGAGTGTTGATACGTTGGTAAACTTATTTCAACAGCTTTAAAGGCATTGGTCAGTGTTGCATCACTCCACCTACTGTCCAGCAAGCAACACAGTCTCAGGTGGGGGTGTCAGGTCCATTGAGTGCAATGCATTGCTTCCAGAAGTGCCGGTGCAACAGAGGAAATTCTATCCGTGAAACACTACCCGACATGTTGATGTATCATTTAAAAAAAATAAAAATAAATTAAATTTAAGGGGTTGCAGTGCCCCATAAAACAAGAGAGAAAATGAATCGGTAACACGGTGTAGCCGGCCATAACAGTTCAAATGAAGGAAATGAATCAGTAACGTTAAAACTCATTGGGACATTCATCCAGGTATATATACCACGTGACCGCAATGCATTACAACAAAGGTATGGAAAGTATCGTTAGAAGTCAGTAAAATTTCTCTGGTGTGACCGCGGCCAAAGTGGAAAGGAAACGAGAAAACAAAAAAACTTTTTAAATTGATCAAGATATAAGGCTTATTATAAACTAAAATCATGATGCAGAATGTAGAGAGCCAATGTGGTATAGTGGCTGGAGAGTTAGAGTAAGGAAACCTGAGTTCAAGTCTTCACTCTGCCATGAAATTCAGTGGATGACTCTGAACCAACTGCATCCTCTCAGTTAACCTACCTCACATAGTTGTTGCAAGGATAAACTAAGAGAAACAGAGCCATGTACTCTGCCTTGAGCTCACTGGAAAAAAGCTGGGAGATAAATATAGTGAAATAAATAAATAAACTACAGATAGCTTAGTATCACCAGTCTTAGTGAAAGTAAAGTTTGCTAAAAATGAGGACAGGACACTCAACAAACAATTTCTGAAAATTTTGCCTCAATGGCAAGCATCAAGACTGAAACCAGATGTTGCTCCGTAACAGAACTGAAGAATGCACACTTTCTAACCAGGGGCAAACATACATATGTAGGAGCTATCAGTAACACTTCTTTTAAAGTGCAACAGTGTTTGATGGAGCTTATCTGAATATATGTGCCTTTAAAAGGTAGGCATTATTTGTGAAGTGCATAATATATCTAAAGTCATGGCTGAAAATCTACCCTTGTGGCTTAATTTACTCACTGGCTCAGTTCATAAAATTTATTTTTGCCCATATAAAAGATTTTGTTGGTTCAAATTCAGGCTGCAGCCTATCATGTTACATTGCTATTCACCATACTACAGAATCGGCTTATAAATTTAAAAGACTTTTTTTTCCAATGCAATTAAAACTATTAATGAGAAATAGAGTTGTACTAAACATAACGGTAGTAAAAACCTGCAATACATATTTTGAGATCACACTGCAGCATGGAATCTTGAAATGAGATTACATTGAGTGCTTTGGCAAAAACAACATTTTAAATACTCTACTAAAAAAATGATTATGTTATAAGAATACATAACAAGCAACACAATTGCATAAATACATATTGAAACACCAGAGAACATGCATCACTTGTCCCACAGAAGGTATGCCAATTCTGTAACACTGGCTGAATTTTTGGAATAATATTTGGGTTTGTCAAAACCTCTATACTGTCTGCAAATGTGAGCCTAACGCCGAGGAAGGCCCGAAGAGAAAGAACAAGAAAGCGGGCCTTCTCAGCAGTGGCCCCTCGCCTCTGGAACAGTCTCCCCCCAGAAATTTGTCTGGCTCCCTCGCTGGGTGTTTTTAAGAGCCAACTCAAGACCTGGCTCTTTAGGCAGGCCTTCCCTCCTGTTAATATCTAATTTATTTGTTATTTTCAATTGTATTAATGTTGTTTTATTCTTTATTATTCTTGAGTGTTGTTAGCCGCCCAGAGTAGACTTCGGTCTAGATGGGCGGGATATAAATTAATTAAATAAATAAAATAATAAATAAATAAATCTGTTCCTAATGTGATTTACTACAGGGAAAACTCCCAAGATCAAGTCCAGTGTTTTGTTTTAGATTTATGAGACTCAATGGCTTGAAGTATCAACACCAGCAAAACCAACAGAAACCTTTTCTTTAATTAGGAAACTAAATAACTTTGACTGCATTTGTAACAAACTTTCTACTTTATGACACTAAAACCACAATGATTTAAATACAGCAATTGAGCTTCCTGGTTTCCTTTCAATGGCTTTTACATGGAATCTGTTACAAGCCAAAAGTTATTTCAAAGCCTCTCTCACCAGGACTCTTTAATTACTTCCCTATGACATAATTAAGGTTTGTTTTGATTTGGAACTTTTAAAAAAAACAAAAACAACATAATATGGCATAGATGTTAACCAACACTTTTGATATACAGAACTAGTGATCTGCAAATATATAAAGGGAAGGTTATGATAAAAATAACACAAGCTGGTAACTGACAGAAAATAATGGAAATGCTCATCCAAAAACAAACAGGCAAACCCTGTATAAAATGATCAAGTCTTGGCATATCCAGGTAAAAGAGATGAATTTACAGTAAAATGTATGCATTCCTGATAATTCATAGCTGAATTGGTGTTGTATCTGGTCTGCAAAGAACAGTAGAGCCTATAAGATTGTCAAGCTCACAGCTGTGACTCTGAGCACTATCTTTTTCTTTAAAATAAAAAACAATACAACAAAAAATCCTAAAAGGCTCTATCCATGCACAGCAGCACGCCAAGTTTGCAGCGTGGGCGCAGAAGCAAAATGAGGGGGGAGCTGGCAGGGGTGGCAGAGAGGACAGATATAAGGAGGGGAGAGAAAACCCTGCCAATCAATCATTTATAATTAACAAAAAAATCCAATTGGTGGCTTTAAATAGAGATCAATGTGGTTGCAGGCCGGATGGGTGGATAGCGGAGAAACATTTCACCTTTGCGTCCGTCTCCCTCGCAAGCTGTCTCACCTACAAATTCGCCATTTGTTTTGTTAACAAAGCTTCGGGGGGTGCCGGGCTCTCATTGAAATTTCATTAATCTAATGGAGTACAGTCCTATAGAAAAAAAAATCAAATTCTCGTTGAGCGAGATGCTACCTGGGAAAGATAACCTCTGGTTGAACTCCCAGACTTCTATTGCTCAGCTATTAGTCTGAGAAATCAGACAGCAACAAGGCTGATTACAGCTAGAGGCCACAACATTTTCTTCCTGCTCACTCCCCCCCCCCCGCCCCTCCAAAAGCACACTCTTCCTAACTAGCAATTTTGAGTGCATGCTGGCTTCTTGGCTGGGAATGGCAGGGGGTTACACAGAGAAGAGAGGGTTAGCACAAACGTTCTTAGATATGTTATTCAATGGTTCAAAACACAGCAAGTGTGTGTTTGAGGTGTGAATGTAAGCAGGGGAGGGAGAAGTAAACTTATATTTTGCAAGGTTCACTATTAATTTTAACATGAATGAACAGAAAGGAATCCAGTCCATTGCAACTGTCTGTGCTCAAGAGTGGGATCTGAAAGCAGGTGCTTTCACATACAGCAATTCATCCTGCCCCTTAGAGCTGTCCCACTCCTTTTTGATGCAGTAGCAGGGCTACACTTTTTTTGGCACAATTCAGAGCACTCCTACTTAGCCCTTTCTGTAGCCCATATGGGTGGTTAATTCACACCTAAAGGCATCTCAGGTGACACCCCTGTGATGCATTTGGTGGACTGTCACATTGAAAGAGGTGACAGAGAAACAGCTCCTGTTTACTTTATCATTTTAAATTGTTAAAATACATTTTCCTATTTTTGCAGTGCTATTCTAAATAAATGAGATACATTGGTAATATGATGTGAATCATGCAAAGCAGATGCATTGCTGCTGCACTGTGTCATTTACTTTATTTAACAAAAAAAAATGTGAAGTCATGGACAGGAAGGGGACTGTCATTAATTGAAAGGGGCACAATTTGGGGTGATCTAAAGATCTGTCTGGATCCTTCTCAAAAGAGAAAAAATGTCAATCAGTGTGAATGGATTGACTGCTGAAGATAAAACAGATCACACCAAAGAGAAGAACCTTTAAGCGCAAACCAGACTACTCTAACTTCCCTCGTCTGGACATGCCTACATCCTGCTTTTCCATCCCCATACACATGATGCAGATGGTGGGTGGCAGCAGTGGCAGCCCCCAGTTATTCCACTCTATAGAGAATAGAGTTGTTCATGCCTGACATCCTATCCTGCACTCTCAATGCCAGTCTGTTGTCCTCAAGTGCAAAAGAGCATAATTTCACACCCTAAGTGCTGAACTAATATACAATGGAAACTGAGTTTCCAACAATTTAATTCAATTTAATTGATTTATATACCACCCCTTTAGTGGAAATACTACTCTGGGTGATTTACAAATTAAAACTTAGAACCCCACATAACAATACATTCAATATGGCGCTTCAACATTATAGATCTAAAATTCCTACAAAAAGAAAAAAAGAACAAGAAAAGAAAAAAATTAATATTAACATCTGGGAGATAAATTATTGAAGGAGCTTTGTAAAACTTCCCCACCCATTTCAGTAATCCTACTGAAGACTTCTTGTAGAGTGAAGTCTATAACTTTCTCACCCAGCCAGTAATCACGATTTCTGTTACTTAGGAGCAAGAAAACAGTGAGATCAATGCAAGGAAGCAGGGGATGACAGTACCTATAAAACTCACTTACAATTAGGACCTGTAAGGAGCCAAGTTCTGCTTGCAAACACAGGATATGGGGATAACTGTTCATACTGTTTTACCTAGCAGTGTGGGGAAGTTGTGGGGGAGGGCACCTGTGGCAGGCCAGAACCATATGTTGCCTGTCCCTGCCCTAAGGTAAACTTCTAACTTTGTGTGACAGCTAGGGTATCACCCACTTCCCCCACTAGCCATATAAAAGGTGATCACTGAAACCACAAGTAACAAAAAATATTTGAAACAAACTGTATCAAGTGCATCAACCTTCCACCTGTGGGAGGAGAAGTACAAGACAGAAGTAGAGCTGGAATATGCTATATTCACAGCAGGAAAGGCATTACCCTTACTCCTCTCCCCTTAGCTGGAAAGTAAGAACAGGCAACTGGAGTCAGAATGCTTCAAAAAGACTTTATGTTTATATTTTTATGTACAGAAAGAGGAGTGCATAAATGAAGGCCAGAAAATTTCAAGTGAGAGCCACAGTAAAGGGACACATTGCATCTCAGATTGTAAAACTGAGCTAGCTAAAGCCCTGTGCTTAATGGAGTTTACCTTCAAATGAAAAGTCATAAAGAGGCTTATCATTTGGGAGGGGGAGGCAGACCAGAAATTGGGAACCTAGACTAATGTAGAGAAACAAGTCGAAACTATTTGGTCCTTTCTGGTTGTTTGTTTCTATTAAAGATATAAACAACTCTGGAAAGTCTGGATGATCTATGTATTCCTCTACAACAGGGGTCTCCAACCTTTTGAGGGTATATTTTCAACATTTTTGACGGCCGAAGGAACGTACGTGCGTGCGCCCGCACACATGCACCCCTCCGCCCGGATGCCTGCTCCCGGACGCATGCATGCCCCCGCGCACACATGCTGAAGAGAACGGGCCAGATAAAACAGCAAGACGGGCTGGATGTGGCCCGCGGGCTGTAGTTTAGAGACCCCTGCTCTACAACAAGAATAACAAAAACTGAACAGAACCCAAATGTTCTTACTTTAAATCAAGTAAGGTAAAGGTAAAGGTTCCCCTTGACATTTTACTCCAGTCGTGTCCGACTCTAGGAGGCGGTGCTCATCCCCATTTCCAAGCCATAGAGCCAGCGTTTGTCCGTAGACAGTTTCCGTGATCACATGGCCAGCGCGACTAGACACGGAACGCCGTTACCTTCCCACCGTGGTGGTACCCTGTTTCCCCGAAAATAAGACCTAACCTGAAAATAAGCCCTAGTATGATTTTTCAAGATGCTCGTAATATAAGCCCTACCCCAAAAATAAGCCCCAGCTAAGCGAAACCCCGCCTTCCACCATTGTGCAGCAACCAGAAGAAGATGACATGACTGTATTTGAATAAATGTAGTTTGTTGTACATGAAAAAATAAAAAATAAAACATCCCCTGAAAATAAGCCCTAATATGGTTTTTGCAGCAAAAATTAATATAAGACCCTGTCTTATTTTCGGGGATACACGGTACCCATTTATCTACTTGCATTTTTGCATGCTTTCGAACTGCTAGGTTGGCAGGAGCTGGGACAAGCGATGGGAGCTCACTCCATCGCGTGGATTCGATCTTACGACTGCTGGTCTTCCGACCTTGCAGCACAGAGGCTTCTGCGGTTTAACCCGCAGCGCCACCACGTCCCAGTTAAGTCAAGAGTCAACTACTAAATTGGCCAAAGGCATAGGGTCCACTTTGGGGATTAGGTACCCCTCCTCATTCAGTCTATGAGCCACTACTACCCAAAGAGACAGCACCAAACCAACATGCCTTTAGCCACTCTTCTTCAGTACGTTGCTGTCGCTGGATATATAACAATTTGTTTTTATTTATTTACCCCCACCTTTCTCCTTAAAAATACTCAAGGTAGCTTACACCATTAAAAGACAATATAAAAGCTAACAACATTGAGTATACAAATACTAAAAAGGATCAAATACCATACAAAAAACATAAGCAACACCAAAACACAAAGCAGTAAGGTACAACAATCCATTTAAAAAACACCACTCAGACAGCCAGTCACTGGGGGAAAGCTTGCCTGAAGAGAAAGCTCTTCTCCTGCTTGGGGAAGGACAGCAAAGATGGGGCCAACCTGGCCTATTGTGGGAGGGAGTTTCAAAGACTGGGAGCAGCAACAGAGAAGGCCCTCTCCAGTGTCCCCATCAGATGCACCTGTGAAGCTGGCCTCTCCTGATATCTTAACACTTGAGTAGGCTCATAAAGGGAGATGCAGTCCTTGAGATAGCTTGAGCCCAAGCCATTTAGGGCTTTATAGGTTAGAACCAACACCTTGAATTCAGCCCAGAAACAGATGTGGAGCTGCTGTAACAGGGGGTTGTGTGATCTCTGTAACCAGCCCCAGTCAGCAATATGGCTGGTGAGTTTTGGACCCGCTGAAGTTTCCAGACACTTACCATAGGCAGCCCTACATAGAGCATATCACAATAATCCAACCGGGATATAACTAAGACATGTGTCACCATAGGCATATAGATAATGTTGTATCAGGACGCTTGATGAATTTGACATTGTGAATTCCAGTACACACACTGACCTGATCTGCCCATCCTAAACTAATGTGTGGATAGGCCCTGACATATTTTGCTGAACTCTGTTAGCTTCTAGGACACAGTTTTCAGGATATTTGTATTCTTGAAGGCTTTCACGGCCGGGATGTGATGCTTGTTGTAGGTTTTTTGGGCTGTTTGGCTGTGTTCAGAACACGGCCAAACAGCCCAAAAAACCTACAACAACCTTTAGGATATTTGTTCATCTCTATGAAGTGTTAACTATGTAAGTTCTAGCCAGTGTAATGAATCAGATAGAATATCAGACTGGGACTCAAATCCTTGCTTGGCTATGGAAATTCATGGGGGTGGAGTGTTAACCCTGGTTAAACAACCCCTGACGTATCTCACATTCTTTGGAAACCCTACTGTTGTTGTTGTTGTAACATCTTGTCAAGTTGCCCCCAACGTATGGCACTCCTATGAGTGAGAGATCTCCAAAATATCCTATCCTCAACAGCCCTGATCTGCTCTTATAAACTCAAGCCCTCGGCGTGAGGTCCCTCAGCCGCCCTTCTTGGCTAGAACAAGTGATTCAGGTAGATCTAGGTGGGAGGAGGCGTTCCACTAGATATCGAGGTCCTAAACCGTTTAGGGCTTTATATGTCATCATTAACACTTTGAAATCAATGCGGAAATGAACATTGCCAGTCTGTGAGCCATTATTTTGTTTTACATATTTGTTGACATATACTCATTAGGATTTTGATAAATTTAGTCTCTGTGGATTGAAATAGTTCTATTGGTATCCAATCTGCCCCTGGTGATCTATTTCTTCTCAGTGCTTTCAGAGCAACTTTCATTTCACTTTCTAGAACTGCAGGTTCCTCATCATAGGATTCCTATTCAAAGGAGTCTATTGTCCTTTTATCTCTTCTGTATAGGTCTTCAGTATACTGTTTCCACCTTCTCTTTAATTTCTCCAGGTCAGATAGTGTGCTTTCCTGTTGGTCATTCAGCAGTCCTAATCTAGGCTTAATTTTCCCTTTGATTTTATTTTATTTTTTGGATCTTCTGGAAGAGATATCTTGTTTTTCCCCTTTTGTTTTCCCCCTCTGTTTCTTTGCACTGCTTATTATTAATAGTTCTCTTTGTATCTATGTGACAATCACTGGAAAAACTGCATTCAGGGTTCTGCCCCTATTTCTGTCACCTTTTACTTTCGATTCTTGCCTGTCCTTCACAATTCTTCCATGATCCATATAGGTTTTTGTTTGTTGGAATTTTTGCATTCTTCCCTAATAATATCTCTGGTTTCAGTCCAGTTCTTTTGGTTCACAGTTAGTTGAATTTAGTAATGCAAATCTGTTTCTCATGTAGACTTTAAATTAATCAGAAATGCTATTTAAATTATATTTTGACACCATGTCATCTGTGACCATTTCACCTTGGGTGACCCTGCTCAGTATCCAGGCTCATAACGAAGTCTGGCCTCTTGATGGCACTTCACTGACACACTCAAACCCCTTCACCATATTAAGGTGTGCATCCAAGAAGGGGGGAAAACCCTACTAGAGTCCCCATAAGTCAGAATCAACTTCATGACACATAAAACACAGGTTCCAAATAACATCTTTACTCTTTGAGCCACTTTATTGTAAGAAGAACAAAATGTCTTGTGGCATCTTAAAGGCTAAATTACAGTGTAAATTTTTCTGGCTTACAATATATTCCATCATATTAACAGGTGCCCTCTATTAATTGGCAAGTAGATATAGCATGACTCCCTGAGCAAGGGCCCCAAAATTGTAGATGATGATTTGAGATGCTTACTCTATGGGCAAAGCCAGCCAAGTTCAAAGGGCTGCTGTTAAGATGCTGGTTTTCAAGCAACTTTTCATAGTTTCTTATTTATACAGAGTAGATTTAAGGCTGATTTTATTACTGCATATTGGAGGTTTGCTGAATGGAAAATCTAAGCAGATGTTTAGTTATAAAATGTGTACCTTCTAAAACAAACATTTCCACCCATCGGCAGGTTTTGTGGAATCTCCTCATTGCCTCAATATACAGTGACACTTTCAGAGCCCCAGGATTCATCAGAAGAAGCCCTGGCAGGCTCAAACTTAGGGTGCAGAGAAGGGGTGAGTGAAGTATGCTTCTTCAGATGTTAGTGGACTGCCACTCCTATCAGCCCTAGGTAGCACAGCCAAATGAATACTGCAGAAAGCAGTTCAACAACATTTGGGGGCCCATCCATTGCCTGATGTACGAGAATCTCGTAGAATCTCCTGCCTCAAGTCCCCCATCTCAGGAATATTACTTCATTTGACTACATCTATACCAATCTTCTAGTGGATTACGACGTGTGATGGAAATCTGGGTATTTTTGTCTTTAAAAGGCAATATTTCCAAGCTCTACCTATTTCCCTAATCCACTCCTCCTGAATAACTAAATTAGTCTCCACACACCTTGGTTTGGGGTCAAGGCTGCCAGGTTTAGCAATGTTTTCCTTTCAAAGCCCCCCTTTCCTTTTTTTAACAAATTAAAAGACTGGGTGTTTATCACTTTATACAATAAAAGGGATTGCTTAAGATCTTGTTATCTAAAACAGTACTCTAAAATGAAAAAAGGAGGAATGAAGGATTATGAATAGCTATTTTACAGGAAACCAACACAAAAGCAGACAAGGAAGAGTGGACTCCACTATTCCATGGTACAGAACGTGGGAAGTGATACCATAACGGAAATGAGAGAGATTATTTGTAAGACTATTTCTCTCTCTTTCTCTCTCTCTCTCTCCCTCCCTCCCTCCCTCTCTCTCACACACATACACAACCAGATGGGTCTTCAGGGATCTGCATGAACTTTTGAACCAGAGAGTCAAAGACAGGGCCCAGCCTCTTCTCACTTTAATAAACAATTTTTTTTCTTCAATTAATTAAGGTTTGGAAAGGGAAAAAAAGAGCAGAAGCGAAGTAATTTAGCATGGAGCACATACGTTACAGATGGATCCCACCTTTGGATGCTTATTAAATCTATGCATGATTGCACTGGGAGAAAATTAATTGCATTGTTTTTCACCATTCAAGATGGCTTTGCAAAACAGCAAAGAAAATGATGCAAAACTCCAGACTTTTTGTTTCTTTTTTAAAAAGAAAAGAAAATAACCCACTGCAAGCACCAACAGATTTCACAGAGAAATTTTGGTTCAATTACTTGCCAGATGCCATAGGAAGAGAAGAGACAGCTTCTAAAAATGAGTAAAGGGTTTTTAACACTCCCATTGGAGTAAAACTGTGTGAGACAATTATGTAAAACTATCCAACAGAATTGTGTCTTTCCCTTCCTCTCATGTATATGGACATAGAGAGTCTCACTCATTAATTTCAGAAAGGGATCTTTATTTGCTATAAGTAAAAGACTTATTAAGACCACAGAGGAGTGGGCTGGAATATAGGAAATTGCTCAGACCATCGCTCCAATCAGGTCAGTATTGTTTGCACTTACTGGCAGTGGCTCTCTAGGGTTCAGAGCCAGTGTTACCCCTTTGGCAGAGTGAGGCAGTCGTCTCAGCTGTCAGATGTGGAGAGGCAGGGAATGCCAGTGGTAGTGAGCTATTAGAGGATAGAGCAGAGTGCACCATTTTGCTCTGCCCTGTAGCCCTTATGCCCTCAGGTGTGATGGAGGACATTGTTTCACTGCCAGAAGTGAATTAAGATACAACTGAAAGGACCTCTCAGTCTTTCTACATAGAATTGGAGAAAGGGTGCCATCTTGTTCTTCTTCTCAAGCAGCAAAATGTTATGGGCCAGTCCCACTACAAGTTTCAGACAAGGATGTTTCCCTGAACCTTTATCGGCTCACAGAAATAATGAAAGGACTCTCTTTGTTGACAGGCTAATATCTACTAGACCTTTGTCTTCCATCTAATATTGGTGAAGTAGCAGCATCACTGGAACAGTACTGCATGTAGTAATGAATTAGATGAGTAACAACAAACTGAAGGATCAGATTCATAGCCTGGGGATGCACAGTGATCCATCAGCATCACCGAGCAAACAAGTGGCTTTCATGGTTCAAAAACAACATTAACTAGTACAGGAGATGTAACCCTACCTGGAGAGTAATGACCCTTGCTCTTTTCCAAGTTCTCTAGTAAACTCTCCTTCTAACTTTTCCAATGCATTACTCACTTAGCTGCCTTTGAAAGTGGTCCAGAAACCCATCTTAGATCAGAGTAAGGCTGTGACTCTCTGCTAATTAAGACTGTGTAATAGAAATGCATCATGTCCATGCTTCACCAACTTTGCCGGTTCCCAGTCTGTTTCCAGACCAGTAAAAGGTGCTCATGATGAACTTCAATGCCCTTCACGGTTTGAGGCAAAGGTATTTAAAAGTTATCCATTGGTGCCTCTCTGGAAGCTTCTTCTTCTGAAGTTTCCTTGTGGACGTCACAGTCTAACAAGATAATGCAGTTAGCTACAAGAGAGAGGATCTTCTTGTTCTGACACCCTACTTGTAAAATGCCCTGCCTGCAGAAGCTTGCCTGGAGCCTATGATTGGGTTGTTTCAGTGGATAACGACAGGTTACTCACCTGTAATTGTAGTTGTTCGAGTGGACCTCTGGGATTCACACTGTGAATCACACTGTGGGTAATCCACACCTGCGCTGAGCCTCATCGGAAGATTCTAGAGCTTCTGCGCTAGCAAAAAAACACATTAGAATAGACCCCCTCCCCCTCCGTATAAGTACCTTGGTGCCAAGACTCTCCCTTTAGTTATGTCAACCGCCACATAACAGAGCTGCATGGCGTGACAGTGGGGAGGTTGGGTGGGATGTGTGAATCACAGAGGTCTACTCGAAGAACTACAATTACAGGTGAGTAACCTGTCGTTCTTCTTCGTGGCCTCTGTGAATCACACTGTGGGTGACTAGCAAGCTGTCTTACCCAGAGGAAGGGTGTCACGCCAAGGTAGAAGCTAGCACAGTATGTCCAAATGCCGCATCAGACTTCTGTTGGACATCTAGCCAATAGTGCCTGATGAATGTGGACGGCTGTGACCAAGTGGCAGAAGCACAGACATCCGGAAGAGGCACGCCGTGTAAAAACGCTGTAGAAGCTGCCACTGCCCGAGTGGAGTGAGGGCGAATCACCTGGGGAGCTGGCTTTTGAGCGAACTGATACGCCAGGTGGATGGTAGAAGCAACCCATTTGGAGATCCTCTGCGAGGTCACCTGAAGACCTTTAGTGGGAGGTTGGTGACTGACAAAAAGGCGAGGTGAGCGCCTAAAAGGTTGTGTGCGGGCCAAGTAAAAAGCAAGAGCCCTTCTAACGTCCAGAGTATGGAGGATCTTTTCTTGAACTGTAGATGGCGATGGAAAGCAGGCGGGGAGGACCAACGGTTGGGATAGGTGAAACTGGGATACAACTTTAGGAAGGAAGGAGATATCCACAGACAACTTGACCTTATCTGGAAAAAACTGTAGATTGGGGTAGTCATACCGCAAGGCTGCTAGCTCGCTGGCCCGGCGAGTGGACATAATACGTAGCAACAAGGAAGGCCGTTTTGAAGGCAAGCAGCCGAAGATCCACAGAGGCTAAGGGCTCAAACGGAGCCTTAGTGCTGTTGTAAAACAAGAGTTTTGAGACCATTGTGGGGAGGGCGGATGAACATCTGGATATATGTGTAATAAGCCCTTGAGGAAGTGCTTTAGAGTGGGATGCCTGAAAAAACGAGCTGCTGGAGAGTTTGGTGTTTGATAAGAGACAATTGCAGAGAGGTAAACCCTTAAGGAGGAAAGAGAGAGGCCTTTAGTCTTAAGATGAAGCTAGAAACGGAGGACAGTGGAGAGAGATGGGTTGACTGAAGGTAGAGCAGCGGCTTCAGTGAAGGACTGAAATTTCTTCTATTTGCATAAGTAAGCTTTTCTGATTGACGGTTTTTTTGCCTGATGGAGGACATCCATCAAGGAGGCAGAATCCTCTACGCTGCCAGGTCCAGAGCAGGTAGGTCTGGGTGGAGAACCTGGGAGTTGTTCTGCGTGAGGAGGTATGGCAGGCGGCTAAGGTGATTAATGTCCGATGATAGATTGTGAAGAACTGGAAACCAGGGTTGTCGCAGCCACCATGGGGCTATCATGATGGCACTGGGTTTGTCCTGTTGTAAACGAACTACTACTTTGTGGAGGAGGGGGAACGGTGGAAAGAGGTAAGTAAGGATCCTGGGCCAACGGCCGATAAATGTGTCTCCGTGGGAGTGTTTGCCGACCCCCGCGTGGGAGCAATAGCGTTTGCACTTCCGATACTTGTGGGAGGCAAACAGGTCGATAGTTGGCTTGCCCCATCGTCTGCAAAGGAGGAGGAAGACTGACTGGTCTAATTCCCATTAGTGAGCTTGGGAGTCCGTGCAGCTGAGGAGGACTGCCAGGTTGTTGTCCTGACCGGCTATATGCAGCGCTGTGAGGCAGATATGATGCAACAGACACCATTCCCAGAGGTCAATTGCGAGGTAGAGGAGACTTGGGGAGTGGGTGCCGCCCTGTTTGAGAATGTAGTACATAGTTGTAGTGTTGTCGGTGGCAATCTGTACCATCTTGCCCGCAAGGTGGTTTCTGAAGGCCTTGCACGCTTTTATCACTGCCAGCAATTCCAGTTCATTTATGTGGAGTAATTTTGGCAAATCCTTAGGGATTTGCAGTGAGCACCCCAGCCTGTAAGGCTGGCGTCGGTAGTTACCTGTATTTGAGGACGTGGTTGTTGGAACGGTCGTCCCATCATAAGGTTTGGAGGAGAACGCCACCATGAAAGTTGGGAGGCGAGTTCTGGAGTGACGCTTAGCAGAGTGTGAGGAGGGTCTGTTAGTGGGTCGAAGAGGGCAAGAAACCATGACTGGAGTGATCTCATTTTTAAGTGTACGTGCTGTACTACAGATGTCATGGATGCCATGGTGCCCAGAACACGTTGAATGGTTAATGCGGGTACAAGCGCATGAGGGGTGAAGTTGCGAAGCAAAGCTACCAAGTTGCGTTGCTTGTCTGGTGGAAGGAATGCACAGGTTTGAGTAGAGTCTATGAATGCTCCAATGTACTGAACAACTTTTGCAGGTTGTAACTTGGACTTCTGTACGTTTACAGCAAGACCGAGATCGCGGAGAAGGGATAACGTGAAGTGGGTGTCTTGCTGCGCTTTGCAATGGGAGCGAGCTAAAAGGAGCCAGTCATAGACGTAAGGGAAGATGAGAATCTTGTGAAGTCTAAGGTAAGCTGCAACTGGGGCCATGCATTTGGTGAAGACCCTGGGAGCTGTTGCAAGGCCAAAGGGAAGCCTTTTGAATTGATAGGCCTGAGTTCTGAGTTGGAAGCGAAGAAACTGCCTGTGGGAAGGATGTATGGAAATGTGGAAGTATGCGTCTCGCAAATCTATGACTGTGAACCAGTCGTTCTTTTTGAGTAGAGGGAGAACTGACTCGAGGGTGACCATACAAAATTTGGTGGTAATGATGTAGCAGTTCAGCTCTTTGAGGTCTAAAATGGGATGGACCTGTGTCATTTTGGTGTACCGGTTCTATAGCGTCTTTGAGAAGTAAATTTTGTATTTCATCTTGAAGAGCTTGTGACAGCGGTGTGATGGTGTGCCACGGTGGAGGGAGTTGGTGGAAGTGAATGCAGTATCCGTTTCGGACAATGGAAAGGACCCAAGCATCTGTGGTGATGGATTCCCAAGCAGGCAAGTCTTTCCAGAGGGCGGGGGGGTTTGTGATCTCGGTCAACTGGACGTCAAATGTGATGTTTGGTCTTGCGATCATTGCACCTAGTTGCTGATCTTGCCTAGATCGTTGCTGACGAGGTTTGGCCCTGTAAGGTTGTTCTTTGAAATAGGGAGTATAATGAGTTTGTCTCTGGGGTTCCTGATGGAACTTTTGGTAAGAAGTGTAGGGATGTCTCCACTGATTACATTGAGGGTGTTCTTGGTATGAAGGGTAGACTCCCCAACGTCTTGCTGCTGATCTTTTCTTTTGGACATTTTCCAAATGTCATCCGTTTCCACATTAAAAAGGCCAGTCCCATTGAAGGGAAGGTCCTCAATGCGTGCTCGGGCATCCTCAGCAAGGCCAGCTGTTCTTAGCCAGGAAAAACGCCAAAGGGCAAAAGAGGTAGCCATGGATTTAGCTGTCGCATCCACAATGTGTCTAGCTGATAGCATTTACTGTTTAGTAACAGAGAGACCTTCTTGCTGGAATGTTTGCACCAGCACTTTTTTGTCTTCTGGTAATGCCTCAATAAAGGTGGACATACTGTCCCAGAGGAAACGCTGATAGGCACCCATAGCTCCTTGGTAATTAACCACTCTCATAGTGAAGGCAGCGGAGGAATACAGCCATCTGCCCATGGAGTCAATCCTCCTACTATCCTTATTGGGTGATATAAGGGATTGACGGTGTCGAGACCGAGACTGTGAGGTCTACAAAGATCGAGGTCTACAAAGATCGAATTTGTAGCTGGTTGTTTTTGGAGAAACAACACTCCGGGATCGTGAACTCTGCAAAGCTTGTCGATACGCTTCGACATAGAATGGGATGACGCTGGCTTCGTCCACAATTGTTGGGCGGTGCTGAGTAGGAATGGTAACATAGAAATGTGGACTGGAGTAGTTGTATCTTTGGAGATCGGATCATAGAGATGGTCCGCTGGCTCAGATGTAGGTCTATGGATTTGGAAATCCAAGGACTTGGCCATACGCACCATCAATTGTGTGTAAGTCTGAAAATCCTCTGCTGGAGATGGGGGGTTGGCATCTGCTAGGTCAGACTCGGGCGAAGTGAGTAAGATAGAGGGTGTCTGTGGCCTGGAACCCTGATCCGAATATTTGGGATCGCGTTGGGAGTCAATAGAATGTCGATCGACCTCGGTGTCGAGAGGTTGTAAGTCATGATATTGATGTCGATGTCTGGACGTCGGTGCAGACAGTATGTCCATGGACATCTGTTGGTGTTGAGGATCATCAACTGACTGTTAAGTTAATGGAGCGTCCATGGACACAGATTGATATCTAGGGTCCTCGACATCGTAGTCAACGTCGTGATGATGACGGACTCGAGGTTTAGATATCAGTAGATGTCGAGAGTCATCCATCGGCAATGGATGATGGGTGCTGATGGGGCGTCCGTGGACCAAGAGTGATATCGAGGTCCATCAATATTGGAGTCCGTGTCTCAATAGTGACAGAACGTAGGTTGTTGTCGGGTTGGTAAGCAAGGCGGTGGACCACATTGAGTGGTTGTAGAGTAGATAGACGCCGGCGATGCCAAGCGGGAGGATCGATCTCGATCAGCCTGATGAGCCGGCAAGTAGTGACTTACTGGGGCTGCAAATGCATCATGAGCTGGGGAATATTGCTCAACCACCTTGGGCTTTTTAGATGCTGGATGGTAAGCAGCTTGAGGCACTTGAGGACCGTGATGGTAAGATCACTTCAACACTGAGGGTTGCCGAGACTGTGGCCTCTGGTGTAGTACTGCCGCTGAACCGGGGAGAGTAGCTGGTTGAGAGCGCTTGGCAGGTTTCCTGGAAAGGCACTGATCGGGGCAAATGGCTACCCGATAAGAGGGCTGAGCGTGGGTTGATGCCGCACCCGACAGAGAAGCGCTTGCCTCATATGGATATTGCGCTTGATGACGCGCCGGAGGCTGCGGTGGTAAGCCTGGTGCAACCGAATAGGGCACAGTATCAGGCTATGGTTCCGATTCTGGCATGTCAGGTGAGGTAACCACAGAAGGGTTGCTGGGAGAGCCGGATTGTCGGGAGCTAGGAGGAGAGGACGTAAGCTGGTCCACTCGTTCCTCCCATTCAGGCAACTGAGAACATGGTTGATGGGACAGGAGTCCCTCGTCATCTGAGGGTGAACCCATACAAATTAAGTCACAGGACTCCTGGGGCTGCTGTGGAGTGACTGCAGGTGGTTTAGCCTTAAGCTGTTTGGATCTTTTAGGCGGTGAAGGTTCCGGAACCGAGGAGGCATCAAGGGACAGTCTTCTTTTTGTAGACGACTTTGATGTCGAAGATTTCGACGTCGAGTGTTTAACCTTGTGTCCCTTAGAGGCTTTTGATGATGTCGATGGAGCATCGGAGTGCAATGGTGTGGCCGAAGGGCGTTGTTTTGATGTTTCTGAGATGGCTTTTTCTATAGCTTTAGTCTGCAAGGTGGTTTTACAAGTGGCTGAGCCATGATTTTTGAAGGTGGGAGGGACTGCTCCCAAAGACAGAGCTTAAGCCTGGAGAGGCGGCTGCAGAGGACTCCGCACTTAAAGTTCTTACAGTGAGGACAAGAAGAGGTTTGGTGGGCCTCACCCAGGCAAAAAAGACACTTAGCGTGGCCGTCGGAGAGCAGGATCTTATTGTCGCAGACCACACAGTGTTTAAATGAGCCCAAAGGGGCCATGAATAGAAAAAAGGGAAGGGGGGTGAATGATTCAGCCCTAAGGCCGGAGCAGAGAGAAAAGAAACACTCATATATAATAATAAAAATAAACTGTATAAGAGAAAAGGAATCAAGATTAAAACTCTCTTTCACTTTCGAACTCACAGAAGCAAGAATACGAGGCTCTCAACGTGGCAGTTGAAAGAAACTGGAAGAGTCTTGGCGCCAAGGTACTTATACGGAGGGGGAGGGGGTCTATTCTAATGTGTTTTTTTGCTACCGCAGAAGCTCTAGAATCTTCCGATGAGGCTCCACGCAGGCGCAGATTACCCACAGTGTGATTCACAGTGTGATTCACAGAGGCCATGAAGAAGAACATATTTTCCCATGTATCTGTGAAGATTCTCAGCCATCCAGGTGAGGTTATCTGGAAGTTGAGTCATGGAAACTGGACTTCTTTCTTGTTAGGTTGAAACGTTTCACTACTCATCCAAGTAGCTTCTTTATTTTCCCATGCTGTTTAACTTTCAAACTTAAATTCGTTTACAGTTCTGTTCAAAAGAAAGTCTAGCTTAACTCAGTAGTCTTTACTCCTAAATGAACACATACATGATTGCAGCCTTAATCATCTTTAAATCTAGTGATATGTTTAAAATTTGGGTCCTGTGAAATATTTAATGTTGCTCTGAGTTTTATTTATTGTTTCCATAGTGCTTGGAGCACTCTCTGAGCAGTTCACTACATAATTATATATAAAAATGTGTACAACAAGATATATTTAAATCCACAATTTCTGGTATTATATTCAGCAAGAACATTTCTAGTTTAAAGGCAATTTTTAATTGTGTAATTTCTTGTATAATATCTTTTTTATCTGTCTCCAAAATCATTTTACTCTGTCACACATCCACCATTTGCAGAAATGGACAGCTTGTCAGAGGCATTACGTGAGAACCCGAGAATATATGTTAAAGAAAGCTGGAAATTGTTTTATGATTGGGCCCAGAAACAAACATGAGTAGAGAATATAATATATGTTGTGGATTTTAGTATTGTAACACAGCCATGGAGTCAAGATTATATTAGATATTGTATCATTGTAAACACTTCCTTGTGTTTATGTTTTGGTGTGTCTTGTTTTTCCTTGCTCTCCTCCCCCCCCCCCGTATTTGTATTCCTTTGAGTGTTGTGTGTTTGTTTTTTAAATAATAATAATAATAATAATAATAATAATAATAATAATAATAATAATAATAATAATAATAATAATAATAATAATAATAATAATAATAATAATAATAGAAAGATGGAAGGCTGAGTCAACCTTGAGCCGTCTACCTGAATCTGCAGGGATCGAATTCAGGCTGTGAGCAGAGGTTTGATTGCTGTACTGCAGTTTAGCCACTGCACCATGGGGCTCGCTTTACCCTGTTTTGTTGTCTGCTGTTGATTTTTATGTAATACTTAGATTTTATGATTTTAATAATTCTTTGGGGGCCTTTCTCTGAGTGCCCAGCCAAGTGAGATTTGACACATGGTTTTGAGAAAAGAGGCCTTTCCAGCAGTAGCACAGGCATCAACAAAGCACCCTTCAATCAGTGGCTCACTTTGTACCTACTTTGGTTCCATTTCAGCATCAAGGCAAAGACCATTCAATTTTCCAGAACATTTAAATCTGCCTCAGCTTCATGCAAGGTTTTTATTCTTTGTGACTTGTATAAGTATATGCTGTATATTTATTTTCTGTGTTTTTTCCCTTTATTCTTACTGAATTTTATTTCTTTTTGTGAGTTGCTCTGAAAACTCTCAGTGTAGGAAGACTCAAAAACACTGTAATACTGGAACAACCAATTTAAAAACAGGTTTTTGAATTGTATGGAATTCTTTTATAATCTCTCTACCATGCACTTCCAACAAGCTACTGTCTTCTAAACTCAGTCCTTTATCCAGAAAATGAAGTTGACATGCTGACTTACTTAAGTGGTTGTTGCAATGATTATTGCACTTATGTATGTGGTTTACTCTGAATGCTCTGAAATGTATATGTATTGTTATTCTTATTATTAAATTAAGATCTGGCATTCGGAATAAAAATAAAATATATATGGCATTGGGAGCTGATATTGACAAATCTACTATATTTTGGTACAAATAAGGTGGACACATTACCATGTTTTCTTGGTAATTCCCGTTAAACATTATTTGAGAAGTGAGCAAGAAACAATATCCATTGAAAACTAGGCCCTGTGTTACAAATGAAAGATGCAGAAGCTCAAACAAGATGACTATTTTGCTCATTATCACTCCCCAAGTTCCTTATTCCCCCCCCCCCCCGCTTCCCCCAATTGCTCTAGTCTTGGGAGTTCGTAGATGAATGGTAAACTCACCCAGACTGCTCCCCAAATGACCTCATGCTGAACTTGAAAAGCCCACACTTTTTTCTAAAGAGGGAAAAAGAACCATTTGTTTCCTAAACACACTTCCAGGTTCTTTCAAATACAGATCTTTTTCCTTGAACACATTCCGCCTTTACTCAGGCCAGCTTTGTACCATGGGAATGTCTTTCTCTCCAGCTGAACAGAGGTGACCCCAAGATACCTTCAAAATAAACTTTTAAAGCACACTTGAACCTGGACCCCAGAGAGGCCAGAGTACTAAATGTTCTTCATCCAGACCTCTTGAATAGAAATTCCACGAAGCCTTCATAGATGATATTATAACAGTACCCCAACCCCCAGCATCCCACATGATTAAAAAGCAAAAACAAGGAACATTTACACATATGTGGTTTTAATACAAATATCTAAATTATATGTGTGACAGATGTCACAGATCCCACTAACATTTCATCTGAAGTGTGACGTCCAATCACACCTAACACAGGCTTCACACCTGTGTGATAATAGTTCAAGTGGTTCAAGTGGCAGGCATTTTTAATGTAAAGACTAGAACAGGGAAGGGAAAAACATGTGGTCTCAAGAACATACATTCTCCTGTCCCTGTGAACAAACATAGAATGGGAAATTGCACTTAGTTCCCATTAAAGTCAACAGGATTTATATCTTGACTAACTTGTCCTACTGTCATAAATTAAATTTTAAACCCAGCTAGAATAGGTCCATAGAAATCAATGGGATTTACATTTACAAATCCCATTCTGTTCAGTGGGTCTAAGCTGGGACTAAAAGTGGATTTAATCTATAGGACTTGACTCACATCTCATGCCTACAGGGATCTGCTGTCCTATAAATGTTCTCTACAGAAACTATGATAATTCATTAGAAGTTCAGTGACATCTACTCAGATGAATTCCCATGTATCCTAAACTGGGCACTGAGGAGGAGGAGGAGGAGGAGGTGGTGGTGGTGGTGGTGGTGCTCTTCTTCTTCTAAAAGGTACTTCGGCTGACTTTATATATGCAGCCTAGCTGCATGTCTGCAGCTTAATTTCCAAGTAGATTTTCTGTAATTATGGTCCTCCTGTGTGAGCTCTTCAGGTGTGCTACAGACAAATATGTTCTGTTATGGAGTACAGAAATCAACATTCCAAAAGTGTCAGCTGTGAATTAAACAAAAGAAAAAAGTTTCTTGTTTTTGAGTTTGTACAGATAAGAATTAAAAGTGTGTGAGCCACGGCTAGTGGAATATGAGAAAACGATAGGCTGCTCTTGATGTAAACGGGGGAGCAGGGAACAATACCCTGTACAGTTTCTCGCTCTGGAAGTGTATGTTTTATGCAAAGCGAAAAGAATCCATGCACCTTCAATTATAAAATGTACTTGAGATGACTTCACACATGTAGCCTAGTATTCATTGATTTCAGCATTAAACTGCACCTGGGATATGGAAAACAATTATCAGAGACTGAACTGCATACAGAGGTCTCTAATCACCACAAGCACAAACTTCTTCACTGGAGGAAGTTTCAGCATTAAGCTTAACTTTGACAAACAAAATGTATGTATATGTGAAATAATCCTCAAAATGCACATTAAGGGTCTTTATAACCTTTTAGAACAGCCAGACACTTAGGCAGTTTTAACCTAGGGCTGTTTAATCATCATCATCATCATGCATCCTGAAGTCAGTTCTGACTTATGGCAATCCTTTTCAGGGTTTTCCAGGTAGAGAGTAATCAGAAGTGGTTTTCCATTCCATTCTTATGGGGGCATCCTGGGACTGTACAGCTTGCCCAAGGCCACACAGGCTGGCTGTTCTTCCAGGAGACCCAGTGGAGAATCAAACTCCCAACCTCTGGCTCTGCAGCCAGATACCTAACTCACTGAGTTATCCAGTCAGCTTTAGGGATGTTTAACTTTTGTGAAATTCCAATGAATTTGAAACCTCTTATGTTATGGCATCTCAGGGTAGGCTGGCCCTCTTAGTAGGCAGACAGAGACAAGCACTTCACTGGCAGTTCATGGAATGTAGAAGTAGTGGTGGTGGCAGCAGCCTTCTTGTTATTCCCTGTTGGAGGACAGAACTGCGCATGCTAACACCCTCTAAACTAATCAGCCACTTTCTGGTGGAGTGGAAGATACTGTCACACCACTAGCACTGAAGTAAAATTCAACTGCCCATTGACTTTGCTTCTGGATTGGGGGGAAAAGTTGGCTTTTGCTGCAAACATCTTGAAAACTTCTGAATTTCACATTCACAAGGAATATAGGAGTCCTGCTACTATTTTTTAAAAAAAGAAGAGCTGAACATCTGTTTTGGGAAGAGAGAAATGTAGAGTAGAGAAGCAGCGAGGGGCAGAGAAATGCTTGAATATTTCCCTGCTTGCCATTATTCCACACCAAATCTTGCAACCTGCTGACTTTCTTGTGCTCACTTTTTAAGAAATGTAGGTCTCTTTGCACATGCTCAGATGGTCTCCATTCTTCCTAATTCACATATCCAATAGTTGAGTTCTGACATCTGTCAATTTTAATTTCACTTTGTCAATGTTAAATTTGTTTTGTCCTGTTTTCACATCAGTATCCACATTTTTTAAAGAAATCCTTTAAAAAATCTGCACACGTTTTCACATTTCTCCTCACGCATGCACCTCTGCAAGCAATTTTCCCTTCTAAATGTGGTTTTGTATGCTTGTCTCATCAATAGACACTTTCCCCTGATATACACAGTTTAAAATTTATGTTATTTAGTTAGAGAACCATACCAGAAAATACAAATATTGAACATAACAGAGTTTCAGTTTGCCTAGAAGCAAGAATTAGGCAAGTTCCCATTTAAAATGGACTAAATTACTTGCCCAGCTCTATTCAGAACAGGTCCCTGGACCAGGCTACACATATGTTGACTTAAACACATATTTGTTTGAAGTATAAGGCTCAATTTAGGGATCCTCTTTCCCCTGCAGTTGTGCACAGTTCTATGCAAGCTGGAAGCTTCATGTGCAAACAGCTGCAGACAGAAGAACAGAGATGGCTCTTGCTGTGGAATGGTACAGCTATATCAAATGTGACAAGAGGCAAGTATGACCCCCTCCTTCATATTTTGTCCTGGAGTTCCAAAGTGCTCCCAGGAAGAGCTGTGAACGTATTTGGCTTTTGGAGTTCGGAGGAGAGGCAGAGCAGGTTGGAAAAAGTGGAGGGGGTGGGTAAACGGAGGTATGCTGCTTTTAGTTGCCATGGCTGCCCAGCATGCCTTCTAGACTTGGCTTGTACCAGCAGAGTTCAGACGGGTCAGCGTGTGACCAGCTTGAAACCCCTGAGGTTAAAAGTTCAAGCAGTGAAGGAAAAACCAATATGTCTGCTCTGAGGGGTATGCTGTACGATATATTTCAATTTACATCAACCCATGCATATAAAATTTAGATAAATTCTATTCAGATCTCTTGTGGTTTGACACACACGTCTATGCAACCAGATGTCCGCAAATGGGGGAGGGAGGAAAGGTCTGGGATGCTCCCATTTGACTTTAAAACTGGAGGGGGAGGGATCAGCTTTTAAATACAAGAACTCACTTATGTTTGCTATTTAAAAACAAAACAGAACAACAATTATGTATGTACGATTTTTCCTAAACTGATTACAAGGAACAAATGCCACCATACCTTGTTAAAAACATCTAAAACATTGTTCCATCATTCCAATCCCCCTTTTCAGTACCTTCCTCCCCCCTTGATCTTTTGTAATTTCCTGAGGCCTTGCAATTCACATTCTGTCACATTAAGATAATGAGTATTTACAACTGAAGCTCCATCTCTTTTGTCGGTTCCAGCTCCTATTTATACTCCATGCCATTTTCTCTGGGTTTGTAGTGACTGATCATTTTGATTTATACTTGGATCCATCCTCCCCCACCACCCCCACATGTCTCCCTCATTCCAGCCAATCTCCAGCATGCACCCCATGTCCTCTATTGCTGTTTTCTCTCCTTGATAAGCAACCTTCAATTAAAAGGGGGGGGGGAACACCTTCATAAACCCAAGATGCTGCATGGAAAAGCAACCACAAGATGGCTCCCTGTACCCCTTCCTTTCTTTTGTTTCCGCTGTAAAATATGCTATTTTTAAGTTCTCTGGGACAGTAACAATGGGAGGGTTCAACTGTGATCCATAAACATCGTGTATTTTCATTGTGAGCTAAATGGACCACATCGTATCCACCAGTGCAGTAAGCCAGAATGCAATACTGAACCAAAAAGAACACAAATCAAGCATAGCATTTGTGACACTAACTTTCCCCATAAGTGCATCTTTCTTGATGGAGATACATATATACACACCTCTGTTTGCTGCTTTCAGATAACTGGAGAAAGTATCAGTGCCCTCAAATCATACAGCTGTTGGAAGAGACCATAAGATTATCTAGTCCATCCCCATTTGCACAATGCAGGACTAAATATTTTCTCTGTCTTCCCACTTCAGATCAACCCCCCTGACCCAGAGAGACCAGCAGCCTAGTTCTCATGGAAAGGATTACATTACAACTAGCCTCCCGCTAATCCAAGTACATCTAGAGAGTACACAGCTGGAGAAGGCTTGGTTAAACCTGAACTTTAGAAAGCATTTAGGGATTTGCACAACTGAAATTCCATCCATACAAAAATATTCCTTGTGCAGCATCACTGAAATAACTGACAATAACTCTTTTCCTGATATCTGGTCTTCCATATTGCGGATCTGGTCTTTTTCTTTCTTAATAGAGGGACTGTAATGGAAATTATTCAGGGATATGCACCTTCCTCATACAGTCCAAAAAGGTACGGCCTAGATGCAGGTTTAGCACCTCACAGGGCTGGCCCTACTATCTGAGAGAGTGATGATTTCTTCAGGGAGCTGATTTTAGGTATCATGAAAAGGCAGCAAATTGTTAGTTAGTGAATCATTATTGTAATATTTTCACTGCCAGTAACAGGGAGACACATTTTTCTGATTCCAGTGCCCAAACAAAATGGTCTTGAGTACAACACCTATGTATTTACCTATATATTTTAATAGATGGGGCACCACTTCCTGTTCTACTTCAAGCAGTAAAACGTCTTGGAATGTCTCCATCAGCATACCACAAACAAAGAGCAGAAGCTCTATGGAAAGATGCCTACAACCAAATATCTATAGATCAAATGACAAAGCAAACCAAGCTTTGCATTACCTGTAAAAGAAGATCCTGGATGATAATAATAATAATAATAATAATAATAATAATAATAATAGAGCAATAGAGACTGGGACAAAAAATAAATAGGTTTTACAATTCCTGTGGGCACAGTAGTATCTTCTCAGTACTGGCTTCAATACTCTATTTTGCAAAAAAAAAAAAAAGTTCTTACCAGTCCCTTCTTCTGGTGATGCTCTGTGACTGTGCTGCTTCTCCAGGGCTACAAAGGCTGTCTGTTTCCCAGGCAGCAACAGAGGGGATCCACCTTTCTCATAATGGTAAAGACTGGTCCTATCACCTCAAGTTGAATCATGGGAAGACCAGGATGGATAAATGGAAGTACTTATTCACAGAGCACACTGTTAAACTCTGGAATTCACTGCCACAGGATGTAGTGACAGCTGCCACCATGGATGCATTTGAAAGGGAACTATCAATGGGTACTATATCACCCCAATATCAGAAGTATTATGTCCCTGTATATCCATTCCTGGAGAATGTGGGATGGAAATGCAGTCACACATGTCCAGCTGGCTGGCTCCCCAAAAGCAAATGGCTGGTCAGTACAAAATGTTGGATCACACTGGACCTTGCTCTTATCCAACATGGTTTTTCTTTTGCTCTTACTATATAATTGGTAGTTTTCATGAAAATTCTAAAATTTAATCTTTTCAAATAATAGCATTTTTGAGAGATAACAGTCTTAAATACATAAACATTATAACTGCTGTCAAAATATGTTTCTTGTCATGTCAGCGCTCTCCCAAGAATACAGAGATATTTTTGCATCTAGGCCAAAAGCCATAACAGACTCTGCTCTTTATAACTACTTCTTATTTTTAGTAAATGGCACCCAGAGAGAAGGGAGAACAGGAGAGGAAAATAACCTCCTCTAGAGATTCCTTCACTTCATAGTAAAGTCAGCCCTGAAACCTACTTCACTTATTTTATACTCATTAATGAAACTTGGAATTTTATTTTTGTAAGAAACCCATCTGCTCTACTACATTTCCTGTTGTGGCCTTTCAAAGACAACAGACTGAACTGAATTTCAAAAATTTATGAAGCTGAAATGAATATCCTGCCCTGCTCAATGGACTTGCGGCCAGTAATGATACTTCCTCAACATCTCCTAACCATAAAGTTTAAAATTCATTCAAGTGCTCAGGAAGAATATATATATATGTGACACACCTCATAATCGCAGGTGTAACTGGATGTTCTCCTACATTCTTCCTTTATGCAGAAAACTAATATACTGAAGGAGAAAAGTTTTGTTTAGTCCATGCTGTTAGTTGACTAGACACATGATATTTTTTTTTTGTTAGTGTACAGTCATGCATCTCCCACCCAATATTCTGGAAGTATCATAGGCCCAACTGTTACTTTTACTGGAAGTTGGAACTTGCTTTTAGATTCCTACTGGGCAATTGCTGGGTTCTGGTGAACCTCTTAAAGCAGTGGTCCCCAACCTTGGGCCTCCAGATGTTCTTGGACTTCAACTCCCAGAAATCCTGGCCAGCAGAGGTGGTGGTGAAAGCTTCTGGGAGTTGTAGTCCAGGAACATCTGGAGGCCCAAGGTTGGGGATCACTGTCTTAAAGGATAGGGGTTCCACAATTTTGTAACAGATTCAGAATATTTAAGAGTGTTAAGACTTTTGTTTGACTGTTCACAATATACAAACAAGTGTAAGAAAAGTAGAAATGCAAAGAGAAAAATCTGACAGCTTCTAAAACTTTCCTACATCCAGAACACATTTAACATATAATATATAAGTATATGTATATATGTCTATTTGGGCAAACACTGAGGAAGCAAAGAAATGTATCATGCTAACAGAAAATTACACTTGGAGTAATTCTCAGAAGGGAACTTTCAAATACATGTACTGTTATAGGAAATGCTGGCCTAATTTTTAGGGTTCAAAGAAATACCATATATATTCTAATACAACTGCCATCCTCTAAGGCAGTGGTCCCCAGCCTTAGGCCTCCAGATGTTCTTGGACTTCAACTCCCAGAAATCCTGGCCAGGAGAGGTGGTGGTGAAGGCTTCTGGGAGTGGTCCCCAGCCTTGGGCCTCCAGATGTTCTTGGACTTCAACTCCCAGAAATCCTGGCCAGGAGAGGTGGTGGTGAAGGCTTCTGGGAGTTGTAGTCCAGGAACATCTGGAGGCCCAAGGTTGGGGACCACTGCTCTAAGGCACAGGTTCTTAAACTGTGATCTGAAAACCCCCAGAGGGCTGCAGTGTCCTCACAGGGGGTCCGTGAAGGCTTCAGGAAATATTATGATCTTTTGCAGTTAAAATAGAAAGAATGAATGAAAGAAAGCAAGAAAGAAAATGAAACATAGAACAAAATCTGAATTCCCCTTGCTTGTCTGTGTAAAACCTTGCTTTTCTAACCAACTGCCTCTATTAAAAACGAACAAAAGTAAAAATTGGTTATGGAAACAACTGTTGGATAACAAATAACTGATATTTCTGTACACGGTAAGAACATGCAAGTGAATGACACTGAGTGGCTGAGAGACGGCACGTGACATTTCCTGCTACTGCGTAGTCAGAAGCCGCAGGAAGAGTCGGAGTCAGTCAGTATCAGAGTGAGCGAGTGTTCGGACAGACTTCATGAATGTGTTTCTTCTTTGATTTCTGCTAATAATACCATTTGGTTATTGTTGGGTAAAGTGACTTTTTTATATTATCACAGTGAATTTCGTAGCAATACTTTTTGGCTGAGTCTCAGAATGGATTGCTGGCTGAATCTGAAACATAAAAGAACTGATGCTGTTGATGAGGTGCATCCTGTTCAAAGCAAAATGAAACTTCTTCCAGTCATCTTAAAAAGAGTCACCGTTATAGCAAGGAGTATCTGCCGATGAGACTTTTCATGAGAAACTTTAATAAATATTTGATGCACTTTAGGGTTTTAAATCTTGAGTTAAGTCTTGGTGGTCCATGGCAACAAAATATATTTAAAGGGGGCCTGTGGTTAAAAAAAGGTGAAGAACTGCTGCTCTAAGGGCTCAATCAGATAGGGGGAAAGGTTTGCCCCCCAGTTCAATGGAAGTAAGACCAGGGCTTACTCTGATTCATGCCCAAACTGCATTAGAAAAAACCCCACATCTTTGCGAACTATTTCTAGTCAGGAAATTGTCAAGATTCTCCCTTAAAACTGAAAGCAATTCATCTGCCTGCTTGAGCTTTTCTCATGGAGCTATTTCTCCTTTTTGTGGGGGAGGGGTTAAGTGAATACTTAATTAAACACTTCCAGCAGGGAGGCTGTGTAAGAGGACTTCCAGTAGGAAGTGCCATTGCTCCAAACTATGCACTCCCTGCAACAACCCAAGTGGAACAAAATAAACCAATCTTCAGGAGGGGACAAACTCAAGGATTTTGTTACTGATCATACTAAGTTAAGCCTTATGTCACATGGATGTGCAGAAGGCAATCAATACTGTCAGCACTGAACCAGGCACAACAAGGAGAGTAGATGTTCCATTCGTGTAAGCCCTAAGAAAAAATCTCTGATATCTAAAGTCTCATTTACAGATGCCTGTCCAATTCTCTTCAGACCTGGAATACTCTAACCTGTTGAAACGTACTGCTGCAGGGCGGCCGTATCCTGTATAAAACAATGGTGTGTATGACACAACCAGTCAGGACCGTGTTTTTTCATTTAATACAGCTTTACATTTAGAAGTCACAGTCAACCAGAAACAGCTTAAGGATGAGCAATTAAATTCCATGCAGGCGAATGAGTGAGCAGACAGAAGGTGAATGAAACTGCCAATCCTTCCTCTGTGTCCAGCCCAAATACCAAATGGGGTGCTAAGGAAGCAAGCCCCTTTCTCTGCATCCAGTATAGAAATGCAGTTCTCTATATCTTTTCTCTGCCAACCAAAGAAAGATTTCTGCAGGCTTCTAACTTGTGGGTTTATTTAAGTGCAAGCAGATTATTTATTTAATTTATAATCCTATGGCTAGTTAGTTATGTGCTATCAAGTTGGAACTGACTTTTAGCGACCCTAATAAGGCTTTCAACATAAGTGAGATATTTAAGGAGAACTTTACCAGTTCTGCTCCCCCAGTGAGGTTCCATGGCCAAGTGGAGATTCAAACCCTCGTCTCCTAGTCCATCACACTATCCACTACATTACACTGAGCACCCAATCCTACATCTACTCCAATCTAAAAAAAAGGAGAGGTAAGTGTAGTCAATGTGATTTTTGTCCCTTGTAACTTGCTAAAGCAGAATATCAGACCATTTTTTAAATAAACGTTTCCTTGCAGAATTTCCAAAGGTTGCAAAACTCTGTTGTTACAACACTGAGATATACTAGCAGAGGACTCTCTAAAGGAATAAAATGTGTGTGGTTCATCACATCTGATATTTTCTCCAAAGACGCTCAAAGTTTATTTTCTCTTGATCTGTTTATTTATGTTTGAGGCCAGAAGTAGCTGCTGTTTTGGTATGCTTTTCTTTTCTTTCTTTTTTTTTTTTTTTTTTTTTTTTGGCTTTGCTTTAAAATCATATCTACATAATAACGATGTCATCACAACTAACTACATAATGACATCATCAAGAGAAAACACAGCTAATTCAGCATGAAATCAATATGTTCTGGAGAGAAGGCCCTGTTCCTCCACAATATACCTTCCCTCTTTTTCAGGCAATAATGTTTCTCATTTGGCATTAATCATCATCATCAACATTTGCCAATACTGACTCTTTTTAGGGTTTTCTATGTGGAGAGTACTCAGAAGCGGTTTTCCATTCTCTTCTTCTGGAGGCATCCTGGGACTATACAGGTTGCCCAAGGCCAGACAGCCTGGCTTTTCTGGGGTACACAGTGGGGAAATGAACTCCCAACCTCTGGCTCTGCAGCCAGATACCTAATGCACTGAGCTATCCAGCCAGTTCATTTGGTACTAAGCAGACAAATTTCTGTGAAAAGCATGTTTGTTTCCATTCTAATGAAAACAGAAACAAACTCGAGCCCACCATTAGAAAATCGAAATTCACATTTCTCCATAAATCAGGATAGCAAGGCTACTCTAATCATTAAGATGTAGAGGTGCTGTGTGTGTCATTTTTTAAAGGCACGTTACTATGTCCAGAAATAAACCTTTTCTACCGTTATGAGAGAGAGAACCAGTGTAGTATAGCAGAGTGTTGGATTAGGGCAGAAAACTTGGATTCAAAGCCCCATTTGGTTATGAAAATCCACTGGAGGGGGGGTGGCAATGGAAAAACAACTCCTGTAACATATTGTATACCTTGAAAACTCTATTAGAATCACCATAAATTGGAAGCAATTTGATAGCACATAATACATACAAAAAGTTATAGATGCTAATAACATGCTTCATCTACATTTTCAGATAAAGGAAAGAATTACATGGCAGACTTATGTCTTGAAGTACAGTACAGCCCCTACCATTAGGCAGACTGAGGTAGTCGTTGGAGTTTTCTTTGCGACCTTGCATGCTGCCTTTAGTTTGTGTGACTGGGAGGGACTTTTCTGGGCTGTAGTGATTATCTATTTATCTACCACTAACTGATAATTCTTTCCAGCCTTTGAATTCAAAGAGAGCCCGCCTCTCTACTGAGTGTTTTTTTCCCCTCTTTCCTCAGTTGGTGGCAGTTGCTTGTTTGCTCCTGATCTGTTTGGTTGGTTGCCAGTATATGAGCAGTAAAGAAAACAGAATGCACAAGTCTGTAATTTCAAGCAATTGTAATTAAATAAATGTTTTTGTTTTTTATTCTACAAAAATCTCAAGAGTGTGTCACTGAGACTACAAATGCCAGTTAATGAGAATGGGATGGACTCTGGGGAACTTGGAGATATTCTCCTCTATACTTCTACTGCACAGCAAAAAGGAATTTTACCACAAATTAAAAAATCTGCAACAGTAGTCACTTCAGACAGCCAGAGCAGTGTATCTTAGACAACCTATGCTGCATCTCCTACGTTGTCCTCTTGGCCTCAGACGTGGGGGAGAATTCTGACCTATCTTCAGTGTTGAAATAATTTTCTTTTGTATATGGAATGAGAAAGTGTGCTGGGACTTTTTTTCAGCCCAAGAGAAAATGGACAGAGTCTCTCCCCATACCTTTTATATTAGAACTTGCACCCAAGTCAATGAGGAGTTCTGGGAGCTGTCATTCAAATCAGTAACTTTTCCAAGCAGTGTTCCAGATAGCTTTAAAGAAGGGTAAACAGCCTCAAGCCAAGAATCAGAGACAGTACAGAGCTCTGTCATCTGCCAGAGAGCAACAAGGAGGTTTCTGTCCTTGTATCTTTCTTACACATTTCATGCAGGCACCTGGTCAGCTATGGGAAATAGGAAGCTGAGCAAGTGGGATGTTTCATCTGACCTTGCATATTCTACTGCTCTTTCTATCCTATCTTCATTGTGGCAAACTCATATTCCAAGATGGTCATTACATTGCTATGCCAAACTTCCCACACAGGAATATATATGAGATATCTATAAGGCCAGATGTTGGAAGTAAGAGACAGCCAGTCACTAAGAAAAAGAAAAGAAAGGTCTTCGTTTGCTTGTGGAAGGACAGCAAAAATGGGGCCAGCCTGGCTTCCCCTGGGAGGGAGTCCAGGAGCAGTGACAGTGACGGCCCTCTGCTGTGTCCCGTAAGGGTGGTAGGACAAAGAGAAAGGCCTCCTCTGATTATCTTATAACCTGGGCAGGCTGATAAAGAGAGATATAGTCTTTGAAATAGCTTGGACACAAGCCATTTAGGGCTTTATGGATAAAAAACAGCACTTTGAATTGTGCCAGAAAATGGACCAGCAGCAGTGGGAGCTGCTGTTAACAGGGGAGTTATGCAATCCCATAACCAGCTCTAGTTAAGAATCTGGCTGCAGCATTTTGGACCCTCTGAAGTGTTCAAACACTAGTAGCTATACCATTAATTTGCAGGTGTAATAAATATCACCTAAATTACTTATTGGGTAGGATAAGCGACTGTGAGATTTATAGTCCAAAATATCTAGATGGTACTGCATTGTCTGTCTGTGACTTAAAACGATACTTGACATTCTCTTATAGCTACAACTTTCACAGAAGCATCAGTAGTGATGACCAAGCTATCTTTCAAGAGAACCCACATAAACCTTGTGAAATCTTAGGGCTAACTAAAACTCAATCTGAAACACTATGGTTGAAAAAAAAGTTCTTACGAGCACACATATTAAGTTTCCCAAGTGTTTGAAAGTACTCCTACGTTTTCTGACTAGGATTTAAAACAATTTACTGCCACACAGTGAAGTGCTTACCTGAAAAAGCAAGCCACAAAACCAAACCCATACAATATAACCTTGTGTTAGTGCCATAATCTCCCAGCAGCAAACCAAAAACAGTACCAATGAAAGATATATAAAGCACTGGAGTATTTTCTTTTCCTTAATCACTCTCAGTAATACCTCTCTTTCCTACTGAGTAAATAAATTGAGGTGTAATATTCTGATGAAGAATTATATTATACAGTACAATTGTAAGCAACAGTTCCCAGAAACAGAATGTGAAAACTTCACAACAGAGAGAAAGATTTTACAGGATTTCCACACCCTATTTTTGTCTAAAATCACTTTAAAAGTGTTGTGTTATAAATAAACCTGAAACGTAGATTGCCACCTTTCAATGTATCCTGTACTATGGATTACCAGAAGGCAAGATACAGGATTGGGGGGAAAAATGAAGAAAATAACTTTTATAGTTATTTCAAATAAATGTTTCTTTCATCCCAGTTCCTGACTTCATCTACAAAAATATCCTTGAATAGCAGATTGAGCAGGCTCAGGCAGTGAAGGAGGTGAGGTGGGGAGACAGGAAGGATTACAACAATTCATCCTAAATACAGTTTAGGGGTCAGTCCCCAAGGCTTCCTGGCCTGGGGGACTGAAGTTGCAGAAGAAGGAAAACTTAACTTTGTTTTATGGCAAGCTGAAAAATAGCATAAAAACTGAAAATGCTGCAAGCAATGACTGCCAATTTTGCTACACTCTAGGAGAGCAATAGGGTTTTGTGTGTGTGTGCGTTTGTGTGTGTTAGAGAAAAAGTGAATGAGAGTGAAATGCATGCTACAGCTAGAGAATCGCCTGTGTCTTGAATCTGCTTGCAGCCCTTCATCAGCGTGAAAAATGACAACCCCAGTCAGATTTCTCTCTGTCGCTGGCATAAATGTGCGATTACATTACAGCTGTTCATATTTTCACTCTAATGAAGGGTTGTGCATTTAAATGGTGAGATTTATGGTGCAAGTCTCTAATGTCTATGCATAGGCAAAACTGTTAATTGATGTCTAAAACGCTTCTTGTTTATTTTGACATCAATTATCATTTTTCTCTATTTTAAAAATTTAGAAAAAGAAAAGAAAAAGGAGATGTGGCAGAGTATGTGTGTGTGTGTGTATGTGTGTGTATGTGTGCCTGTGTGTAACCAACCATTTCCATGCTGCAACCGACTTGGAACAGACGGGGTTTCTCATTTCTTCCAGAGAGAAGGAATTAATATACACGAAGAATGAGGGAAAGAGATGGGCTTGAAAATGCAGCAGCTTGAGAGAAGGTTAGGAAAAAGTCAGCACCTCATTCTCCACATAAGGCTTATACTTCCACTGTTGATGAAAATAAAAGAATCAATTGTGCAAGTCTGTTTAATTTTGCAAAAGGGGAAAAAGGCACCCATGGGTAAGAGGTTGGGTTCAGAAACAGGTGAAATCAGAGCTTATTACAGCGAACGTCAGACGATGAAACTAAATAACTGTGTTGCCGTCTTGGGCTTGTGGAAAAGATGGATGGTAAACTTGACCTGACGCTGGTACTATCCGACAGCCATTTTTTATCTGCCCTATCCCCCCCCCCCACCAAAAAAAAAAAAGCAAGGCTGAGGCGTGTTGTGTAAAATGCATAGACACGGTCGGGTCAGGCCTGGGGATCGGGTGAAACTAGGTTCACATTTGCATACAGGCGGGGTTTCACAATGAAGACCCATCTGTTCCCGTCAGAGAGTACAAATCGAGTGTCACCCAAGTCGGCGCAAAACGACAGCGGCATGGCTATTAGGGGGAGAAACATTCGGCTTGGGTTACGGATATGGAACTGCTGATTTGGGTTTAAATACCTGATAACTGAAGACTTTTTATGGCGTGCGAACAAAGCGTGAACCTTGTCTGATCCATCGCCCTCTCCCTTACTCCAATGCCGCTGCTAGCCTCCCCTCCCCTCTTACCCCCCCCCCATCTATTACACCAAAGATAAAACTGATGTTATTTTTGGATGCTGTGAAATATATGTTATCTTTAAAAAAGAAAATGAGACAAGATTGAAGAGATGCTATTATAAGCTCTGGAACGAAGACAAGAGTAAGTGGGGGGGGGGGGGGAATTACACAAAAAAGAAAACAGGGTAAAATAGAAGGTGAACTCTGAACTTTGCATGCCCTCTGTGGTCATTAATATTGTGGTAAGGCTGGGCCATGAACTTTTAGTAAAATTTACCAGTGTTACTATTTATAGAATGTGAGGCCCTTTTTGCCCATTTTCCACCCCCAGTTCTGTCCCCAAACATGATTACCCTCTATACTGTGCATCCAAATCCATTCACTGATGATGAAGAAAGTACACCCTCTTTGAATTGTATGGTTTTCCATATCAGGACATAATAAAAATCATCTGGTAGCAGGTCTGACAATCAGGTAAATACACCCTCAGATGAACAACAACACATGACATATTACACCATGTCATGATTAATTTAACAAAAATAAAGCCAAAATGAAGAAGCCATGAGTGAAAAAAATTGTACACCTTATGATTCAATACCTTGTAGAACCACCTTTAGCAGCAATAACTTTAAGTAATCATTTTCTCTATGACTTTATCAGTCTCTCACATCATTGTGGAGAAATTTTACAACATTTTTACTCTTTACAATTTACTCTTTATAACACTGCTTTAGTTCATTGAGGTTTGTGCACATTTGTTTATGCACAGCTTTCGTAAGGTCTTGTCACAGCATTTCAATTGGGTTGAAATCCGGACTTTGACTGGGCCATTGCATCACCTTGATTCTTTTCTTTTTCAGCCATTCTGTTGTAGATTTGCTGGTGTGCTTGGGATCATTGTCCTGTTGCATGACCAAATTTCGGCCAAGCTTTAGCTGTCGGACAGGTGGCCTCACATTTGACTCTAGAATACTTTGGTATACAAAGGAGTTCATGGTTGACTCAATGACTGCAAGTTGCTTAGATCCCGTGGCTGCAAAACAAGCACAAATCATCACCCCTTCACCACAGTGCTTGAGAGTTGGTATGAGGTGTTTGTGCTGATATGCTGTATTTGATTTTTACCAAACGTGGGGCTGTGTATTATGGGCAAACATCTCCACTTTGGTCTGGTGTGTCCGAAGGACATTGTTCCAGATGTCTTGTGGTTTGTCCAGGTGCAATTTGGCAAACCTAAGCCATGCTGCCATGTGCTTTTTAGAGAACTCTTGGGGTTTTTTCATTTTCTCTGAGCATTGCACAGTTTGACGTTGGGGTGAATTTGCTTGGACACTCCGGGGAAGATTGGCAACTGTCTAATAGTCTTCCTCACTGTAGGATGATGGACTTTAAATTGTTTGGAAACACACTTATAACCCTTCCCAGATTGATGGGCAGCAACAATTGTTTCTCTACTGTCATTCCTGATGTGTTTCCTCCTTGGAATTGTGTTAACACACACCTGAATACTCCAGACCAGCAAACTGCTAAAACTTCGGGTTTTATAGAGGTGGTCACACTTGCTGATGATCAATAAATTAACTCATTAGCAGTGAATGGATATATATCATACAGCTTTAGCCTGGTTTCAGTTATTTCAAATACTGTCAGGTGGGGATGAGAAGTTCATCAACCTAAATGTATACAGTTGACCAATATTGAGGCAGCTAGATATAAAGACTGTGCAAAGAGAAAAATTATCATGCTTCTGATTTCAAAGTTACAAACAGTTATGTCGAAACAACAAAGACTCTTTTGGCTCCTGGCCGTCAAATTCATGGGCCATATTAATAAAAGGGCATAGGTCAGGTTATCTGTAGAAATTAACTGGCACAGGCAACACTAGAGTTGCAATTCAGTGCCACAAAACAAGCTGGATCCCAAAAACAGGGTGGGCAACTCTCCAAAGTTGTGAGCTATTCTGATCTACCAGGAACACCACAACCCACATTCCTTCTATCATCTCAAATCTATCACATCTGTTTGCATTGCTGCTGCAACTATCCCAGCGATTCTGTTGCAAAACATGCTATGCATAGAGCACACACCTTGTTTCTCCACAGAACTGCTGGAATTTTTGGTGGTGGCTGAGACTGGGGGAGCACGGAAATGACATCTGAGGAAGATCACCCCATATCTGCCTAAGAACAACAGAAGAGTGAAACACAAGGATAACCAAGGGTTCTAATAAGCAGGAAATGTAATATTAAAGGTAACACAAGCTTACATTTTCACTGACAGTACTTTTTGCATTTCATTTTTCTTTGACCTGTTTACAATCTCACTCAAAACCAGATATAGGTCAGGACAACACATCTGATGAAAATAATTATAGTCCACATAAGCTTAATAATAATTGTGTTTTGGCAAGTAAGTTCTGACTTATGCCGACCCACTTCAGTGTTTTCTATGTAGAGAGTACTCAGAAGTAGTTTAACATTCCCTTCTGAGGGCATCCTTGGACTGTAGTTTGCCCAAGGCCACACAGGCTGGTTCTTCTGGAATGCACAGTGGGGACTGAACTTCCAGCCTCTGATGCTGCAACTGGATACCTAGAGCTGTCCAACCAGCCACAAAAGCTTAGGGCATAGTAAATTTATTAAGGCGCTTCAAGGTCCTTTTCTCATTTCTGAGGATTCTACATCGAGTCATTTACTGGAGCGTCACAGCTTATATATTAAATGGTTGCTGAAATGACAAAATGGGAAACAATCAGATGCTCTAGTAAAAAAGCCACTCACAATCCTTATTTAAACACTGTGTCAAGTGTGCTGATGAATGCCTCTTTTATAGTTCCTCCTCAGAACAAAATCAGTTGTTGTTGTTGCTTGCTAATCCATCGTACACTCAGTGTTTTGTACCTGCACAGGTGAGCTGCTGCTATTAAACAGTTTTATATATGATTTATGTCAGTTGATGCCAGAAGGTTTCCTTTGTCAGCATTTGATTTTGTGTGGAAAACTCAGAGAGACAAATTGTCATTTATTACTGCAGACATTAAGTATTAAAATTTGCAAACTGACCAAACTATGTTTGCACATGTATCACTTGTGTAGAAGGAGGCCCAAGTGAGAGTTTCTGGGTCTAGTACATTACTTGTATTCTTTAGGGCTGGAATTTGCAAAGAGTTGAATTTATACTCTCCCAATCTTGTGTGTTCTTCCGAGTTATGTGTATTACTGAAGTTAAGGTGGGTGAATATTGAATGTTGCAAGTTTCCACAGGGTAATGTGAATTTCTTCCAAAGTCAAACTGAGAATTACTTACTGGCTGACAAGTTGATTCTGACTTTTGGTGAGCATGAGAGGGTATAAAACCAATCTTTTCCTAAACTACCACATCACCTTTAGAGCTTCTCATGTACTAGAGAAAACAAAAGAGTTAAGTTGTGGATGGAAGTCCAAAGCTAATCCCTTGAACCATTCAGAGAGATAAGCCTACCACATGACTCTCTCTTGTAGCTTGAGAAAATCTCAACTTTCTAAAGTTTGCCAATGTGTAAATGAAGGGACAAAATGGCAAAATCAACATCTGTCCTTTTACCATAGCACCCTATTGCCAAACTGGGAGCTACAGTCTGAAGGAATGGAAGCCAATATAAACACAAATCATGCTTAATACAGACGACACATAACTCCTTCACTAGTTGAGATGATATAGGCCATTCTTCTGAAGATGGCCTTGGATTTCATGTTAATTAATGGCAAAAAGGGAAAAAAATCTCAGTATGCTTTGTTGGAACTATCAGAATTACACAACCACCTGAGGAAGTTATGACATCTCAGTGAGACAGGACCTCAGATAAGTTTAGACAAGGGCTGAAATCCTGTTGGGTGTGCTTGTCAATTTGGAGCTGTATGCGACTTTGGGTACAACTAAACTAAGAAAAAAATGTAGGAAATGCTATAGGTTTGGGGCAGGCTGATTTGCATTTTTTGTTGTTGATCATATTATGCAAAACAAAATGCACATCAGCCCAGAGTCCCCTTCCCCAAATCTGTAGTTTTTTCCCTCTGCCACTGGGCTTTCACTTTTTTTTAACAATGGACCAGCTCACCTTGGTCCAAGCATGTGATCACTTCAACCAATTCAGAACAGCTGCCACGCTAGGACACACTCAGGAATGGCAAGCAAAGACTATTGGTTCTTTTTTTTGGAGGGTGGGAAGCTAAGGGCAAGGAAAACCTCTCTCAGCATGACTTTGTTTTACAGCTTAGAAACAGACTGTAAGGATCTTTATTATTATTTTTTAAACAGCTTGGTGCCAGCTCTAATGCCCTAGAGCACCTAAACAGCCAAAAAATAAAAGCTAACAAGGGGAAGAAACAACAAAAGGATACTCTCATTACATCTTATTTCGGCAGTTTATTTTAACCACATCCCCTACAGGGTTTCAACAGAGCTAAAAACAAACTGCCAAAAAAAATAAATTCTCCTGTCTCCCTGTGTGTCCACTTAAACCCAACAGACCCACATTCCCTGGTGCAACTACACAGCAAGTGAATGTAAATTTGCATTTCCCTCACTGTGTAGTCACACCTTTTGTCTCATTATGTGCAAGCTGTGTGCACCTTGAAATCAAAAACCAAAGTCTTTAATCAGCAGCAATCTGCCACAAATTATGACATCACTCCTGGTGAAGCTGAGCAACAGGATTTTGACCAACGATTTTGTTTACTTAATCATTCTGCCTCATTCACAACATAGGGCTGTGGGAAGATTCCAGGCACTGACTTTTCCTTGTATCCCTCCAACTTTACTCACATCTTCAATCCATTTTCTTTGCAGCCAAAAACAAATGGACAAAAATAAAAAAATATCATTGCAGAGAAATAAAACAGCTACACAAGGCTCTTTGATCACCAACCAGTACTTCCATTACCTGGAAGTGCTGCCTAATATGGACAAAGTCATCAATATGCTATCTGGAAAATTATAAAACAAGTCTACAGTTTCAGAAACAATTCAGAAAGTGGAATTCAGAAAAGCTGAATTTTCTCCATGAAAGCTTGTGATTTGTTTGATTTTTTAATCATTCAATAAAAGTATCACCCTACTCTTGCAATTGCAGTTTAAGACATGCCCTCTTTCAGGGAATGCAAGAAGACAAGACCTTGTCTATCAGCTTGGCAGAAAAAGAGGAACATATTAAGTCTTCTGTTGGAAGAAGACGGTGAGGGTGGAGAACGAGTAGCCTTCCAGGTATTGTTGGACTGCAACTCCCATCAGTCCTAGTCAGTATATCTGAGAGGGAAGGAGGTTGGAAGTTTTAGTCCAACAACATCTAGACAACGACACACTCCATATGCCTACACTACAGAATTATGCCTAGCTTCCTGTCCAGGATCCAGTTCCTTGAATACATAGATGCACTGTCCTAGCACCTACCCATAAGGCATCATACTTAAAATGGGAATCTCTCCCCAAATAATTTCCCTTTAAATCACTGTGACCAGATTTGGATTCAAGTGCATCCAACATGATTTATTCCTCCTACATGTAAGAACTTCCTAGAAGCATTCAAGAGTGAACACTCAAGTAAATCTTGCCTTGTTGTTGTCCTTCATGCAGCTTCTCTTCAGAGAATGTGCCCTCAAATTGTTGCAAGACCTTGTCTATCAGCTTGGCAGAAACAGTATGACAATCCCTTGCAGAAACTCTGCATTAGGTTATATAATGTCTTTCACTGGAACCATGCCTCTTCCACCATTTTTAACGTACAATCCAAGTAAGATTTTTATCTGTTTAACATAGTAGGGCAATTCTTCCTATTGTGTGGCCACATGTGGATCTTTTGCACAGTAGGAAAAAATGATGTGGGAGAGGAATGAAAAATAAAAAGGAGCTTCATAGCCCCCACCAATCTGCTTGTTAAAGTAGCCATATTTTTCTGCAAAGCTATGAGCAGATCGTTCTTGTGTATAACAAGCTACATTAGTGGCATATCTTGCGGAGAGATGTGGTTTATTTGTGCACTGATGGTTGGATGTGCCTGGAATGGAAAGAATAGACCAATGGGAAACTAGAAAGATTCATCATACCTTTTTTTGTTTGCCTCTTCTGTCCTTCCCAGTGGGGGAGAGGGAGAAACCTAATTAGAGGCCCTTGTCTCTGTTTTAATTGCCTTTCGTCACTCTGATATGATCTCTTGCTTTCTCTCCCCAACTCCAAACAGAACAACAAGCCTGATAGAAATATTAGCCTCCTGACTTTTTCCCCACTAAGAGAAGTGAACAGGAACTGAACCTTGAACTTAATTTCCCCTTTGAACTTGTTACCTTTTTTTAAACAAGTTACCTCCCAAGCGCCCCCACCCTGTGCTTGCCTCTCTTCAGACAAATTTCATCACAATTACTGCCCCTTCCACTTGGCCTTAAGATATATAATCATTGATTTGACCTAATTACCTGGCACAGGCCTCTTTCTATAAGGTGAAAGGCGGATTGGTGTGAACAGAAGCTGACCCCAGCATTCTGGATACCCCAATTTTATTCTAATTATGGCAAGCAGGTTCTCCATCTTATTAGCAACCCCCACTCTTCCCCTTTGTCCAGATTTGCTATTTTATTCCCATCATCCTCAGATGCCCCTTGGGTTAACTGAAACTACTTGGAGACCTGTTTTTTAACCCAGCTCACGTTCAAAGCTTAAGCATTTTGGGGAAAAAATTGTTGTTGATGCTGGTCAAGAGTTCAAAAAAGAAACAAGATATTTATGAAAGGGTTTTTGACAGCAACTTCTTCATATTATTTTTTTTTTAAAAGAAATAAAAATAGACAGGTGTTTCAAGCTGAAATGGAAGTTAGAAAAAGAACAAAGACCAAAATTCTCTGAATGTAGCCTATGAAAGATTAGGAAAAATATAAGGGAACAATTAGATCTTATACAAATAAGTCTTATCAGTATAATTAACTGTGTAAAGTAAAATGTCTTTCAAGAGAGTAATAAACATGATACATTATTTCTATACCTTTTTTTAGGCAGGCAAAGGAACGGTTGCCACCAATTTGGAATCGGTCATAATGGCCCAGTTTGCACTTCAAGATAACCAGAGTTCTGGGGAAATCCTGTCTCAGAAGCTATGCATCAATGCATGTTCCATCTCAGGTCTTAGCGTGATCTGTAAAGCAGGAACTCTGACTTTCCTTTCCACCGACAGGCCAGAGTCATAAGCCACTTGGAACCAGAGTTCCTGGTTCATACAGCATGTTAAACCATGGACAGGAAGTTTCTGGTTGGTTTAGTGATTCTTCCCTCCAGAAGGTGGTAACCATAAGCAATTGGGCCCAATGCATAACCACTGTGGTTCATTCACCATAAACCCAAATTCTTCACAATTTGGTTTGCTGCAACATCCAAATGTACATACACACTGTGCATCTTTGACAAAGATGAGTGAGATCACCAACATTCACAAATTTCTTTATATTTGGGATGGAAGACAACAGAGATTGTGAAAATTTAAATGCAAGAAAGTAAAAAAACTGAGAGATATGTCTATTCAGGCATAGGGCTTTAAACTGTCAGTTCTGAAAAGTCTGGGTTAGAATCCCATATGAGTACAGAATTAGGGTTGCTACCTGTTTTAATTTTTTTCCAACACATGTACCAAACTCTGCAGATTTCTTCACATATGAACAGAAAGAATTTGAGATTTAAACAATTCACATCCAAGAGAAAGCAAAGCTTATAGACTTTCAAAACCCGAGTCATCAATGTGTGTGATGTGACAGAAATATTTGGGTTAGTATAGTTCCAGCAGCATGTGGTAGCAGTAAAACAGTCTTGCCATGCTTATTTGAGCTAGGATTCCACAAAGCCTAAATTAGAGAACTAGAGCCCAGACACAGCAATACCAGAAAGGGGGAAATTCAGTTTCTCACATGTGTAAAGTATATTTCCTTTTCCACCTCAGAGCCAGTGGATCTTCACACACCAATTATGACAGGAAAGACAATTCAGGCCAGAAGATACAGGCAGATGTGAGTCTTAGGGCCTCTCACTGTAAAAAAAACCCACTTAAGAGGCATCTATCTGATGGCTCAAGAATGTTGGATATGCCTTTGAAAATAAGAGAACAATCTTGTAGGGTTGAGAGGGAGCAACAGTGGATCAGCCACAGAAGAAAAGGCCTTCTGGCACAAGTTGAAGGGACAATCTATATAACAGACCCTCGCTTCTTTCTTCAGATAGACCTCCCAATCTGCCCACATGGGAATCTACAGTACTCTATAGCTTTTGTGATCCCCTCTTGGGTACAATAGGATTTCATCCCAAAACAGTTTAATTAAATATATGAAATAAATCCATACTATCATATCAATTATGCATTTTAGCTATTTCATATGTAAGCCATCCTGGTTCATAAGGACAGGCTGTGGAAGGGGGAGGGGAACAAAATGAGAAGTCAGTTTAAAGATTAAATTAAAATTAGCGCACTGCAAGCAATCAGGAAGGTCAAGGAGCATGACTGGGTATTCCACTGGCACATATACTTGGCACCTCAATCCTATCCCCACCATTCTCTGTAGAAGTTCCTTTTAGAGTATTTCCTACCTAGAGTTTGAAAGCAACAAGTTACAAATAGCACAATTACTAGCAAGACATTAATCTCTGCTTTTGATAATGAGGGTATAACCAGATCATATTTCTAAAGTAAGGTGGGAACAAAGTTATTGTATTAGTGTTATGAGCAATGTTTCTATTAAAGATGTGTAGATTTATATTTTCTGGACTTTAACTCCCAGAATTCCCCTGACAACAATAATGCCTAGGGAAGTCTGGGGGTTGCAGTACAAAAACTTAAATCTGCACACCTTTATTTTTACTTATTTTTCAAAGTTATTCTTAAAGCATATTTTAAAACGTGTTTTGACAGGAATTGTTCATATTTAATGCTATTTTCTAATCAATCCTAAGTTATTTTTAAAATAAATATAGTGCACAGTACCAGGAAAGAAATAAGAAATTGAACAAGTTGTGCAATTAATTGCTTTTTAAAGACTGTAACCAATGACAATGAATTTCTTGGCAATCACTATAATAAGTAATAGGATGATAGTTACTTTTAAAAGTAACTCCTACAAGTATAGCTTCAACCACCTGAATGCTGAACTGGACACCATGCCAAACTCTACAGATCTAAAGCAAAAAGTCCAAACTTAGGCATAGAAGAAAACAAATTCTTAGTATCTTGTCAAGCTTGTCTGTATAGGCCCTCTTTCCAAGCAGAAGCTAGACCAGAACATTGGACACAGCTCACAGAATTCAAGGACTGAGAGCTGATGCGCAAACCAACTTCCTTCTGCCAAACCCAATAGCAAAGCTACTCAGAACACTTTCAAAAGGATAACTAGGCACTAATTACAGCCCTTGTCAATAGGACTATCGACAACTGGACAGATGAGGAAAATTGTAAGAAACTAGATGCCTCTAAATCAGCAAGCTATTACAATTTGCATCTACATGCCTTAAGGGAATGGTGCTAATGAAGTTACTAAACCACAAGCAATTACTTCTTAAAAGTTTAGGGGGGAAAGAGGGATAAGAACCATCTACCCTCTGTGGGAGGAGAGCAAGATAAGGCCTCTCAATCAAACTGTTTAATAGTCAAAAATAAATAAATAAAAATAAATCCCAACTTTTTTCAAGTTATGGACCCCTTTTATAATAGCCAAGTAACCTGCGACCCCTCCATCACGTTTGTATAAAAAGGCATTTTTCATAATGTAAAATCATCCCTTCTCAGAAAGTAAAGACTTCTTTCTCCCCTAAAGGGCCATGGTAATTTTAACATCTCGCTCTGAGAGGTCAAAGAAGAAATTATTTAACAAGGGCTACGACACATATAAGGCGAACCATGATCCACCCAGAAAACACTGACCCCCAGGTTGGGAAACACTTATCTAGTGCAAAAACAAACAAACAAAACAGATCTAGAATGGAAGTTCTAGCAGGGAAGTGGATTTCTATAGTATTTTTTTTAAAGACTGATAAGATTTTAGCTATTAGAGAAGCAGCTTCAACGCATGTAGGAAAGTGTGTTTGGGAATCATATGGGAACTATATTTCCCAGTAAATCAAGAGGAATGAAACTAACATTATTATTATTTCCTGAAGTGACAGTAATATCATCAGCTCCCTGGCAGCTAACCTGTTTCCTCAAAAATAAGACCTAACCTGAAAATAAGCCCTGGTACGATTTTTCAGGATGCTCGTAATATAAGCCCTATCACAAAAATAAGCCCCAGTTAAGTGAAACCCTGCCCTCCACCATTGTGCACCAACCAGAAGAAGATGACATAACTGTATTTGAATAAATGATTGTTGTACATGAAAAAAATAAAACATCCCCTGAAAATAAGCCCTAATGTGTTTTTTGGGGCAAACATTAATATAAGACCCTGTCTTATTTTCGGGGAAACACAGTATTTATAGTTAATTTTCACTTCAATTTTGGGGAGCAGATTAGTAACAACTTCAAAAGGTGTGTGCGTGCACAGACACACAAAACCCTGAATGGAATACCAAAGCTAATCCAACAGAATATCTGTATGCAAAATCATTTTTTCTAGAGCTGCAATGACTTTTCTTCCCTCGGTTGGCCTTGGATAGCCGGCCGTACAGCCCAGTGCAAAGAACTGTCTGTCTCAGGAGCGGAGGGTGGCCGGAAGGGGGACAGAATTTGTTTCAACTATTTCAACTCTTTGGCTATTTTAAAAGTATTAACTTTTAAGGATCTTAAACTTTACTGATGAACTATAAGACAACAATGTGAACTGTTAATGTGTAAAATATAAGACTGCTTATGCCTTATCATTAGGCAGGGTGAGGTAACTACCATCACTGATCTGGAGTATTATGAAAGGGAGGCTAATTGTTACTTTGAAATGTTTTATTATTGCATTTTTACTGCAGAGAGTGAAGTACTTGTGGGATTTTCGGCCTCATGTGTCCAAATGGCTTGTTTAACTTTGAGCACTTTACACCTTGGGGTGGCGTTCTATTTTTGAATCTACCTCATGCAACAAAAAGTCTTAGGTCAGTCCTGATAGCCTGCCTATAATGTTTTTTCTGGAAATTCATCACATATACTTGAGGCTCTTCCAGAAAGAACACAAATCTCCCTTACTCCCTCACTTTATTGCAAAGAAGTGTGGGTTTTATAAGCATTTGCATCCAAACTGGACTCGCTGCTGGCCTTGTTATTCACCTAAATCATATAGGGATATGGGGATGACAAAGTCGAACTGTTTTCTATTGTGGAGGTCAAAGTCCTGCCATTCCAAGGTCCAGTACAGATTCTTGGCATGAGGGAACTATATAATTCACTCCAACAGGCAACTCAGATGATGCAGACCACACAACAAAAATGGATCCAATACTGGGTCACTAAGAAACAGGAGGGGGACATCAGCATACTCAAGGTGAACCTGAGATTTGCAATGATACAAGAACTGAAAATGTGGAACAAGCCCAACCAGAGGGGGCACAGTCTAGTGAGGACTGAGTATGTTTATCCATGGAATCTTTCATGTTAGCTGGAAAAGAAAAGAAAAATGGAAGAAAGAATGCAATTGAGTGTCCTAGAGAGGAAGGTACAGCAGGTTTGTAGGCCAAAATCTCTGCAACCACCAAATGCCTTTCTGGTATTCCTAACATGCAAAGGTCTCTTGACAAACAAAACGATACTGACAAACACAGCAATGTGGAAATTGTTTCCTGAAGACAGAAATTTTGAAAATCTCTGGATTCCACTATTAGGATGGTTTTATATTTTAAAGGAAGGCAATCCATTCCAGCCTGTTTATGATAATGTGTTGTCATCTACAATTTCAACCACACCATGAAACAGAGATAATATCTTCTTGGCCAGGCCCACCCAGAAAGTTCCACCCTGATTCCACACAAATCCCCACCCCCCACCTTCCCACTGCCTGATTAGTGAAGAAAGTCTACCTTAGGTGTGTGTATCTTTCTCCTCAACTATCTGTCTTTCTCTATTTATACCTCATGCATCAGGCATTTTATCAAAAACAGAAAAGCAGCTTTCTGGATTTGGAACAGGTTCAGAGGAAATCTTGTTTATCTGTAGGTTTTGAAGTCACTTTCTTCTCTTATTCCATTCTTCTGATAATATCATCAGTTCTCTTGAATTGTCTCCAAGGAGTCTCCAAGGCAAGGGGGTCACATCTTCCAACACTTCCTACACCAAATAACTGTACACCTATCTCTGACACTCCTCCAGTCTTGTCTCCTACTTTGGAATAATCACACTCTACCTACTTTTTTAAAGGGATGCATCTGCAGTTTGCATTTTTTGCAAGAGTAGTTCATTAATGTATTATTTCATTCTATTTACATACCACATTTCTACCAATAAAGAGAATTAAGGTGGCTCACAAAGTATTTAAAAGACAAATGCAGCTAAATAATAAAATTAAATTAAAACATGAAAAAAGAACAATCCCTCCATTAAAACTCCATCCTTGTTAGCCTGAACCCAACCTGAAGAGAAAGGTCATTACCGGCTAGTGGAATAACACTGAGGAATGGTGCCACTCTGGCTTTGCTTGGGAGGGAGCTCCACAGCCTGGAAGCAGTCACCAAAAAGGTTTGCTCATGTGTCTTTACCAGGTATTCCTGTAAGGGTGGCAGGACTGAGAGAAAGGACCTCCTATGAAAATCTTAGAGCCCAAGGAGGTTCATATAGGTAGATGCAGTTCTTCGGAGAACCTGGACCCCAAATCCATAGGACATTTGCACCAGAGTATTCTATCCACCAGGGCTATGACACACTTCCATCTCAATGTGCTGCCACTCTAGCCATCTCCACAAAGACTAATGTTCACCTGATCCTACTAGTAGTTAGTAGATAGTATTCTCAGAAGCTACCTCTTAGTACTACCCAGCTACTGTACTCAGCTGAGGTGTGGAGAAAAGGGTAATGTATGGCCACAGGCTGCAGACCCTGCTCTGCTTAATTTGCTTTTGCACTACCCTCTTTTCTGCCATTCACATACTTTGAGCAGAAGGTTGATATGTTTGTTCTGCCAAAGGGCAGAACGCAGGCACAGGAGGATGCTGGCATCAATAATTCCATCACTTTTAGTGAATGCCACCAAGCATGTTACATGTGTGCAATCAATGTGTGTAGTGGTGCACCTCTTTGCTAGAGGGGAGTAGTTACAGCATGGGGTGAAAAGCACCAGCTAGAAACATGAATCTCCCAGTTCAGTCATAAACCCAGTAAGTTGCCAGACAAACTGGTCTGTCTCAGCTGTACCCTTGCATCTGTTCTGTAAATAATAATACTGGCCAATTTTATGACATAGTTGTAAGGATTAATGAGATAATGAATGTGGGAAAGTGTTATATATGACTTGGGATGGGTAAAAAAAAATTCACTGGGTTTACATTTTTATTTAAAGTTCCCACAATCACATTATTCATGCACAGAAGACCCAAAATGCATTTGTACACTAACATCTACACCTTTCTGAAACATGACATCAACGTCTACAAGTGGATATGCCACTGGGCCAGCCATGCCTTTTCTGTACCATGCCCTTTTAATGATACTATGTCAACAGGTACTTCAACACATTTTCAATCAGTGCCTACATTTGAAATTCTGAGACTGTGTTGTTCATTTACTTTCCTACCGCCCGCTTTTCTGTCATTCACATTGCTTGAGCAGAAAGCAGAAGGAAAAAGACTACTAATGAGGAGGCTTGCCCAACTACAAATGGGTTACCAACATGGGAGAAAGAAAGCTGGTGAAGTTAAAACAAAACTACGTATCTTGCTCCACAATTAAAGTACAAGGCAGAAACAGGGTCTGAGATCAAGCATCACTTTTTTGAACTCACAGGGTTGTTGTTGTTTTTGCTTCAACACACATTTCACAGAAGGCAAAATGAAGAAGCTTAAGGGCAAGTAACTGACAAGAAAACATGCACAAAACAGAGGTGAAATAAGCTCCATGTGCCATATCATATAACATCCCCTGACAAAGCACACAAAAATGACTTGCTTCACAGAAGGAAAACTAGTGTCACTCAGAAGGATATTGACTAATGAATAATAATTATACACCATCAAGCAGCTTCTACCCCTTCAGCATATGTCTTTTTCGTGGCAGATGGGTATACTTCAAAATGAACCAGCCACTCACCATTATCATTTTGAAAAACTGCTGAAATGCCCATGGGCACCATGTGGGGGGACCACAAGTGCCACGTTGCCAGGGTGCAAGTAGCCCCATTTTTAAAGCACATGTGCAGCAGCCGTGTTGCAGCTTTAAAGTGATAAAAAAGGAAGAGCAATCAGGGCTTGGTGTATTTTTTTTCCTGCTTGGTAAAACAATTTGCATTACTATTCAACTTCAAATAAAAATAAATGGGAAAGGAAGTGCAGAAAGGCTGAGAAATCTTACAGACTGGTTTCAATGCAAAACAACATTACTGCTTAGAACTGCCATTTCTAGGATCAGAACAGCCATGATATTCTCCAACCTCTGGCCAGAGAAGAACAAGAAGACTACCCCACACCTCAGTTCTGGACAATTTTATTCCACTCATCAATGCTTACAAATTTCCCTCTTGTAAAGATAGAGACACCCCTCCTGACCTAAAGTTTGAAACAGAACAACCTAGAAAAGGCATTGTTGCTACATTTTACCCTGACTTATGTAAAGAATACTACAAAAAGACAAAACTCATGAACTGTATTTGGGAATATAAAGCATATCAATATTATGGCAGGTTAAAAAGGTAAAGGTAAAGGTTCCCCTTGACAATTAAGTCTAGTCATGTCCAACTCTAGGGGGCGGTGCTCATCCCCATTTCCAAGCCATAGAGCCAGCGTTTGTCCGTAGACTGTTTCCGTGGTCACGTGGCCAGCACAACTAGACACGGAACGCTGTTACCTTCCCACCGTGGTGGTACCTATTTATCTACTTGCATTTTTACATGCTTTCGAACTGCTAGGTTGGCAGGAGCTGGGACAAGCGACGGGAGCTCACTCCAACGCGTGGATTCGAACTGCTGATCTTTCGACCTTGCAGCCCAGAGGCTTCTGCGGTTTAACCCGCAGCGCCACATGAATAGTACCTAGCTAACTCTATCTTCAGAGGCAGAGGTATGTTCTGGATTACAATTGCAACCAGGAAGCTAAAATAGATGAGCCTTTCATCTGACCCAGCAAGAAATTATTTAAAAAACCCAAAAAACATTTAGCACTAGGGTAGGTAATTGTGGCTCACCAGAAATGGTTAGACTGCAACTCCTATCAGGCAGAGCTACCACAGACAATATTGAGGAATTATGGGAGCTGCTGTCGAAAAATATGGGCAGCCGTATGAGCTCACCCTTGATTTAAAATCCTGGAGATCTGGACATGTAATATAACGGACCAACATGAAGTGATATCTTTGCGTAGGAGATTTTTCAGAGAAAAAGGGACTACATTGCTCTGCCTTAAATCTCTACGTATCCAACTTGTCATTAAAACATAATGAGACAAAACCAAACAAATGCATGGCAAACTGCATTGCCAAGAATATTTAGGACTCTAGATGTTGATGAACTGCTTAGTAGAGTTTATTAACATTTAGAAGGCCATAATTTCCCCAGTCCTGCCCTGATGGTCTAACTGCTCTCTCATCATTTTATTGTTTACATGAGGTTCCACAATGCATGTGTCCCATCAACATGTTCTGTGCAGTCCATGCAAATGTGACTCAGCGTAACCAGTAAACCCTCAATAGCCTCAAGGCTTTTTGTTGCTTTACATGTTCTGCACTTCTTTGTTTCAGAATGGAATCACATGTATGTCTTTCCTTATGTTTCTTTTAGCTTATAATGATGAAAAATAAATTGTGCCATCCATTCTTTTCCCTTCTTTTCAGGCACTGAGTGATCAGATGAGTGAAAAGCTTGCATTCTGGACAATGTGGCATGGTCCGGTGCAAACTATTTCCTGGCAATCACACAATATAGGGCAATGGTGATCCAGCTTGAACCCCAATCCAGGCTCAAACAGGGCCTTTTCTGATCCAGCAGCAGGGGTACTCTTTTTGGGAGCTGGGCTGAAACAATTCCCACATGGATGGAAAGGTTGCTTTAAGGGAGATACCTCCCAGAAAAGTTATCCTTTCCAGTGTGATCAGATGAGAGCCTCTCTCACCATCTGATTGCAACTATAAGTCCACCTATAAGGATAATTGGCAGAAAAGTGATCAGCATGAAGTACAAAGGGTGAATGCACAGGATATCTCTCAGTAAACAAAGACAGAGAATATTCAGGAGATGTTGCATCTATAGAGTAAGTCTGCAGTATGGAATCAAATCTCCAAGAATCATTACATTCTCACAAACAAGAAAATTCTGATCTATACTGCTAGTAATTATCTGCAAATCACTCCACAACTAGCAGTGACTAATGTTGCCGGAAAATGTATATACCCTTGAAGGAATCTTGGTTTGAATCCCATAAATGTCAAGGGGAACCTTTACCTTTACCTTACTGCACTAGCACTGCCTACTCAGCCTCACACTAGTTGATTGCCCAAAGGCCAAGCTAACATAATACAAGCAGTCCATGACTGGATCTCCTGAAATTTTTTTTCTTGAAACTTAAAACCAAGTAAAAGTAAAGAGTGAAAAAAGCAATTGTTAAATTCCTCATTCTCACTGACACACACTACCTCTATATGATGAAAACACCAATGAGAAATTTGAAAACCCCACACGCTTCCTCACTTCCAGTCAAGAGACAAAGAGTCCTTCTTCTCTTCAGGGTGCCTGTAATCTGAGCAAAATCTCTCTACTATCTTTTCCTTTTGAGCACCTGTCTACAACAAGGACAGGAGTGCTTACTGTTAAGAAAGACATGAACAACCCATTTAGTGCTTTAAATCCTATATATAAATAAGCAATTTTTGCATGAAACATTATTGACAGAGCAAAAACCAGCAATGGATACAAGCTATAATTGACAGCTGTAGAAAGGGCTAATCAAAGTGGTTCAGGAAGATGGGATGCTTTTCCATTAAAATGCATGTACACACCTAGCCCTCCAGGATACAAAAAACAACAACCTGCAGCTTGGAAGGGAGACAACTGTAACCGGGATAACTGTCCCTGTCCTCCACTTGCTCTCATAAACTGGAGTTGCTTTTAAGCATTCTGAAAGACATAGATGCAGGTATGCATACACACATTCATCAAAAGATCCAAGCACAGTTCTTATGTGCTATGCCCTGAAGGCTGTCCATATTTATGGCTCCCCTGTTACTCTCTTTGGAAAATTCTGGATGCACCTCCATGGCAGGATAAGAGTCCATTATGGAAATAACATACCTCTTTATTTACTCACTTATTTCCTGGCCCCATCTACAAGGCTGCCCAGTATCTAAAGGAAACAAGCCAGCTGGAACGTCAATATTAAATTGCAACCGGCGTGCTCTGCAGTTCCAGAACACCGCCTGCACAGAGTATAAAGGACGTCAACAGCAAATTTGTAACAATCCAGTCAAAACAAAAAGGGGCATCTGGACGTTGGGGAGAGAAACCGGTAATTGCTTCTGCGGTCACCCAGTCCTTGCCAGTGACCCTAAAAATGTGAACTTTAGGAGCATTAATTGTTTTACACTTCACCTGTGGATGTTTCTGCCCCAATACCCCCAGGTGCTAAACCACCCACATGTCTTCAGACAAAGGCAAACAATGGAGGAGCAGCTGCCACTGCAGGAAGCATTAGAGCAGGAGAAGGGAACCATTATGCTGTAAAACCTCTTCAGCCACCATTTTGTGTGCATCTAAAAGTATAAGGATGCACACCAAGTGGAAAGGAAACCAATAAATAATTGTCCAAGGGGCCTTTATCGCTCAGATACAACCTGCAGTTTGGGGATCCTGCAAGGTGGGTGTTAGGGCCTTTGCTAGGATGGCCTCAATATGAAATGTGTTCCTATCTTCTCCATACTGCATCCTGAAAAAAGCAATTTAAAAAAATCTTTGTGTTTTAAGTATTTTCATAAATTTTCTGGGTTTTTGAAATCATGGAATTTGATTTTTGGATATACTCACATAAAAGTAAAATAGAAACAAAGATACTTCCAGCTGTTTCCTAAAGTGCTTTTTTAAAAAAATCTATATAACATGAAGTAATTTTTTCAGAATTTTGGCCAGCCTCTCCTGACTCCTGACAGGATGTCCTATGCTTGAAGTATTCCTCCTCACTATATTGATTGGAAACATCAAAGGAAGGGGAAGAACTTGAATGTCCAAGGCAGTTCTTGTCCTGTTACGAGCTAGGAAGCCTTTCTCAGATTATTCACCTAAATCTATTTCTGTGTCAATTTATTCTTGCTAAATTGTGAAAGGAGAAGAGGGAGCAACTATTACTGCATCTTCTTTCCACTGTCCATCTTTAAAAGCAATCGCAATCACTCTACAGGAACCAATGGGATTTGTACATTCAGCTTCGCTCTTTTCAAATCAACCAAACCTTGTTTTAAAGAATAGTCATCACTAGCTCTCTTCTTTCCAAAGCCATTTGCTCTAAGAACACCCCAGATGTATTTTTTACCCCAAATAAGTCATAATACAATCAGAAATATTACATGTTGGAATAGCTGAAGAAGCATGGAAGAAAACAGGAACGACGTAAGCATAACAATGTCTTTCTTGGAGAGCCATCCCCAGAGAGTTCAGCTTGGGGAGAATGTATCGGCCCCGTGGTCCCTCAATTGTGGGGTCCCGCAGGGTTCGATCATCTCCCCAATGCTGTTTAACATCTATATGAGGCCGTTGGGGGGGCTCATCCGGGGATGTGGAGCTTCGTGTCACCAATATGCTGATGACACCTAGCTCTACATCTCCTTTTTTTCATCTGCAGTGGATGCCGTTCCGTCCCTTGGGCGCTGCCTGGAGGCCATTCTGCAATAGATGCAGTCGAATGGACTAAGGTTGGTTTGGGGAAACCCCTCTCTTTTTTGGGGGGGTGACTCTCACCACAAAGAATTTGGTTCACAGTCTGGAGGTCCATCAGTACCCGGCGATTACCATGGAGACCCAGGTAGCGTCTGTCGTTCGGTCTGCCCACTTACATCTTTGGCGGTTCGCCCAGCTGCGTCCCTATCTAGATGCGGGGGCATTCACCACGCTGGTCCATGCGCTCGTAGTCTCAAGAATAGGCTACTGTAACGCTCTCTACGTGGGGCTTCCTTTGAGACTGATGCGGAAGCTCCAGATGGTCCAGAACACGGCAGCCAGGCTATTAGCAGGGGTGAAAATATTTCACCATATTTCCCCCACCCTGGCCGCCTTACACTGGCTACCTATCCGCTTCCGCATTGATTTCAAGGTGTTAACCATTACGTATAAAGCCCTTAACAGTTTAGGCCCTCGATACCTGGCAGAGCACCTTCTTCCGCCCAGTTCTACCTGTATCACCCGTTCCAGTCAGGCCAGGCGGCTTGAGGGGCCTAACGCCAAGAGAAGCCCAGTGGGAAAAAACTAAAAATCAGGCCTTCTCGGCAGTGGCCCCTCGCCTATGGAACAGCCTACCTGTAGAGATCGGCCTGGCGCCCTTACTGAGGGCCTTCAAGACTAACCTGAAGACATGGTTATATAGGCAGGCCTTCCCTGCAGCTATTACCTAGCCTATTTCCCCTCTTCTTTTTTCTCTCTTTCTTCTTTTTCTTCTTCTTCTCTTCCTTTCCCCATATTGGACTCTGTGATTAACTTGGCTTTTACCTTACTTTATTTTTATGTTATATGTAAACTGCCCAGAGTAGACACATTCTAGATGGGCGGTGTGGCGTTTGCCCTTGTGGCCCCTGTTTGTCCTTCTGTCACAAAGGCTCACGTCGCGTTTTCCTCTCGCTGCCACCAGTGGATTACCTCAATCCACAATACAAATGATGTTTGTCTGAACACTTGACTTGTGAACAGAAACAGAACTTATTTATTGAAGTGAAGCAGATTGAATAATAACAGAGGTTTCTCAGATAAACATTATACACAAGCAAATCATCAACAGTTCTCTCAGTACATACTTCTTTTCTTTTGCTATATCATTACCACCTTCTTTACCTATTTTCTTAACCAGCTCTATCTCTCAATATCTGTTCCCTCTCTCTCTGACTAACCAGCCCTATCTCTCTGACTCCTCCTTCTCCTGCCAAACCTCATGTAGCTGCTGACTCCGCCTCTCCAGTCCTCTCATAGGCTCATGCAAATCAGCTCATGACTATGAATGGCATGAGTGACATGGGCAATCGTCACAGGCGGTATAGAAATCTAATAAATAAATAAGATATACTGATGAAGGATAATCTTGAGATTTATTTTTCTCCATTATGACCCATAGGAGAACAATGGTTGTCCTTTCTGGCAAACTATCTTAGTTTTCTTCTCTTGCTTTCTTTGAGGGATGAGGAACTGTCATAATCAGCAGTTTCTCTATTTTGCAATAGGGTAACTTTGCCATAGGAAAAAATCTCGAGAATGGCAGATATCAGACAGGTGTGTGGCTAGAATCCAAAGAAGGTGTGGTCACGTCACTGTTTCTCTCACACTATCTATAGCAGTGGTCCCCAACCTTTGGCCTCCAGATGTTCTTGGACTACAACTCCCAGAAGCCTTCACCACTACCAGGATTTCTGGGAGCTGAAGTCCAAGAACATCTGGCGGCCCAAGGTTGGGGAAAACTGATCTATAGAACACGTAAGTCATCTGAAGCTTCTGTAATACCCTCACCATTCATTTACAATTTAGACTGGAGTGCTGAATAAGTAGGGTGTAATGGTCATACGAGACAGCCATGGGTTTTATCCTCTACAATCCTGTTGCAACTAGAGGAGATCCATTTCCTTTTAAAACTTAGACAGTGGGGGGGAACCAGTTTTAAAACCAATTCCCAGAAATCATGCTGGTCGAGGGATTATGGGAACTGTAGTTCAAACAATGGTTCTTCCAAAATGTCAAACAGGCTCCGCACATGATTTAGGTCCTTAACTATATAGGAATCTAAAATGTGCAGGAAGCCTACAACAGCACAAAAATCACCCTCTAATACACAAATGGCTGGCTGCATGGAAAGGTATGATGATAGAGGGCTAGGTCCAGTGAGATAATTCTGTCTCACACACAATTCTAATCACACAAGGAGGAAACATCTGCTTAAGGATGGTTATTGTCGTACATTTGTGTTTTCCACAAGAAACACGTAGACAACAAACTTGTCTTTAACCATTATACTTGCTTCTGATCCATAAGAATTTCCAGAGCTATCTATGGGGCAAAGGCACAGGCATATTGCCCACACTTGATGCATCTGCTTCAGGAAATACTGGTGTGCATGAAGTAACAGGGTTTGCAAGATAAGTGTGGGGGGAGGTCTCCCTTCCAATGCCTGTCTTGTATCATTTGATCACTGAGTGCAGAAGTAAAGGATCGCTGACAAGCACCTGGCAGGAATGTTAGTTTTATGAAAAACTTGTTGCTTAATACATTAAACAATTTGAAATCATACTTAGGTTTCAGCTTTTTCAATCACTTTACTGAATAAACTCTAGTATACAAGTAGAAACAAGCCTGGAAAAGGGTTACAAAAAATGCTAGCTGGCAGAGCCACTGCTTGTCAGACCAAGTACAGTAGGAACTATAGACACTGTGATCTTACTTCCCAGAAACAGCTCCTAGCCTTCCCAGCCCAGACTCTTTCAGAGGAAAAAAAAAATGCCTACTGTATTTATTCTATTTGGCCACAAGAGGGAGCCGCAGAACTCTTCTCAATGTCTATGGCCTATAAATCCCTTCCCCATCTCCCCTCCTTTAACTGCTGCTTTATAGGCAATTACAACACAAGGCGTTAAGCCATTAATGTAACATATATCCGCCCACATATTGTCATCATGCGGTCGCACAGGCGTATTTCCAAGGGCCTACTCCAAACATGACGCTGCACATGATGGGCTTCCGTAGGAAAAGCCAAATAGTTCAAAACAGAGGATGGCTTTGATTTTCATACTATCTGAAAGAGAAGCCACCTCTGTATTGCACAGCCAAGAATGAAAACAAACACAGGCATGATCCAAAACGGCTTTTAGGACTTACCCACGTTTGAATATTAATCTTACAACTGCAGAGCTGGAAGGGACCCTATGGATCATCGAGTCCAGCCCCTATCAAGGAGGGATAGGGGACAGTGGGGAATCAAACTCCCAACCTCTGGCTCTGAAGCTAGAGGCCTAAACCACAGAGCTATCTAGCAGTTCCCATCCAGCCTTCTCTTTTAATGCATTTGTATATCACCAGCCATATTCACTCATACTCCATTCAGAATTGCTTGGGAAACTACCCCCCAATTTGAGGAATTGTCTTACGTGTTATCTCTTGAAACATAACAACAGTCCTATTGGGTCATGCCAAAGGCCTACCTAGTCAATTCTCTTTACAGAATGGCCAACCAGGTGCCTCAGGGAAGTCTACTTGAAGGATATGAAGACAACAGCATTATTTGGAAAGTCTCCTTTTAGAAGAAAAGTAAAAACCACAACTGTGGATATGACCACTGTGAACACTTGACACATACTATAATCCACTAGACTACATCTGAAGAAGCCACAGGAGGGTTTAGAAGAAGATACACAATTTGATGCGGAGATGTCATCAATACATGAAATATAAGGTTTACTCTGCAATCCAGGCAGAATCTTGCAGTATATGATCAAAATCCCCTTCTTTCCATTCATCCTCCTTATCTCAACACAGCTGTCCTTCAAATCTTTCCTATCCTACTAAATCATTAAAAAAACCAATCCCTTTAATTACTATTTACTTGCACAATCATTCAGGGGTCTAAGTCTTAGACTGAATTTAAAGCAATAAAAATTTAAATACAAGAAACTATCCCTGGTTTTTTAGTCTATATAGGACAACTGAAACCACAATTAGGATATGTGAACCTGTAAAGTCTAATTCATCAGAAATTCACATGTACTTCCATGCAAGTTTCAAAATATATGTCTTTACCTATAAATATTTTCCCCTGCTGACCTTAAGCCTATCTCTGCATATTTTCTCTACATATCCATTTCTCCATACACATTTTTCAAATATGCTTTTTCCCCCCCAGGAATCATAGCATAAGATCTTAAATGTGTATATATTTTTATTTATTATAAATTGCATTCAAGTTCTGGGACTTGAGAATTAGGAACAGAGGAAGCTGCCTTATATGGACTCAGACACTTGGTGCATCTAGTTCACTACTGCCAAGACTGACTGGAAGGGGACTCCAGGGTTTTAAGCAGAATTATTCCATAGCTCTACCCTGAGACGCTAGGAACTGAACCACCTACATCAGATCCATGCGCTCTGCAAATGGGTTGTGAATTCTCCCTCCAAAGGCTACCACATAACTAAAGTTGTATAAGTAATGCAAACCCAGTGAATTGCTCACCTGTTCCTATCTACAGTTCAGTTAGTTACAAGGACTGGTACAACATGCTCACTATTTCTGGTCTATCAGTTCGAGGTCCCCAACAGCTCCTGATTCTCTTCAGGGCTGTTACCTAAACTCTTGCTGTTCCCTTGGTTGTCCAGACTGAAACATGATGTCAAAACTCATCAAGCAACTGATTTGCTGAAACTCCCATCAAGGCTGGAACTAGACCATTGAAATAAACTAGGGAAAATGTATTTGCTACAGGTTAGCTGCAAATGGATGCAACTCCACTTGTAACACACATCCAAGTTGCAACACTGTTTTCTATGTTTTAATCCAGTATACTGCAGTGTGGGCATGTTGGGGCTGCGCATGACATCACATGACAGGAACATCATACCCTGCTCCCAGATCCCCATTTTTATTTTAAAAGGTGTTTGTGAGTATCTTCAGATGTGGTGTTTTAATTACAGGCTTTAAAAAAAGAATTGCACGGAGGTACAAAGAAAAAAATTCAGAAGACACATTGGCACTGGCAGTTGATGGAAGAGCAAGGGGTTTGGCAAATGGAAGAGATGGGGAAGGGGTGGGCAGACATCTGGCAGGGAAAGGGGGTGGTCCTATACCACCTGAAACTGCACTGTATCTGTTAAGACCCAAACAGAAAAGAACTGGGGCATAATTGAAGTATACAGTAGTTTGTCATTGTGTGCAAGGCCAAAATTTGCTATGGATTTGCTCCAGTTTTTCTGGAAACTGCAGTTGCAATTGCAACTTAAGATTCTTCCAACAAACCTACATGTTTTTCATCACACTGTTGACCAACTGTCAAAACGTGCAATAGCTTCATGTGTGGGCACACACTTTCAGGGAGAGGTAAAAAGGCAGACTATTTGGTGCTTTTATTGGTTAAAAATTGGACCTAAGAGATTGAGACTTCCCCAAAAAACTAATTTACAAAGTATAAATAAAATAACCAGATTTGCAATTTGCCACTGGACGTATGGTCATGTTAGTACATATTTATGAGCTTTGCTTGGTGGGAACCAAGTTGTATCATACAAGTTTTTTTTCTGTCATGCATAATTCTCCCCTTGATCCTTTGCAAGCCATTTGTACCAGAAAAACAACAAGCATAGCTTGCATAGCTGAGTTCCAAAATGTGATGCAGGTGTAAAACTTCATGACACTTACATACAGGGCTTTTATTTCTTCCTTCCCAAATTCAGATCCTATATCTCTTATTTGTGGAGACTTCATTCCTCAGTCCTACGTAACAAGTGGAAAGAAGCTGGGTAAAATGGGACAGCGCTGGTGGACCAATGGCTGGGTTTTCCCTCCTGCTCTAAGCTCCAGACATCCGAGTGAAGAGACATCAGTCACACGAACTGTAGCAAGGTTAGAAAAAGTGTGCTTCTCGTGATATCTTAGGACTAGCTGAGTGCTGCCATAACTCCCACTTGGAAAGAAATCGGGCAGAATAACCTTCCAATCCTCTCTAAGCATCTAGGAGCAGTGCTTTTGCTGCAAAATACAAGGCAGCACCCTCCAAGACACCCCTTCTATGAAATTATAAGTGAAATTCCATTTCTGAGCACATGATGGATCTTTGGGGATGGAAAATTGGGTCCCAAACCCTCTGAAGCTGCCTGCCCCTGAAAGCAATGGAAGAGGGAACCCTTAGGGGAGTGGTAGAATACCTTCTTTGGGTGGTGAGCAGATTACTGTTTACCTTTGTTCCACCAGGGGAGCAAAGGGCATGACCATATCCCTGATATCAGGGGCATGGTCACCACCCCCGCCCACCTCCATATAACTGGTTCGCTGTGCAGAATGGTCCTGCATCCCTTTTTCACAGCAACATTTTTGAACAATTTTGCTCTCCTGAAAAATTTCCATTCCCATTTTTAACTATGTTTTTGCATATAATTAGCCACCAAAACAGAATACAAACAAACACATACTTTCTGAATTTAGTGAAAATCATGTTAGCAATTTTCATGATTCAAACTGCATGTACCAGATGGCATTTTCAATCACCAAACAAGAAAAAGGAAGAAAAAAAAGAAGAAATCTAGGTTTACTACTGTTACTGTTGCCACTGCTGCTTCTACTGCTCCTTGGAAGATGAGTTAAAATTTTGGAATAGCTGCATCTTCCATTTATACACAGCCATTTATGTGTGAAAGATAAATTAATAATACAGAGGAAAGGCATACCATCTAGAATTCTACATAACCCACAGCCCTCAAAGTCCGAGGCTTTTATCACAATAACAGAAGTTAGCACTTAAGAGAGCTCCTGGACCACCCAGTGCCATACAAACATTAGCTCCTTAATCGCTCATTAGGGGCCATCATCTAGAACACGGTCGTGGCTCATTGAATAAAGCCGTCCCTCTCGAATTTTGTGGAATTGCCTCTCTTTATCATGATCTCCCTCTGCCAGGAAGAGAGAGAGAGAGAGAGAGATGCGTTGGAAGTGTGAAGAAGCTAAACTAGTAAATTACACCCAAGAATTCTGGTGTACAACACATGCAGGGGTGAGACACAGAAGAGTCAGCATTAGCCCACAAGACTTTGATGTGTAAAATGGAAAAGCGCAATTACACTACTAACTGATATGGGACACAATTGCTCAGGAATTGTTCTGTTGCACAAGCCTTATTGAAATAAGGTGGCTGAGGCATTTACTTTTACCTGCATCTTGTCTTAGTTTTAGTTAGTTATACTGTTAAATGTAGTTTTAGATATTTTCTTAACCTGTCTAACTCACATCAGGTAGGGTGTTTAGTAAAACAGTTCATCACTTGCCATAAGCAGAAAGTGTTGTCTGCCCAGCTCTCTGCACTGAAAGACTAAAACAGGATGACCAATTTTGGGCCTTTCTAAATCCCATGCTAATTCGGGATGTAAAAGTTGTGATTCTTGAGGTCAGAGCTTTAAAGTAACTAGTTACAAATAACTATCTACCAGTAACTAAATCATTTTCTCAGTAGTGAAGTAGTTGTATTATTGTACGTATATGGTTTGAGAGCTGTGCACTGTGCCACACACTGGCCCCTCATGCTCTATTGTGGATACTGAGGTGAAAGTGAGGTGGATGGGCAGGGGACTGTATTTTGTACCACAGGTCAGAGGTTCATAGAATTCAGATTTTTGAAATTTATGGAAGCTTTAGAGAAAAAGGAAGAAACAGGAAAGTACGAAGCTGCTTTTCAAAAATTGTTAAATATATCAGTAACAAAGTCCTGATTGTGGGTGGAGGCATGGAGCTGTAACTATAATTAATTTTTTTTAAGTGACTTTCAAACTCTGCTGTGGGGCTCCAAGTACCATCAATCCTCACTACTGGCTATACAGGCTCAGGCTGCTGGGGGTTGCCATCCAACAACATCTGGAGTGTCACACTTTGCCCATGCCAGGGTCATACTGATGCTTATGTTGTTTAATGTAACAATAGCCTATTATGAACTTTGGCATTTGAAGTCTGTATCTCCCAAATCCCCCACCTCATTCAAATACTTAGCCTAAAGCTGCTCAGCTTCTCCCACTGTGCCATTAAAGGGGCTATGCCAAACAACCAGGCAGCCATGACACATATCCTCTGCAGAAAAAGGCCCCTTGCTGCCAGATGGCATGTGAACAGGCTAGTAAATAAATATTTCCAAAATTAGAGTGTGCATATTGCCAGACCTCAGGGCAATAAAGTTGTTCTCTAATATTCGATGGAAGCCACTTCCCTCCCCCCTTTAGTATTTGTTTCCAGATAGATTGGGGATGGCTACATTCCGAGACCACCAACAGTTTTCAGTTGCCAAACCTGGAAATGATTGTTCCTGGACATCTTCATTTATGGGGAATAGCAACGTGGTATGCATAGTGCTTTCCCAGAGTCTTTTAAGCAGCTCTTTTTCCTCCCTGTGGGAACCTGAGCCAATGCCAAAGCAATTTTAAAGTAGCATCTATCTCTCTGTGTTAGAGAAAAGAAAAAGGGTTTACAGAACGCTGGCTACCAGGGGGATTTGCTTGCATATCTATTCCTGGTATGGCTTTGGCCTCCTTCCAGTTTGACTGGCTCCTTGAAAGGCCATCAAGGAAATTCCCCAAGAGGCAGCCTGGTTTCAAAGCAGCATCCACGATACCAGAGACATGTAATTGTCTTTACTTTTACTATTGTGACCACTGAAGAGGGATGGGGGTGATGTTAATGATTGCTTGGAAGCAAAAGTTGACTCAGGTTCCAGTTTGCTTGCCAGGCTATCTACTTGCCAGGCAAAGATGAGGTGATGATTATACCCCATTTTGGGGGCCCTGAACCTTGAAAAGAAAAGAAAAGAAAAACAATTCTCAACTTGGCACATGTAACTTTTTTTCACCCTGAGCACAAACATGGGGTGTAAACATATGCCCATTTCAGTTTTGTTGCTTTCTCAGAATCCCACTAGCACACTTGTCCTGTGTACAGGACTGCAAGAATGCTTTTAAATTCCCGTACTTAGATGTTTGCATATTTTGAAACACAACTTTCCTCACATATGCATTTTCTGTACAGAGTAAAATGTGCTTGGGCAAAGTTTTCAAATATTTTCAGTCATGCAGTTACTCCTGTATAACCTAGAAAACAAAAGGACAGAACTCCAATACTGAACAGCTTCCTCCCAGTAATATGTATGTGCTTGGCAGTATCACAACCTCCAAAATCCCTTAACAACAACAACAACAACAGAAATGATTAAGAGGCAAGTAAAACTGAAGTGTACCTGGTCCAGATGAGCTGCATGGATTTTGGTTAAAGCATTTAACAAGTCTCCATCAACTTATACTGCTGCAATTTAATCACTTATTTCAAAATTATACAACTGAAGACTGGATGACAACAGGCTGCACATTTCTGATAATAAAAGATCATCAAAAAGGCAATGAACCCAGTAACTATTGACCAATTACATGCCTTCCAACAATGTTCAAGCTCCTCACAGGAGTACTTGCAAGATCAATATATATTTAATTGAACACTCCCTGTACCCAACTGAACAGAAAGGGAAATTTAAAAAGTCAAGAAGCACAAAAGATCAGCTGCTTATTGGTAAAATGATACTAAAGAATGCAAAAATACAAAAAACCCAAATCTTAACATAGCCTGGATAGACACTAAAAAGGCATTTGACTCATTGCCACACAGCTGGATTAACAGCTGCCTAAAACTTTCTGAAATTAGTAAAAAATATTCAGAAGTTCCTCAACAAAAACATGGAAAAAAGGAAAACTGTCATAATAGCCTATGGTAAAGAATTGGGGAAGTTAGCATCAAAAGAGGAATATTTCAAGGGGATTCTTTGTCACCGCTGCTGTTTAACATCTCATTGATCCCCATGACAATGATTTTAAATAAAACTGGATTGGACTACCATATTTCAGAACAAGCAGGAAAAATCAACAATTTGTTATACATGGATGACTTAAAAGTACATACAAAAAATTCCACAGAGATAGAACCACTGCTAAACACAATATGAATATTTAGTGAAGATATTCAATTGAAATTTGGAATTGACAAATGTACAGCTCTATCAATACAATGTGGCAAGGTACAAAAACTAGATGGAATAGAGTTAAAAAATGGTGATATTATAAAATCACTATCAAGTGATGAAAATTATAAATATCTTGGAGCACTAGAAGCAGGTAACATCCTGCACACAAAAGTTATAGAACTGACAGAAAGGGAAAATATCAAAAGATTGCAGAAGATCTTAAAATCAAAATTAAATGGTGGAAATACAATCAAAGCCATAAACACATGGGCAGTCCCAGTAATCAGATACCCAGCTGGAATAATAGATTGGACCCAAAATGAATAAGAAGAATTGGATAAAAAAACACGGAAACTAATCAACATGCACTACATTCAAAAAGCGATATGGACAGATTATTGGAAAAATTGGAGGCTGTGGGTTACTGCAAATACAGCAAGTAGTGTGAAAATGGAAAATATTTTGAAAACAACAGAAACAAAGGCTCAATATAATAAACAACAATTGGAAAATAAATTAAACAGTTGGAAAAATAAAACACTACATGGACATCACCTGAGAAATATTGATGGAAAGCATGATCATAATTCAATATGGGCATGGCTAAAACTGGGGACCATTAAGAAAGAAACTGAAGGCTTGATTTTTGCTGCACAAGAACAAGCACTCTAAACCAATGTTGAAAGCTAAGATTCAAGGAATTAGTGCTAACAGCAAATGTTGACCCTGTCAAGAAAAAGATGAAACTGTGTCACACACCTCATCTGTGAATGTCTAAAGATTGCACAAACAGATTACAAAATTAGACATGACAGAGTGGCAAAATTAGTGCACTGGACATTATGTAAAAATGTAACTTGCCATCCTCCAAAAACCCATGGGAACATCAGGTAAAGAAGGTATAAGAAAATGACAAAGTCAAGATCTTGTGGGATTTCTGAATCCAAACTGATATACACCTTGAACATAACACACCAGACACAGTAATAATAGAATGAAGAAAAGGCTGAACCATTGACATTGTAGTTCCAAGGGATGCCAGATATGAAAATAAAGAATTGAAAAAACTAACAAAATACAGAGATCTGGCAATCGAAGCATCTCACTTGTGGATAAAACACACTTCAGTGGCCCCCGTAGTCATCAGGGCTTTGGTAACATTATCAAGAAAATTTATATAGTATTATAAGCAGTTACAGATTTCAGAAATAACATCATCAGAGCTACAAAGAACAGCAGTATTAGGGAAAGCATACATACTGTGCAGATATTTAACAGATATTTAGGTTTTTGGTTAAAACATGTATCTGTTATATAATACCAGTCAATGTTTTTACAATTTTGATTGATTATGCCTGGTATTTCTGAACAACAACAACCACTTTTGAACTGCAGAGCTGGAAGGAACCCTATGGATCATCGAGTCCAGCTTCACAACTACAGACCTAAGCCACTGAGCTAGTTACTGCAGATTTCTTTCCTCTGCTCACATAAAAAGACTTTCTAGCCACCTGCTACCTGCAAACTTTGTAATCCCCTTTTTTACCCCTATGACTGATAAAAAGATTCCTTGCCTAGTGCTTCCTCCATTGCCAGTCCTAAGAGTGCATCACATGGGAATGATATGACCCATAGACTGCATGTTGCCCTCTACTCATTTGTATAGCCCTCAAATTCCCCTTCATACACAGACCAAAGAAAGATGTTCGCGAAAAGTTTACCCTTTAAGTCTGAAAATTCCAGTTCAACACTTCCTTCTTCATGACATAGGACAGTATATTATATTATATTATTTGTTTTCTTATCTACCTTCATTAATTCATCAACATGCACTGAGTGTTGATAGATACAACAAATCTCATGTGGTAGGAAATGTGTGGTTGTACAGATGTTGTAGGTATGCAACTCCCATCAGCTTCAGTTTGCTACAGCAATCACGGAGAATGATGGGAATTGCAGTTTAACAACAGATGGAGGACCAGTTGTTCTCCATCACTGCTACATAGCAAGGGACATCTAAACCACAAAACCCTGAAGTATGATTACATGCCATGGTCCCTGACTTACTAGGGGCCCACAATTATACCTTGAGGAGTGCGGAAAAGGAAGGGAAGGCTGATAGCTGCCTTTTTTAAAAATCATTTCAGGAAGTCTTTTTATTCTATCAAAAATATATTGTTTCTGGGTGTTTCTTCTGTCCCCACTGCTCCCTCTCACTCTAAGTCACAAAGGGCACAGCTTTGAATCTTCTGTCTACATTTTAAAATCTGAGTAGATGAAATCAAACAGGGCCAATCCCTATGGCTCAAGGATTTCTCCATTATTATGCAATTCTTAATGTAGTGATAATAAGGTGCTTCCAGTAGCCCTAATATGCTCCAGAAGAACTCACCACCACCACCAAACGGAAGAAGAAAAGTACATTATTCAGGCAGACACATATATCATTGTGAAAATACCACCATCACTCTGCTTCCTAAAATCCCAGAAACTATTTCCACTTCACCATGTTCAGCACTTGCCTATACGCCTCAACTCTATCCTGCACCTCTACTAATACACAGCTCTGTTAATCATTCCATACATAAAATAAACAACCGTCCTCCTTAGTTCTTCTCTCCCCACAAGAAATGTTTAAAAAAAAAATTCCAATCTTACCAAGACAATTATAAAGAATTTTACAAAGTAGACTCACCACTTTCGAGGTTGTTGTGTGCAAGCAATGCCCCTGCTGTTGCAGATGGGATGAAACTCCTGGTCTGGCTGTCATCAGAGCCATCTTGTGTTGGAGAAAATCTGGCTGGAACCCCTCCAAAAAAGAAAAAAAAGGATTAAAGAATATAAGCAAAAAAATTCTAACAAAAAGTAGCCAAACAATCACTTCCAAATATCATCATTCATTGTTGCTATGTGCCAACAAGTCGGAACAGACTATGGTCACTGTAATAGGGCTTTCAAGGTAAGTGATATTTAAGAGGTTGTTTGTGCCACACCCCCAGTGAGTTTCTATGGTTGAATGGATTCGAACCCAGGCCTCTTGAATCCAAGTCCATAATTCTATCCACTACACCACACTGGTTATCAGATATCAAATATCATCATAGAAGAAGGCTAATGATAACCTAGATTTAAGAGATATTCACAAGAACAATAAAAGTAATCTTTCAAAGAAATTCACAAAAATTAGTAGCTTATAAAATGAATAAATGAATACATAAATAATACCCCACTCAGGCACATATAACAAGTTGACCAGGTTTCCTACTGTCTCCATGTGTGTTTCCCTAGAAAAGACTGTTAATCACTACAAGTGACCAGGAAGACAGCTCTTACACGCCAGAGATAAAATGCAAAAAATCCACAAAGAGAGAATGGAGGAAAAGACATCCAGGTAAACCAGACATTATGTTAAATGTGCCTGTGCTTTTAACGTTTTTTTAAAAATGTAAGTGCCAATTTCTGGTATACTTAGCAGAATTTTCCTTGTAATGCAAACAGCAGCTTTGAAGAAGTTGTTTTCATCAGAAATACAAAGGGAGGAAAGAGTTATTTCCCCTCCCTAACTACTGCAACCTAAATAATTATGAGCCTATAGCTCAGTAACTGCTATTTGCATTTTTTAAAAATGAATATGGTAAATACAAAGGGACATTTACAGTGGCATCTGGTTCAGCCTGAGACTTAGAACTGCTTGAGTTGTATGGTATTCAGTGGTTCAAACAGATTTTTAATCATTATATTTGAGATTTTAAGATTTGCTAATATTTTAATAATTTTTCTTTAAATGGTGGTGAATGTTGTTACGTATGTGTTGTTAAACTGAAACCAACTTATACCAACCCTTATAGGCCTTTCAAGGTGAGATATTTAAGAACTGGTTTACTAGTTCCATACCCCTGGCTGAGTGAGGATTTGAACCCAGGCCCCTTGAGTTCTAATCCACTACACCACACTGTGTATCTTATAAAAGCGTGCTGCTTATATATACTGCCCCATAGCGCTTCAAGCACTCTCTGGGCGGTTTACAAGTTAATTATGCAGGCTACACATTGCCCCCCCCCCCCCCGCGAGCTGGGTACTCATTTTACCGACCTCGGAAGGATAGAAGGCTGAGTCAACCTTGAGCTGGCTACCTGGGATTGAACCCTGGGCCGTGAGCACAGTTTTAGCTGCAGTACAGCAGTTTAACCACTGCGCCACGAGGCTCTTATATGATGATGATTAGTACGCTTCACTGTTTTAGTTTTGTGACTGAGACAAAATTGTTTGTCTCTTTTTGTTTGTATGTTGATACTGTATTCAACATTAACTGGTTAGAGTAGATCTGAATATATAGTTAGATTAAACATTTGCAAGTACAATGCTAGATTCCTGGGTTTTTATTTTCAGCAATTTCTATAGATGTGTCATTAAAGCCCTAAGCATTTTGTGTTTTGCATGGGAAAAGACAGGCCAATTCTCATATTCTAAGAAGCCATGCACGATAATCACCAGATTGCAGTTTTGAGGGCAGAAGTATATGTTGCTTCTCTACTACCCTCTGTCTGAAGTGGTTATGTTATATAATGAAATCAACCACAACGAAAATGAGCATGACCATGGTGTTATATGCAAGACTGGTGAAATAAAAGTTCCATAAAAAGGGGAATATATCTCTAAATTATACAACACCTGAAAACAATTTTATTTTCCTTACAAGAAACTGTGGACAATGTTTTTGCTAACTTTGGCTTCCATCTGGTAGAGCCAGCACTCAACAGGAAATTTTAAAAAACCCTTAAACCATGAACTGTGATCTGTCAATTGGTCACCACACTTTTGGAGTTTGGACAGTAAACTGATGGTCCAGGATTCACATTTAGACTTCCATCCTGTATTTGCTAGCTGCCAATTCAGTTACAATACAGAAGGACATGCTTACACGTTACAGGAGGGTGTCACTGCTAATCCTTTGGGAAATTTGACAGCTCTTTGACAGGACCTCCTTTTCTTAGTATCTCTGCCTTCTTAACAATACAAAACAAGAGCGTGGCCTTCAACAGAAGAAAGATTACCCAGTTCTAAAACAAGGTGTCACAATCAAACATTGTCTGCTATAATTTTTCACATCTGACATCACCTGAGGCCAGAAACAAATGCTGGAGCTAGTCTATGACTGGAAGAGAGACATTCTTAACTCATATAAGTGTGTGAGTGTCGCAGAACAAGCTTTTCTTAGCTCTGGGAGTATAAATTAGCTTACCTTGTTTGGTGAGTGGTCTTCAGGAATTAAACATAATATTCCTTTGAAATCTAGCTTTCACAAACATGGAAAGAATCACCATTTTGCAACATTTTTAGTTATCTGGCTGTGGAGTCTGAGGTTGGGAGTTTGATTCCCAACTATGCCTCCTTGACAGGGACTGGACTTGATGATCCATAGAATCCCTTACAGCTCTGCAGTTCTAAGATGATGTTGTTGTTGTTGCTTTCAGCGTTAATTATGGGCTGTCTCTAACATCCATTTCTGGCCTCAGACTCAGCAGCTGAAATCCTGTTGCTTAGTACAGTGAGTCACACTACAGTAGACCCACTGAATTAGTCACAATTTGATGAGTCAATCCTTCTGCAAATTCTTCTGATTCAAATGGGTAGAGTAGATTCTACTCTAGTTGCAACACACCACACTAAAGTAAATCACCACTAGAGAAGGCCGGTTTTAATTAATGGAACTTATGGAGGAGTTGACTCGCCAAATCCCCATTGATTCAATGGGTCTCCAGTAGTCCTTTCAGTAGATAAGGGTAGTCCTATACATTTCAGTTGACTTGCAGATGGAAAAGACAGGTAATTCTGGTTACAGATCTCCCTCATTTAATCAATGTAAATTACTGCCACTCTCCAGCTGGTGGCATCCTTAACAAATGCTCCAAGAAAAGATTTCTGCTGCCCTACCCCTGTGCAAACCCATCAGATGTGAACACTACCTGCTAACAATTGTCAATGCCATTTTGCTCAAGGAAGGTCAGTTCAGAGATAAGAGAATGGTGAGAGGCTGAAGTCAGTGACAATGTGGGAGGCATTTCCTTTTCAAAGGAATCAGTCAAATGTTCCTGAGCAGGTGTCACTACTATGCTGTGCTAGGAGAGAAGGAGGAACTGTTAACATTGAAAGGCTCTGTCTTCGGCTGATGGAGAAAGACGATGTTAATCAACACAGGTGGAAGATGGGGGAGGAACTGGTGTGCAAACATCATGCTTGAAACTCTTCAGAAAATAAAGGGGGGGAGCATACATGCACTCGCAGATGCCAGACAGCTGATAAAGAGGGCAAAGACAGCTGCTGAGCTCACTCAACATACAGCCAGAAATGAAGGTTGGGATGGAGACAGAATGGTGGTAGATTTGTCTAACTTCAATGTGGAACTTAAACACAAATCTATTAACTGCCTATTCTACCGCCAACCTGACAAAACAAAACAAGTACTTTTAAATGGAAACATCAGCCACACACATAGAAAGTGGAGAGGGGGAAGTCCTGAGCTGGTCTCAGGAAGTGCTGAGAGGTCTGTAAGACTGAATTAAGCAACTGTGGTAAAATGCCCAATATGCAACAGACAGAGACTCCTGCACCCCCAGAAAAGCCACATCTTCTTACTAATGGAGGTACAAGTAATGTTTTGTGTCTCTCAGTCACACAAATACCCATATTCAAACTAGAGGGAATTATATCTTGCTTCACCATCTCTTGTCTCAGTTAGGAATTGACCAAAATTCACAAATTTCCTGTTATGAGGTGGGTGGACTTGAAATGCTGAAAATGTGTATGTTAGAAAAAGCAAAACTGACGTATTTGTCCGTCCTTATTCAGCTGATTTATACAAAATTGAAGCTGCAAGAAGGTTTTTCAGAGTTCCTTCATGTGAATGTGGCTGATCTGGAATACTTGTTCACATAAAGATAGTGTCACAATTCAGTTGCAGAATGCGTGCTTTGTATGTGGAAGGAAACTGTAAGGTAAAGGTCAACAAGAATCAGTTTATCGTTTTTTCCTTCCAGTCTTAACTTTTTTCCCCTGCTGCTGGGGGCTTCTACTTTTTTGTAACCACAACGATTCAAACCGTTTATCTCTGATCATTTGTTTTATTCTCCAAAAGGACGGGAGTCATGAATTTTGGTGATTTTCTGGTAACACAGGAAGTTGGGGCATGGTGTTTTGGGACAATGGGAACATCCACCTCCACATTCTCCCTATTTTTTTTCAGGTTCACATGTGCACAAGTGTCAGTATATGTTTGGGTGACAAAAATCCCACACAAATACATGCATGGATCTGCCACAGTCCTATGAAAAATACTCTGTGCCAGTGTTTCTTTTGCAGGATATAATCCCTTCCAAACCGAAATCTTTTTGGCTTTTCCATTATTCAATTTATTTTCCCATAAAGTTTATGGAGCAGCAACAATTAGATGAGTCTAAGTTACAAATGAAAAAAAAAAAGGGAAGAACTTTATCAGATTCTAAGGAACTATTGTCCCCATGTTGTTGAGGAGGGGGAGCCTCATTAGCATTTAATGAAAATACAGGGAATTAAACAACTAATAGCACAGAAACAACAGTAATTAGCTGGTACCTCTAATGCCCAAAACTATCACTGTTTGGTACAGATTCAAAAACAAGGCAGTCCCTGGGAAGGAACAAGTAAGGCAACCATAGAGTCAAACATCTCAAAGGAGGTCTAGGGCCATGCTACTTCTGTTCCACAGAAGCTTATTAAGCTTTGCTGCATCTTGCCTGATTTTTACAGCATGGCAGGGAAAAACAGAAGCAAACTGCAGTACCTATTAGCCAGCATGCTTTTTATAAGGCCATGGTGCCCCTGCCGTGCTAGAACAACAGGCCCAAAGGTGCAATGCGTAATTAATGAAGAGAGATGCCTGATACATATTGATTCAAAGTGAGCTGCATCAGCCTGGGATTCTGCCTCTAGTGATACACAGTCTAAAAGGCTGAAGGAGAATTCCAAGACAGAATAGAATTAATAATGCTGCTATGCAAGCAGGGCCCCAGGAAAATCTGGACAGCCTAATATTGCATAACTCAATAACAGGGCTTAGTTCTGAGTTGATGAAGCTACAAATGATTTCTGAGCATGTGCAGGGTGCACTTCTTACCTCATCAATAACCACAACTAAGCTCCGTATAATTTGGTACTAGAAGACACAGTTTCTAAGTGAGGATGTGACTTCTAGATGCAAACTTAATTTGAGAAATTAACTGCAATACCCTTCTGCAGAATGATACAAAAAAGGCTGTCAATTCAGATTCAAGTGCTATCTGTATACAGTGTATACAGATGTATACACTGTATACTATCTGTATACAGTGAAGTTTAAATACTGTACATATACGTATTTAAACTTCACTGTCGGTGGCTAAAGTTAAAGAGGGAAAATATTTGCAGAATAAGCATGGACATGCACAAGCCAGAGTAGAGCTGGACAGAGTCCACCTAAGAAAGTTATTTCTATCTAGAGATAACCAAATGAAAGACTGTGGGACAGCCCTACCATTAGGGAGAGTGAGGCAACTGCTGCTGTCAGAAGCTTTAGGATATGACAAAAGGGCAGTAAATTGTTAGTTATTTGTATTGCCAGGGATAAGGATTGCCTGCTGCAAGGCCAAAACAACTTAGCTGGCTTTGTGTATTATGTACTTTATTATGTATCATGTGCTGCTCTGTCTTAGGAAGCAAATTATGTTGGAATGGCTCTGGGTGCTATTGTGATGACAGGAATTCTTCACAAACATACAGGCTCTGATGAATTAGAGCTCAGTCATGATGCAATTATCTGGAATTCTTGCTTCCTTACCTAAACATCTTTAAATCTTTTCATTCTAACATAACAGCAGCAAGACTGTATGTCATCTTTGCTGCTTTGAGGCAATGTAAAAGATTGTTAGTCTGGACAGCAGAAAGTGCCGGGTGAGAAATTTGTTAGAAAAGATTGACAGAGGAAGGGAGGAAAACGTCTTCTATCTTTTTCAGATCTGCAGAAGTGGGAAATCTGACAAATGGATACAAAACTTCAGCTTTCATTTTTAAAGTTTCTAGTCCTTATGAAGGCAAATATACTTAAACCATGTATGGACGTAGAGCAACCCAAAACCAACTTTACTTGTGCATATTTATCTCTTCAAATCTGCAACATAAAAATGCTTGATTGTGTTGAATAATCATCACAAATCAGACACTACAGATAGAGCTCTAAGCCTCTCATGTGATCTCAAGCACTGATATTCTTTGAAGGAGGTGATTTACACCCGAAGTGAAAACCCAAGTGATTAGAATTGTACAGGCTGCACAATTTCAAATTGCTGGCATACAGTCTGGGTTACTTCTGAGGCAAGATAAAAGCACAGTTCAAAAGAAAAAAGACAAGTATGGAGATGGCCCTCCACACAGGGGTTCATTTCTACATGTCCACTTTTTTGTACACAAATGCCAGCAGATGGCACTAAATGGCTTGTAACTTAGGGGAGACCAAACAACAGCTGGGTGCCAGTCACCATCTGGCCTTGCAGCAACTCACACTCTCTTATTTGCAAAGACATTTTGGTGCCTTCCCTTCCCCCTCACAATTTCCTATCATCAATTCCCAAGCAACTCTGAGGATTGAATTTGAAAATCAGAAAATATGCATTGCTGTTCACAGAGTCATACAAAAATGTATGGCATATTTTATCCAGAACTACCCAATCTGGACAATTGTGAGAACTGTGACCAAAAAAAGAGTAACTTTCACAAGCTCTTGATTACTATCTCAAGTAACTACCTTAGTTCAGTGCCTTATGCTACCAAGTTGGTACCTTATGCTGTCAAGCCACTAGTTCATCTAGCTTAGGTTAGTACTTTCCTAACTTGACACCCTCCAGATAGCAAATAATTGTGGATACTGACATCCAGAACAACTGGATGGCACCAGTTTAGGAAGGTTAGTTTACAGAGGCTAGAAGCAGCACTGTATGGTTTCAGACTGTGGCGCTTCCCAGTCCTATCTGATCCATCTGTACAATACCACTGAGCTACTAACTTCCCCCTAGAAAAACACACTTACTTGATTCTCCTTGTTGAAACTCACCTTTGCTAAAGCCCCAGATTGTTCTTGAACATGAACATATTACAAGCAGAAGTAGGCAATTTTGGCAGGTTTGAAGGCCAACACCTCCATGCCCACAGAGCTTCCAGGGATATGGCAAAGACCAACCAAAATGCCAAAGTTTGCAAAAACTTGAATGGAATGTGGCTATTTTGGTTTTTTCAACTGTGCACAGCACCAGTCATTTTCTCTAAACATTGGGTCGCCTCACCTGGAGGTAAACTGAGAGCTGCATTGGAGGGGGGGGGGTTAGAAAAAGAGGAGGCTATAGGAAGGCCAAAGGGCAGAAAAACAGGAGTGAAGGGATGCACTTTGCCACCCCCTGGTGTAGAGAAATGTAAGTGTAAAACATGTAGTGCACATAAACACACAAAGCTGAGAGCAATATCCACTACTGTGGAAACCTTTTCAACTGCAACAGTCATGGGAAACACTACCAGTTGCCTCCACACACATTTTGGTCCACAAATCCACTTCAGTGTCCATTTATCTGCACCGGGGTCCCCAGCATGGGGCCCTTCTACAATCTAGAGCAAAGCTTAGAAAAGTTACTTTTTAAAAGGGCACTCCGTGGTCCTGCTAGAGCTTGTGAGTTGCCATCTAGAAAAACAACGTTTCCAAGTTCTGCCATAGAGAATGCTATTGGAATGAAACTTCCATCAGGCCTAGTTACCACAGTTGATGGTGAGGGCTGAAAGGAGCTACTGACCAGGGTGGGCAAAAATCAGTGATTTTTTTTTAAAAAAATCAAATTGATTTAAATTATCATTTAAATTTTAAAAAATATTTTCTAAAATTTAAATAATAAAAAATTGTATTATAATTTAAATCGTCAAAACATGCAATTCTTTGATTTAAATCAATTTTATTTAAAGCAAATACACTCTGATACAGACTGACATACCTCGATGATCAGACGTAGCCAACCTGGTTGGATATGATCACATACGATGGCGTTTTTGTAAAGAAAAATATAATGTGTGCAATCTAACCACTACACTAGAACGCAAGTAAATGGAGGTGCATGGAAGGAACGTGGGACAGCTGGAAACAAAACCTGATCCAAAGTAATTTTTAATCCTAAATCATTAAAAATGTAGAAGGACATCCATCCCTCATGAAGGCAAAAGCAAGATATTGCTAACTTGATAAAACAGTAATCTGTTGTTGTTGTTGTTGTTGTTGTTGTTAAAAACACCTCAGGCCACAAGCCACTGCAACATTCCTCTTCTCAAGCTCTGCTAAAATAAATGGAAATTGTGCAAACACAATGCCATGCTCCTGCACAACTCCCATTCATTTCAATGAAGCATGTACTTCTAATCTTCACATGTGGCATGAAGAAACCTCTTTTCATTGATTCTTGAAATACATGAAAGAGCTCTGAATTGAAAAATGCATTCTTGTCTAGGAGAAGATAGTTAAGGGAGAGGCAATTATAGAGATCTTTCTTCCCCTCCCCCCGCCAGCATTTTCCTTTAGTGAACATCTTTATCTGGGTACCTGGAGCTTCATTAAGAGCCTTTTTAGGTTAGAAAAAAAAAATCAATATTAACTGGGTTAAGTTTATGCTTTTATGATGGACTAGTTCCTGTCAGGAAGGAAGCAGAAGTCCCTTACCCTGGCTGAATATCTGAAAGCCTCTAGGAAGAAACCAAAAAATCCTGCTTCTAACTAATGAACCCTCAAGTATCTCATTGGAAATAAAAGCTGATGATCCAGACTCCATCTGCCTTCATGCTCCATAGTGTCAGTATCTCCAGATTTTCAGAGACTAATTTAACAATAATGCACATTCCCAAAACAGATTTGCAGAAGTGTTATTGATACTGCAGCTTAACACTCCTTACTGCAGCCGTTCCCCTGAATTATTGGCTATCGAGAAGAAATGCAGCTGCACTTGTAAACCTTTTTCGCACATAAAAATGATATCACGGCCTCCCATTCTGCAGGGCTGTAGTTAAAGGCTCTGTCAACATTGCCATTATAAATTACATCCCTTTTTGAACACATTTATGAACTAGAAAAACGCACACCGTTTCTCAGCGAGAATGGCTTGTAGGCCTCATCGGTTCCTAAATACCCGTTTGAATGTGTGCTGTTAGCTAGTTTTCAGCACTGACATGTGCAAATCTTGGAGCCAAATCTTAGAGCCCTGTCTGAGGCAGGTCGAGAGAGGGCTCAGCCAACACACCTCAGGCCAGAAATCTGCCCCTCAAATATAAGGATTTGTTCCTGAAAACAAGAGGAGTATTAATAAAAAGAGCACCTCTAATCAATTGCAAACTGTTCCATCTCTCCAGTAATGTAATAACCACCAGCTTTCATGTTAAAAATAGTGTTTCTGAACAACTGCAGAGCACACATCTCTCCTCATTGTAGCAGTGCATCTGGAGTTGCAGGGAAAAGGCTTAGGGAGCAGAGGGATATAAGTTTATAACACTTTTAAAGCAAAACTGAGCCACAATGAACTACTTAAGTTTCAAAAAGACAACTCTGATTTTCTACAAATGATTCTTCTCCTGAAAAACTAAAATTACTGTGAAAATACAGATACAAATTTGCAAATAATTATTACTAAAACTCATAGTAAAGCTACAGGGACCTTATTACACAACAGGACAATACTGTACTCCTAAACCTAACCTTGGGAACAAAGTATGAAGTGACTGAGAACTAGTGGGTTGCACTAACACTATATTTAGTCATGCTTGACTAACTTGCATCAAATTGTTATTAGTGGGACTAAAGCAGGACTTAATCTGGATCCAACCCAATGTCCGTGGCTGTCCAAATCAAATGCCTTTGAACACACTTTTCTCAGCTTCCTCACAGCATACACTGACTGCTCCTGTTTCCCACCCTTGCAACCTTAATTTATGGCTTTAAAACTTTCTAGAAGGTAGGAAGAAGAGAGGCTAAAGTACATTGTGAGGGGCTTCACTTCAACATGTTTCCTAGAGCAACAGTTGATGAAACTAACAGGTGTTTGCTAGGTGAAATCCTGGCCTGTTGGCTGGAGCAAAAGAGAAATGTCTTGTAGCATCTTTAGGACTAACTAGTTCTTGGTTTTTGTAAGCTTGCTTGTGTTGGTTAGAGGTGTGTGCCCTTCCATGTAGAATCCTGAATTTCCTCCCGGTCCTTCCCTCCCCAATACACAGACACATGTTTGAGTATCTGGCAAACAAATTACCATCAAGTCAGGGATAAAGATGAGGAAGTCTTTTCTGGATTGAACTGAACAGTCCAAATTTTAAAAGAACAGATCACTCTTAAATTCTATGGATGTGAAGAAATTTCACCACTGCCAACATTCCAGCCAAAACTTGTCATCTTGGTATAGCACAAAAACTCTTTGAGGTTTCTCCAGCTCTCTCAAGAGATGTTAGTTCCAGCATGAGACCCAGATGCTGATCCAACCACTTCGTACTTTTCAATTTGCACAAAATATAATTCAAGTAAAACTGATGTTTCTGTCCTAAACTGAGGTCTTTTCTGTATGTGAACTAAAGTACGAATACACAGCAAGCGCAACAGGAGAGCCTGCCTGATCACAAATGATAAACAATCTAAACACAATGCTACCATGTTTATTAGTTCATGCAACAAGGACCCAGCTACCTTATTTTCCTATTATACAACATTTATAGAAATTTACCAAAAAACAAAAAAACAAAACCCATCTCAGGAAGTGAGCACATTTCTATGAAACTGACTCAAAAAAAGCCCACCATATCACAGATGTTCACAGCAAGCCAATTTTTGAAAGCGGTTCTCATTTACTGGCAATAATAGATCAAGGCAGTATTTATATCCCTACTAAATTCCATCATTGTACTAACTATGGTTTTATATGCAGAAGGTATTGTAGGGCAGGGTAGCTGACAACAGACAAAGTCAAATTGGGTTATCCAAAGACCTTCCCTCCTGGCTTTGGATTCAGCGATACAGATAAAAATGGCATCTCAGGGCTAATTTGGTTCATTAAGACACTCCAGTTTGCTTATCAAACAAAGTGAAAAGCAAATTAACAGGCTACTAAAATGCCACTGGGTTTAATAGTATAGTTGCTGTGATAATCCCTATGAAAGAGATGTGTGTGCAAAGCAGATGAAGCAATGACTTTTTATTGGAAGACAGCTTCCCTCTAAAGAGACCTCCAGCAAAAGGATGCCATCCCGTCTGTCTTTTCCTTCCACACTTTCTGTTTAAAAATTTGATAGCAAGAAGCAATTGTTGCAAGTCTGGGAAAAGATACCTTATTCCAGAACTGTGAAAAATGTTTACATTTTTTAAGAAGGAGAAGGAGGAGTTGTGTCCCCAATACAATGGTGCGCAGCTATTTCATTTTAGACTCCGGGCTTAACAATCTTAGAGCCTGTCCGCCTTAGATGGCAGTATTACTTCAGCTATGAAACATACAACTAAACCTTTTCTTTTTTCCTGCTATAATGAACACCATTCCATTCGCTTCTACTACAAAACACACACACACATCTTCCAACTCTGATAAAAACATAAATAAATAAGTGCTATGAGCAAGTGCCATTTCAGATTCTGAAGCTAATTCACAGCACAGGTATGACTACTGGAATAAAATAGACTCAGAGTCTGCTACCTTAATGCTAAATATGTTTACTTGGGAATAAGCTGGGGTGTTTTTTTTGTTAAAGAGATAATGTATATATAACTATACTATATAATGTCTGTAAAAATAAGAATGATGCTACAGCATGAGCTTCAATGGACCTATGATAAACCTTGCTGGCCCAAGAACTGACACTGAGATGTTTGCCAATGGCTTGCTGCTGTCTAGATGGTCATCTATTATCTTGCCACACTGCAGAGTTCTAAATGTCCTAAATCCATCCCTACCAGTAGAGATGTGCACGAACCTTGGTTCCAAAGTTCATGCCAGTTTGCACACAAAGAGCCACAGCTACCGAGCATTCCCTTCCCTCGCTTCCCTGGTTGGATCCACCACTCACCAGCCACTGCGTGCTCCTCTCCTCCTCCTGTATGGCTGTTTAACCAATCTCCGGCAGGAGCATGGGCTTCCCTGCCCCACCTCCTTGACTGATCACCCACAGATAAGGAGGCAGGACAGGCAAACCCATGCTCCTGCTGGGGACTGATTGAACAGCCAAAGAGGAGAAGGAGAGAAGCACACTCTGGGGAGTGGGTAATTGGCCAGGGAGGCAGGGGAAGGGAACGCTTAGCACCTATGGTGCCATGCATACAAACTGGCACAAACCTCTGAACTGAGGGTTCATATCCATCTCTACCTACCAGCCCTACTGCTGCCACACACAGCTCTTCCAGTATTAACAAGTGTTTTGAAAATGTCCTACTATTTGCAAACAACTATGAAGATTGGAAAGAAAAAATTTAAAAGGGGCACACATTAGTTTTTTAATTTCCATTCATGCAAAGTGCTGCAACATACTTCATCATAGGTTTTGAAGTGTAAAGGTCACACACCTATTCACTATCATGTCTGTGTCTCTTGGGGCATAACTGGACATTACTGAAAACATGCAAACAACTTTGAAACTGGAAGCCACATGTAGAACTGCAAGACCGTCCTTTCCATAACATTTGGAAGACTTCACTTATTGTTCTGGCATTGCCATTCTGAGCTTTTCCACAACCCCTCCTCTACAACACTGCAATGTGTTTGGTTGGCTACGAAAAAGGGTTCAGCCATTTCATGAGTACACTGATCTGATTTATACAGCTACAATTCGTAATGTGTATTAAGGTATAGTAGATTCAAAATGTCCATCAGCCACAACAACAACAAATGCACCTTGTTTCACAGTCCAAAGAATAGCAATATTCAGCCAAAATATGTAAAGCTTGAGGCTAAATCCAGTGGTTATCCCCCAAAACAGTAGACCCAATAAAAACACAGAATGTGTTAAATCAACTCTATTTTAAATCCCATAGGTCAATGGGTCTAACTCTAGCTTGGACTACCAACTGGATTTGCAAAAATATATTTTCCATCTTTTGTTCCCATGAAATCCTGTGCAAATTATTACACATACATGTTTCTTTCTCTTGCAAAAAGAGAGATAATCAAATATTTGGAATGTCATGGTCTTAGAATTAACAATGAGTACACCAATGCAAACATCACTAGGAAGACTCCAATTTTTCAAAGTGTGATGTGGTGCTAAACAGCCATGAATGCTAACTTAAGCTCACAGAGGAAAGGAAAAACAAAGTAGGCTTGTTAGCAAATTCATTCTTCAAACCAAGACCTTAAAGATGTCCAAGATACCAGGAATGGCCCTGCCAACAAACAATGCAAGGCAACCAACTCAGATAGATTTCACTGTAAGGCCTGAAAAGGATAGACTTGCATGAGCCAATGCCACTGCTCTAGTGCCCCATTCAAACTGCCTGTTGCCCTCATGTGTGGTGAAGGATGCTGTCCTGTCATTACTACTGAGATAAGATTCACCTGCCAGTCTGGTAAATTTCAACTTCTGTGTAAGGGAGGAGGGAGAAGGGTTATCTCATCTGGTTTGGGCAGCAAAATGTTTTGCGGCATCCCTACAAGATAACCTTGAAACTGTCTGGCCAATGCTTCTGAAGCCCTTGGAATGTAGGCCTGGAAATCCTCAGGACAAAGGAAAATTAAGTGGGTGAGGGGAATATTCCACTTCAGACAAATGGTAAGGAACTGTTTCTGGTATATTCACCAATGTTTTTTAAAAAGTCATGTAAATTAGAAAGAGAACTCTGACAGAAACACATTGGTACATCAAAGAAACTGCACAATAGTCCAGTCCCTCCTGTACTATTTCAAAACAACTTTCAGTATTATGATTCTTTACCCTGAAATCTGAAATGGCAATACTCTTCTACCACTTCAGGATTCCACCGTTGCATTCAGCTCCTGAATGCAACACTCAGATTCTCAACTTTTTCCATAACATATCACTGAATATCGTAATCTTTCAAGTTTAGCACCAACTAACTGACTGGCAGCTAAAAATTAAGTCCATCCATGCCTTTAGGGGCAAAACCCAGAACCTCTTTATATATCAAAGGACTTTGCTCCTATTATGTTTTACACACAAACAAACTGGTATTGCAAATGACTCAGATGACTCAACTCTTGGCCATGAAGGGGTGAGCAACTGTGGTCCTTTAGAAGTTGGATTTCAACTCTCACTGACTCCACCTAGCTTGGCTAAGAGTCAGGGAAAAATATGAGTGCTAGCCTGGCAACATGTGGAGAGCCACAAATTCCCAACTCCCAGACTACCTTCTGTCCACTAACTGGGACAGTCTGAGATAAGAGGAAGGAAAAAATACTTCTCAGTACAAGAGAAAGTGACCAATTATATTACAATGTAAAATAAGAGTGTGTTTACACTACACAGTTATATTAGCTTGATACTATTTTTAACTGTCACACGTCCATCCCAAAGAAGCCTGGCATGTGTCATTCGGTAAGGTCCTCTAAATTTTCCACTGAAGTTCGTGAGGAAGCCTCAGAACTCCCTCTCAGAAAATACCAAGAAAAACACAAGTCTCTTCGGAATCTTTAACCATAAATTGCTTCAGGATTTTTAAATTAAAAGTGGTACAGAATTATTTTAAATAAAACAAGAATAGAACAATAATAAACCCATGTTTTCATAGGATGCAGCCATGACAGTTACAGTGATATCAACTAGTTATAACTGTTCAGTGTAGATAAACTCAGAGTCTCTCCCAAAAGGAAAGTGTGGTGGGGTAAGCACCTGCCCTCCTGATCCAAATGTTTCTTGTCTTCACCTCATTTTTTTCATGTCCTTTCAAAGCGAGGTTTCTACCTGCATCTGCTAGATTCATGACAATTTCCTGGAGATAATATTAAGTTGCAGTAGAAGTTAATCAAACTTATCATCCTGCAAAATGTTATAGTGCATGGAATGAACGTGAAAGGATCATTTCATGAGACTACCACAGTGAAATGTGAATTACTAGACAGTTGTTCACATAGAATCCTTATTTTCGATCACACAGCCATTAGGTGTTTTACAAGAAGGACTGATCACTGCAGGCCTTAAAGCCAGGGTGCTCTTGCCACAGAGCCATGGGAAGAGGGGACTTCAAGACTTCCAACCAAGGGAAACCATTTTTCTTCTCCACACATTACCTCTGGGTATATTCAAACAAGGCTTTCTTATCAATGCAATCTCTTTGTGTCATTCATATAATTTTACCATCTTCTATCTTTTCCTTCCACAGAGAAACCTCACAGAAGAGACAGAATAGCTATACTGTGTCTTTTGACTCGTGGTGCTAGAGGAGCACTCCGTCTGGAAGCACTCTGTGTCTTGTTGTTGTTGTTGTTTAGTCGTTTAGTCATGTCCGACTCTTCGTGACCCCATGGACCAGAGCACGCCAGGCCCTCCTGTCTTCCACTGCCTCCCGGAGTTGGGTCAGATTCATGTTCGTAGCTTCGATGACACTGTCCAACCATCTCGTCCTCTGTCGTCCCCTTCTCCTCTTGCCCTCACACTTTCCCAACATCAGGGTCTTTTCCAGGGAGTCTTCTCTTCTCATGAGATGGCCAAAGTATTGGAGCCTCAGCTTCAGGATCTGTCCTTCCAGTGAGCACTCAGGGTTGATTTCCTTCAGAATGGATAGGTTTGTTCTCCTTGCAGTCCAGGGGACTCTCAAGAGTCTCCTCCAGCACCACAATTCAAAAGCATCAATTCTTCGGCGGTCAGCTTTCTTTTTGGTCCAGCTCTCACTTCCATACATCACTACTGGAAAAACCATAGCTTTGACTATGCGGACCTTTGTCGGCAAGGTGATGTCTCTGCTTTTTAAGATGCTGTCTAGGTTTGTCATCGCTTTCCTCCCAAGAAACAGGCGTCTTTTAATTTTGTGGCTGCTGTCCCCATCTGCAGTGATCATGGAGCCCAAGAAAGTAAAATCTGTCACTGCCTCCATGTCTTCCCCTTCTATTTGCCAGGAGGTGATGGGACCAGTGGCCATGATCTTAGTTTTTTTGATGTTGAGCTTCAGACCATTTTTTGCGCTCTCCTCTTTCACCCTCATTAAGAGGTTCTTTAATTCCTCCTCACTTTCTGCCATCAGAGTGGTATCATCTGCATATCTGAGGTTGTTGATATTTCTTCCAATCTTGATTCCGGCTTGGGATTCCTCCAGTCCTCTGTGTCTTACCAAATAAAATTGTATTATAGAGCAGGTGGGCATGGTTGTGACAGATCGGTTTCAGCTATGAAAACAGACCAATCATGGCTGCTGTCAGCACCCCAAACGTTTAGGCAATTATGAGGGCTTAAAGACCCCAATAAAGCCCACTGATGCAAATGCCAGCACTATTTGAGCTGAGTCAAGGGGAGGCAGGGCAAGGCTACAGCCAGCATGGAAAGTGGGCTATCATGGGCCTAACAGAAACTGATCCTGACTGGTTTCTGAGATTCCTATACTGGAAAGTTGTCCAAACACAGTCTTACCAGTGTATGCAGGCTTTTGAGATTTCCACGTCTCTTTATCAGATCATAGATTGCAAAAAGCAAGTTTGGCTGAATGGGGGCAGGAGGAATAGGAGAAGAAGGAAAGAGGGACAAAGAAAAGAAAACCATACAGCAAGGTTACCAAAAATATTCAAAAGGAGTCTTTTGGAAATTTAAAGACTAACAAATTTACTGCAACATGACTTTTCATGCTACAATAAGTCACTGAATATTAATGGTGCCATAAGACTTTTTTCTTTGTTACACGTAAATAGAATAACATATCTAGGACTTTGAAGAAAGTCAAGTCCCTACCACCACATCTTCTTTTTCAGTATCTTGCCTAATGAAGAGCTTTGATGGTGTCAAAGGCTAGAAAATATTTTAGTCTTCTTTTCTCAGGCTTAATAAGGGTATTACACTATATAAGTTTTATAATTATTTCAAAAGTCCTTATAACACCTCTGCACAGCAGGGTAGTAGAACTAGAGCCCTCCTGCAGGTATGGACTGAAACAGTGATAAAAGCAACTTACCTAAAAGGCCACCCTAGTGAGGGAGTGGATGAACAATTCTTAAAACAAGGACTCTCCTGCTCACACTCTTAGCTCACACTGAGCAACCCATCTGAGGCTTCTAAATTTTAAAAGTCCACGGAACAAGGCAGCACTTACTGTGCTTTTGCAGTTGAGGACCTGGCTGTACCCTAGGTCCTCAACTGGTGGTCCACGGACCCCACAATGTCCTTACAGGGGATCCGCAGAGGCTTGAAGAAATGTTATGATCTTTTGCAGTTCAAATAGAAAGAAACAATGAATGAAAGAAAGCAAAAAATAAAATGGAACAAAGACAAAAGACTTATTTCTCCCTTCTCTCCAAATCCGAAGACCCTTCACGAGAAACTTTCAATAAATATTTGATGCACATTAGGGTTTTAAATCTTTACTTCAGTCTTGGTGGTCCACAGCAAGAAAAGCTATTTAAAAGGAGTCTGTGGTAAAGAAAAGGTTATACCATTTCTTAGAAACCAATAACTCTTTATTGGGTGTTTGAACTGCTAGATACAGGCTTTAGAACTGAACAGAATTCATTTTGTGCACACACTCACACTCTCCATTTATGCAATGCTAACACCAAGTGACTGATGTTCTTGCAATTTCTAGGGGTTTTTTTCCCCTTGATGATAAGCTAACGTGGCTTCGAATCTAGTTTTTTATTTTGAGTTGAAAGGCCTGTGGAAGACCTAAGGATAGCCTGGTTGTGATGCTCTTTTCTAGAATGCTAATCATTCTTTAGCATTTGGAACTTAGAGAAGCAGTTCTGCTAAATATTCATGAGTTAAAAGAGATCTTTACTGTGATTGGCAGGCAAACTGTAGAGTGGAGGGACTCCCTTTTTTCCCTCTTGCAGAACAGCTCTTTTCAAGGTGTAATGGCTGGATTTAGCCAGTAGGGGGGGCTGCAGCGTGCAACATTTTTTCTGTCCCTGAAAAAGAAAAGGGAATCTTCTCCTTTCAGCAATAGGAGATCATTTTTAAAAGCATTTATTGTACATGCATGCATACACACACATGCAGGAGTCAAGATTTTAATCCATTTATAATCTCATGACAAGTTTCCTGGCAGTCACAAAAGGAGGCAGATGACAGCAACTGAAATAATATATGCATATCAACCATGATAAGGCATACTTCATAAAGCAAACACTAGCCTTGGAAAGAGGAGATCCCAGCCATAAGAGGAAAAAACTCAAAATGGGGATCTGCTATTGTTACAGATAAACAGACTACAGCAAAGCCAGGACAGGGCAGTTCTTGGGATATACTGTACTGTGAGTGCAGGGTAGAGCTGGGGTCAAGGAAAATAGTAAAAATGTGCATAAGAATTATGTCCTCTTTCTTTTTGTAGCCAAAATATTGACTGTGTGGCTAACAATATTCCAGACTATGGTTCCTGCTGAAAGAAAAATCCATACCTGCAAGCTGACTTCCATACCTAGAATGGGTGCACCTGATGCAAGGAGGAGGAAAGTAACACAGCATATCAAGAGCATTGTTTAAAAGCACACATTTAGCCTCATGTTTTAAGCTGTGGGGATCTCCTTGCGGAAACCTACTCTATAGATGTACCACTCTTCTGCTTCTTTGGAAATTGATTAATTTTCACAAGCAGCCATAAGGACACCTACTAAGACTCTTCTCACATAGTTCTTTATGCACTTGTGAACTATCATTTAGAATGCTACCTACCATACACTGGACATTTAATTTTAAACCCAGAACATATTTTCAAGCTAGGTTTAGGTTTACAATTCATGCACAGTACACTTTGTCCCTCACTTGTGAGTGGGCCACGATCCTTTGCTGTACACCTGGTCCCACGTACTTAAGGCCACCTACTTCTGCAACTGACAATAAACAATATAATTCATTAGAACACTTAAGTACGGGTAAGCCTATACAAGGTTCATTGCACAATAAATCTGTTAGTCACTATATGACACAACTCTCCACAAGGCTCTACCTTGACTCCTCACTGTGGCATAGAGAGGAGCCTGGGCTTTTGGAAGCTGTGCCAGTGGAATACAACCTCTGATAGGTTCTACCAAAATGGAAAGATTTCAAGTGTGGCCTAAATGGCAGACTGTGTGTCTGTTATGCAATATTGGCCTAGTTAAGTACAGAAAGGATCATCACTAAAAGGCTGTCCACCAGATGATGAACTGGTCACTATAACTATAAACATTGAACACCACAAATAGTATGGAAAAGCTGCAGACCACTCTTTTCAGGAGCAACAGCAAGGTGGACTCAGAAAGTTCACAGATCTCTACTGAAGCATAGGCCTCAGCAGGTGTCTGACTAGACAATGATTCCATTTCCAGCACTGCATTTAGAGTAATGGAATTTATCAGCCTACATGTGAGGCAAATTCCCCCTATATATTTTTGCCAAGATCCACGGTCCATCATTAGCCTGCAAAGTTATCAGCCCTTAGAATTTGGGAGAAGAGGGGGGCCAGAGAGTAGCTGCATTTGGAAAGTATTCTGGCAGTAAAGTGGCATAGCTAGCATTTTACCACAAATGCATGGATGTTTCTAGCCCCCATAGCAACAAAAAATAAACCATTTTAATTGCATTGGAGCTGTAACTGCTTTAAGCTCAGCAGAAGCCTGTAGAAGGTTTGAGAGTTTCCGAGACTCAGTCATTGTACTAATCCAAGGCTCAGGTGATACTCTATGGGGGCAATACATCATATACAGAATCCCCAGAGGGGTCATTTCTTTACCTCTCTCTAGTTCATCATGAACATGAAATAACGGTGGGGCCATGTGCTAATTTAGGTAGCCCTTGAGATTTCTTCATCAAACAGCAGCAGTGTCACGTAGACCACTCTGCTGTACGTACTCAGCTTCCAGATATCCACAGATCAGCTTTGAAGGCTCTCACAGCCCCCAAGGAAATTGTGTGCCAGGCTGTTCAAAGTACAGCTCAGAAATTCTACTATTTCATTAAGTGACCACATCTATAAAGCACATAGAACTTTTTAAATTTTTAACTGTTTTGGAACTTCCCAAATGGCTGTTCATTTAGCATCCTTATTCTTATTCCAGATAATTCCTATTTTTTCTCACAAATGTAATATATGCTTAATCTTCTACTGAAAAGAGGGCTAAAATAGAAAAATCAGGAGTCAGCTGAACCATGAAAGCTAACCAGAGCAAGGATTTAGCCTTGAAAACACCTGGAACTTGATCTGAACATCATAATTCAGCTCTATAAAATGAGATGCTTTACAGATTAAAGGGGAGAGTACATCTAAGCATGTGCACAACATATTTTTGCCAATAACTAATTACACTCAAATAGCATACATTCAAGTTGATGAGCAAATACCAGTGAAATGTCTCCTTAAAAATTAGCCTTTGCAAAGGACTTCTTCAAAGGCAGGAGTTTCGGATGAGCTATTTCCTTAACTACTTTCTTCTTCTTGAGGAAAATTCTCAGATAGATTTAACATTCACTTTTATAAGGGGAACACAAAGGTCCCCAAATACTGTGTAAGCTTTTGAATTCTTCAGATCTCTTCATCTGTTATATGGAAGGAAAAACAAAGAGAAACGGAGGAAGTGACTAGTGTTCAGGAAGCATTTTTTGTTTTTGCTTTTTTTAACAAGAAGGTGACAATAGCAAAAATAATACTAATAATACTTTATTGAGCTATTCATGGCACAGTGGTCAAACTGCAGTACTGCAGTGAAAATTCTGCTCATGACCTGAGTTCAATCTCAGGCTCAGATAGCTGGCTTGAGGCTGACTTTGCCTTCTATTCTTTCAAGGTCAGTAAACTGAGTACCCAGCTCACGGAGGGAGGGCAACATATAGCTTGCATAATTAAATTGTAAAGCACCCCAAGAGATCTTTAAGCACTGTGGGCCCGTATATAAGCAGCACACTTTGCTTTTTTGCTTTAATTTAAACAATGGTGTCTTGAGATCTCTCACAGGCCAGTTATCACTTCACATTTCACACTTGGGTATAGATACCCAAACCTATAGGACATATGTCTCTCACCAATCATGAAGGATGTTCCCAATTAAAATTCAGAGTACATTCCTATAAAAAAAACTGTGAAAACAAAACAAAGAGACTGTACATTTGTGTTTATTTTCACACTGCTTTTTAATCATTATTCAATTTAATTTGCCTTTATTTACTGCTGAGAGCTTTTAGCTAAAAGGTAATTAATAAAAATTGCATCAAAATAATAATAATAATAAAGACCCAGCCTTTCCCTCTGTTCCTGTTATGGCCATCAAGTACAGCTAATAAAACATAAGAACATAAAAAGAGGCCTGTGAAATCAGATCAAGATCCATCTAGCACACCATGTTGTTCCGACAATTAAAAAGATGCTTCCAGCAAGCCCTATAAACAAGACAGCAGTCTAACAGGAACCTCCCATTCAAGTTCCTTGGTCACTGGGGCTATTCCCAGCTGAAAAGAAATCACTGTGTTTCAATATAGCACCGTGAGGGGTGGGGGGATGCCAAATGCTTGGCAACCTTTTGTCTACCAAGACTGGAAGAGACATTCCAATTTGGACCACCAAAGGTGGAACCTGAAACCTACACCTCTTACTTAACTCTACAGACCCCATTTTGAAACTTGCTTTAAAAAAGGAAAACAATCTACACATCTAAGCATGATTTTTGGAATATTTGTTTATTCAAGACCACCCCCAGCTATCTGGTGCCCAGCCTGATAAAGTTCCATGGCAAATCAAAAGCTAGTTTCTGTTTGGGATTTTTTTGATGGTCTTTTAAAAGTATCACCCAACCTTGCCTTTGGGTTGAGTATAAGGACCACATGGCTTTTTTTCTTCTCTTCTGGTGTGGCCATACTGCCTCTGACACTGGAAGTAGCAGATAGTCACCATAGCTGATGCCCACTGATAAACCCATCTTCAATTAATTTGCCTAATCCTATTTTAAACAGTACCAAGCTGTTAACCCATCATTGTATCTTTGGTAGCAAAGTCCACAGTTTTGGAAAATGTAAAGAAGTACTTCATTCTCCCTATCCTTAACCTATGTGTCCAATATACATTAAACAGAACAGAGAATAGGTGGCTGGTCATAATGCATTGTGAACATTCAGAAGACTGTTGGGACAAAATCCTGAACAAAATGGTACTTGGTGGTATCCGCTAAAGAAATTCTTAAGTTCTTAATATCTGAAAAAGGGAATGGCTAAGGGTGAAGCTCCCCTGAATTCCAATATCCAAAGTACACTGTAGCTATTTGTAAGATGAAAATGCACCTGAATTTGCTGAGAGGCATGTATTGTAACATGTTTTGTTGTAAAACAGATTTAAAATTGAGCCCTGTCCTAAAGGAAGTAAGTCCCTTTATGTACAATGTTCTAATTTGTGGGAGGTTGTTGTTGGGTTTTTTGTTGTTGTTATTGGTTTGGTGGAAAAATCACCATCAACATTACTTTTTCAAAGAGAGAGAGAGAGATCCTTGTTCTGTTACTGGCATGTAAATACCAAGAAGAATCCCAAGCACTCAACAGAAGATAGATTTTAACAACAAGGAATAAATATTGACGATCTGGTACTTTATTCCTAGTAGCTTAACTCACATCATAAAGTCAAGGCATGTCAGAGTTTCTGATTTTGCTTAAAACTTATACAAGAACTCTGCACAAAGATATTTGAATAAACAGAACTTAGCCAAGAAATTGTGGCTCACTCCACGAATTCAAGAAACACTCCTCTCTGACTTCAAAAAGGGCCTGTTCCCTCCTTACAACAAATTCTAAATTCTTGGTTGTTGCTTTAAGGATTTACTACTTATCCTTGTCATAACTATATGGACAAGAAATATTAGAAGAAAGTTATAGCAAGAGTGGACTGTGTGTGCATGTTACACGCAGGAAGGCTAACAGAGAAACAGAATAAACAGAGAAATAAAGCATCTTTATCTCTATAAAGGTTTAATTCAGTAGCATTGGGGCAGTGACCTTGCTTAGAAGTCTCACATAAGTGAACTTTCTCCTACTCTCTCTGTGTCCCATCCCTTTGTTCTCCTCTACAACAACAAGGGCAGACCTAGGAGTGTGGGATCTGTCTTAAGTTAAAGACAGATCCTTTCTTTACTAGAACCAAAAATCTGACTGACTGGAGTCAGATGGAAAATGGGGTGAGGACGAGATAGCATACAGAATCCTCAGAAACTTGTTTTGAGAACTGATCTTCTACTTATTTCATGCCATAGCCCACTTCTGGTTCACTGCTCTACCCACTCCTACCCAAACTCTTTTGGGAAGGTGAGGGCTACCATGCATCTGCTGGATCCTTGCCCTTCCTGGCTCATAAAAGCTGCCAGAAAGAGACTGGTCGATTGGGTAGGAGGAGTGGTGAACACCTCCTTGCAACTGGGTAGGATCCCTCCATGCTTAAAGGAAGCAATCATAAGACCATTGTTTAAAAAGCTCTCTTGGAACCCACAATCCTGCCCAGGTCTTGGAGGTGGCCAGCATTTGCACAATTAAAACTAGTGTACCAGCAACATCTGTTTCTTGAAAGATCTGATCTGGCCACTGTGACACACACCCTACTTACTTTAAGGCTGGATTACTGTAACTCGCTCTATGTAGGGCTACCAACAGAAAGTATCAGGAAACTTCAGCGGGTCCAAAACGCAGCACCCAGATTGCTGACTAGGGCTGATTACAGAGCACATAACCTCCCTGTTACAGCAGCTCCACTGGCTGCCAATCAGTTTCCAGGCACAATTCCAAGTGCTAATTTTGAACTATAAAGCCCTAAATGCCTTGGGTCCAAACTTTCTCAAAGACCGTATCTTCCATTATGAGTCAGCTCAGGTGTTAGGCTAATCAAGAGACGCCTTTCTCTTGGTCCTGCCACCTTCATAGGTGCATCCGATAGGGACACAGAAGAGAGCCTTCTCTATTGTTGTTCCCAGACTTTGGAACTCTCCCACACGAGGTCAGATTGGCCCCATCTTCCACAAGCAGGCACAGACCTTCCTCTTCAGGCAAGCCTTCCTTCAGTAACTAGCTACCTGTTATGTGACTTTTTAGATGGATTGTTATGCATTACTGCTTTGACTGCATTTTTAGTACTACTTGTGTTTCCATGTTTATGTTTTCCATTTCTCAGAGTGGAATTTTTTATATATTTGTATACTTATTGTTCTTAGTTTTAAATATTGTCTTGTAATGTTGTTAACCACCATTGTATACTCATTGTTTTCAACTTTAAATATTGTATTTCAATGTTGTAAGCCCCCCTGGGTCCTTTTCAGGGAGAAAGGCAGGTAATAAATAAATAAATAAATAAATAAATAAATAAATAAGTTGGCAGCCTTGTTTTTAGTTTAACATCTGGAAATAAAAAAATTCATTATAAATTTATTGCAAATGATCTACAGCTCTCTCAATGGACCAAGTGCCCAGAAGTAGAGAACCATTTTGTTTTTAAAAGGAAGCAGAATTCTTAGATCTCTTTAATTACATCCACCTGGAGAAAGATACAATGGGACTCTGTTAATGTTTGTATATATCCCACCCCTGCTACCCAGCTCTCCTCTGGAGCATAAGTTGTCTGTGCAAGGGCTCTATTGCTGTAGCACAGTGACTACCAAAGATACTAATAGTTCATGCCCCAAATGTTGGCTGTCCTAAGTGTACCTCAGCACGGACAGGTTACTTACCTGTAACTATGGTTCTTTGAGTGGTCATCTGTGAATTCACACATGTGGGTTCTGTGCCTGCGCGAAACCTATGGGAATATTCTAGAGCTCAAAGCAAAAAGACTATTAGGCCAGCCTCTTTCCACTGCACATGCCCGTGTGCTTAGCAGTTATTCCTCAGTTCCCCAAGTCTGCCACTGTCCATGAGTGAACAGTAGCATGGGAGACTGGAGGGAAAATGAGTGGTTTGCTGTTTTGCAAATATTGGTTATCTTTGAGAAAGGCCGTGGAATCTTTGAGAAAATAGTGACCTTTTCCTTGTGAAACTGCAGGAAAGGAGGGTCATGTCAGAGAGCAAACAAATTGCTTCCTCATTGTGCTGAGGTGACAGCTACCAGCAATGCTGTTTTGTAGGCAAGAAGTCTCTCGTCTGCCATAACCATCGGCTTGAAAGGTGATTTCATAAGTTGGCTGAGCAGCAGGGAGTGACCACTGTGGAGATAGAACTCTCACATCCAGAAAAATGTTCTATAGACCTCACAGGAACTTCTTGAGAGTTCAATTTCTGAAGTATTGTGATGCTTTGGAGGCTGGGAGTTGCTTTGCTACTATAGCTGACAAGTAGACCTTAATAGAAGAATGGGATAAACCATTATCTTTTACATGTAGAAGAAAACACAACACCATGACAAGACGGAGGTCCTGAGGGTGGGCGGTCCCTCCATTTGTGGTTTGGGAAACTCCCTCTCTTTTGGGGGGGGGTGACTCTCACCGCGAAGAGTGAGGTTCGCAGCTTGGGGGTCCATCTGGATCCGGCGCTCACCATGGAAACCCAGGTGGCGTCAGTGGTCTGCTCCACCTATTTCCATCTGTGGCGGATTGCCTAGCTGCGTCCCTATCTTGATGGTGGGGCCCTCACCACTCTGGTCCATGCGCTTGTAATCTCGAGATTAGACCACTGCAACGCGATCTACATGGGGCTACCTTTGAGACTGATGCGGAAGCTTCAGATGGTGCAGAATGCGGCGGCCAGACTCCTTAGTGGGACGAGAAAACATCAGCATATTTCTCCCACTCTGGCTGCCTTGCATTGGCTGCCCATTCGTTTCCGCATTGATTTCAAAGTGTTAATGATTACATATAAAGCCCTAAACGGTTTAGGACCTCGATACTTAGCAGAACGCCTTCTCCCACCTAGATCTACTCGAATCACTCGCTATAGCCAGGAAAGACGGCTGAGGGGCCTAACGCCGAGGGAGGCCCGGAAAGAAAGAACAAGAAACCAGGCCTTCTCGGCAGTGGCCCCTCGACTCTGGAACAGTCTCCCATCAGAGATCTGCCTGGCACCCTCGCTGGGTGTTTTTAAGAGTCAACTTAAGACCTGGCTCTTTAGGCAGGCCTTCCCTCCTGTCAATACTTAATTTTTACTTTTTCATTTTACTTTCCGTCTATACTTCTTCCATCTTGAATGATACTAATATTAATGATTTAAATTGTTGTTTTTAACTGTTTTATGATATTCCTATTGTAAGCCGCCCAGAGTAGACGTGGTCTAATTGGGCGGGATATAAATTTAATAAATAAATAAAATAAATAAATAAATGTGCAACAAGGGTTGGAGGTCAGATTTCCCGACTGAATCAACAAAGAGAATCTCTGCTATTTATATTGGTAACAACACCTGGTTGAAGGCTTCCTGGACTTGTGCATAATTCTTTTTGGTGTTGGAGAATTCCACGCTATCAGCCTGAGTCTGGCCAAGTATGGATGATGAATTGGCCCTCTATTTTGAGTGAGTAGATGAGGACGTAGGGGCACCTGGTAGATTTCTGTTGCCATTAGATTTAGCAACACAAACCAAATGGCAAGTAGGATCGCATTGAACGTATCCTGATGATGCTTCACCATCACTCTGTGCAGTAGGGGAATTGGTGGAAAGAATTTCCTCAACCAATGGGTCATGAAGGCATCTCACCCTGAACTGGAGCAGTACTTCCGACATTTTTTGTTTTCATGTGTAGTGAACAGGTCTATACTCTGTTGACCCCATATGTTGCATATGTTGCTGAAGAAGTTTTGGGCTAACTCCTATTATGATCTTGAGACTCCTTCCGACTTAGGCTGTCTGTCAGTTGGTTGTCTTCTCCAGCGACATGGATGGCCATTGAGAATACATGACACAGAAAGCACCATTCCCAAAGTTCAATTACTAGGAGCAATGAAGATCTGGAGTGTGTTCCACTCTGTTTGTCCATCACCGTGGCGTTGGTGGTGGCAACTTATACTATTTTGCCTGATATGACTTTGTTTAAGGCCTTCAGTACTGCTATTAATTCTAGTTTGTTTATGTGCAGGTATCTTTCTTTCTTAGACCACAGGACATGCATCTGTTAATGCCCACAATGTGCTCCCCATAAGCTTGCATCTCTTGTCACTTGAGTTTTGGCCCTGAGATGTCTGAATGGCCTTCCTATAGTTAATCTGGATTCGCTGGTGCATCAAAAGAGTTGATGTGCTAGCTCAGGAGTCACAACCAATAGCTTGGAATCACAACTGTTGTAGATGTCATGAGACTAAAAAGTCATTGGGCCATGAGCGGTCTGACTCTTGCATTCAGTTTCAATTTTTTTATTAATGTTAACAGGTGTTTTTTTTTTCATTCTTTCTTGAGGTAAGTAGGCTCTTGTAGTTCTGGAATCCAGTAGCACACTGATGTATTGAACCTTCTGATGTGGATTTAAATTTGATTTTTCGAGATTCATGTGAAGAGTGAGATCTGCTAGGAGATGGAGGGTAAACAGGATATCTCTTTCTGCCTTGGCTCTGGAGATGGCCACTATCGATCAGTCATCTATACAAGGGAACACCATTATACCATGGAGTCTGAGGTAGGCAGCAACTGGTGCCATACACTTTGTGAAAGCCTTGGATGCTATAGAAAGACCAAAAGGGAACACTTCAAACTGGTAAATATTTGTTGCCCCAATGCAAACGTAGGAAAAGCGATGCTCTGAATAGATGGTAAAATGAAATAAGCGTTCCTGAGGTCCATTAGAGCAAACCAGTCCCCTTTTATGAGGAGTGGTAATATTGTTTATAGCATCACCATTCTGCATTTTTTGGTGTCTATGGCCATCTTAGCATCAGGTCTGAGTAAGTGCAAAAGTCCTCCGATGAGGAGGGAGGCTTGACATCTCCCACACTGGATTTGGGGGTTGTGGCCAGGAGAGTTCTCTAGTGACTCAGTGTCTGAATCTGAACAAGTGGAACGAGAGTCCTCAGTGACACCCATTTGCTCACGCCTTACAGGAGGTTTCAAAGGTTTTGAGTACTTTCTGGTTCTGGAAGATGTTTGAGTAAGTAGGTCTTTTGAAAGGGAACTTCCCTGTTTTGAAATGTGTGTAAACTTCTCTCATGGATGTAGACAGTGATGTGATGCCTTTTTGGATGTAGTTTGACTTTGGGTAGTGTCTCCCTGAGTCTCCATTTGTCTGATGAGCCATGGTGTTTCATTTCTCTGGTAGAGCCAGACTCCAATGAGGTTCAGTCCCCGGAATGTGATTTCTGGTTGTCTTTCTTTGATTTCTTCAGTGCCAAAGTTGGGGTTCAGTCTAGGGATCAGTCTGTTCAGCAGTGTTGAATCTGCTCCGGTGACTGGAACTGAGATCACTGGAAGGGAGATGTAGGATGTCCTGCCTCATATACCAAAACAACAAATAATCAAATAACCCTAATGGTATCATGCACCTTTACTCACATCAGGTTACAAACTGTCTTGGGCCAGTCATAGTGCAACTGTGGATTCAGTTGAGCTCATACCCACATAAAATCCTGTCCTCAAATTTGGAAAGTAATGGTTTCTTCATGGGAAGAGGAAACTTGGTGGTGTTGTAGAAAAATCTTGTATCTACTAAGAGTTTCCCCCTTTTTAAAAAAAAATGTTGCTTTGTATGAACTTCTAGAATTGTCTCCTCCAGTGATGTAACTGAGATTCATTTATTTATTTATTTAACTTATATGCCGCCCACACTACCCAAAGGTCTCTGGGCGTCTTACAACAGTTAAAATACAATAAAAAGACAAAACAATTAAAATGCAATTAAAATATATACTCTAAAATATATACTCTAAGATTGGCAATTTCTCTCTGATAATTACTGGACGCTATTCTTGAAACATTCAAAGACACTTGTTTCAAGCTTCAGTTTAAGTGTTACTTCATCCTATACAGAGGGCAATGAAGGAGAGTGGTTATCTCAGGGTAACTTGTGTTAACTGAGTAATACAGTATTCATTGTGCTTCTTGATATGGAATTACTGAAGGAGTGACTGGAGATCTATTCCCCAATGACACAAAAACAGTATTATGTTCCCAGAGAGATCCCTGATAAAAATAGACAAGGAATTTGAAATAGGTTTAGCAGCAGTAGCAGCAACTACATAACGCTACTCTACTGGGGTGTGAGAGAGGGGCACTAGCTGCTTCATCAATATGGTTTAGAAAAATATGGACAGTTGCTCCAATTCTAATACTAATTCACATTTTGAAAGCTCTTAATGGCATACAGAAAATCAGTTTATTGACTGAGGATTATGTTCGTTATATTCTGAAACTATAACGTTTGTCTAATTGCTTTCCCAACACAAGCATTTTGCAAAACTGAGGGAACTGTGTTAAATTATAGATTATTTCTCTCTGACTTTTGTCATAAATTTTCCCAAGACAATGTGCATAGGACTGCAAGCTAGGACAATGTGTTACTCCCTCAGCTTTAGCCCTCCACCTCAGGGATTAAATCCCAGGACTAGAATGACTACTGACATATAGAAAACACTTTGTATATGTGAAAAGCACAACCTAAACACTCTGAATTAAATCTAATTGCAACTCCCAAACCACAGCAGACTCAGTGAATTAATAAATCTTGTGAATTCAACACTTGTGCAAGTCCCATTGATTCAATAGATCTGCTTTACTAAGGGCATGTCCAGACAGGGGAAGTTGAAGTGAACTGGTTCGCACTTAAAGGGCTCTTATTTTTAGTGTGATCTATTTTATCTCTCATCTGAATGATCCTTCCATTCACACAAATTTTTTTCTCCCTGAGAAAGGTCCAGGCAGGTCTTTGGATTGCCTCAATTTGTCTACCTTTTGATTAATAACATTCCCTGCCTTTTCCTGTTGCTGTTATTCAGCAGGCCGCAGTGACTTTCCTTTTTTCTTTTGTTGTTGTTGTTGTTGTTAAAGTAAGTGACATAGCGAAGCAGTAATGCATCTACCTAGCATGGTACACATAATATTGCCAATGTATCTCATTTATCTAGAATAGCACTACATCAATAGGAAAATGTATTTTTTAAAATGTAAAATGATGAGAGCGGGTGAAAATAGAGGAGGGGGGTTTCTCCATCACCCCTTTCAATGGCACAACCCACCAAATATATCGCAGGGTTGTCAACTCAGATAACATTGCCAACAGCACTATTTTGATGTGGACTAACCACTCAGACAGGCTATAGAATGGGCTAATTAGGAGTGCTTAAAATTGAACCAAAAATGTAGGTCTACCACTGTGCCAAAAAGGAGGACATTTATAAAGAGGAGCATGATGGATCACTCTAAGTAAGAGCACATGTGGACACTATATACCAAACACCACCCTAAGCAATCTAAATAGCGAGCTATTCTGCTTGTGTGGATGTGCCCTAAACATTAACAAATGTACTGAGTCCTCTATTATTATTTTGTACGCCCTGACATGTTTCAGTAAGTGCTGCCTTGTTGGAAAACTAGCAGTTGAACGGAAGTTTGCTAGATGAAGACAACAACATTCTGGAACACCAATTTGGGGACACAGATGGTAAGACTGAAGAGACCTAATGCTGTGAGAGAAATTGGCAAGATAGAATACCAAATTGTGGATGCAGAAACCTTCAGGGACAATACTCTTGGAATATATATGTGATCGGGTTCGTTTGAATGTTGTGGCAGTTCCTCACTTTTGGCAGGAAATAACGACTGAGACTTATCTGCAACGTTCATAACTTCGATTTTATTAACTTTTGGCTTCTCTACAACTATTTCAACTGGGTCGAAACATGATAAATCTGGCAAAGGTCCATAACTGGACGAGGATAACTCTCTTTGAAAGTCCGGGTAGCTCATTGGGGTGCTGGGCCAAAACGTTCGCGATTGGTGGGGTTCCGTAGAGGGGCACTCCTCACCGCACAAATGGTGCCGCAGCATGGATGTCTTGCCCAGTCTCCCTCCTTAGGTGGCTGGTTGTAGGTTTGATCAGGTCTGATCACCTTCTTGCCTCGTCCTTGTCCCCGCGGGAAAACGATTACAGTCCACTCTTGATTCTCATACGCCGTCTCCCCTTCCTTCTTTGGCTTCGGGTCCAGCAACAATCCCCCAACCTTCAGGTTAGGGAAGCCCTTTAGAAGTCCACGCGCCTTTTCATAATTGATATCCGCATCTCTCCCATCTCTCTCCTCCTTTCCCCTCATTCCCGCGTTTTCAAACCTACTGACAAACCTCCTCTCTCCCTGCTCTTTTATACTCTCCTCTCATACTCACATCTCTAGCTCCTCCCCTTTCCCTTTTTCTCCTTCTTCCACCAGGCAAACTTCTACTTTTCCCTTCATCTCTTCTATCTTTCCTTTTTCCTCTATTAAGATTTCCTTCACCTCTATTGCCTCATTCTTACAGCTTCCCTTTTCCTCTTTTGTCGCTTCTATCAGTGAGGACGGCTCACTTTCCTCCTGCTTTCCTTCACACGCCCCCCCCCCCCCCGACGAGTGGGCCATCCTCTCTTCCTCCGCAGTTCCCCATGCTCCCTGTCGGGAACAATAATCAGCATTAACATGAGTGTTGCCTTTCTTATATTGGACCTTAATGGCGAATGGTTGGAGACACAAATACCATCTAGTCAACCTTGGTTTAGTATCCTTCATACGATTTAACCATTGTAAAGGAGCGTGATCGGTGACTAGGGTAAATGGTGCGCCTAGTAAATAGTACCTTAGTGCTTGTATGCCAATGCCTCTTTCTCTATTGTCGCGTACCTTTGTTCCTGTGGTGTCAATTTTTTGCTTAAATACATTATTGGATACTCGACTCCCTCTTTCTCCTGAGTCAATACAGCTCCTATCTCTCTGTCAGAAGCATCAGTTTGTACAATAAAAGGCAGATCGAAATCTGGGGCGTATCTACTAGGTAATTCACTTAGTATTCCCTTTAGATGCTCAAATGCCTTTTGTTCACGGTACCCCCATGTTACCTTATTAGCCATCCTTTTCTTAGTTAAATCAGTGAGCGGGGCTGCTATCTCTGCGAAATTAGGAACAAATTGTCGATAATATCTGGCTAGTCCTAAGAATTGTTGGCCTTCCTTCTTATTCCTAGGTTGGGACCAGTCTGATATCTTCTCTACCTTATCTGGCGCTGGTTGAATTCTTCCTTGTTCTATCTGGAAGCCCAGGAACTTCACTCCCTTTCTCACTATCTTACATTTCGAGGGATTCACCTTAAGCCCTGCCTTTCTCAACTCCACTAACACTTCCTCTAAATCAGTGGTCCCCAACCTTGGGCCTCCAGATGTTCTTGGACTTCAACTCCCAGAAATCCTGGCCAGCAAAGGTGGTGGTGAAGGCTTCTGGGAGCTGTAGTCCAAGAACACTGCTCTAAATGTTTCACATGCTCTTCCCAACTTACTATAAATCAGAATATCATCAATGTAAGCTCCTGCGAATGCCCTCACTGGTTTTAAGATTCTATCCATCAACCTTTGGAAGGTCACCGCTGCCCCATGCAACCCAAATGGCATTCTGGTAAAATGGAACAATCCTTTAGGTGTTACAAAAGCCATTTTCTCTTTATCCGTAGCCTTTAACAGAATTTGCCAATAACCTTTCATCAGATCCAAAGATGATAGATATTCTGCTCCCCCTAACCGTTCTAACAAATCTTCTACTTTGGGCATGGGATAGGCATCAAACTTGGACACCTCATTCAGTTTCCTAAAATCAATACAAAGTCGTACACTCCCATCTGTCTTAGGGACTACTACGGGGTAACTCCTCCACGGGCTATAGGAGGGTTCTATTACCCCTAGCGACAGCATCTCTTCTACTTCTTTGTTTATAGTTTCTTTTAAACGATTAGGTCAATTTCTCCCTCCTGATCTGACCACTACTTGAGGCCTAATATTAATTTGATGTTCAATCATTGTGGTGTACCCTGGACTATTGGAAAAAATGTCCTTGAACTTTTCTTCTACTTCTTTGATTTGTTTAAACTGACTTGGTCCTAATTCCTCTCCCAGAACGAGTTCCTGACTAGCTTGTAAGCAGGCCAATGCTTCTGGTCCTAAATCTTCCTCTTCGGTTTCTCCCCATAGTGCCTCCCTTTCTTTCCATTCTTTCAACAAGTTAATGTGAAAGATGCCTGTCTTCTTCTTCTTATCTGGTGTTTTTATCTCGTAATCTACAGTCCCTACTTGCCTGAGCACTTCATATGGGCTCTGCCACCTCGCAAAGAGTTTAGCATTCTCCGCTGGTAATAGGAGTAATACTTTCTGTCCGGGTTCAAATCGTCTAGGGTTGACCCTCAAATCATATAGTCTTTTCTGTCCTTGTTGCGCTTTTAGAAGTTGTGTCTTGGCTATTTCTGCTACTTTATTCAAATGTTCCCGCATCTCAATCACTTGTTGTACTACGATTTGTGCCTCCTCTTTCCCACTCTCCCATTTGTTTTTCACTAAATCTAAGATTCCTCTAGGATTCCACCCATACATCATCTCAAAGGGGGAGAAGCCTGTAGAAGCTTGAGGTACTTCTCTAATGGCAAACATCAATGGGGCTATCAACAAGTGCCATCTCCGGGGTTTCTCCAACACTGAGTTATTTGGCATTCTTTACAAGTTTTACAATATTCTTCCACTTCTTTACTTACATTTAACCAAAGTGAGGTGGTCTCAGGGACTATATCTGTAGTGCAGTTAAAAAGCAACAAACTGCTTCTTAGCTAATATGGCATTACTCACTATTGTACTTTTCTTGCTAGGGATGGGAAGAATGGTTGTAGCATTTTCTGCTGCAGGTACCAAAATAACTTGGCTAGTTAAGTTCAATATGCACATTCACTTGGTCTGGTAAAGAAGCACAATTTCTTGTTCTGTATCTGGCAGCAAAATGTCTTGTACCAACCCTGTGTCTGGAATGTCTGGACACACAACTTTTTTGAATTAGTGCTGGATATTAATCACCACTAACCAAGAGGAGAGATTTTATAATACCAACAACTTTACAGGTAATGCACTGTCCTGCAAACATGGGGGATGACAGTATATTCAACCACTCTGACAGATGACTAATTTTATATATTGATCACAAAATATAATTTAGCCTGCATCCGATTTGTTATATATGCATAAACATCACCTCAGCTTTTAAAATAGACAGTAGGCTTAACAGTCATTCTAACTGCTGTGGTTTGCCTTTCTAACTCATCTTACAAGCCAACAGAGCAAAAGTAAACTTTGTATATTTAAACAGGTGTAGGAAATACAGCATAGGTGAATCAAACAAAAATACTAGCTGATGTGTAGAGTCCTAATACAGAACCCTGTGACTGCTTGACAAAGGGCATGTAGCGATTTTCTAAGTGAACATTTCTAAGAGGAAGAAAAATCTAATTTTTGTGCCTTTTATGTGTTCTAATTAGGGTGTTTTTTAAAAAAATTCTGAACACAGCTGTCTGCTTTACTGTCTCTCCAATGACGCCAGATGCCCAGTTCATCAAGGAAATGCAGGAAAACAATGATTTGAAAGCAATTAGAAGCACCGAGACTCATATTAAAATGTGATAACACCTTCCTAGTGGGAATTCCAGGCACTGCTGCATTTCTGACATTTCTGTGTTGCCAGAGATGAACATGTGTTTGAAGCAGAGTCCATCCCCACCCCCAATGTCAGTGAGTGAATCTCATGTTGGAATTTTATTTCTGAACACAGTGAAAGGAATTAAGCCAATATGTAACATTAACCATTTCCCCAAACTGTTTCCTCTTCTATACACACAAAGATCCCCTCTATCTTAGTTCTTTAATTTAAAAACTATATATGCATTTTAGTTCTTATATACACACACCCCTAAATGCATATAACATTATAAATCTGGAGCAAATGAAAAAAAATATTCTGCATAGGTCGGAAGAACGCCATATCCATTAACATGTAGAAGTCTCATGTGTTATTCTATATTATTTCCCACACAGAGCCTAGACATTTCTTTGTGGCAAGGCACAGACTGTAGATTTCTGGACTGCTGACATGCATTTTTTAGGCAATTTCCCTCATTTCTGGACAGGGAGCAATTTGTGCAAAAATATTTCTCTGCACAGGAAATAGAACATATAATTGGCCCAAACCTCCATCTGGACCATACAGTGTGGATGGTATCTTCTCTCTCTGAAAGTCCAGTTACTCCAGTAGCAGAAACCAGGAGCATTTCAATCTGTAACATGTAGGCAGCAGATCCTATCTCTTAATGATTTCAATATCCCTTCCTTTCAGAGGTTCCACAAGGGGAGCTTCACTAGGTACTTAAAGATCTAAAGAATACATACTTATATAAAATGGGGCCATGTTAATTTGGATCTATGTATGAACATTTACATTTAATTAGTATAATTTATTTAAATTTCACAGAAAGAAAAGCCAACCAATTAATTTCTTGTTAATTTCCTACTTTCCAAATAAAGTGTGTGTGTGTGTGTAATTGACAGCTTAAATGAAAGTTTCCATCCAGAGTCTCTGACAGCAGAAATGCATTTCCACTGCGAAGCACCACAATGCTAAATTGCATACATACCACCCAAAACTAACTAAGGGTACAACTAAACAGCTCAATTATCCTGTCCTGGATCAGTCTAGATCATGCTAAAGAGAGTCACTTTGCAATGAGGTGTGCCATTTGAGGTGATCTCTGCATCCACATGCAAGAATTGACCACACTGCACCTCAGGCAACCCTGTTTAGCCCAATCCAGACCAAACTTCTTTCCCTTTAAAGGAAAAGAAAACAAAAATAAAAATACCCCTCTTGTTTCCTCCTCTGTGCTTTGTTCAAGCCACTTAATGATCCTAAGAACTAGAAAGTTCCTTCCTGCTCACCTGAGGAGGGGAAGTGGGAGGAAGTTTTCAGTTTCTTTTTAACTGTTGCTAACTGACACAGTACATAAGCAACACATTCAAAGAGCTTTTTAAAAAGCCTTTTAAAAGCATCACTGATGTATTAGCAGCAATTTAAAAGAAATGGAAAACCTCCTCACCCTTCCCCTCCACAGCTGAGCAGGAAGAAAGCTTTCAATTTCTCATGTTCATTAGGTGACTTAAGCAAAATGACAAGCTTAAGCTAACTGCTTGAATTTGATTCCAGCAATCAAACAAACTGGAACCTAAGCAAAACAGAGCAATCATAACCACACCAAAAAAACAGTATCCTCTGACAGGGACTCAAAAACGCAGGGATAGACATTAATCATAGATAGGGTATATCCCATTGTGAACCAGCCTATGTGATCCAGGAAAAGGAGCGAACCAGCCCATCCCCAACCTGGACCAACCCACAGGATAAATCCCTGTCTGATTGTAACCTAAGAGAAAACAAACCATGCCTCGAAAGGAGATCAAAAAGGCACAGAAAACAATGGGTCTTGTTCTACCTGAGACAAACAAATTCATCAATTCATTTCTATCCTACCCCAAGTAATCTCAAAAGAATGGTGTCTCTTTTAAATTCAATTAATTTGCAATGTTGTGAAAAAAAGCAAAAAAATGAATAGGGGGGTTTCTAAATGAGATTTTTCACTGATATCCATAAAAAGATATGTATAGCACAACATAAGCACCCAACTAGAGTTTCAAAAATTTGACAGAATCCAAAAGCAGACCTGGGATCCATCCTGAATTAATTTCTTAATTTCACCCAGCAATTTCCCTTCTATTAACTACCCCACTCACCAATCATTTTTACCTCCATAAATATAATTCAAAACAAAATAAAGTGCTGCACGATTCTTGGGAGAAAGTAAACATAATGCTAGATGGGTATGGTGGTAAATATTTAGGCTAGAAGGTGGAACAGAGGAGACAACGGAAAAACAAGCAAGAAAGATTAGGATGGAAAGTAAAGGAGGGGAGGGAAGGAAGAGGCAAGTATAGGGTATCAGTGGGAGGGAACAGGAAGAGGCAACACTGAGAAAGCAGACTGAAAAAAGGAAGGCAAAAAGGTTGATGAGTGTGGAAAGATGGTTTAGTTGCTTTCTTTCTTCTGCAATTTTTGTTATTGTCTGCACATGTGGTAAAGACTTTCAGTTTCTCCCAAAACACACATTTGGGAAAAACCTCCTGCCCAGACTGCTTAACGTTTCAGAGGCTTCCATTGTCACCAATGGAAATCAGAGTTCTGCAGAATAATCCATGGTCCAAAGATATAGATTCAGGATTGTGGCCATAAATGCCCAGATGCAGCAATGCCTATTCCTCATTGACAAGTTTGGGAATTTTCTTTTAAATTTAAATGTTTAAAAAATCATTAGTAATTTGCTGATTGTCCATATTGGTAAAAAAAATGAATTTATTATACCTATCAGTACATCAGGTGTTAATTTTAAAAGGTGGAGCAAAAGCTATAAGCAGTTTAATTTGCAAACCAAAACTTCTTTTTCTCTTGGCATACAACACCTTGCTATGACCAATTTAGGTCCCACTGACTTCAAGGAGTGTACGCTAAATATGATTATGCCTCAGTTTAAACCACTGAAGTTGGCACATAATTTATCATGTTATGATTCTGACTTTACTTTTCAGTCTATACCTCAGTTTAAAAATTGATCTCTGAGGTAGGCGGGTATGTATGTATGCATGGGGAGATATGTGGTGTATTAGATAGAGTGACGGACTAGAGCAGGGATCCCCAATCCCCGGTCCATGGCCCGGTACCGGGCTGTGGCCTTGGCAGGACCAGGCTGTGGAGACAGATCTCCCGCCCACCCGCCTCCTCACACGCACGGATGCAGGGACACCCCCCACATACACACACGCCCCACCCATGCACACATGGACGTGCGCACACACACCCATGCACGCAAGGGCGCCCTACTGACGCACGCACAGATGCCCTGCCCACACACACACGGAGGTACGGACACACACACACGCCCCCGCATGAACGCTAAACTGGTCCACGGTGCAAAAAAAGTTGGGGACCACCGGACTAGAGGAATCAGGAAACTGGGTTCAAATCTCCACCTGGCCCATTCCTCCTTAATGGTCAGCACAGAAATCTAGCAACTTGCCAGATAACAGAAGCTCATGTTCTATAGTGTACCAGTTCTCAATCTCTGGCCTGCCAAAGTTTTGGATTTCAACACACAGCATCGCTGGCCACTGGCCACACTGCCTAGGAATTGAAGTTCCACAGCATCTGGAGGGTCAAACGTTAAGAATCACTGCACTAGTAGGTTGCAATGGGAGAGCTCTCTGCCATGAACTGTCAGCTTCCAGACAACCTAAGGGAAAACTGCAGGCTAGTTACTTTTATGGGTTTATTGACAAGGTTGGTATACTGTTACTGCGGTTTTTCATATCTGGTTTGCTAGCCTACCCATACTTCCTAAACAGAAGTACTCACCTCCAGCAAGGAATCCCCAATGATACCTGAAAGAAAGTAACAGAGAATACATCAGTACTAATGAATAATTAACCACATGTTGCATCTCACTAACTAGGCAAACAGTGTTATAGCTGATATGTTGTTAGCCACCCAGAGTAGACTTCCGTCTAGATGGGCGGGGTATAAATTAAATAAATAAATAAATGTGTCAGGGGATTCACACACTCACTGATACATATGGAAATGTTTTAATTTTATAGGGCTCCCTTGTTATTTCTAGCAATTTTAACTATGTGCAGCTCAAGCTTTTTTTCCTTTAGGATCCTACTTTTTTACATCTTTATCTACAGTCCTCTTTACATTATATTTCTGCTGTTTATTTGTGGAGGGGAACACATGGCTCTCCTGCAGGTGTTATTGCATTACAACTCTGAAAAACCTCAGCTAATATGGCTAATGGCCAATCATACTGAGACCTGCTCTTCAACATTTGGAAGGCCAGAAGTCACCCATCTCTTCTGTTGAGGTTCATTCACAGGTTCGCTTGTGAAATGGCCCCTAATCTATGAAACAGCGATGGGTAAGGGGAAAGGATTCACTTCTGAAAGACGATTAACAGCAGAAAAACTCAGATATGCATCCTAAACTCAACTTCAGGAGCGAATTAGTGTGTCTCAAGGCTTTCAACCATGACAAATTACACTTCAGCATTTGTAAAAAGACATTTGTTCCCTAATACTAGAACACTTTTTCCTACTCATCATAGCTTTTGCATCATTCCCAGGCCCCATACATACACAAGCACACACCAGATTTTGCAGAAAAATCCAACTAGAATAATCAATAGTTGACTTTGCTCATATTTGTCTTACCCTGACAGCCCCATGTGAGATGATAGGAAGAGACAAATTGTATCTGAAGGTGATAATCAATGATACACTTGAGTTACCCATATTTTAAAGAGATTACAGACACAACATTCTGAACAATCCTTTAACGTTTGGGACAGCAGCACTGGATCATATTCAAAGGAAGGACACAGAATGGTCCTGCTGAACTTTCAAGAGAAAATGTGGTAGAATTTATGGAGTTCTATGGTTATACTAAAGGGACATGGCTGTTCCATTTTAGTTTAGGCAAAGAACACCCCCCTCAAAAACAGCTTTTGACTTTATAAACCCCAAAATTCTATTTCACTGGTTCCAAAACAGAGGAGAAAGTGAGGAATTCCAGGGAAGAGGCGGGGGAAAGACAAGACTGTGGGATGCTCAGCATTCTTTCCATTAACTTTATTTTGTTGCTGCTAATTCTTAAAGTAAATTCCATTTTCATTAACTCTTTTGTGGTAAGAAAGCCTAATTTGTTCATTTTTAATTTAAAACAATGTTTATTAATTTTTGCTTTAATATTAAGTTACAGAGAAAGAAAAAAGAGAGGCAGGCAGGCATGATGCCAAGAAATCTTGGAACTACTATTCTATTGCTTATACTTGTAATAATGTTTTGAAGTAATAACCTGAAATTTTGCATTTGTGATCTATTTAACAAGGTTTACAAATGAGCCAGATTTCAAACTAATATGATAAATAGTGCTGGAGCTACAGCAAGTGAAAAATTCTGAAAACTAACACAGATACTAATAAAATGTATCACAAACTCAGTCCAATAACTAGGTATCAATATATACTCCAAGGATGAGGAACACATGGACTGCCAGATGTTGTCGGACAGCAAATCCCATTTATCCTTCATCACTAGCTACACAGGCAAGGGAAGGCAGAAAGTACACTCCGGGAGTGTCTGGAGGGCTGCATGTTCCTCATTCCCGATATATAGAGCCAAGCTGCACTTGGGTTATAGTCATGCACAAGAATTTGCCATAAATTTAAAATTCATAGACACTTTTAACAGTAGACTCATTTAAATGAATTGGATTTACATAGGGGGAGGATTTCTATGACATTTCACATTTTCCCCGCAACTTACATTTGAACCCATAAGCAAGTTCAAATATGTTTATGAGGAATGTGGCCTCTCTCACCAGATTACTCATAAACATATTCAAACCCACCCATAAGCTCAACATAGGTTGCAGGAAAAAATGACATGTTATAGAAATCCTCTCCCTGGTCAAATGACTTCAGTCTTGTCAGTTAAAATGTTTATTCTGTGCAATCTCAGCTTCATCTGCTAGACAAAGTTTCAATTGTACCAAGAGCTCCTCGATAAACCAAAGACTATGAACAGTGAGTGGGAATCTCTGCCCTCGGTGACCTTTGAAAGGCCAGGTTTGAATCCGATGTATCCTGACATGACATGGAGAAGCATACATCTCTTTTCTGCAATCTCTAAAGCATATACTCATTATTATTCAAAATTCTCTCTTCCTGACTTATTTAGCTTACTTCCTTTTTTCTGCCATATAGGGGATTATTTCTTGTCCTATAGGATATGTGTGACTCTTTTTGACACAATATGTGTGATTTGGTGACACCAGTACTTCTTGTTTAGTGAATTCTTGTCCTCTCTCCTTCATAGCAACACCTAATTTCAACTAAACATGTCTTCTTCCTAACATTTATTGCACTAGGTGCCAAGAATGATTTTCTGTCACTTTCAATTTCAGTTTGACCATATGGATTGGTATTTCTGTCCCTAACCTCTGTCATTTTTAAAACATTATGCAGGAAGGTTTTTCCAAGTAAATGTGAGTTCCAGTTTCTATTTCGAAGTTTCATGACAAATCTTCAATAGGACATTATTATTGTCCAGGCACGTTACATATAGACATTACTATAGCAATAAAGTGTTTTTCTCCTACTATTTACAAATAAAAACAATACAATTTGCACAGAACATTATCAATATTTTGATTTCCCCTCCCAAACATTTTAAGATTCATTTCCTGAATGCCTTTATTCAAAGTTACCACCAACATTTATCATCTACATTTCCTCTATTATATGATAGACACTGAAGTCAAGTATTTTCAAGATCAATGGGCCAAAGTAAGCACAATGTAGTTCATGTTATCTGACCATATGTCAGCATGAATGGGCACCATTTGGATTAGAACTAAGGATGGGGGATACTTTAAGCCTTTGCCCTCACCATTATCCTGACAAAAAAGCAGATACCACCACCACCTTTGCACCTACTACTGGCAACAAGAAGAAACTAAAATCAGCCAAAAGTACTCAATAGCACTGGTCAGCTACTTTATAAACTAGATAAACCTTCCAAAGCCTGACTTGTTAGCTCAAGGTAGAATTCATCTGGGAGACTGACTATTTTCTATTTATTTATTTAAGTATCTTATGAGAGGCAGTGCAGTATAGTTCATCAAGTGGCAGACCAGGACTCAGGTTCAAATCCCTATTTGATCATGGAAATTCACTGGGGGAGGGGGAGCAATGGTAAACCATTTCTTTGACTTCTCAAATATCTCAAAAATCCTATTAGGGGATGGGAGGAATTTGATAGCACATAACAACATTACTTTTAGACTGCCTTACTGAGGCTACAAGATAAAAAAATACAGAAAATAATTCACTGCAATGCAATAAACATTCAATACAAATTCAATAGAAAATAAGAAAAGCTAGAAATTACAATATCTAAACCTTAGCTGCTAGACAGCTCAGATCTAAAATTTTACTGCCCTTGATAGGAAGATGAACAACAGATGTCTAGTTTTACATTTCTATAGTAGAATAATTATGTCTTAAAATGTCTATAGTCAAGCCTTCAACACCTGACAATATGAATTAAGTTATAAAATGTATTAATCACTTTTTAAATTTAAAATATCAAAAACTGTGAAGCAATTTCTGCTGTCCACATGTATCTAAAATATGTTCTTAATTCTAATATTGCAATATCTATTCGATTTTCACAGCTTAACTTTCAGCACGTTATAAGCTTGTTGGTGAATGGCCAAAACTGAGAAAATTAAGTGCAGAGGCGGATTAAAGAGTAATAAATTCCTATTGTCCCAAGCCAGTAACATAAGAAGAACTGCCTGAATAAAGGCACAGATCACTTTGTGGAATGACTGATTTTACACCAGCAGCTTCCTGAGTTCTAAGGGCCACTTATTTACAAAGAAGTGAGTTGAGAACTGTGGTGCATGTGTGCACACACACTACTGCTTGAACCTGTTAAAATGAATGGGAAGTATCCAAGAGCACAGCAGCACTTTTTTTATTATGTTCTCACAAAATGGATTCTGTCCTATGCGTCATATCTGTCCATATTTTAACCTAGCTCTTCCCACTGCAGTTAAATTTGATCCCTGAAGCTATTACTTTCCATAAAATCTTGTTAGAGCTGTGCTCTGCACGTGCTTCCACCAAAGTACACACAAACGTGCTGTTATACTGCGTATATAAGCTTGGGAATGGATGAATCTGTCAATTTTGATTTCTCCTGCTTTCTAATATTTTCTTACTATCCAGTTTAGGAAGAAATTTGATAACATTGATTTGTATTTGATCTTCGAAAAGTGGCTTTTTGGACTATAACTCCCAGAATTCCCTTGCCACATGGTGGAGGATTTGGGGAATTGTGTTCCAAAAGCCTACTTTTCCAAGCTCTGCTTCTTATAAAAAGCAAAACAAAATTCTCAACCTTCTCTGTATAAGCCAGATTCAATAAGTACAACTGTTATCCAACAGCAAACAGCATGTTGTACCTAACTAGTATATATAACTGTTAAAGATGAGGTGGGGGAGTGGAGGCTGCAGCCCAAATTCTATATCACAAACAGAGCTGAATATACAGGGACACAAACCCAGTCTTTTAAGAGCCCATTATTCATTTCCCTCTAGCTTGATATGTGAATCTGTCAATTTTATTTTCTCTGACTTTAAATTTCTTTCAATCTTTCATTTTTGTTTACAAACAATAAAATAAAACAAAATAAAGTTTTAAAATTGCAAACTATGGAAAGGTCTTGTTATACTTCTCAAAAATACAAATGAAACAAATTCTGCAAAAATTTGCACCACTACAGTGAAGGCAAGTGCAACTTATGAAAAATTGAGAACACTCCCCTCCCCATTTGGGGGGGGGAGACCCCCCTTGCTCTACACATGAGCCAACAATGTGTGGATCACCAATGGCTGGAGAAGGGAGATAGCCACAACTTTCCTTGAAGGAGTTTCACAAAGCTGACTGGTAGAGCAATACATTTAACTAGGTCTGCCACCCTCCAAAACGGCTTCAAATAAACGAGCCATGAGGTAGATCCATAAAGTCAAAGTATAATTACACTCTCTCACATTTGTAGCCAATTGAGAACACTAAAACCACCACAGCGGATACTTAAGTAAGAACTTGACAAATCTAGGTTTAACTTGTTGGCTATTTTAATGCCCACCCAAGGAAAAATAACTGCTGCTGAACAGGACTTCAAGCAGGCAAGAGGGAAGCGGCAGCCAGGAGAGCAAAGAGAAGCCTTGGAAGACACCAGAAGCAAAGACAAGGTCTGCCAACTACTTGGGTTACACTCCTTATCTAAAAGCAGCTGGAAGGGAGTGAGAGAGATGGGCAACTGATTTTGACTACACAGCCTTCATCATTTCCAGTAATACATTCAAAATTAATTACTCATCCACAAGAAAAGAGATGAAAAAGCTGGAATAAAAATTGGAATAAATAGTACACTTCCAGAAGAACACAAGGTAACCCTCCAGCCCTGCAAAAAGAAAAACAAAAAACAGGTTAAAACATCTAAAAAGTAGTGGCTGGTGTCACCTGGTCATTGGGTTAGAGGAGGGTAGGGCAGCTAATTACAGATGGAGCTGGGAATCACAACAGGAAGAGCCAAAAACAAGCCAGTAGTCACAACAGGCACAATAACGTGAACAGGAAAGCACATGGTAGTCTGCCCATAGAGCAACTTTTGGTCACCTGCCTCCTCTTCTAAAAAGGACAGCATATTCAGCCTCAAATGCTCACATTGCCTTAAAATCAAATGCTCATATTGTATCATTTTAAAAATATATGCCAATCTTTAAGTTCTTGGAAAACTGGTCAAAAAGCAGCAGAGAGACATGCCTTCATGACTGACTCGACAATCACAGTTAAAGGAAAACAAAAGTGAAAACCAGGATGACTGAATAAGGAGCTTTGCAACGAGAAGAAATTTACAAGAGGCATGTATAAGAAGTTGCACGGGAGAGGAAATCACCAAGGAAGAGCACAAACAAGTAGCTAACTCTCGTAAGAAGGAGGTGCTAAAACTCAAAGTGAGCTTAAGCTTGCAAGAAATGTCAATAAAAATAATTAAAAGTGTTTTTCCAGCTACATTCAGTGCAAGAATCAGGTCTCCTGCACACAAAAGCTGGATAAATTTTGTAAGTAACAGAAAGAAGGCTGCTCAACACCTATTTTGCCTCTGTGTTCTACCAAAAAGAAAACAGTGTTCAGTCTAATAAAAAATAGAATGAATGATGCAGTGAAGATGCTTCAGCCCTAGACAAGTAAAGCAGTGACATGAGAGCACCTGGCTACTCTAGAGGAACACAAATCTCCATGGCTGGATAAACAGTACCCAAGTGTATGAAAAGAACTTCCAGATGTAATCTCAGAGGTGGTGTCCATAAACCTCAAGAAAAGGTGAGGTTCTGGGAGACTGGAGGCAGGTATGCGTTACCCCATCTTCAAAAAGCAGAAAAAGAGAATCTGGGCTGACAGGTATTAATATCAGGAAAGGTCCCAGATCATATCATTAAATAGTTGGTTTCTAAGCACTCTGAAAATAACACTTTAATTATGAAAAGCCAATATGGGTTTCTCAAAAACAAATCATGGCAGACTAATCTTATCCAAAGTGGCTCTGAGTTAATCCAATTGATTTAAATCAAATTAATTTAAAGCACTACTCGGGCTTGATTGAATCATGATCCCTCCACTCACGCAAAAAGTGCAGTCTTGCTTGGTACAGCCTTAATTTTTTTTTCCATAACAAATATTTTAGATGCACTTTCAGACACTGGGTGTATCAATGAATACAGGAACACAGGAATATAGGAATACTGAAAGAATCAATCTTGGCAAGAAGATTGTGAAAAGTATATATTATGAAATATATATTTTAAGGCAAGAGTGAAATTGAGGTGAGGGAATCACATGAGTAAATCCAAATCCGCTGCATTATCTCAGAGGTGTACAAAGTGGCAGAAGGACAAAAGCTAGGAGTGCATCACTCAAGGAAGATGGTGGAAGCAATCCTGGAGATTATAATACAGGTGCCAAAAATTTCCATGTTGGGAGAAAAAAGCTCTGGGAATAACTTGATTGAGATGCCCTGATTGGATCTGTTATTTCTTATCCCCAGGTACTGTAACTAACTAGCATGCATCCTTGCAGACACAACCCAGTTTGAGAACTGCAATTTTTTTCTGATGGTATCTACTAGTACTAAAGGAGACAAAATTGGACTATATGATTCCACAGCATACAGAGGCTATAAAACCCCATAATTGTTGCGCTGGGGAAACCCAAATTGAAGAACTGGTGAATCCCATTTACAAAGAGATATTTGGGTAGTGTGGGTGGCATATAAGTTAAATAAAATAAATAAATAAAACTTTAAAAAAATTGTCTCAAAATACAGAATTAGAAAGTACTATTGGATTTCTGGGTGCATGCAAACTCTCCAGACTGGGGCAAATGCAAAAATCCAAGTATGCATGTGCTAATTAGTAGCAAGAAGCTACCGTATTTTTCCACGTATAGGACACTACTTTTTCCTAAAATCATTACACTAAAAATTGAGGTGCATCTTATACACAGAAGTAAGCTGAGAACACGGAGTGAACAAAATGGCCTGTACCTTGCTTCTATAAACAAGCTTCCTTCAGTCACGAGGCTTAGCTTCCTACAGTCAGGAGACTTAGCTTCCTCCTATCACGAGCCTTATGGAACTGACGTCAGCTGATGCTGAACAAACCAATTGGAACACACCTCATTGGAGGTGGAGCCTGCAGGCTCAGATTCAACAGGGACTCCTAATGTCTGAGTGTTCTGAGCCCAGAGGCTGAATACTCAAAGCTATGTTTTCATTATTTTTGAGTTAGAAAAGTGGGGTGGGGGTTTCCTTATAAACAGGGGCGTGTTATAAACGGAAAATACGGTATTTACCTTCCAGCAATGTAACTAAGTAACAGGATTTTGGCCTGTCATCACTGCTGTACAAATGCAGCAGCTGCCACAAGTCCAGAAAGAGATTTTCCATAACATCACTCCACAAGAGAGAATACATGTCTCTTACAAGCAGTAAATTCACTGCCTCAGCGGATTCACTGCTGAAATTATGTAAGCCTGTATCCATTGTCAGTATTTATACTGTAAGGATACTTCACAGCCTGAACTAATTCATCTCTTACAATTATGGTTAGCTGGATCAACTGCTATATTCTTACCCTTCTTTCCAATTCTGCAAACTATGTGCAGACACATCCCCAGTACACACATGAATTCTCTTGTAGTACACCATACACTGATCCTAGAAAGACTCCTCTCAACTTTTTCACAATAATGGGTAAAACAAGAGATATCACTGGCAACCACCATATTTGATTTCCATTTGTCTACCATGTTCCCAGCCAAAGGGGACAACGTTCTAGCTGTTTAAATAAAAAAAGGTTAGGTGAAAAGCACTTACCTTATCATCTTTTCACTATAAAGAAAGATGAAGGAGATAACGGGTTTTGGCTCTCCCTATTTGCACACAAGCAGTGTTACTCAAGTAAGATAAACTAATTAGGAGTCACTCTACCAAAAAGAAACATGGGCATAGGCAGAAGGCTAAAGTGCTTATGCAGAGCTTAGAACTATTCATAACTAGAAAGACACTTATAATTAATTCCTTTTTTCAATAATTAAGGCATAATACATTATGACTAGAACCTAAGAAGAATTAATTTCACAGTATTTTACAGTATAGCTAATTGTTTTAGCTACTTCTATAGTTACCGGGATGTGGTGTCACTACTTAGGTGTGTTTCCTAACACAGGCTAGTGGTTTTGTAGCATTCTGATTTTCAAAATAACTAAAACAACTATTCTACCTATTCTGAACCAGAAGCAAATAGAAGATTACTTTTCCAAAATTAACTATAATGGCAAATAATTACTGTTTTGGAGAAGGCTTGGAAGTGTAACAGTTACTAATGATACAATCTGAAATTGAAGGAGGAACCTTTTAATTATTTGCAATTTGCTGCCGGTGGTGATATCACTGGCACTGTACCAGAAGAGCTGCAGAAGAGGATACTGGACAATGATCCTATTCCTAAAAACTAAAGACCTAAATCGAGCTTTTAGTCCCAACACGAGTAGACCTACTAAATGTATCTGATACTAGATAAGTCAACTCACATAGTTTCCATTGGTTCAGTGTGTTTATTCCAGATAGGGCTAATTTAGGCCCATATCCCCAGTATTTTACTTTCTCACTAGAAACTGACCCTAATACTTCCTATCACTCAAAAAAACAGAGGTCATCAAATACTACATTCTGATTATAAACTTCCATTCAGAAAAATTTAAAGATAAAGGACACCCCTGATGCCTATAAGAATTGTTTAAAATGGTTTTTAAAAAGAACAAAGGAAGTGGAAAAACAAACTGAAAAATGGTAGCACTGAAAGAAAAATGAAGAAAAGAGAGAATGCTACATTATGAAACAGAAAGGCTAAGGAAAAGGAGTCATGATAGAAGAAAGAGTACAGGACATTAATCCCAAAGGCAATATATAATCCATGCAAGCCAAAGAACTGCCAAATTTAACACCAGGGAAAAAACTTAGTGTCCATAGATGCTCAGCTTTCACTTCTTGAGAAAGAAATGCCACTGTTGCAAAGATAGGGTTGAAATATAAGAAGAATCCTGCTGGACTGGAACAAAGGCCTGTTCTCATCCAGCAACATCCATCGTGTTTCTCACAGCAGCCCACCAAATGCATCCAGGAAGCCCACCAGCAGGAAACAATACCTGGTGGTGTAACAGAAGACAAACTGGAGACTGAAAACTGCACAAGATTTCCAACATTTGTGGATATAATTCATGACCCTCTGCAATTCTTTGCAACCCATGGATAACTCTTTGTACTTCCAGAAAGAAAAAAAGTCAGCCAAAATAAGCCAATTCAGCTTCTCCTGGAGTGAGGTTTGGCACAATCCCTATTTTTAAGTCTTACATCTCATTTCCTCTACTAATCAATCTTATTCAGATACTTTTCTTAACCACTAGAACCCTTTTCCATCCATACTCATGTTTCTGGAGCTGAATCAGCTATGGTTCCTAATTCAAATCCACAACAATTTGTTTTTAATATCCTTAGTGAACAGGCAAAATTTGCATAAAATGATGAAAGGGGAAAGACTAGAAGACAAGACAGTACCTGGTAGAAATAGCTGTAAGTATTCATCATTGGTAGTACTGATTCATCCTTCATTGTAGGGTGGCACCTGGTTTGATATTATCTTTGCATTGTCCTATTCCAAAATGGTATTTTATGAATAATTCCTCAAAAGTCAAGAGGATCCTAGAGAGACCGATGCTGAATACTGGCTCAAATGCTCCAACATAAGAAGTCTTATTCAAGTAACTCACACCAATGGGTTCCAAACATGTGAAGGAACTTGTAAAACTGCTAGCTTGAGTCCAAGACATCAACATGTTACCACGTATTTAAGCAGTATGGGTTCAGCAGCAGTATTAAATAGGGACGGGGAACATTCAGCCTTCCAGATGCTGGTGAACTACTATTCCCATTACTCATTATTGGCTATGCTGGCTAGGACTGATGGCAATCTGTGGGTCATAAATTCCCCTGTACACAGTGAATGGGAATGTAACTTCTTTGGACTATAACTCCCAGAATCTATAGCCAGTCCTGTTTGCCTGTGAGATTCTAGGAAGTGCAGTCCAAATACTTGAGCATATGCTGGTGTGCAGATCTACCTCCTGAGATCTAGTCTGCAGTGGTTGGAGACATATGACCTCCAGTATTCTCAGCTATGCTGTTAAGCTTCTCTTGATCTTCTAATCCATGTACAGAATGAGAAGTTCTAAAAGTGGTTTGCAAGGTCGGAGCATGGAAAGAAAAAGCATACAAGATGATCAGCTTGTGATTAGAAGCTGATAGTAGAGTTACCTGCAGCAATAGGATTCTAACAAACCACTGTATCTGAACAATCAGACTTGCAAAGCGAACCCATGTTTAACTTACAACAATCTATCACAGAACAAAGCTAGCTAATGTGCAAGATGGGATCCTCAGAAACACTTGTAGTAGGACAATAATCTTTTACTAAATAAAGAAGCTCTCTTCTAAATGAGGAACTGAATATCTCATGTAGTTTGATTCTAAGCCTCCAAAGCTGCTTTTTCCAAAGGACTCTAATAATTATAAATGTGTTTAAGTCCTTAACCTAGCCACTCCTAGGAAGCAACAATCCCATTCCTCAAATCCACGGCAATGGCCACTTTCCTAAACACCAGGCAGATGCTGGAACAACCACAACAATGACAGGATAAGTCAGCAACACAGCTATGTTGCCATAGCAATGAAGTCATGTCATTTAGTCCTGCCTCAATAGGAAGTCATGAGAGAGGCGAATTCTCTATAGGTAGGACAGGAAATGATAGGAAATAAGAAAAAATAAGGCTTGCCTGCTAGTATTTGAAGCCTAAGGAAGATACCTCTATGGTCTTTTTGTACACAGAAGGGTGGGACACAAAGATACAGAGTGGGCAAGAGGAACAGAGTTCTCTCCTCTCTAAGAGCTAAAGATATAGGAAGCAAGGATATGGTAACAGAGATCATGACAATGATTACTGAAGAGAAGGGAGGAGCAAATGAAACAAAAGGTAGCTATCAGTAGAGTTAAACTTTATGCAACTCTCCCTCACCTACTACAAGAAAAATAATATCAGTTTCGAACCATAGATAGTTAGTTCTGGATTTCAAGCAAAATTCTCTTTATTTTCCCCCATAAGCTTTCCTCCGTCTCCTGCATTCAACACCTCTATCTTTCAATTATTCACAGCAATCCAGGTTGTTAATTACACAGTCCCAAGTTGCTAAGTAAGAAAACTGGTGCTTAATTAGCCAGCAGGAAAGATTGATTTGGATACAGCACAGGCAGTCACACAATGTTCTTCTGCAGGGATACCCGGCTGTGACCTTATGAAGGATAAAAATTCTCTGCTCACTTGAGTGAATTCAAAGGTTGGGGTCTAAACATCAGATGGTCGGTCTGGTCTATAACAACACTGAAGTTTTAACCCATCTATTATCACATTATCTAGAAGAGAGATCATGTGCACAGGATTTAAGGCATTTTTACCACAGGCAAGTGTAAATTGGGGGATTTAACTTGCCTTCTCTGTACAGTAATTCCTTAGTATAATCTGTAGTGGGTTCAGACCCACCTCTGTATATTTTTTAATCCAATACACAGAAGGTGTAGGAAAAACAGAAGGCATGCTGCCCTGACAGTGGGCAGTGCCTCAGAATGGAATGCATAAAATCCATTTATTTATTAATTTCTCACATTTTTATCCCGTCCAACTCAGTGGAAACCACTACTCTTGGCAGTCTTTACAATAACATATAAACTCTCACACTCCGCTATTCCACCCTAAGCATAATAAATAAAAAACAATCCCAAACCCATAAAACAAAACCAATAAACCAATAAACTGGATAACACAAAATGACAGTGACAGACCTAAAATGGCGCAGGATCAAAGAGTAAACTAACTAAAATCCCCGTACAATACAGCTTTTGATTCTTCATGCATCACCCTGCACTCTGTTCACATGGCAAGATTTTACATACTACTCCATTTTTAATCTGAAATCATGCTGTCACAGTTCATAAGCAATTCAACAGTGGAGGAGTTTGTTCTTCTTAAAGTATCAAATGTACCGGACACTATACCTTCTTTGACATATGACACACCAGCAGCTCCAACATGCTCTTCCTCATCCTTCTACAAAGTTTATATCCACCCTACTATCAATATATTACTGCCAACACTGGTGTCAGCATTTACGACAACCACATACTCCATCAACCTATCAACACAGTATGCAATATCCTCAACATTCACAACAAGCAGACATGTTATCGCACAAGCAGCATTTCCATCACAAACCTATGTCTTAGTTTCAAATCACAAGTTAAGAGAAATGTGCATATCCTGCTATTATAACATCTTTCATCAAGCTCTTTCCAAGCTCTGTCAACTTGCAGCTGAAGCCTGTGCTTACTTCCCATTGACCAATCACAAAACAAAAGCAATTTACAACACATGGAATGAAGTGAGCTCTTGTTAGGCTAAACAAATTTCTTTTATCTCTTTAAGGAAGGTCTACTCCTAATTAATTGTTAACTGGAACACCTAGTTTTGGCCTCAGAATTAGTTTACAGGCCCCAATACCATGACCACACAATCAAGCATGGAATGAGGTACTGTGAGCTAGATTCAGCATGTTAAGAATGTACTTCTTTGCATATATATTTCAATGCAACAAGTTTCAGGTCTTATGAGCTGGCTCAGGTGTTATGATCATCAGGTAAGGCCTTTTCTGCCACCATCACAGCTGCGTCTGATGGGGACACAGGAGAGAGCCTTCTATGTTGTTGCTCCCAGACTTTGGAACTCCCCCCCACAGGAGGCCCCATAATTGCTATACTTCCACAAGCAGGCAAAGACCTTCCTCTTCAGGCAAGCTTTCCCTCAGTGACTGCCTACATGAGTAACTGGCTAGATGGCTAGCTACATGAGTAACTTTTAGATGGATTATTATGCATTGCTGCTCTGACTGGGTCTTTAGTACTATTTGTGTTTACCATTTATCAGAGTAGTATTTATTTGTTCCTTTTTAGCATTTGCATACTTATTGTTTTAGCTTTAATATTGTCTTTTAGTGATGTAAGCTGCCTCTTTATGCTCACTGTTCTTAGCTTTAAATATTGTCTTTTAATGATGTAAACCACCATTGTATCCTCGTTGTTTTCAGCTTTAAAGATTGTCTTTTAAGGATGTAAGCCGCCTTGGGTTCTTTTTAAGGAAAAATGTGGGGTAATAATGTTTTAAATAAAATAAATAGATGCTTCAAAATATGTAAAGCCAATGAAAACTCAGGAAGCGGAGTGGGCATCAATGTATCTTCCAGATCTAATCATAAGTAGAAAAGCTTCAGCAGCACCAATAATCTTTGTCCTTCCCCATGACAACACCTACCCTAGGAAAAAAAACTAATTAACAAAATTAAGTGTTCGGACATATTCCAGATATACAACCCTTTCCAATCAAAATTCACTTATTCATGTGTAAAACCAATACTGGGATATACTATACACACAACAACAAATAAGAAGCTTATCCAAAAAGAGAGTGAGAACATGACATTGTATGAGGCAGTTGATTTATCAAGTGGTAAATGAAACTTCTAAAATAAAATAGTCTCTAATTCCACCCTGTATGAAACATAACAGATACTTCTCAATAAAAAGAGAGTAAATGATACGAAACATTAGCGAACATGCTTCATTTGCATAATGTATATAGGCTGCACAATTTATCTTCTTCTTAACTGTAGAAATTTGATTTGTTGTTGCTGCAGAAATAAAAAGTCTACACAGCCAAGCCTACAACACAGCTTTCGAGTGTTCCGATTGTCAAGACTGCTCCTAGCTTTAACCTAGATTTTTTTTAAAAAAACATATCCTCCAATTTCCAACAGGTGCTCCATTCTTGTAACAGCCCCCCCCCCCAATCTTTCAGAATTTGCTCTCAGCTACATTTTATGACTTGTAAATGCCAAGGTGGTGCTGACTGAATTAACATCAAACGCTCTTCAGATTCCTCAAGAGACCCTCCTTTTTACAAGAAATGCCACTTGTTCATAGAACTCATGCTTTAAAAAAAAAAAAAAAAACACCCAGTCATATACGCAACACAGCACTGAATTTAAAACATTTTAAAAGCAATTTAGCACACCAAACTTCGTACAAGTAAGGCAAGGGTCTCCTATATCAGCAACATCACTGACACCATTCAATAAGTGCTCATGTAGATCTACTGTCAACCTGCATCGCGACAGGAATGATAGCAATGGAAATGCTAAGCTTTGCTAGCTGATGTGAAACTACATATAACCAGCAACCTACAATTGCTGGTTGGGTCCTGGGCTTTCTAAATAAAGTGCAGGAAAATACCTATGTAAACAACTGTAGCATAAGGTCTTTCCATTAGATCCCCAAATGCTCCCAAAAGGAAGTTTCTGTACAAAGGATGGACATATTATTTCCCTCCCAGATTTTACTGGTCCTCCACCCCCATAATTTCATACTATTAGCCGTAATGGCTAAGGCTGGTGGAGTTAAAATGTACTCTCACCATGTTGCAACACCATGAACTCTCACCATGAGCAACAGGAATCAGGCCATATAACTGGTGTCTCTGCACTTCTTCCCATTTCCAGTTGAAGTATTCAAGTTATCAGGCATGATCAGTTACAGAAAACTGTGTTAGCCTTGTTAAAAATAACAGACAAGACGGAGGTCTTGCGGGTGGGCGGCCCCAATGTCAGTGGTTTGGGGAACTCCCTCTCTTTTGGGGGGGGTGACCCTCACCACTAAGAATTCGGTTCAAAGTCTGGGGGTCCATCTTGACCCGGCACTTACCATGGAGACCCAGGTAGCGTATCTGGTTTTGTCCGCCCACTTACATCTTCGGCGGATCGCCCAGCTGCGTCTCTATCTAGACGCGGGGGCGCTCACCACGCTGGTCCATGCGCTCGTAGTCTCAAGAATAGACTACTGTAACGCTCTCTACGTGGGGCTTCCTTTGAGACTGATGTGAAATCTTCAGATGGTCCAAAACACACGGCGGCCAGGTTATTAACAGGGGTGAAAAGATTTCACCATACTTCCCCTACCCTGGCTGTCTTACACTGGTTACCTATCCACTTCCGCATCAATTTCAAGGTGTTAACTATTACATATAAAGCCCTAAACGGTTTAGGCCCTTGATACCTGGCAAAGCACCTTCTTCCACCTAGTTCTACCCGTATCACCCGTTCCATCAGGCCGGGCGGCTGAGGGGCCTAACGCCAAGAGAAGTCCGAAGGGAAAAAACTAAAAATCGGGCCTTCTCGGCAGTGGCCCCTCGCCTCTGGAACAACTTACCTGCAGAGATCCGCCTGGCCCCCTCGCTGAGGGCCTTCAAGATCAATCTGAAGACATGGCTTCCCTACAGCCATCACCTAGCCTATTTCTTTTCTTTTTTCCTCTCTTTCTTTTTCCACCTTGGACTCTGCGATTAATTCGGATTTTACCTTTAGTTTATTTTTTATGCTTTATGTAAACCGCCCAGAGTAGACACATTCTAGATGGCCGGTATACAAGTTTAAGAAATAAAATAAATAAATAATAAAATAAATAATAAAATAAATAATAAAATAACTTGGAAAAGTGTCAGGACCACCAATGCTTAATAGAAATTGTTCCCACTAGAACCAAGTACTGAATATACAAACCTCTCTTTAAGTTGCTTAATATCAGACAAGATTTCATCCTTTTGCAGCCTCGCTTTTGCACTAAGGTTCTCAGTCTGCAATATTTCTAGGTAATCTTCAACATCTGTTGATGGAATTGTAAAACAGGAGAAATTAGACTACAGTTATGTATAAATGCGCACTCCAGACATGCTTCCAGGCCCACATGTTTCAAAGTCTAAATTACATAAATTGGCATTAAAGAACTGGAACATTCTTCAAACGATCCACAACATGAAATACTACAACAAATGTCGATGAAATTCACACCCCTAATAAAATGACCCCCTCTTCCCCCAAAAACAGGAGAGTAGAAATAGACAAATATCTATATACGTGGGAGGCGGGGAGAGGAGTTATAGACCACAGAATTCAAGTTTTATTTTAATTTACTGTACCACCAAAATGCTTTTTTTTTTTACTACAGAGGAAACAAGACAGTGAACAGGACCCATCTTTACTTGAAAATTTGTTTCTGCACACCAATTTCATTCTCTGAATATCAGCTTGTTACTTGGAGTTCCATTATACACTACTTGGCAGCATTATTTGCTAGCACATGTAACAGAGAGACAGATTTTCCTCCTCACACATGTCCATTTGTTGCATATGTGCATTCCATTTTTTTACCTGTGCACATAAAAAACAAGTGCACAAAACAACTCTAAATGTCAATGTTAAAGCAGAACAGTGACTGGGTATACTGTAATGAAAATGCCAATCACTTGTACAAACTTTTTCAAGCCCAGCTTTCCCCGCCCACTCTCATTTCCAAATGCATCTGCCGTGTTCATATTACCGGGAAATGAGATACAAAGCCTAGCTATAAAGTTGGAGTGGATCAGGAAGAACAGCATGTAAACCTTTCAAGATTAAGTTGCATTAGTTTTACTCCTTGTTATAAAACATCAAGAAACAACACAGAACAAGCAAGCAACCTCAGCCTACGACTATTCAGCTGCAGGAAGAGAAACAAGTAAAAGCTGAATAAAGAAAAAGCAAAGGAGAAAACAAAATAGGTAATTACCTCTTTAAATCCAGTGCTTGATTTCTTAAATGACATGCTGGTTTCTGAAATACCTGACTACCTGATAACATGCTCAGACTCTAAAGAAAAATGTCCTCTAGTTTGGCAATAGTAGCCAGTGTTGTGTATTGGACATAGGACTCAGGATGCCTGGATCTTAATTCCTGCTCAGCCATGGAAATTCATTGGGAGTATGAAACTGGTAAAACCACTTCTTAAATATCTTAGTTACCTTGAAAAGGCTGACGTGGTGGCGCTGCGGGTTAAACCGCAGAAGCCTCAGTGCTGCAAGGTCAGAAGACCAGCAGTTGTAAGATCAAATCCACGCGATGGAGTGAGCTCCCGTCACTTGTCCCAGCTCCTGCCAACCTAGCCATTCGAAAGCACGCAAATGCGAGTAGATAAATAGGTACCACCACGGTGGGAAGGTAACGGCGTTCCATGTCTAGTCGTGCTGGCCACGTGACCACGGAAAATGTCTATGGACAAACGCTGGCTCTATGTCTTGGAAACGGGGATGAGTACCACGCCCTAGAGTTGGACACGACTGGACTAAATGTCAAGAGGAACCTTTACCTTAGCTTGAAAAACCTTATTAGGGTCACTGACAGTATATAACAACAAAATGGACACTTCCTAAATCAGCTGATCATGAAGCAGAGCTCATAAATCTTCATGTCCAAAACCTGTGTCAGATTCAATGACCTAGTATACTAGAAACAGAGCTTGAAAAGTTATTATTAAAATATGCTGCAAAAAAGAAAAAAAGGATGCCAAGCTTTACATAGCAAAGGGCAGACTGAATATAAACAACACCAGTGGCAGCAGTCAAGATAGTCTACAGCAGTGGTTCCTAACCTTGGGTTCCCAGATGTTCTTGGATTAAAACTCCCAGAAGCCTTCAGCACTAGCTGTGTTGGCCAGGATTTCTGGGTGTTCTAGTCCAAAAAGATCTAGGGACCCAGATTGGGAATCACTAGTCTACAAGATACCCTCTTGTGTTTACTACCATTCCTACTTGTCAAAAAATAGCCGTAACAATTGTTTTATGTTTGGGTGAAAAGTGGTTAACTCATTTTAAAAGTAGTCAGCTTCTAGGATTTTCTCCTGCTTGTTGTCACTTTGTGAATGCTAGTGAGCACAAGAAGATATCCTGTAGACCAGTGGTCCCCAACCTTTTTGCCTCCATGGACTGGTTTAGCATGCGGGCGAGGGGCATCCGTGCGTGCGTGGGAGGGGCCGTGCGTGTGTGGGAGGGGCCATGCATGCATGGGAAGGGCCATGGGAGGGGCCATGTGTGCATAGGAGGGGCTGTGGGAGGGGCCGTGGGAAGGGCTGTGCTTGTGTGGGAGGGGCATGCATGCATCTGCGCATGCAGGGGCAGGAGATTTGTATCCGCAGCCCAGTCCTGGCAAGGCCACAGACTGGGACTGGGACTGGTCCACAGACCAGGGTTTGGGGACCCCTGCTGTAGACCATTTTGGCTGCTGCCACTGGTGTTGTCAACATTCAGTCTGCCCGTTGCTGTGCAAAGCTTGGCATCATTTTTCCTTCTGGCAACACGAGCACAATATGGTGCAGCAATATCACGCCATTTCCTGCCATTTTGAATTGTGATACGGAAGCACAATATCCCACATTCATACACTCAAGTTTTTTTAAATAATTGAATGTAGCTTCTAGCGCAAATAATTCTTGTTTTATAAATTAACTAATATTCTTACCATGTTACAAATGAAATCCCAGCACAAAATTGAAAATCTGCACATGCAGACTATTAGTTGAATCCAGCATTGTTATTTCTGATCTGTATTTTCTAAATGATATGATCGCTTCTGACGACACATTAGTCAGAGGTGGTAGTTGACTCAAGAGCCTGTCTTTCCAGCTTGTGTAGATGCAATGTACCTTCCCTATCAGAAGGCCTAGAGACTCTGAGGATTGTTAAAGATGCAGCAAGTTTGATATAGGAGAGCGTGACATGCAATTAATCTCCATTCATAGCCTGCTCTACTTGTCAGGATAGGAAGGCTCCTTCCTTAGAAGGGGATCCGAAGACTTCAATTAAAAACAGTCAGCTAACAAGAAAATAATCTAAGCTAAAGGAAAGGTGGCAGGTGCCGAAAATGAGTTGTTTACGAGAAATGTCAGTTCAGAACAATAAAGTGTTGAGCATGAAAAAAACCCAAAAGTGAAATGAGCTGACTGCACCACAGCGCCTCTTTCTTTTTTTTAAAGAGAGAAAACCCACACATTCAGCTAAGAAAGACAACCAGTTTGTAAAGAATAGTCTGTGCCAAAAATAATTCATCTTAAATTTGAGTCAAGAATTAGCACAGCTTAGCTTTGAAAACTGGATTTGGAGCTTTGATTTTAACTTGGGATACATGAAATGATAAGAGTGCCTACTAGCATGTGCAGAATCCTTTTTTCTTCATCAATGCACACATAGCTTGAATCAGGCATTTGTGTCCTAGCTGCAGACAGCAACTTGCTGGCAACACCTCTCAAACTCCTTCCTAAATGAATACTTCTTTATTTGGAACAACATCATCACTGAAAGAAGCAACCTACTTTACATATACCGATTAAGCATCCTTACTTGGCATGGGAGTGAGAATTTCACTTGTTAGATTTTTGCATTCCTAATTACTATTAACAGGTGGCTAGATAGCTCAGTGAGTTAGATATCTGGCTGTAGAACCAGACGTTGAGAGTTCAGTTCCCCACTGTGCATCCCAGAAGAGCCAGCCTATGTGGCCTTGGGCAAGCTACAGTCCCAGGATGCCCCCAGAAGAAGGGAATGGTAAACCACTTCTGAGTACTCTCTACTGAGAAAACCCAGAAAAGTTTCACCATAAGTCAGAATTTGACTCAACGACACAAATTATTATTAATTACTATTAATGGCAAAAAGCAGGAAGTGACCCAACCTTAAATAACTATGAAAGAGTCATGCATAGTAGTAGTGTAGCGCATAAGATCAGAATTAGCTAGACCAGGCTATAGAGGTAGCAGGGCTCTGTGGATAGCAGCGGATTTGGTAAAATAAAAAGGGCTCTTTTGTCGAAGGCACTGGTAGCAAAAATCACTATTATAAATATATTTTATATTATGTCTGCAGAGACAAGGCCGAGGCAACCCCATCACTTGTTTTGCTTTTAGAACAGCAGTACCACAAGACACACTGAAAGATGGGAAGACAGTCCCAGGTTTTGTACACGGGAACAGTTAAACCAAGCAACTGTAATATGAGGCTCCCACAAATACTTGGTTCAGTATGTCTTAGCAGTGCTGAATATATGTTTAATTTTCTACATAGCTAGGAAAATGCCTCGCAGTGAAAGGAGGTGTGCACACATAACGCAGAATGACATTACATCCACTTGCAGTCCCTGATGATTGACAATGAATAACCTATTGTCAGGGTGAGTAAGCTTTAATTCCATTGTAAATACCCACACACACACTCCTATACACACAACTCATTACCACTGGCACAATGCTTTGTTTTCTCTCCAATAGATGAATGCAAGATACATATACAGAAGAAAAAACTAGAGTTTAAAGCCACCCTACCGCTTCTAAGACAAAATTCAGAGTTCAGATTTGTGTCTAATACACTGAAGTTGTGAACTTTTATTTTCCAAGAGAAAGCAGAAAACAGTGCTCTCCCCCCAAAAATGCCTACACCATCAAGGTGCACAATAGCCAAGAGTAGTCAAAACAATTTTGAACTTGAGGAAGAAAACCCAGGAGGCACTTCTCTCCCTGATCATTAAAACACAACCATGGGAAATTAAATACTGCATCTAATCATTTGCTGCATTCAGTTTGCCCTGCACAATTCAACAGGAGCAACTAAAGATAGATTCAGCTTCTGTTTTCACATAATGTCAGAGGTTCATTTCTTTGTGCAGTGCTAGAATGCAGGGGTCCCCAACCTTTTTAACCCCGCGGACCGGCTGGGGAAGGCGGGGCACCCCCTTGTGCATGCGCGAAGGAGCGGGAGGGTGCTCGGCTGCACGCACACACTCGGGCGCATACGGTGGTGCAACGCTCGGGCGGGCGGGCGTGCACATGCGCAAACGGCAGCGTAGCGCTCGGGCGGGCGCTCGTGTGCAAAAGGGTGGAGGAGCGGATGCACAGGGCACTGGCGCACACGCGCATACACAAAGGAGCTGTGCAGGGGGGAGTGCGTGCGGGGGGGGGCCTCTGTCTCCGCAGCTCAGGCCACGGACCGGGGGTTGGGGACCTCTGCTAGAATGTGATCAAACATTGGAAGTTTAGGGACATGAAGCAAGTTACAGGGAGGGGGAGGGAGTTATGCCGGAAAAATCGGCAGTAGCTGAACATGCCCTAAAACAAGCTGGACATGAAATTCTATTTCAAAATACTGAAGTACTGGACAACACCAGCAATCATTATGTTAGACTGAACAGGGAAGCCATTGAAATCCACAAACATCAGCAGAGCTTCAACAAAAAAGAAGAAAGTTTAAAACTCAACAAAGCCTGGCTCCCAGCACTGAAAAATACAGCCTGCAAAAGGTCAACGAACTCTACCCAGCCACAAGCACCAGTGATCACTGCACACAAAAGACCAGCTAACGACACCCATCAATCACAGTGACAGATCATCTCTCCCCCTTATCACAACAATACACCCACAACAAAAACACGCTGATCACCATAATCACCCAATCTCCTGAAAAGGACAAAAGCTGATCCCACAGCTGTAAATACTCAACTATCCAACAAACTGCACCAGAGCACAGACAGAGTTCTGACTCCTGTCCTCTGAAGATGCCGGCCACAGAGACTGGTGAAATGTTAGGAAGAAAAACCTTAAGAACACAGCCAAACAGCCCGGAAAACCCACAACAACCATCGGATCCCAGCCGTGAAAGCCTTCGAGAATACATTGAATCTATCAACCTTTTATCTCTTCTGTATAGATCTTCAGCATACTGTTTCCACCTTCTCTTTGTTTGTTTGTTTGTTTAACATTCATACCCCACCCAACTTGTAGCTGGGCTACTACTCTGGGTGGTTAACAAAAGGACACACAGTCCTAAACAGTAATTATAATGATGATAGTGTGATTCCCTGTTGTCATTCAGCATTCCTCAACTAGGCTTAAATTTCCCTTTGATTTCTTCCAGAAGAGATCTCTTGTTTTTCTGTTTTTGTTATTCTCCTTTACTGCTTAGAATCATAGAATAATGAAGTTGGAAGGGGCCTATAAGGCCATCAAGTGCAACTCCCTCTTCAATGCAGGAATACAATTCAAAGGTTATCTGTCAGGTGGTTGTCTAAATTTCTCTTGAGTGCCTCCAGTGTTGAAGCAGTCACCACCTCTCGAGGTAACTGGTTCCACTGCCATACTGCTCTAACAGTTAGGAAGTTTTTCCTGATATTCAATCAAAATCTGGCTTCCTGTAACTTAGCCCATTATTGCATGTCCTGCACTCTGGGATGATCGAGAACAGACCCTGCCCCTCGTCTATATGACAGTCTTTCAAGTATTTGAAAAGTGCAATCTTTGAACTGGTTGTTGTAGTAGTTCTCTTTGTCTCTATATGACTGTGGCTGAAAAACTGCACTCACTGTTCTCATCTTTTACTTTTTCTTCTTGACTCTTTTAAAATTTTAAGTTTTCTTCCATCATCCATCTTGGTTTTTCTTTTCTGTTTACTACAGGAATTGTCTTTTTTCATTCTTCCTTAATAATATCTCTGGGTTCAATCCACAGTTTTTCTGATTCATGGTCAATTGAATTTAGTAATGCAAATCTGTTCCTTATGTGGACTTTAAATTCATCAGGAATGTTGTTTGAATTATATTTTAACACTAAAATTCTTTTAGTGTTCTTTTTTAAGCTTTGGTTTAATGTTGGATGTTAACAGTTCGTGATCAGTACCACAATTTGTTTCTGGTCTTGTTTTGGCTGAGAGAAGACAGCTTCTCCATCTCCTACTTCCAATTACATGGTCTATTTCAGGGGTTCCAGACCTCGGGTAACTTCTAAATGTTTCTGGACTGCAACTCCCAGAAACCCCAGCCAGCATAGTTGGTGGTGAAGGCTTCTGGGAATTGTAGTCCAAGAACACCTGGGTTACTCAAGGTTGCAAACCATTTAACTACAGTGGTGCCTCGCTAGACGATTGCCTCGCAGGACGAGGAAATCGCTAGACGATGCCTTTTTGCGAGCGCTACTGCGCTTCGCAAAACGATGTTTCCCTATGGGGAATTTCGCTAGACGATGAGGTTTCCCCATAGGAGTGCGCCGACTAGTGGTCAAAAGCTGTCAGTGCAGCTGTCAGTGCATTCCTATGGGGACCCTCACTCGCTAGACGAGGTTTCCCTATGGGAAATTTCGCAAGACGACTGCGTTTTCCCTTGGAACGCATTGAAGCGATTTCAATGCATTCCAATGGGAAAACGTGCTTCGCTAGACGATGTTTTCGCTAGACAGCGATCCTCGTGGAACGGATTAACATCGTCTAGCGAGGCACCACTGTATTTGGTTTGTATACTGACCATCTGGTGATGTACAGGTATACATCTGTTCAGTTGTCTGAATAATGTATTTGCGTTACATAGATTGTTGGCTTCACAGAACTCTACAAGTTGTTTTCCTGCTTCATTTCTTCCCCTAAGCCAAATTTGGTTCTGCTTTGTTCTCTACTTTTGCATTCTAGTCACCTATGATTATAAGTGTGTCTTTTTTTGGTGTGTGATCAATTACCTCGTGGATGCTTGCATAAAACTTTCAATTTCATCTTCTTTAGCATTGGTAGCTGGAGGAGCATAAATTTCAATGATGGTTATGCTGATAGATTTTCCACAGTCTGATTGATACTGTTCAGTCAGATCTTACATTATAGCCCCTAACTGCCTGTGCTACGTACATCTTGCTTCAGTATTACAGCCACTCAATTTCTTCTGAGTTTCTCATTTCCAGAGTATAACGCTTTGTAGTTGTCTGACTGAAAATATCCCATTCCAGTCCACTTTAGTTCAGTGACATCAAGCACATTCTGCCTTGGCTGGCCCTGCTACAAGTCCGGCTTGTAATGGAGTCTGGCCTCCTGATGGTACTGCTCTCAGATTCACTGACATGCTCAAATCCCTTCAACCACGTTAAGGTGTGCATCCATGAAGGGGCCTTTGTCAATTATTCCATCAAAAGAGAACCAAAATACTAACTTTTAAAAAAATCATTGTAGAGCCTTAATTTTAGTAGTTGTTTTTCTTTAACAGCCTTAAAAGGTACATAGTGACATTACGAATTATAACGTTTAGATTTGAAGGAAGTTATATTACTGGAAGAAAAACATTTAAGGAAATTTAACACTGAAAATACTTAGGGTTGTCTCTTTACAAAGTACAGTCCTCTGTTTGAAGTGATCTTTACTCCAATAACTTAAAGGTAATGAACTCTGAAAAAGAAAAGCAGGGGCCTTAAAATTTTCCATCAATAGATACCTCTTGAGTAGCACACGGAGCAGACGTACTATGGAAGATTTTGGAGGCAGCTGCCCTAACACTTTTGCTGGTGCCCATAATTGACTAAAAATTAGCTGGTATATTTATCTAAGCTTTACAACTTCATTTTTTCTAAACCACTATGTATTTTATATGTGTTTATATACAGGCTACTGCCTAATTTTATATTTTGTTCTATTAATTATACTGTGGTGCTTCCACAGCAATATCCACAGACTGTGATGGTTTGTTGAATTTGGGGTGGGTGGGAGGAAACAAGGCAATTGCCAGCAATGCTATACTCAACCTGTTTTTAAGGCAAAGTCTAGGCCTGTAGCTTGTGATATCCACCATTCTATGTTATTTCTTTATTTACCAAACAGCAACACTGAGGCATATGCTGCTAACAAGGTGCTGGGCCTTCTGCCCTGAAGCCCAACTCTACCCTTCCACAATTCCCAAAAAAACTCATGAAATACAGTGAAAATCAGGCCCCTTTCTAGTATAACAATGTCCTAATAATATGGGTTTTTGTTTTTAAAGGTAATACGAGTACTATAGCAAGACTGAGGGTGTAAGTGGAGTATCTACCTAAACAGTAGGGAACGGGATCTAGTTAGTCAAAGGAACGTTACCTTCGAAAACCTTCCCGACCTCTTCTGGGAGAGTCCCTTCTGTGGCTTGCATGAGGGAGAGACCACCTGAGTTTTCAAAACAAACCAAACTCACAGCAGCCGTAGTTGTTTGCTTTGCTTCTGCGTTAAGTATTCGTCTCTGAAGAAGAAAGGAAGCCAAGGGAAGATAAAACTGAACGTGAAAGAGAAACGGGGGAGGGACTGTAGGGGGTGAGTGCCTGCCTGTGGCTTAAAAGCCCGCCTTTTACAGCTGCAAGTCCCGGCTTCACTTGAAGAGAAAGGAAGCCTGAGCAGAGGCGGGCTGGGGACAGGTGCGCTTGTGATTATTATGGGGCTAATGTGGCACTTTGTCCTACTTCAAGCAGGCTTTCTTTTAAACAACTGATAGATCACGGGGATATTTTTTTTTAACGGATCGTTTTATTCTATGTTTTACTTGTGCTTTCAATATTGTTCTTATTATGCGTTTTGATATTATATCTATTTAATGCTTTTTTAATATTGTAATAATTTATTATTTAGCTTTTGACTTTGTTTCTTTTAATACTGCAAGCCGCCTTGGATCCTGTAGGAGAAAGGCAGCAAATAAATAAATAAATAAATAGCTGGTCAAGTCTGGACTTTGATTGGAATGCTGCTCATACAGTATGCTCTTGGCTACAAAACTGTCTCATCACAATATTCTCACAGAGTATTTTAGTTTTAGACTCAGTTGGGGACTTTAGCCTGTATCAAGTCAATATATAGGTGAAGTAATGCACCTGCTTATTCTACTCCCAAGGAAAAACAGAAGGATAACCATCATTTGTTGCAAAAGATTAATGTTAGAATATAAGATAATGCTTATATTTTAAAGCAATATTTTTGAAAATAATGTTAAAATATAAGGTTGTTTTTAAATATAAAATTAAGAGAAATTCCAGTTCTAGTCACAACCACTAGGCTGCATTTGAGACCAAATTTGGCATTTGGCACCAAAAATCTTCATATTTTAACTACATTGTTTTAGAAACTTGATGCATGAATTGATGGTTGTCATTTTGATTTTGAACCTGAATTTCCCAAACTCCAGTTTCAGCATTCTAATCACTATGCTCTGCTAACTCCACAATGTGAGCACCTTGTAGCCTGTTCCTAATGTCATTTACTCAAAAGAAAATTTTATTAGGCATACATCTGTGTTAGTGTATATAAAACAGAGGCCATGAGTGCATGAATTTTGGAAACTTGCATGAGTAGCTTCAGTGAAGCAAGGCTGACCCAGTTTCTGAACTGCAGGGGAAGGAGACAACAAGAGGAAAAAGGATGTGGTCTGTTTGAATCAGATAGAGTGCAAGATTAATTGCCGGATGGTTATGGCAAGGCAAAGGCAGCATCCCTTTATAGAAATTGCTGTCCCTGAATTATTTAGCCAAGCTTCAATACTGGAACCTGCAAATTCCGACCAAGGTTCATTCTTAAGGTCCTGGCTTGTGCAAACTAAAAGAAATGGCATAAGGATGCATTTCCTCCTTGATAAATCTGCCTGCCCATATGTAAGATTAGCTTGTAGGGTACAGCATTTAAGCAACCTTGAGCTCCACTACCCTCTGTTAGAAACTGGTAATTTTGTGGACTTCTTTTGTTGTCAGCTGCCTACTTTTTAACTTATCACTTGTCTCCCTGGTGTTGCAATGCATACATTTGCATTCCCTGTGCCTCTTTTGTATTAGCTGCAACTTTTAGTACAGCCAAACCTTCTCCCAGATCTTTGAGGAATACAACCCTATACAATCCAGATCTTTGAGGAATACAATTACCTGGAATATGACTTGTTGAAGCAAAGAAGCATAGGACTGCAGTGAAAATTGTTTTAGTCACAGCCGTGGATCTACCCATTGCCTTAGTAAGGCACAAAGGTGTCTTCTGTTTGTCTTGGAGCAGAAAAATGAGCAATACAGCAAGTTTTATCTCAACTTAGCAGAAGGAAAAATTTAGTTTTCCCTATAGATTAAAAAGTCAATTAACAACAACAGTGTTGATGGTGTGTTGATTATCTTTTTGCTGTTGCTTTGTTCTATTGAAAATAACATAAATAGGTAGTCAATTAAAGTCCAAAGTGATACTCCTACATAGTGGTTGAATTCCATGAGGGCATAGCCAGGCTTTTGTCTATGGTAATGGGAAAAACTTGAAGCCCGACACCTTTGTTTTCCATTGGATCTGCACTTCAATCCAAGCCTTATCAGAGGTCTGCTTTCAAGAACAAAGACCATAATGTCTGGACCCATTCTTATTTTTATTTTATTTTTGAATTCTTGCTTTGTTTCCTGACCATGAAATCTTATAACATTTTCACTGGTTGTGAAGAACAGTTCTGAACAACTTGACAGGCTGCTCTCTGCAACTTGTTAGTGGTCAATTAAAGTGAAATCCCAATCCATAGTTAAGAGCACATTGTTCCACACAGACAGTTTTTCAGAGCCCTCAGAAGTTCCTGGGATATAACGCTTACCCAGATTTGATTAGAAAAGAGAATTGTTGGCATTTTATAAAATTCAGAATTATTTGCAGATACACAGCATAGATTAAGCTACATTTTGAAAAACTCTCAAATCAACTCTTCAAGGAGACAACACTCTTTGGTCTTCTGCGTATCAACCCAGTTTCTGTGTTCTTTTATGCAGATACCTGGATTATATCATCAGCTCAGATATGGAAGAAAAAAGTCCTGAAACCAGATGGGTTTCATCTTCTGTAAGAGTCTCCAGCTGTAGACTCATTGTGTGAGCCTGTTATCAAGAGCATTCTTCCCTCCTTCCTAATAACAGAGAGGTACTTGACAACTGTGCCAGAACTATTAAGACTGTCTTCAGTTTAATTAATTCTCTTTCATCCAATCCTCAATCTCATAAAGTCCACACTATAATTGTGTAGAGATTTTATCCTAGTTTATTTATTTATATTTATTTTTATATTTGTTTATTTGTATTTATCTTTAGGAAAATTTAGGATTGATATAATTTCACATATCAAAGCTAAGCCTCTCCTAAAGCATGTTTATCAATAATGTGAAATACAACTGCTGTATTCCCAACAGCACTTCATTATGAGAAAAAAAATCTAAGAATTCACTTCTATACCTAGAAAATGCAGAGAGAGTTGTCATAAGTCAGAATTGGACATAATTATTATTAAAGCTGGAGCACTTAGCTGTAGAGCCAGGGATCTGGAGTTTGATTCCCCACTGCGCCTTGTAAGAGAAGAGCTAGCCTTTGTGGTCTTGGGGAAGCTGCATGGTTGCAGACTGCCCCCAGGAGAAGTGAATGGTAAATCACTTTGAGTCTTTTACATCTAGGAAAAGGACAACACAAGTCAGAACCAGCATGTTATTGTTATTATTATAAAACGTGGAGGTAGAAGTATACCCTAAGTATACACAACCATATTTGCATATGGAAAAACTGTGGACAGAAGTGCAAAGGCTAGCCGTCACCATCCTGGAAGTAATGCCAACTCAGCACTCTCCTAATACGCAAAATATGTTTGTAAGAAATAATTCCCTGCATTACAGATATCTACAAAAAGAGCTCCTGATTTTTAGGCAGGATACTCCTCTCAAAGGGGTCTTTTTCAAACATAGAAACTCTCTCTATGGGTCTGTCCAGACAGAGGAATTTGGAACCTTCTGGTTTGCACTTAAAAGGTTCTTATCTTTTGTGCAATTTATTTTATCTCTCACACTTGAAAGTTTATTATCCTGTGAAAAGGGTTGACACAAGCCTTTTGATCATGAGTTTACTGACATGTAAGTTTACCTGGTTTACTCATGAGTTAGGAGGCAGCAGCAGCAGCAGAGGACAGCAGCAGTACTGGGATGAGGAGAAAATGTTGAGGTGAAGGTTAGGGAGATGGAAGGGAGGTAAGCACCCCTTTTCCCACCTTTCTTCTCAGCTCGGACACTGCTGGGGCTGCACTGCCTTGTATGGGTAGAGCCCATGGAGTCAACATAGCCCCCATTCCCACTTTTTCCCACAGCTGCCCTTCAGCCAGCTGCAGTGACTTTAGTTTAGTTTAGTTTAGTTAAATAAAGTAAGTGGGATAACAAAAAAAAGCATTGTATCTGTGTAGCATAGTATTAGAATTGTGCTGAGTCAGTTAGGGAAATAAAGAAGAAGAAGATGGAAATAGATGTTTATCCATCCTCCCTTTTAATGTCACCACTAGAGATGGGGGTATTCGTATACGAATACAAATATCCCCGCACAGGTGGTGTTAGAGTGTATTGCGCGCTGCGGAGCCATTAGTAGAATCGCGCCATCTGCTCACCGATCCGACGCGGATGGCGTGATTCTACTAATGGCTCTGCAGCGCGCAATCCACTGTACACTCCTGCCAGGAGGCGGGAGGACAAGCCTCGCTGCAAGGTTGAAGAGTGGCGAGCGGATTACGCGCTGCGGAGCCATTCGTAGAATCGCGCCGTCCGCGTCCACGGCGGATCAGTGAGTGGACCATCCAGCCCCATGGGGCTGGATCCTCATTAACACCACCTGTGCGGGGATATTCGTATACGAATACGAATGCCCCCATCTCTAGTCACCACCCATCTGGTACATCACAGGGTTGTCACTTCTGATACTGCCACCCATAACTCTGTTTAGGTACGAACTAACTGTCCCCACAGACTACAGAATGAGATAATTAGGATCATGCTGAATCATACCAAAAAGAATACATGCCCTAGCACTGCCAGAAACATTTGCTACAGCTCTTAAAGGGCTGGATGGATCAATCTAAGTGGAAATACATGTGGACACTGTCATTTGGTTTGAATCAAACTGTACCAGCAGTGATCCATATATTGATCTATATGCCAGTTTGGATAGGCCCTATGCCTTAATCTGTGAGCACGGAGAACAACTGCTCATAAACATCATCATCTTAGAACTGCAGAGATGGAAGGGACCCTATGGATCATCGAATCCAGCACCTATCCAGGAGAAACAGTGGGGGATCGAATTCCCAACCTCTGGTTCTGCATCCAAATACCCAAACCCCTGAGCAGCTTTTTCCAAGGAATATTCCTCAGGGGAAGGGAAGGTGACCTGCAATTCTGAGAGTGAGTGGTGCTAGGGTAGGTTGCCTAGCTCTCGGAAACCCACCATATGGTCTATGTATTCAGAGGAAGATATGAGACACTCTGATACTGTTGCTTGTAAAAATGTGTAACCAAACCTGAGAGCCCTTTTTTTCCAGGAAGAACCACTTTAAGAGCAGGGTAATTTGGAATAGCAAAGCAGTGTGTGTACAGAAGTAGGTTCATAACTCTTTATAGTTGCTTCTCTGTTTCAATTCCCTCACCATCCGCTTTTCGCTTAGACCCCAAGTCAAGCAATTTTGTTAGCTGTTTCCAGAATACTAGCTCATTCCATGCTCTAAAGTGCAGAAATATTTTTTCAAATAGAGTTTTATTTTTCTGTACAATACAGGTGATAAATTCCACCTTTTCTCTGGCATGTGTTAATACAATAGGACACACATGTTCGCATTCTACATTCATTATACCATCACACCCCCATTTTATTTTCATAGATTATGAGATTTGGTGGCTACATATATGGGAGGTTTTCTTAAACACTATTTGTTCATCTAGTCCTGTGTGGTCTACTCTGACTGCAGTGGTTGTCTGTGGTCTCGGGCTGAGGTTTTCCATAACAGCTGGGCCAATACCTGTTCTTTTAAACTAAGATGCCAGAGATTGAACCTGGGGCCTTCTCTGCATTGTTTTTACCATAAAGTGATTCACAAGTGGTAGTCCTATCACAACATTAAGTGAGGCAAGCACCTCAGATAACATGAAAATTAGAGAAAATTAGGTAGGTAGGGGGAAAGCAACAATACATCAAGACTCCCATTTTGGAATCACAGGGTTTGGTTGAAACAGTTTTCTCACTTGGAGGAGGTCTTGGCAAGACCCCAAAACACTCCATATGCCACTGTTTATTCTTGCTGCAAAACCATTAATGAGAATCCTGTTATGTTTTTTAACTGTTTAAGAGCAGTCACAAGGAATAGGAGACAGTTTGCTGGGTCATGTGCTGGAGAGGATAAAAATGGAGAAACCAGGCGAGCTATTTAAAAAAACAAGAAAAAGCACTCTTCCTAGATAAATCTTCTCTCATATTAGGCAAAATCCAAGGAAAAAAATAAAAATAAAAAAGACAAAAACCTAGTGGCACCTTAAAGACTAACTATAGTATTTTAATGTGAGCTTCCGAGGACAAGTCCACTTCTTCAGACATATGAGGTAAAATACAGAGTTCACACAGTAAAACATTTATGCCCAGCTTTAAGGTACAGTTGTGTATGGTTGCAGCTCTTTCCCTCTGTATTCTTGCAGAACAAAAGTACAGAGGGAAACAGCTGAGATAAAATTTGTACACATGATGCACACCCATATAAATGGATTGAACATCAGTCAAGGTTTCTTAAGTTATTACTAAATGTAATAATTATGCTATTATCTACTGTTATTTTCCTTCACAACTACCAGAACTATTTTTCAGTACAAGTCTCAAAGGTTAAAACTGTTAATATTCTCTGTATTAACAGACATGGTTCCTCTTTAATCGTGTTATTGCTTACAGTTGGTCTTTAAGGTACGACAACCCCCTTTCCCCCTCCTCTCTTTTTTGCTCTTGCCCTATTTTCTGTGTTCTGTCTCTTGTGGGAATGTTTACAAAACCCATACTTAAAAAGAACTGAACACCAAACATAGGTAATAAATTATTGCATATCTGAATTGCAACCATACACCACTGCATCTTAAAGTTGGGCATGAATGTTTTACTTCATATTTCTGAAGAAGTAGAGTTGTCCACAAAAGCTCGCATTAAAATGTAACAGTTAGTCTTTAAGGCCCCACAAGGGTTTGTTTTTTCTTTTTCCTTTGAGTTTTGCCTGATATGCTTGCACAGACTAACACAGCTACCTCTTCTAGATTCTCTCTCAAACTCTATGAAAAGGATTACACATGCAGTGACAAGTCACTAGTTTCTGATATGAGGAAATTAACTTGCACATTAAGTCCATTAAAATAATGTCCATCCAAGAACATTATAACTAGGTTTCCACACAACAATAAAACAGGTACTATTATCTTGAATTCTGGCTTAGTGTTATGTCTGAATCCATCCCCTCAAACAACCAACTATCCCCAAATCACAATTGGAATCCATGTTTTATTGCTGGTCTATGAACTCTGGATTGTTTAAATGTTTTGTGCCTGAAAACAGAACCATGCTTTGCCCCAATCTGTTCTTTAGCTGCCTATCCTGAAACAGGAGCTCACAAAACTGGCAGGGAAAACAAAACAGATCAGGAATAGATGAAACACATTTGGTGTGTTTTGGTCTTTTAGAAGACAGTTCATGGCTAAAGCAGCAAAATATGGCTAACATAATCCATGGCATAGCATAATATATAAATGTGGCTGCTATAACATAAAGAATGTTAAGGGGCCATAATGGAGATGCAATGGTTTACATATAAGCCAATTTAAAGTCCAAGCAGATACACATTAAACAGCAAGTGGTGGCAAGGGATAGAAGAAGCATTAGTAGCTGATACAAAGTCTGAGCCCAAATTCCCAAATCCCAAACCCATCCATCTATCGTAAGAATACATATATTCATGCACACACACATACCTGGTATTAGCAATAAATAACAACAAAAAGAAGGCTGTCTCATTGAGGTCTGTGGTTAGTACTACAGAGTAAGTCACTTGAGTTTCGCACATGGTGTCTGTTCATGCACATACATATACATACTTACATATGGATATGACATACATTCAGAATTCTTTTTAGTGCAAGGAAGAAAGCTTAGCTTTAGAACATATGAAGATGTGCATGTGTGTTGTGTGCATTGCTATCTGTGCATGTACAAAGTATATCTCTCATCCCTGTAGTGCAGCCAGCCAGCCAGCAAGTCAGCCACACATCTTGGGGCAGTCATGTAGGTTGGAAATGCATAGCTTCCAGATAGCTTTGAGCCCTGGCACTTGTCATTTCAGAAATTAATCACTGTCAGGGACCAATCTGGAGCCGGTGAGACAAAGAGAGAGAGAGAGACTGCTGGTAGTGACTGGCAAATTCCACTGCAGTGCTGCCATATCTCATCAACATTTCCTGTGCCTGAGATGCCAAGCTGCCTCCCCTAACACAGCACGATAAGAGCTCCACCTTATTCATCTCAGGCTCTTCTGAGTTCAGCAGGCAGCCTCTCTCTTTAGTGATAGCCTATTAAATGGACACATTCCTTTGAAGCCTCCTCTTGATTTTGAAATCCAATTTTCCCCAGCAAAGTCAGAAGATCTGATTGGGGGTAACTATGGAAACTGAGCTCAGGAGAGTGCAGGGAGCGGAGAGGAAGACTTGAAAAGAGTTGAAAGAGTGGCAAGGTTAAAAGGGGGAGAAAAATACCCTGTAATCGAAAGTCAGGCAGTGCTTTGGCATTAGAATAGCAGAGGATCTAGAGAGGGCTTGGCAGAGAAGACAGTGTTTCTGTAGGAGAGTTTCTGTATGGCTGGAATCCAGCACCTGTCAGAGGACGTAAACAGTCCAGCTTATCCTGTCACAACAACCTGAGAGAGCATCTGAATACTCAAATGCATTTAGGTCACCGTCTCTTCTCTCTTGCTTTTTTCTGTAACATCAAAACCTTGGCCTAATCACTCCCTCCCTCTCTTCCTGCCTCTTCTAAAAGGTTAACGGCAAAGTGTGACAGGGTTAAGTTACGCCAACTGAGCCCAGTGGAAGTCTTTTCTCCCCCTTCAAAAGGCAGCCCAAGAGTTAATTTGAATTTTCTTGAAATTAATGGAAGATAAGGAACAGGCAGCAAAGATTGTTTTACACACACTCAACATGTACTATATCTGCCGTTCACAAATGTGAAGCAGCTCCCCCCAGGGAGGTGAAGCTGGCTTACGGCATTTTATTGAGGGAGCCAAGGAGAAAAATCTCACCATCACCACCAGTTCCACATAGAGAAGCCAACTGGACTACTGGTAGTAAAAATAGGGGTAAAAAAGGGGATGTCAACTTTCCAATTTAAAAGGGGGGTGTTGATTTTAAGTGAAAAAAGTTTTATATTTCAATTTTGAAAGTCAAGTTAAAGAGGCATTTAAAAGCAAATGAAATAAAAGCCAAAATCCTGTTGTGTAGCTCCACCAGTGCAGTGGGAATGATGTCACTGGCAGCAGCAGATTGTTGTTGTTGTTTAGTCGTTAAGTTGTGTCCGACTCTTCGTGACCCCATGGACCAGAGCACACCAGGCCCTCCTGTCTTCCACTGCCTCCCGGAGTTTGGTCAAATTCATGTTGGTAGCTTTGATGACACTGTCCAACCATCTCGTCCTCTGATGTCCCCTTCTCCTCTTGCCTTCACACTTTCCCCAACATCAGGGTCTTTTCCAGGGAGTCTTCTCTTCTCATGAGATGGCCAAAGTATTGGAGCCTCAGCTTCAGGATCTGTCCTTCCAGTGAGCACTCAGGGTTGATTTCCTTCAAAATGGATAGGTTTGTTCTCTTTGCAGTCCAGGGGACTCTCAAGAGTCTCCTCTAGCACCACAGTTCAAAAGCATCAAGTCTTCGGCGGTCAGCCTTCTTTAAGGTCCAGCTCTCACTTCCATACAACACTACTGGAAAAACCATAGCTTTGACTATGCGGACTTTTGTTGGCAAGGTGATGTCTCTGCTTTTTGAGATGCTGTCTAGGTTTGTCATCGCTTTCCTCCCAAGAATCAGGCGTCTTTGAATTTCGTGGCTGCTGTCCCCATCTGCAGTGATCATGGAGCCCAAGAAAGTAAAATCTGTCACTGCCTCCATATCTTCCCCTTCTATTTGCCAGGAGGTGATGGGACCACCAGCAGCAGATAGTTGCTAATTAAAGAGTCCTCCTTTGATTTCAAGATGCACAAGACTTAGTCTCATTGTGTGTGAGTCACATGCAACCCAAAATCAAAGCAGGGACTATTTAGTGGTAGTCTGCCACTGATGGTAATGTCACTTCCCCATGCCAATAGAGCTATGCATATTGTCCACTAAACTTGAAAGATTTTTAAGAAGGCAGTAATGTAACCACCATATTGCTGAACTCAGTACTTGTCTGTCTTCATTTCACTGTCTGTATTTTCTTCTAAATCTGGCAGCATTCATACCTGGGAATGCTCAATATAAACTGCAATAGGATACTGTAAATCAGGGATGGACAACTGTGCCTCCTTCACATGATATTGGATTGTAATTCTCTCACCATTGGCTATGGGAGGTGTATGGGGAAAAATATCTCAAGGGCCAAAAATGACCCACTTCTCCTATAAATTCAATTTTTTGCAGAAACATTTGGGTCCACCACCTTAGATCTCTCTCTCTCTCTCCCTCTCTCTCTCTTTTTTTTTTTTTTAAGAATGGAAGATATTAGAGGCACAGAGAGCCAGAGGGGATGTTTCAGAAATCACAGCTAAACAGATTAACCCATTATCTGAAATGGCATTTAAATATCTGAGAAAGTCAGCTTTCTTTTTGGCTTTCAAGCTGGTCAAATTAAAAAAAAAATAGAAGCAAAACAAAATATTGTACTTACAGAAACTGAACAAACTTCAATGCTAGTGTGAAGAACTTTTCACTTCAGAATTTGTAATGAGGCATATTAAAGTTTCCAGAAAACATTTATTCATACTGGTCAGTAGAGATACCCGTGTACACAACAGCAGTGCATGTAGAGACAGTCTACAGAACCAACAATAGTACATAGCTATATAGGAAATACACCAAGGGCTATAAAATGAGCAATTTAAATTGGTATTCCTTTGAACTTTCTTTCCCAGGAAGTTTCTTTGAAATTCCTTTCTCAGGATTTCTCTTTAATATTCCTTCAGGAAGAAGCCTGAGTATTTCATTGTTTTACCACACCTTTGCTAAAGGTAGGGAAGGTACGTGTCTCTACTCTTCTCAGACAATGGCTGTCTTCCCATGATTCATTGAGGGACACTATATTCTGGACTTTGCTATACATATGAAATTCATTGGTTATCTTTATGTAATTGCTAAATCCTAATATATATATGATTATACTTCAAAGTTGCAATGAGGGGGATCTCCACACTGGCACATGAGAGTAGCAAGCTGGTGGGGAGGGATTAAAGGAAATCATGTGGCCCACACAGCTATTTCTTTATACAGAAAGAATCAGTCTGGAGGCTGCAACTGCCCACCTATCATCTGTGACCTGAAGCCACTTCTTCTTTGAACTTAATAGCAGGCCTGACTCCATGGCCATTCAAAAAAATATCCTGTTTGAGATGAAGCAGTAAATGATTCTACAAACATTCCTGTCTGCCAATAAAAATACAACTGCAGCACATAATGAGCAACTTGCTGCCATTTCAGGTCATCAGAATTTGCCACTAGGGACAGCTGCTTCACTCTGCCTAACAGTAGGACCACTCCTGCCTGGTCTGCTGGCTTTGAAGAAAATAATGGTGGTGCTGGGGATCAGAATTTCCATTTGAGATTATTATAGGTTCACATTCTTGTGGTGAGTCCGCACACTGCTGAAGACCACAGTAAAACTGACTATAAGCAAACAAGATGGGCTAACTGCCCATGAATCTGCAAAGAACAGAAAAGGTAAGGGGAATTGCAAAGATAGGGTGGAGATACCAGTCATGATTTCTAAGGGGGGGTGGAAAGGAGCTGGCATCAATCAGATATTTGAAGGGAAAGAAGGCAAGAAAGAATGCAAGGAACGTTAGGTAGTGATGAGACACAAGATAATTCTCCCACAGCCCTTTTATTCCCTACCACTGACGGATGGCCCTCAGTTTAAAGCTGAAGAGTTTATTGATTCTTTGCCTTTGCAGTCAGAATATGAGATGGAGCTGCACCTCCTTGTCCTCTTGGATGTCTTCAGCATTGTAGCTCCTTTCTCCCAACATCTCCTCTAATGACTTTTTTATTGACAAGGCTGAGTCTTAATGAGGAGGTCTGCTCTGTGTGTATGTTGGGAAGGACTGTTAAAATGGAATGCTTTGTAAACAACCATGTCAGGGACAGAGCTGCCGAGATTGGGTTACCGGAGGACATGCAGGGGCTGGGTCACAGAGCACTTGCAAGATAGAGTGTGGAACTTGCTAGACGGCAGCGCTCAGAAATGTCAACTTTTCCAAGCTCAAGTGTATATGTGGGTGACAGCAGCATAGAAAAGGATCTGGAAAAGGTCAAATCAGCAGGACAGTTCACCCAGCACACTAGTATGGGGCTACCTTTGAAGCTTCCAGGACTGTAAGTCCTGATACTCATCTTTAAAACCCCATGTCTAGGATCTGTTAACCTAAATAGTAGCCTTTAGGGTCACCATCTCACACACTACATTTAGATCCCATTCTTGGGCTCACAGCAACCTTTGTGATTAGTCCTGGATGATTCACCAAAATTTAAAGAAATGCATTTGGGCTGAAATAAAGACAGGCTCTTTCATCCAGAGAGAGAAAGAGAGACAAGACCATAGCTGATTATTACAATTTCTCGAAAACTGGTGAGAATTGTCTCTTTCAGGACAGGAATAGCTTCAGCTAGCTTTTTTTCTTTTCTTTGCCATTCTGCTTCCACTGCTTGAAAGAGCACCTCACCTGCCTGATGTAAAATGATCCCTGGAGAATGGGCTGCTTCTGTTACGTATTGGACACAGACCCATTTGACAAGTACCAGACACAAGGCCTTTTCTGTAGTGTGGAATTCTGTCCCTGGGAAAAACTGTCAAGCCTCTCATTGTGTAGGTTTAGACAGGGGGGGGGACATTTTGTCTCTGTGTGCTGGCTTGCTTGTTTTATTTAAAACAGTGCTTTTATTAGAGCCCTTGACTGTTCTGATCTTATTTCTAATTTGTTTTCTTCTTTCATTTATAATTATAATAATAATAATTTGTAGGCTGTCTTACCTTGTGAGTTTCCTCCCCTAAAAGGTTAAAATCAGTAAATAAATGCATGATGAGTATATGGTCTAGGCAGATGTAAGGTACACTTCACTGAGCTTGAAAAGTTGCTTCTGAGAAGACCACAGCTCCCAGAATCTTCTACCCAGTATGAATACTTGGAACTGTAGTCCCAAAAAGTAATTTGTCCAAGCTCCAACTCTGCCTGTGTTGAAGCTCTGCCTATTTAGCAATGCACCAGTGCACAATTCTCAGAATTCTGGACTGTGAGAAGGGAAAACAAAGAGCAAATTGCTGCTATTATTCATTTATCAGACACCTTTAAGTGCAAGCCCTGAAAGGTCCCATAACAACTTCCCAAACTCGGTTAACTCCAGATTTTTTAATGATAACTCCTATCAGTTCCAGCCAGCATTGCCAGTGATCAGAGATGACAAAACCTGTAATCCAACACATCTGAAGAGCTCCAGGTTAGAGGAGGTTGATTTTTGGTAGGAGAGCCATGCTGGAGTAGGAAGATAGCACAAGCCATTTTATTTTTTTAGAAGTGCCAGGGAAAGTGCCAGCAGGGAGAGGCGACATCTTTGTGCCAAGATGGCAGCCATCACCAGAAATTCGTATATCAGTTTACTACAGATGGCAAAGCACAGGAGTAATTGTACAGCCAATATCAACAAGGAGGTTGTCAATGTAGCTACTGCAAGCATAAGTCAGAAAACAGGCAGCACAAGGCTAGACTTAAGCAAAAGCAAACTGAGGATTGAGGCATAAAGTACCAGATGAGCTCAGCAGAGCTTGAAAAAAGTAACTTTCCCGCAAAGACAAGTCCTCCCCCAACAATTATAGCTAATGACCATGGTAACTTTCAAGATTCTGCCAGCACTATTCTGAAAAAGGAACTTTTCCAGGCTCTCAATCTCACTTCTGTCCATGGATGGACCCACCTCCTTCACAGTGCACACACTGGTGTTCATGAGGTAGTCTTCTCCATGTAGAACCAATCCACACAACTATCCAGAGATTTAGTGCAAACCAAGTATAGTATGCTACTTCTTTTTTGTTGCACATGTGGAGAGGGCAGGTGAACACTTCTTTGGCCTGGAGGCCACTGACATATCAGATCATAGTTAGGCATGCCATATAATAATAACAGTAATAATAAGGTAAAGGTAAAGGTTCCCCTTGACATTTAGTCCAGTCGTGTCCGAATCTAGGGGTCGGTGTTCATCCCCGTTTCCAAGCCGTAGAGCCAGCGTTTGTCCGTAGACAGTTTCCGTGGTCACGTGGCCAGCGCGACTAGACACGGAACGCTGTTACCTTCCCACCGTGGCGGTACCTATTTATCTACTCGCATTTTGCATGCTTTCAAACTGCTAGGTTGGCAGGAAACAGTAAGAATACTCTATCCTAAATTGTAATCCTCTGCATGTATATCAGGGAGTAATCTCCCTTGAACATGACAAGACTTGCTTCTAAGTAAGTATTCATAGAACTGAGTCTGTAAGGCTTGCTGAATATTTTGAATACACGTGTCAGAATTTAACAAGTGTCAGCTTGCTAAATTCAATCTTAACTTACTTTGTTTTCTTTAAAAATAACAGACCCAATCTATTCCTTTTTTAAAAATGAATTTGAATATGTAATTCAGTTGCCATCAAGAAAAATTAAGTTAGAATTGCTTTGAACATTCCCCCTGCCTCTAGTTAATTTAGAATGGAGCCACAGCACGTGATGAATTCCCCACTAGGGAAGTGTAGGAAAGAGAAGTCTAACCTCAAAAGAAATCCAACTTTACGGCTATCTTACAAGTTTGCAATTGGTGTTACAGTGGCATGTCAGCATTGCAAATTACAAAAAGGAGAGCCAGGATCATGTAAGGGGAATGTGTAAATCCATAGGTTCCAAAAGTTCTCCAGTTTCACCAACCAATTCGGGGGTGAGGATGGGAACCACATTGCTCATGGTGATTACCTAGTTTTATCTCCCTCTCTTCAAGAGCAATGGAAAGAGGAAGTTAATTTTTTAAAAAAAGGTGTTAAAGCCCAAGTAAAATAGAAGTCCCTCATCTCTAAGGAGAAGTCCTGTTGAAGTCAGTGGGTTGTACTTAAGAGAGCAGATTTAAATAGTGTTGCCATATTGCAGTGGTTCTCAAACTGGGGTCCCCAAATGTTCTTGGACTGCAACTCCCAGAAATCCTGGCCAGCACAGCAAGTGGTGAAGACTTTTAGGAAATGAAGTCCAATAACATCTGGGGACCCCAGTTTGAGAACCACTGCCCTATTGCACTACAGTCCTATCCTACAGGGATGAGGAATATGCAGCCCTCCAGATGTTGTTGGCCTGCAAAATCCCATCCTTCTCACTATTGGTTATACCAGCTATGACTGATGTAAGTTACAATCCAACAACATTTGAACGGTCACACATTCTCCACCCTGCTGTACACATACTTATCTGGAAGTGAGTCCACTAAACTTAGTGGTATTGCTTCCAAACAAACATACTGTACATGCAGTGAAGCTTTCAAGCTTTTACAAAGCTGCCTTCCAGTTTCATGCAGTGCTTGCTTCACTGTTTGAAGTTAGCATAATAAAAACAAAATTTATTTGTGTTTAAATAAATTAAATGCCCTCTGTCAACAAATGATCCAACACCCTATCCATTTTAATAATCCGTAAAAAGTCAACCACTGTTCTGTTCTGTTTTCCTTACAGGGCCCTTCCATTCCAGGACACTTTTATGGCATATTGCCTGATTTAATTAAAAGTACTGGAAACGTTTATTTCCCTCACAGCCACCTCAGCTTGTAACCCAATGCTACACTGGATTTTTTAAAAGAAGGTAATTGGATGCACGTTTCTGTCTCAGCTGTGTTTTATAAGAATTTTCCCCATGTTAGTGCTTCAGTGAAAATATTTTGAGACACCAAATAAAAGGTTTAACTAGGCCTTTCCCTAGTTGATGCTTCTTACAATAAATAGCTTTCACTATTTATAGAAAGTTTATAGTATAACGATAAATGATCCTGTATGTTAAGTAATCTGCAGACACAAAGACTTTCTATTTAAAAGATCAGCTAATAACCTGTTTCTAACCTTGCTTAAATTATTGTGAAACAGTATGACAGTGCATTGCTGTTTAACAATGTAATCTTCAATATTTCCAGCAGTATCTTTTAAATATCTCCACCAAACTGAAATCTCAAATGAAATTGGGTGCCTGTTGATTACTCTACTGTTAGTTGCCCCTGCCGGTAAGGAAGACACTTTGTGCCATTTTTCCTCTTTTGAACAATCAGCCAGTGTCTCAATAACCTTAATATCACTGTGAAACACTAAATTTCATCTGATTCCAGAAGCTGAGCAGGACCGGTCCTGGTTCATATTTAGAGGCTGACTACACAGATATTTAGCCCGCTGTTTGGAGCACTGCAGTGTGTGTGTGTGCTCTTGAAAATGGTGACCAGACAACGTCTTTGCTGGAGCTCATCAAATTGCTCCCAGAGCATTCCTACTCTTACCTTTCTGGCCCCTATTAAAAGACTTCTCGTACTCATTTGGTGTGGGTAGGACTGGTCAGGTTTGGATCAGTTCCAGCATGTGTGATCACTGGAGCGGATCCAAAAAAGCCTTCCAATTTGAATTTGCCAGTATTGTGAAGTGGCTTAATAAGTGAGCCACTTTGGGATATTGGCAAATTGATCACATGGGAGCCATTCCCATGTGGACAGTCAGGTTTGATTAGATTGTTCTAATCAAGCCCGACCATTCCAAAGCAACCCACACTAGCTCTCTCCCTGCCACTAGTGTAGCTGCACCCTTCAATGGGAGACACCAGAGATCTCCAGGTCAGGCTAAAAAGAAAATCCTGCCTAGAACCTTGGAGAGTCACTCCAAATTAGAGTTGACAGTGGTGAACTAGATTAATCAATTTTCTGATTCAATTCAAGGCCTGTGTACTCTTGGTATCTGTAAAGATCTACCCAGGAACTATCAAGTTCTTTGCCCTTCAGAACTGAATTAGGATTGCCTGAAGTATTTGATGAGACAGGCTTGTTGAGCACAGATAGCTTGTGGTTCAAGAGGGGCTTTTTCTACCATTTCACATTAATTCATGGGTTGCTGCTGTGGGTGGGGGAGTGGCTTCTTTTTCTGGACAATCAGCCAGTGCCTTGAATATAAATAGATTTTTGTTGTATACAGTGAGATAGAATTTACTTTCTGGCATTTGCTGGAAGAATTCTGTGTGTGATCTTTTTCCCCTAGAGTATGTGGTATAGTTCATATGCTAAACTGAACACGTAAGCATACACTGTGAACAGTATCAATAAGGGACACCTGTGCATTAGTCAATACTACATAACCTCCCATGAAAGCAACAGGGATAAACAAGGCAAAAGGAGTAATGGATGGTTTGCCAGCCCAGCGCAACAGATTGCAGTCTGTTTATGTATTATTGCAAATTCTATGGTGTGTTCATGTTTACATAAACACAGGACACTCCAGGTGTGTAATAGCAGAAATCATTGTATGAGAGAGAGAGAGAATGAAATTAGTCTGAAGAGCACTAGCCTTTCTGTGGGTTATGGATCAACAATTCAAGGGTTAATTTGTAAAAGGTGAAAGCTGAGAGATTACCTCTAATTAATCCCTTAACTACTGACATCCCAAGAGCTTCCTTGAGACAGCAAAGTTAAACCATTAATTTATATGATACTATTTGCAATTGATTAATAAAAAGAAAAACTGACATACATATGAATGAGGAAAAAATAAATAGAAAATATATACTTGGCATATTTATAACAATGATATGAAGATCTGATAAATGCAAAGACTTGTTCAGGAACAACTTGGACTGCATCTTACATGGCAGTAAATCTCATAAAGTCAGTGGGCTACACAATTGATTTAAGATCTTGTTTTTAATCACTGTTGATAGGCTTTAATGGAAGTTCCTGAGTTTATAGAATTGGTTTTATACTTTTTGTAAGTAACTTTGAGTGTTTTAAATTAGAAAGGGGGGGAGGGAAAACATCCACATTGCACATTTAAGTTGGCCCTCTTTCCAAGGAATTCTAGAAAATAATGCTCTTAGATGAGTGGAGAGTTACAGGGAATGTTAAGACAAAAATAAAAACAAAAGAGCACAATGACCCTTTAAAAAGCTAATAAGTTTTGTTCGGCATAAGGTTGTAAGAACTGCAGCTCATCATTAAATGCATGGAGTGTTAACTGAGGAAGCAGATATTTATACACATGCTTGGATAGGTGGGGAAATTGAAATGCAGTGGGTAAAAACATTATCTTAACTGTGTTGATTAAAAACAGTAGTTGGATAGTAATATAAACATCATAGCATAGTTACACAGATTAATCTGTGTATTCAGATGAAAAGCTTTTGTCCTATCAATATTACAGGAGACAGAATTTGACCTCTAAATAAAGAGTGAGCAAACAGCCTTCCTACAGCTGTCCAAGGCTATTTTTGCGGCCCCCAGCCCTCTTCCAGCCTCCTGTTGTTTTTTTCTGGCCAAAAAAGGTAAATTGCAGTTCCTGAAGCTGCAACTCACCTTTTAAATAAGTCACAGGGTCCCCATACACTAATTAAACCCCAAAGTATAATTTTTTTCAAAACCAGAAGTGAACTTCTAGCCACTTCTGGTCTCATTTGTTTGCATTTTGGGGCACCCTCTGTGACCTTCAGAGGATCCTAGTCATATTTACCCAGCCTGCTCTAAATTATTCTAGTAGTTGTAAGAGTGCAATCAATTGGACCAGAAAAAATATTTTACATGACATCAAGTTGCTTCTGACTTACATATTCTGACTCTATGAATTAAAGACCTCCTAAAGGTCCTATTTTTAACAGCTCAGGTCTTCTAGACAAAAGGCTATGGATTTCTTTATAGAAATCAGTCCACCTCAGATTAGATATTCCTATTTTCTCACTACCTTCAACTCTTCCTAGCATTATTGTATTTTTCAGTGAATCTTTTCTTCTTGTTATGTGTCTAAAATATGATAGCCTCAGTTTAGTCATTTTAGTGTCTACCAAGAGTCCAGGGTTGATTTGATCTAGGACCCATTTATTTGTATCCATAAAGCTTTCTTCTAACATTGCATTTTGAATGAATCTATATTTTTCTTGTTCACCTTTTTCATTGTCTAGCCTTCACATCTGTGCATTGTAAATTTGGAATATTATTCTAACACTTAATGATAATTTTCACATTCCTTCAGAACTGCCCTTCCAAGTTTCATTCGTCTTCTGAACTCTTGAGTTAAGTTTCCGTTTGGATTAATGATTGAACTAAGGTAAGGAAAATAATTAACCATTTCAATGTCTTCATTGTCAACATTAAAATTACATAATTCTTTTGTTTTTGTTGCTTTTGTCTTTTTAATGTTCTGCTGTAATGTTTTCTTTTTTAAACTTCTTTCAAGTCACAGCTCTTTTCTTCCAGTATCATAGTGTCATCTGCATATCTTAAATATGCCTACCTTAAATTATTTACGTTTCTTCCACCAATTTTCACTCTGAATATAATCCAGCTTTTCATATGATATATTCTGCATACGGATTGAATATACAGGGAGATAAGGTACTCTTTGTCTGACACCATGGCCAACTTATGCCCCATATCTTCACAGTTCTCTAAGACCACAAGCCAAGATGTTCTGCTAGCTCCGTCCAGGCCACTATAATGTTTCTGTCAACAGCCAGCCAGGTGGCTCCAGAAATTTACAAGCTAGGTGTGAAGACTATGGTAACCATCCTCTGTAGTTTGTCATCACTGTCTGATATTCAGAAGTATGAATGTGTTATATGTCGCCTGTTGCATCTGACTTACAGCAACCATAACAGGTTTTCAAGTGATGTAAGATATTTAAGGAATGGATTTGCTATTGCCTCCCTGCTTCCCAGTGAGTTTGCATGGCTAAGTGGCGATTCAACCCCAAGTCTTGGTCAGTCACTCTACACCACACTGACTCACCATTAGAAATAAGCTTTCTTTATATAGAGAGGAGCCATTTATCTATCATAGAGTATACACATAAATTAGTTGAATCCATTTTTAAAGCTACTTGCCATCACACCGTACAAGAGAGGATATGTGGTAGCGTATTCCATAGGCACGCATTGTCTATAAGCATAGCTGGCGGAAGTTACTTTGTAGGTTCAGTATGTTTCAATACTCCATGGCAAGCTGGGGGATTCTGGGACTTATAGCCCAAAAGAGTAATGTTTCCCAGATCTGCTTCTAAACTATTTTATTCTTCCTCAGCACATTCTCTCTCCCTGTTATCATAACTGGCCAGTCCTGGACAGAAATAGAAGGTGGGCAGCTGGCTGTCAAGCAGTGTCAGCCAGTCACACAGGCAACAGACATGGCATTCAACAGCTCAGCTGACCAAGCCTGTGCTGCATATACGCTTCTCCTAAAGTCTACCTCCTCTTTATGTCAAGATTTACAATAAATGCCACTTGAAATGTGAATATAGTACCAACAAGATAAGAATGTTCTGTGCAATCCTGTGCCCAATTATTAGAGGTGAGTTTCATTAAGCTCAGTGGAACTTACCTCCAGGTAGACATACATACAATTTCTCTGTAAATGCTTATTTATAATATAAAAGTGCTGTTGCAGCATACTTAAACTACACTGGACATTTCAAGGTTGCTCTGCTAAAAGTAATCTGAAAAAATACAAAAAGATGAGCTAGTTCTCCAAAGTGCCAGCAGTGAAAATGTATTGCAGCCCAACACATTTCAGATTAGTAGGATTCATCTTCCACAGCAATTTGCAATTAAATGATTAACAATCTATAAAATGTGCACTTGTCTAAAAGAATAGAATTATAATAATAGTTTTAAAACTTTAAGTATATTAATATAAGCAGAAGGGACAGCAGAAGATTATTTAGTGTTATAAAGTAATACTTCAAGACTAAATATCTACAAGGGAAGGGAAGAAAGTTTGTGCTAAAACTACAGCATCAGGGTCACATAGGATTTATGCTTCAGTCTGACAAAACTAAATGCCAAACAGCATTCGTCACATGTTAATTAATGCAGAGCACAACCCATAAGGAAGATTTCTTGCTCAAGAAAATCCACTGAGTAAAATTTTTATATGGCCCTCTTTGGTGTCCTCCCAATCCACCAGCCACACAGGGAAGCCTGCATCCTCTTTAGTGATCCTATTGCTGCTTGGGGAACAGTGGAAACCCACTTTCTCTTCATATGAGCAGTCATGCTGATTTCAGTTGCTATGGGGACAGCTGAACAGAGACAGCTCAGTTCTTGAGCAAGACATATCATATGGTAAGATGAAGCCTTGACTGATGATGAATTCTGCCAGTGGTGCCAGCCTGGCAGTCAGAGGAGTCCATATGTCTGCAAGCATTTGGTCACTGATACATGTCCAGCCTTGTTCACACATAAACAGCATCAATGTACGTTGGAGTACATAGCCAGCCCTACTATTAGGGCAGAGGGAAGCAACTGCCTCAGTGGACAGATGTTGGAGTGAATGGAGTGGCAGACCCCTGGCCATTTCTGATAGGGCCCTGCCCTCTGACAGAGGACAGAATTGTGTATGCTTCACTCAGCTTGTCTTGCAATCCCTAAGCTACCTTTGCTGTCCTCAGGAGTAGTGAAGAACTCTGTCCTATCACCTACTGAAATAATATTCAGTTATCAATCCACTTTGGTTCTTTATATGGAATAAGAGGACAGCTTGACTTTTGCCACAGCTAGCAAAACATCTTGCTGCCTTTTCTGCATTCACACGGTGGCCTCCTGCAAATCAGACAGTACCTTTTACACAGAGGCCATGGGTTACTCCAGCATCCTAAATATGGGCAAATTTGTGCTTTCTTCCAGCAATTTTTCTTGCACTGGCCCATTTAAGGAAAAAACAAAACAAATACTCTAGTTCATCCAGAAGATAATGTATGAGCCTTGCTCAAAGTGAGCCTGAGACACAGCCTGTGGGATTACATGCATACCATCTGTCTGGAAACTACCTCAGCATTCACTGAAACAAACAAGAGGTAGAAGAGTACCCTTGCATAAGAGAACGTTCAGTTGGGTTGTGCTGATGACTTAGAACTGTTGAACCAAGAATGGTTCTCCTATATGGCATGGATCTGTTGTTTGTCTCCTATTCTCTTCTCCTTAATGTGATCCAACATCTGCTACTTGAAGGCCTGTGTTATCTCATCTCACCACCAATAAGACATGACCATGAAGAAGGCAACTCAAGTGTAATTTTGAGCTGTATCTGAAAACAGAAATGTATTGAGATTCATGGATGTTAGGACAGTGCAGAGGAAGAATATGATCTCAGTAGAGATTTAAGACCTTATCTATCTCCTGCTTTTTGTGCCATTTAGCCTAAAAAAATAATTCTGCAGTATTTGAGAGCTTGCACATTTTTGGTTTGTCTTAATATATGTGTTACTCAACCCTTGATACAAGAAGAGTTCCCACACACACACACCAACCCCATAGACCAGAATGATTATTTTTTGCCACTTTTTAATGGGGAAAGCAAGGAATTCAACTTGTTCAACATTCTCTTTTCTCAACAGTGTTTGGCAAAATGCTAAAGGAAAATTGTACCATACATCTCCAGTTAATTCAGACAGGGTCTGACAATTGAGGGATCTAGAGATGTAGATGCAAATATTGAACTGCTGGCATTTGTTGTGAGAGTCCCAGTAGCCTCACTTTTCCCAGCTCCCCAAGAATCTAATAATGCAAGCAGCCAGGTTGGTTCAGATGAATAGTTCAATTCTACTTGTTTTCATTTTTCACAGCAGCAGTTCTTTTGTAAAGCTGTTGGCTCTTAATTGTCCACTCAAGATCAAGACACTCTCAAGTACTTTGTGTTATTACAGGGATATCTCATAATAATGTCTTGTTCCTGGGACAATCAGTTTCCCTGCCCCATTTCCCACGTGAGGAACGTAGCTTCTTTTTGGAGGTCAAAAGGAAGCCTGAAGTGGAGGCTTCCCATCTTGTTCCTCATCCTCAGCTGGTTCTGAAGGCCCCACCTCTGCGCAGATTCCTGTTAGGACAGAGCTGTCAGATGGTCCTCTCCTCCGTCTGGAGCCTCTCTTTTCCCAGCCAGCTATTTTGGAGAAGAAAAGAGTCTGCAGCAAGATGACCCCACGGAGCTGGTGGAACTTCCCAAAGAAAGACAGAGCTCCTCCTCCGGAACCTGGAGGAAATCAGCTCTGAAGCGGTTAATTTCCCCGGCTCCCAAACGGATCAGCCGCGGGAATGTCAGTCTGAAATGAACTTGCCTTGTTCGCTGGGGTTCGAAGACAGCGGAACTCAATCAACAACGGGCCACACGGTTCAAAGCCGCAATTCATCCCTGCACGCCTCTGAAAAATGGGAGGTGACAGTTCATTTTGCCAGTGACAGTCTGTCGGTCTCGCTCAGTGCTTCTCCCTCGTCGATGGTGCGGCGGAGGTGAAGCGCCGGCTCTTAGGCACCCTCACTTGGTATTCCACTCAGCTGAACAGGACAGTCTGAGATCAAAGGTGGAAAAAATCTCCCCATGGCCATCCACCTGCTTGGATTCCGTTCCCCCTGCCTTCTTTCCCTGCCTCAGCCGACAACAAGGAACCCATTTCCTCCACCCCACTTTCAGCAACCCTCCCCTCCCCCTTATTATCCCTCTACTGAGTTTATTATTTGTATTACTGTATCCTTTGTACTGATTTCCTTTTCAAAAGGAGACAAGGAGCACACAAGTAGACTCCACATTAAACCGGACAGAATCACACAGTGGTTTGTATGGATATATGGTTATGGACAGGGACATCCAGGTTCCAGGCCCTCAATGAGTTATGAGACTTAAGGGGTGACCGTAGGCAAGATTCTCTCTCACACTCTTAGTATGACCTGCCTTAAAGGGTTATTGTGAGAATAAAGTGGAGAAGAATAAAGTTTGTAGGCCACCTTGACAAATTAGTAAATAAATATAAAATAAAATAAAAAAAGAATCAAGATACTAAGATACTCTTAGCATAAAGGTAATGATCCAGCCGTATCATTTATTACTCCAGTTGCCTAAACGTAATTTGTTACACTGAAATTTGTAACAGCACTTTAGCAGTACAAACTATGCATGTTTACATCAGTGTCAAGACCACAGTGTTTATTATTATTACTGTTTTGACTCATATACCAACCAATAGTGCTAGAGCACTCACTGGGCTATTTACAACAAAATTATGCAAGGAACACTTTGACCCCCAGTGAGCTGGGTGCTCATTTTACCGACCTTGGGAAGGAGGTTTAATGGGTCTTACCCATAGGCAAGTGTGCATATGACTGCATTGCATAAGAGAGTCTAATTGATCTCAGTGGAACTTACTAATAAGTAGACAGGAAAAGGATTAGGATATTAAGGTGCTTACTTTTGATTGGATTGGGCCGTATGGTTAATTATCAGTGTCTCAGCATATTTGGAGGAGTTATGGAATGCTTTATATTATGTACTTATTGTACATAATTGTAGGGTTGCATGTGAATGTATTTTGTTACCGTTGTATTATGTTGGAATTTTGTAAGGAGTTTATATAGAGTTTTAGCTGAATGAGTGATGTACTGTCTGGATAGCACTCTGGTGATTTTGTTGCACATGCAATGACAATAAAGTGTTATTCTATTCTATTCTACTATAGTTGTAAAAAAACACAAATCTTGCTAATTACAATATAGAAATAAGAAGGGGAAATGAATCTTGAAAAACTAAAAATGTAATTATCAGTTAGTGTGGTCTGATGTATTATTTTTCCTTACAAAATAAAAGAAGTAATTTTTTTTAAAGAAAAGGTCCTTACAGGACATTTTAAGTATTTATCGTAGTCACATGTTGCTTTTTTCCCCCCACTTGTGTTATGAAATGTTCCTAGGATGGAGGGCAAATGCTTCAACCCACCCCAAAGCCCTAGGACAGATGTAGGCAATTTAATAATACTGAGCAGAAAAGAAAGAAAGAAAAGAGAGAGGGACACCATATATTTCAAAACAAGTGGGAAGGAAATTTGACATAATACTAGTAAAATCTCACACAAAACAGTGCTTAAGATGGAAGATTTCCTTATCCATTTATGTAGATACTTTGTACACCCTCGTCTTCAACTCCTATGAGTATTGTTTTAATCCCGAAACAAAACTAAAACAAAATCAAATCTGTTTGAGAAAAAAATTATAATCCTATAAAACTCACATAATGAAATAATTTTAAAGATGCCACTTTTGGTTTGGATGGTTGTTGCTGAAATGGATTAATAACTGGTATTTTTAATCCCCACATTTTTTTTAGACCTCTGTGTTTCTGTCTGACAGTTCATCAAGGTTTGGAATTCTTCTGTAACTTGACTAGCAAAGATACTTTATGTTGCATTAGTAAAGGCAATAATGAACTAAATTCCCTAATTCAGTGTTTCTATGCCTGCCTCATCTTCGAATCTAACAATATCTGTAATCTAGAATGTTGAAAACAATGCATTAGGACAATATTTCCAACATTTCATAAGCAATTAACATTTGAAGGTTTAAATCTAGTTATTAGTCCGAGCTGGACTCACTGAACAGGTCTGTAAGTTTTTCTAGGTGAAAGTTAAACAGTTAGGGAAGGTGTTCATATCAGAAGATGATGATGGTGCCACGTGCAGACACTGAGCTTTACAAAGCAAGATATGGGAACTATAGTTCCCTGCCCCAAGTAACTTACCCTTTATGTCAGTGGCTGGAAATCATAGGTTAAGAATAAGAGCTCTACAGAAGGAGAAAAGGATGGGCTGAGATAAGGCAGAGATATGGAATAGTAACAGTGATATCTTTTACAATTGCTTTTCCTTGAAATTAAGAAGCCAATCCAAAAAAATTATGTTGGGGGTGGGAAAGCAACCAGGGCCTCCAAATCTGATTTCATAAAATTGACATTGTGAGGAGGCAGCTGTAAAACCCAGACAGATGGAGTATAGCTGGAATGGTTATTATATTTTCAAGCTCTTGCATGCTGACAAGCAGGCCCAATGGGGGTCGGTTGTGGAATTAGTGTATGAAAAGGCAGCAGAGGAGACAGCTCTAAAAGATGGACTGGCGGCTGTGCTCTGAGCTGAGCCATCTTGAAGATAACAGGTTGTCAGTCACCAAGAGCCAGTGCTTATACATACATGCCGTATTACTGAACTCCTACTACCGAGAGAATTAAACCTGTCTACACACACACAAACAGCTCCAGTTGCTCTGATTACATTTACAGAGGTTGTGACCTGCACTTCTGTCTCTATGGAAACCCCTTGCACTGCCAACATGGAGTCAGAGTTGCTTCACCATGGGTGGCTGATATTTAAAGGTAAAGAGGCCTTGCCAAGTTGGCTGAGCAGCTGAAAGAACCCACATATTTCTCTTGTTCATACATTTAGGCCTTTGCTAACTGCCTTAGAAGAGAGAGTTGGGGAGAGCATGCAGTGAGAGTAAAGGATGATAAAGAGATCACCATAGAATCAAAGAATTTGAAGGCAAACAATGCTAATTTGTAAGATTAACTGAGAACCTACAGAGTAGTATAATGCCAGGGCACAGCTGGGAAAATCTTGGTCTGGGTCCTCCCCTTTGCCTCCCAGAACTTTATCTCCACTTCATTAGGGGAGAGAGACAGTTCCTGCTATTTCCAGTCACAGTCTGGAAACAGTGAGGAATTCTCTGCACACTGAGAATTGAGGGGTGAATACCTGAGCCACCTTAGGTGAGTGAATGGGTTAATTGTGCTTAGTGTAGGGTCATTGAAATAAATGGGAGGTAGGTTAGCCACAACAGACTTAAGTCCCATTGATTTTAATGGGCCTCTTGCAAACATGATTACATCTGGTACCAACTTATTATCTCTTAGCCTAAAAATGAGTGAGTTAAGGGACACATTTGTGCCACCTAGACTTCTATGTAGAAAATATATGTAAGGAACATAAAAGAAGGGGCAATTCACCATTACATGTTGGCAAGGGAGGACACACACCCACACCCTGTGGACCACCTTTCAGTGAAAAAGTAAGTTCTCCAGTCAATGGGCAAGACTGTTTGAAGAGTGCATGTGCACACACAACAAAGGAGGCTGTATACTGTATATGTTGCCACCTTTGTTTTATGTGTGTATGTATATCAAGTCAAGTTCAATTCTTGACTGAAATTCTTCTAGATAACTAAACTAGTTGATTAAACTAGTTGAATCCACTTAATCAGGCATTCCAATCCAAGTGCTGGGGAGAGCCATCCTCACTAGGTAAGTAGTACATATGGAGACTTAGTGACTCAGCTCTTCTATAAGTTCCATTGAATCAATGGGTCTACTATAGTTGCCACTTTTTGTGCTAAGCAACAGGATTTTAACCAATATGATATGGATTGACTTCATAAAGGGAGCCACAGCCTTATGTTTGTAAAAGCTGAGCAGGGCTGTTAATGATAGGACATTTTGGAAGTTTCTCATTTATAGGATCAGCATGTATGGGAGGTGACTTGACAGCACATAATAATATTAAGGGGGGAGAGAAAACATGCGATGTGGGTGGAATGAAATGGTTGGATGGATTTGTTAGGACAGATGTCTTTCATAGGTCTGGATCAGACCACTAGCCAACTATAACTGATGGCCAGCATCTCTAATTCAAGATACACTGCTGCCTGTGCAGCAAATAATGCTCTCCTCACTCCAAAGCATGATATTCCTATATGTAATGCCAATCAAGTTATTTTGATAAATTAAGCAGAAAATCCCTGAAGTACCTCTCTCTAGTAGTAAAAATACCACAACGAAGTAAATAGAAATTTCCCATCCTTTCATGACACTCCAAATCTGCTGCCTGAGGCAATGCCTCATCTGCCTAATGGTGGGGCCCGTGCTGCTGAGCTGTTATTGAACAGAACATATAGCCCCTCAGAATAGCAGATCTCAGAAATCTGTGGATTTACCAGGGTTGGTTTAAATATCACTATTGTGGAAAGCTTACATTTAGACACTAGTAGAACTGAGACAATTCTGCCTGCGTAAGCAGCGTGTAACTGTCAATCTAACATAAAGAAGCCCTTTGTAAGTGATTGACTCACACACCTACGATAAATACTGGATAGGAAGGAAATTGTGGGAGAGATGGAGGAATAAGAGGATAGCAAAGGGAAGGAAAAGAGAGAAGGATTGACTCCAAGCTCTTCTGTTTCTGGCCCTGGGGTCATCATGAGGAAAATTCTACATCCTTGCCCCAGAGCTTAGAAAAATTACTTCACTGGAGTACAGCTTCCAGCATCTCCTAGTCCAGCATACCCAGTTCTAGGAGAGCTATTTCAACAAAGTGACTTTTCCTCCACCCTTGTGTGAGTGCTTTCTTCACCTTTCTTAGTCTTCCTTCTCTAAACTGCCTGTCTTCCACCAATGTTTCTCTGAGGTCTTGGCTTCTCTGCTCATTGCCTGCTTTACACCGTTCTACAGCATTCAACCAGACAGGTCCTGAGGCCTCTTCCCTTTCCATCTCTCCTACTGTTCCAAAACTTCATTTTTGCCAACAGGGTCCGTATCCTCCTCACTTAATCCAAGGATGTGCATTTGGTAGATCACTGAAGACAAATTGCGAGGATTAAACAAAAAGTCTAGTATTTTGTATGTATTTGTCAGTGCTGGTGTTCATACAGGAAATCATCATGTGTTTGTATCTCTGGAGTGGAAAGATCACTTGATAGAGTCATTGGCCAGGGAACACCTGAATGTATTCCCATTCTTCAGAGAGGTTCTTTCTAATTTCCCCCTTATATAATGCACAAATATGGGAATAGTCTAAAGTTACATGCTCTGAGTAAGTTAATACAGCTCATTGTCCCATTGAGCAGACTGTGGCCCCTGCATTAGATTTCAGATATAAATGACAGAGTTCTGTGTATCCCATGTACCGTGCTCTGTGCCCTTCATGTCTGGTGTTCCATTGCTGATAAGGAAGTAAAATTCAGCTGCCAGTTCAGTTAGCTTATATATAGAGAAGGGATGGTTATGGCCATCTTGTTGTTGTTGTTTTTGCCTTAAGTAGCAAAATGTCTTGGGCTAAACCTGCTAGTACTAAAATTCTACACGTTATATTTATTTTTATTTATGTGTCTATTAATTTTCATTGCACTAGTAGAATGCCCAATAACCAAATTTCTTTATATGATTTACACAATACATTAATATTTTATTTATTATTTATTTATTTTTATTTATGTTTACCCCACCTTTCTCCTTAAAAAGGACCCAAGGCAGCTTACATCTTGATATACGTAACTATAGGTATCGCTATAGTTATAGTTATAGCTATAGATATAGTTATAGATATAGGTGATACAAGCAGTAAAATAACAAGTAGAGACAGTGCATAACAAGTTGAAGTTAAAATCAGCAGCAAAAAGTAAAAAATGCAACAACATGCAAAGCCAAATTAAAAGTACCACCAATATAGAAGAGTGTTAAGATCTAAACACACTATTAAAAATGCTTTAAAATAACGCCTGGAGACTAATAGTTGAAAGCAAAGCAATTCAGCTGAGTGAGTCTTACTTCCAAGTAAATACAGAAAGAATTGGGATGCACTTTGCCAGCCAAGGTCTATCAGCCAGGGAGTATAAGTCATACAACAAGTAAGATCTGTAAGGTCACATGTCTGGGTGGGAGATGTCACAAAGAGGCAGCTCATTTGTTTCTGCAAAGAGGATATGATGCATGGCCACATTGTGTTGCTGCTGGTGAGGAGGACTTGGGAGTCGGGTGGTGGTAAAGGTGGAGGGAAGGGTATGATTTATATTTGATGCAAGAAGCCCCATGAAAATAAGTATCCAGTGTGCAAATAATGCTTTATAAATGCCTTTCTAATTCTAGATAGAGACAGGGCCCTGGAAGGGGAGTTTGAGGAAGATTGAATTAAGCTGTTAACCCTCTAGGCTCTCCTGTCGTTTATCGTTAGGGAATTAATAGGAACGCGGGAATGCAGATGGCCTGCCTGTCAGCTCTGTGAGGTGATTTTTCTGATCTTCATGGACGTTTCCAGCATCTTTCATTAAACACTCATGTACCAATTTGTCATTTTAACTGGGCAGGAAAAGAAACTCCCGTTGAACTCCCCTGCCTCAGGTGCTGGTTGTGAAACCCAGGAGCAGAGAGTTGAGATGACTTGTCCTGCCTTTGCTGGATTGACTTGGGGTTGCTGTGCTGGATGAGGAGACCACATGTAGGTGGAAGTTTGCAAGATTATGCCACTGGCCACCCTGACATTAAACAAATATTACAAATATTTCATAGGAAAAGATCCAGCAAAGGTGAAAGAAAGGTTTCAGTTCTTTCAAATACTCCACAGTGAGGAACACTTATATAATTTGGGTTGTTTAGTTTAGAAAAATAGGGGAGATGTGATAGAAATATATAAAGCTGTTCATGTGTGGCAAAAGTGGATAGGGAGAATTTAGTTTCTTTCTTTCTTTCTTTCTTTCTTATAATACTACAACCTGAGGTCATCCACTGAAGCTGGATGGCTGGGAGGTTAAGTTAAAAGGAAATATTTCTTCATAAAACACACAGTTAAACTATAAAATGCCACAAGATATAGTGAAGGCTGTTGGGCAGCTTTAAAAGGGATTAGAAAAATGCATGGAGGTGAGGGTCATTAGTGGTAACTAGCTGGGTTGCCTATATATTCTCTGCACCATCAGAGACCGCATGCTTTCATATATCAGATGCTGGGGCCTGTAAGATAGCGGGTGTAGTTGTACTGATGGGCAACTAGTTGGTCTCTGCACTTACAGTGTGTTGAGATAGGCTTTTGTTCTCGTCAAGTACAGCTCTCCTGATGTTCTTCTTAGCTATGTTTGTGTGCTAACTCCAGCTATGTTATCACTGGGAAAGGAATTAATGGCCCTAGTTTAAGTGCTACATGTCTCTACCAAGAATACTTCTGCCCCACACACACTGTGCATAGTATTCCAAAGGTTACTGTCAGCCTTAGCCCAGCCATGTGCATCCTTTTCAAATATTCTTCTTCTTTACATAGACTTGTACCATTTGTTCAGAGACCCTCATCAGAAACTCATGAAAGCTCTAAAATACAGCAAAAGAGAATCTCCACCCTTTCTTTTAATGTCTGTCATCTACCTTGAAAGAATTTCCTGCCTGAAGATGCAAAGGAATAGATTCCATCTTCATCATTAGAGGCTCATGTGAGCTCAGTTGACTTGGAGTGCCTCAGGTCAGCTTTGACTGGCCCACGAGCTACAACCATTCCTGGACAGGAATAACAAGGCCACAGTAGTCAATGTCTTAGTAACTTCCTGCTTAGATTACTGCAATGCACTCTATGTTGGAGCTATCCTTGAAGATGACACAGATGCTACAGCAAGTGCAATATACAGCAGCTGGACTGCTAACAGGAACATCCTTCAGAATTCGTATGACACCAGTTATGAAGGATTTGCACTGGATGTCAATATACTTCTGGTATGAGTTGAAGGTGTTGACGATGACGTATAAAGCCTGAAGTGACTTGGGACCCATACGTATAAACCTGCCTGATCACTAAGGTCTTCTAGGGAGGCCCTCCTCCATGTCTCACCTCTTACTATATAAATCTGCCTGATCACTAAGGAAAGGAAAGGCAAAGCTAGTTCATCGTCCAAACAACAGGAGGACAAACTCTTGTGGAATATTTTTGGTGCCACATTGTTCCACAATGCTAGGAGGATAAATCCAACTTTGTAGATTTGAGATGCATTTAGAGTTGGGGAGCGAGAATCCAGCAAAATTACCTAATTCCATTTTGCTTACATAACATTTAAATTAGAATGTATGTCTTTATGCCTGTGTCAGTTAAATTGTGGACCCAGGATATCTTAAGGATTGACTGGTCCTGTATAAGCTTCCCTGGATGTTCAAGAGCCCTACTTCTTGTGCTCCTACCATCTGAAGAATATGTGCAGCAACACAGCCATGCAACCATCTGATATGAACGTTGTGGGGTGCCCTAGTCCAATTTGGTTGATGTCCTGTATTCCTCCAGGTACAGGCGACAGGTCATGCTATTAGGTTTGGTAAAGAAACTGCATGAGGCAGCTGATTTAAGATGGCATAAAAGGGCAGACAGCTGATGTTGCATTTCCACCTTCAAGTATATTTTCATGTCTAACAAGGAGGAAATGTTGTACGATTACACTTGTGAGATTTTCTGCTTCATGTGCCAAAATACTGTTACTGGCTGTGATTACTATACATCTTCACTGGAGAGGCCGTTAGTTGCTGTTCCATATGAAGTCGCAAAATATCTGTTTTATCCTTTTAGGTTGCAGAATTTCACTGAATTTTTTAGAAATTTACTTTGGCATTGTTTTTAATCTGTGTGGGTGCAGAATACAGAATTTCTGGTAACAATCAGGTCTAGATTAAGAGGAAAGAGCCAGAGCCAGGAAAAGTTATTTTTGAAGGACAATTCTTAGAATTCCCCCAGTTAACATGGCCAGGGGTCACACTGGCTGTGGCAATTCTGAAGGCTCTTGTCCCCAGAAGTAATTTTTCCAGGTTTAGAAAATAACAGAGCCATCCTATGCTTACCTACTAAAAAATAACCCCTGTTGAACTTATTCTCAGGTGATGATTGGAGAATAATTTTCTCTGTTTCAATGGCATGTCCTATGTCACCATGGACAGCTCCCTCTTAGTGAATCCTCAGTTGGATAAGATAGGGCTGTACCCAATGCCATTTTTCTTGAGACTCTATAGCAGTGATGGCGAACCTATGGCACGCGTGCCACAGCTGACACACAGAGCCCTCTCTGTGGGCATACAAGCCATCAGGCTAGTGGCTAACCTAGTCTTGTGACAGCACTGACCCCACCCCGGTTTCTCCCCCACTGCTGAGCCCTCCACATCCCATTGTGTGTGTGAGTTGCCTGAGTCCCCATCTTTCCCTTTCAGCCATGCCCCTTTTTCTCTTGGCTCCTTTCTGGCCACGGCTGCTTGCTTCCATCTGAGGAATCGGAAGAGTGAAGAAGCAGCCGCTGCCATTTTGTTTGTTTGCCTCCGAGAGCTGGGTGGGCAGAGCCTGGGAGGGGGAACGCTGCAACAGGGGTTTCTAGCAACTTCTAGCCTCGCTCTGATTTCGGGAGCAGTTTCTTCACCCTATGCCCCCCTTCCAGTGTTCCTCCATGGAGGACATGAGACGGAGACGCTCCAGAAGCACTTGAGGCATTGTGTCTCCAGTTCTGAGGAGAGTTCTAACCTCTCCGGAGACCAAGTGCTCATAACAATCCTTCTCCCTGGGGAGGGGAAAGAGGCAGAGAGAAGGGGGGAGGGGTTGCAGGTGCTTCCTCCTCCTCTGGGATCAATCTCTCCATCTGACCAGAAGGGGGGTACCCTACTACAGAGAAAGAAAGGAAGGAGAGGTGGGGGTGGCAGGGTGCGGGTTCTGAAGCCCACCCTCTCCGACACCAGGTTGCCTCTGACCAGGTGACCCTATGAATCAACGATCTCCAAAATGACCTGTCCTCAATTGCCCTGCTCAGAATCCTGTCTTTTCAAGATGTACCTAAGTAGGACAACCTCAGTTTCATCATTTTTGCCTCAGAGATAGTGATAGTGCCTCAGTATTCAGGTTTTATTACAGTGTTGGCACTTTGAAATAAATAAGTTGGTTTTGTGTTGTAGTTTGGGCACTTGGGCTCAAAAAGGTTCACCATCACTGCTCTATAGGGTTGGGAGACTTATCTTCTTGGGGTCAGGAAATAATTCCTCCTTATGGCTCAATAATATGAGTAACACTATGGTTTGTTGCTCACTCTCTCTCGCTCTCAGCCATTCAGTTTGACTGCCTTACTCAAGTTATCTGCAGTGATTTGGGATCAGCTACATTTGGTTGGTGTCTTCACTAGCTGAGTGTGTCACACTGATCACAGACAAGTGCCTCTCTGTGCCTGGATAAATCCCTGTATCACTATGGCTCTCTGTAAAGTCTGTCTAATTATATCTTTTGTTACAATTTCAAACTCTGGATCTACAGCTTGGAAAAGTTCTGTTCTTGAAGACACAGAATCCTCCAGCCATTCTTTCTTGGAAATGCTGGGATTGCCACCCCTCAAAAAAATTAGAACCAGCAAATCATTAAATTGTAGAGTTAAAAGGGAGAAACCCAAGTGTCATCTAGTTCAACCACTTGCCAATGCAGGAATCCACATCAAATGCATCCCTGAGAATGACCATCCATTCGCTTTTTTAAAAAACTCTGAAAAAAAAGAGTCCATAACTTTCTGAGGTAGTTTGTTCCATGAATATTATTATTTTTATTATTAGTTTTATTTATATGCCACATTTCTCCCAACAAGGGACACAAAGCGGCTCACAACATTAAAATTCACACAATTTAAAAACACAGTAAGTTAAATATTAAAAGATAAATTAAACAATATATGATTTAAAAATTAAATTAAGAGATTAAAACATTAAAACATGGAAAAGTTTAAAATTATTTGCTGAAATGGGGTTCAGGGATTCAGTTGTAATTGTTAAAAGCCTGCCTGAAGAGATGGGTCTTTATCTTTTTTCAGAAGGATAACAGGGAAGGGGCCATCCAGATCTCCTGAGGGAGAGGGTTCCATAGCCTAGGAGCTGCCACAGAGAACGCCCTCTCCCATGTCCCCATCAGCCGTGCTTGTGCTGGCAATGGGACTGAGAGGAGGGTCTCCTCTGCTGATCTTAATCGCCGAGAAGGCGCATATAGGGAGATACAGTCCTTCAGGTAGCCTGGACCCAAGCTGTATAGGGCTTTATAGGTAATGACCAGCACTTTGAATTGGGCCCGGAAATGGACTGGTAGCCAGTGCAGTTCTTGTAACAGGTGCATTATGTGCTCCCTGTAGCTGGCCCCAGTCAGTAGTTTGGCTGCAGAGTTTTGCACCAGCTGAAGTTTCCGAACTGTCTTCAAAGGCAGCCCCACACAGAGCACGTTACAGTAATCCAAACAGGATGTAACTAAGGCATGTGTCACTGTAGCCAGATCTGACATATCAAGGAACGGGCACAATTGGCGCACCAGCTTTAGCTGTGCAAATGCACTCCTGGCCACTGCCGAGACCTGGACATCCAAGTTCAGGGATGAATCCAGGAGTACACCCAAGCTGCGGACCTGAGTTTTCAGGGGGAGTATAACCCCATCCAGCACAGGTACGTAGTATCCCTATTCCTGAATAGTTGTTGTTATAAGGAACAAGCTTGTTCCATCTTCCACATGACAGCATATCAAATAATAAAACATGGCTTTCACATCAACTCTCAGTCTTGTCCAGGCTAAACATATCCATCTCTCTCAAATGTTCATCACAGGGCATGGTTTCCAGATCCTTTACTATCCTGTTGCCCATTTTGGAACAATCCCAGATTGTCAATATGCTTCCAGATTGTTGATATACTGTGTTTCTGTGGTGTCCAGAACTGGATACAGTACTCCAGGTCAGATCTGATCAAAACAGGATAACTATTACTCTTTGATCTGGACACTAAACATCTGCAGCCAGAAAATGTATTAGCCTTTGTTGTTGTTGTTGCCACATCATTCTGTTCACTCATATTTACCTTGTGCTCTACCAAGATCCTTTTCACATGTACTACTGTCAAGTCAGGTAAGACCTACCTTCTATTTCTACACCTGATTTTTCTTTCTTAAATGTAGAATTTTACATTTATCCCTATCTACACTTTGTTTGTTTTGGCTTAGTTCTCCAGTTGATTAAAGTAATCAGAATTTTGTTCTGTCTTCTAAGGCATTAGAAATGCTTCCCAGTTTGATAACATCTGTAAATTTGGTGATCATCCTTTGTGTTCCTTCATCCAAGTCATTTGTGGAGACACTGAACAACACCAGGCCTCGATTCAAACATGTTGGTACCCTGCTTGTAATTTCTTTGGGGGATGATGAAGAATCATTGAAAAGTATGCTTTGAGTACAGTCCATCAACTGGGTACAAATCCATGTAGTGATAGCATAATCTAGCCCAGTGTTGCCCATTCTTGAGTCCCCAGATGGCCTTGGACTTCAATTCCCAGTAGCCTTCACCACTAGCTGTGCTGGCCAGGATTTCTGGGAGTTGTAGTCCAAGAACATCTGGGGACCCAAGGTTGGGAACCACCGATCTAGACCACAATTTAGGAGCTTTAGCAAGAAATAAAAAAATATATCTCTGTTTTTAGTGTATTGTTGCTTGATTTTTGAGAAACACAACTTGCTCTTAGTAATTAATATGTTATTTATTTATTTATTTATTTATTTATTTATTTATTTATTTATTTATTTATTTATTTATAATATTTTTACCCCACCTTTCTCCTTGTAAAGGACCCAAGGTGGCTTACATCATTGAAAGACAATATCTAAAGACAACGAGTATAAAGAGGCAGTTTATATAATTAAAACACAACATCAAAGCTAAAAACAATAAGTATATAAGTATTAAAAAGGAAAAACAGACACCACTCTGAGAAATGGAAAACACAAAACCCAGTCAAAGCAGTAATGCATAACAATCCATCTAAAAATGTTGTTTTCTAAGTGTCAGCAGACCAACTCATTGATTATCCATTTTAGAATCCTGATATTGGCATCAAATTGTCCTGATATTGATCATATTTTCTATGTTCTACCTGAATCTTAAGATTCCTTTCTGAAACTCCATGCCACTACAACTTGTAAATGATTTTCAAGTCCACTTTTGTGATAGCCAACTGAACAACCAAGTAATGGAAGCAGGACTCAGAGCTGGGTGTAGAGTGACTTATCAAAACAGCAAGCCACGTTTGACTACAGCTTTTCCTAGTCAGCTTACTAAATATCTAAGCATGGAACGTAGGACAGTAATTTCACTGTAGATTAAAATGAAGCAGGCACTGAATCCATAATAGGCAAGGAGCTCAGCTTTCCTGAACCTGGTACTTATCACTACTTAATAACGATTACTATTTATTACTGTTTTTATATTTTATTATCTCATTACTTATATTCATGTCCCATCTTTCCTCCAATTAGCTATTTCCTCCTGCTTGTGGGTTTTCATAGGCATTTAAGTTAGCTACTGTGGGAATACTAGGCTGCACTAGATGGCCTTCTTGTCTAATCCAGCAGAGATCCTTTTATATTCTTATGTCTGCTACTGGCCATCCTTAAGATATGCAGACTCATATAGACTCTGCTTCACTGAAGGAGCCCTTCATTTTGCCTACATTCACACCTAGGCATTTGACTCTGGATTTGAGAAGATAGGATGGAATCCCAATGGGACACAGTTGAGTTGTTCTCCAGCATATCCCTCTTTGGAGGGTTTTGTGTTTGTGTGTGTATGTGTAGTTCCTGCTAATTTCACTGTAGCTTGGGCAAGACAATTTCTGAATGACCTACAGTTAATTCCACCTGCCTCCCATTCTGCTACCCTCTTAATAAGGGATGGGGAAATGTACACTCACCAGATGTTGTTGGACTGCAGTTAATTTGCTATTTTACCAGTAGCTATGCTGACTAGGGCTTATGAATGCTGAAATCTGACAACACTTGGAAGGCCACATTTAACCCATTCTTGTCCTTAATGTTACCAACATTGCACAATCTGAAGCAGTTCTTGGCTAGGTCTCCTGGTAAAGATGTTTCTGTAGCTGTGCATGTTAAAACATTCAACAGATGGACAGAGACACTGAATTATGGTTTCAGTGTATGGGCTATGTAGGATTCCCCATTAACATTTATTGGAGATTGTCATCACTTTGTGCTGAATGAAGTCCAGATGTGGGAATTCTTTCAAGGGAAATTCCAAAAGGCAAAGGTTAGACATGTTGTAATGCTTCCCCAACTTTCTCTAACTCCCCAGCATTGCAGAAATCCTTCTGATTTATTGTTATTAAAACTGACAAGATTTGGTAGAGGAGAAAATTGAAGAGAGCAACACGTGGTTAAAATTGCATGGTGCTGAACTGCAGAAAAGATTGTACTCTTCTCCCCCTCTCCCTTCCCCGGAGGGTGGAGACCTTTAAAAAAATTGCTGCTGAAATACTGCCGTTGAAAGTTTTGCTGACAGATTCAATATCTCAATATTAGTTGACAGATAAAAGAGGCATAGTAAGATTTTTGAAAACAGCAGGATAGCTTTGAGAAATCATATATAGCAATACAATATTTTAGGAAGGGAGAGTTCTTCCTTGTGTTCCCACTCCAACGTCTAATCCAGTAGTTCCCAACCTTGGGTCCCCAAATGTTCTTGGACTAATACTCCCAGAAGCCTTCACCACTAGCTGTGCTGGCCAGGGTTTCTGGGATTTGCAGTCCAAGAACATCTGGGGACCCAAGGTTGGGAACCATTGCTGTAAGCAGTACGTAACCATGCCTGTATATGTGCGTGTTTATGTAGAGATAAGGTGGACAGTCTGTGGCTTCCCAGATGTTGTTTGACTGTAGCTCCTGTCATCTCTCACCTGCTGGTTAGGGCTGATGGAAGTTGCAGTTCAGTTCAATACCTAAAGGTCCATGAGTTGCATGTCCCTGTTATAGGGAAATATTAAGGTGAACACATTGTAGCCTCCCCTAGTGAGCTGCCTTCCAGATGCTTTAGTCTATAACTCCCATCACCCCAGCCATCATGGTTAGCCATCATATCTACAGGATACAATATTGAAAAGGCAAATGGATTTCTGGATGTGCTTATATATTCAGAATTGATGGTTGCTTCATGGGGAACAACTGATAATCAGCCAAATACATTTATTTTCATCTGTTTTGTAAGGAGACTGCTAGAGCTAATTTTGCTTATGTAAACTGCATTGAAAGTTTATTAAACTAGCACAGAAATAGTTGTCATAGCCTTGATTTATTTAAGTTGAAAACATACATTGTGCTCTTCATGTATGCTTAGTGTGAACAAGTAAAGCAAGATAAAGAGATAACATACTAATAGGAAATATGATAAAGATACAAGCAGTATCACAATGTTCATAATAAATATGGAGTGGAAAATTAAAAAAAACCAAAGTAAAATAGACTCACTTCCAAAAAAAACCTATGAGACTCAGTAGGCTTTTCCCATGAAGGAGCACCAAGCGAGAGATGTAAAATTTCTGAAAATTTCAATTTTTTTCTGAAAAAAACCCAGATTTCCCCCCTCATTTTTTGCAGAAATTTCAATTTTTTTCTAGAAAAAAAAAAGAGGAAAACAATTTTCCCTGGGAAAAAAATGGAAAAAAACACCTTCCCTTTTTTCTGGAAAAAAATGGAAATTTTTGGAAATTTTACATCTCTACCCCATGCATGGGGCCATGGAAAATGTGCTTTCTGGGGTTGTTTGTTTTGTGTGTTGTTGTTTTTTTAAAGCTTACGGCCTCATTAAATAGAAAGGCTCAGCACTTATTCCTTGTTCTTCTTCTGTTTGGAACTGCCTGACAGGACCAGCTCTATCCTATCTATCTATGGAGTAAGGTGGCTAACAAACTCAGGGGGCAGATGTTGGACTAGCATATAATCTATTCCTTCTGAGTCACCAAAAACATTCTTCTGTCTTGGAAAAAAATCCTCTTGGTTTCCACAGCCCATCCTGTGCCCCTAAAATCAATCCACTGCTTGCAGATGTGGTAGAGGACCCTATCCTGTTGTCATTGTTTAAGTAGGGTTCAAGTGTCAGCCCCTCTGGGTTCAGCACATGGAAAGGAAGAGGGCTCAGTCTTGTCTCTGGGCCCCAGGCAACAATATGTCTCCAGCCAGCCTTGGAAGCACTTTGTGGCACAGAGGTCAGTTTTTTATCTTATTCTACCCTGGAGGGATTTGAACATTGACTTTAATAGGAACATATTCCATTAAAGGGTAAATGAGAAAACTTACTAGAAGGAAAAGAAAACAATAAATTAATGAGACTTGTCATTATAGAAGCATTAAATCATTGTGCAAAAAGTTGCCTCAACTATTCTAATGGCAGCCCATGGATTTTTAATTTTTAAAAAATCTTAAGCTTTGTTGATTACATTGATTTACTTTACTCTGCCTAAGTAGAATTCATTTTCTTCTGCTGGGAAGCCAGGGTTTTTCTAATAGAGCCAGAGGATTCCCCCAGTCCGAGTGTGGGCGGGGAGAATCTTACAAAGATGAAACCAAAAAAGAATCCTTTAGTAGTTTAAGGAATATTTTTTTTAAATCAGACTAGCAAACTATTCATCATATGCTTCTGATGCAGTGAGCTACCATCCACAATAGTGCATACAATAATAAATTTATTAGGTCACTATCCTATTATCTTAATCTGGATCAGAACAGCAATCAGATAAGTATCCTCCTGCTGCTCTGGCAGGCTTTCTCTTGCCTGACGAATTGCACAATCGTTCTCACAACCAGTGCAAAAACAGGCATAAGCTGGGGATCCTCTGAGGGAGGAGACACTTGCATGATTGCCCTTCAACTCCATGCTTAGTCAATAGGATACTGACCTTAGCCTTTAAGGTTCCACAGGACTCTGGTGGTTTCACTGCAATGTACTAGCATGATTATGCCTTTGGAAATTGTGCAGACTAGATTTCCAGAGGCATAAAAGAATTTTTGAACATGCTCTCTGTGTGTTCAAGAATTCTTTCAATTCCTGTCATTACAAAACCAATTTCTTATTATTATTTATTTATTTATTTAAAATATTTTTACCCTGCCTTTCTCCTTTAATAGAACCCAAGGTGGCTTACATAGGCAAAAAGACAATATATAGAAGCTGTAAACAGGTATACAAATATTTTTAAAAAGAATTAAACAAATATTACATTAAAAACAGTAATAAAACCAATACTAAAACACATTTAAAACAGAGCACAACCATTCATTTAAAAACCCCTCTCAGATCACCAGTTATTAAGGGAAAGCCTGCCTGAACAGAAAGGTCTTTGCCTGCTTGTGGAAGGACAGCAATGAAGAAGAGAGGAAGTGGACAAAACTTCTGAAAAACAAATTGCAGGGTTTTCAAAGAGAAAAGTGATGGGAGATTTCAATTATCCAGATATATGTTGGGAGGCAAATTCTGCCAAGTATGGCCCTTCCAAGAAATTCCTGGCTTGTGTGACTGATAATTTTCTCCTACAAAAAGTGGAAAAAGAAACTAGAGGATTTGCTATCCTTGACTTGATTCTGACCAACAGAGATGATTTGGTGGGGGAAGTGGCAGTAAGGGGAACTCTAGGCAAGAGTGACCATGTCCTTCTAGAATTCTTGATTTCAAAGGAAATGGAAGCAGAGTGTAGTCACACACTTCTGCTGGATTTTTAAAAAGCCAATTTTAGTAATCTCAGAACAAGGATAAGGATGGTCCCATGGCAGGAGATCCTAACAAGAAAAGGAGTCCAAGAAGGGTGGGAGCTTCTAAAAAAAGAAATTCTAAAGGCACAACTACAAACAATTCCAAAAAGAAAAAAGGATGGGAGGCAGCAAAAAAGGCCATTGTGGCTTCACAAAAAGCTCAGGGAGAACCTAAAAACCAAAAACTACATGTACAGGAAGTGGAAAGAAGGCCAGACCACCAAGGATGAGTACAGACAAGTAGCAAGGAAATGCAGGGATGGCATTAGGAGGGCAAAAGCTGAGAATGAGCTGAGGTTAGCTAGAGACACTAAAAGCAATAAAAAAAATTATTCAGGTAGCAAAAGACAAACAAAAGAACAAAAGACATAGTGGCACAGCTCCGCAATGGAGATGGGAAAATGATAATAGATGACAAAGAAAAGGCAGAGGTGCTCAATTCCTATTTTAGTTCAGTCTTTTCCCATAAGACAGACTATGAACTTCCAAACAAATTGGAAGTACAATTGGGGGGGACAGGATTAAAGCTGGAGATTGATAAACAAATAGTCAAGGAATACCTTACCACCTTGAATGAGTTCAAATCTCCAGGGCCAGATGAACTGCATCAGCCTGACATCAATCCCAGGCAAAATTCTGGAACAGATCGTAAAGTGGTCATTCTGCAAGCATCTAGAAAACAATGCAGTAATAACTAGAAGCCAACACAGATTTGTCAAGAACAAATCCTGCCAAACTAATTTGATCTTGTTTTTTGATCGGGTAACCTCCCTGATAGACAGAGGAAATGCTGTAGATATAGTATATCTTGACTTAAGCAAAGCTTTTGACAAAGTGCCCCATGACATCCTGATTAGCAAGCTAACTAGGTGTGGGCTGGATAGATCAAGTGTCAGGTGGATACACAATTGGCTACAGAATCGTACTCAGAGGGTGATGATTAATGGGTCCTTCTCTAACTGGGAGGAGGTAACAAGTGGGGTACCCAAAGGCTCAGTCCTGGGCCCGGTGCTCTTCAATATTTTTATTAATGACTTGGATGAGCAAGTGCAGGGAATGCTTGTCAAATTTGCAGATGTTACCAAATTGGGAAGAATAGCTAATACCCTAGAAGACAGAAACAAAATTCAAAATGACCTTGATAGGATGGAGCACTGGGCCGAAAGCAACAGAATGAAGTTCAACAGGGACAAGTGCAAAGTCCTGCACCTCGGAAAAAGAAACCAATTGCACAGTTACAAGATGGGGGATATTTGGCTTAGCAAAACAACGAGCAAGAAGGATCTTGGAATTGTTGTAGATCACAAGCTAAATATGAGCCAGCAGTGTGATGTGGCTACAAAAAAGGCTAATGCTATTTTAGGCTGCATTAATAGAAGTATAGTTTCCAAATCCTGTGAGGTGCTAGTCCCCCTCTATTCAGCACTGGTTAGGCCTCACCTTGAGTATTGTGTCCAGTTCTGGACACCACACTTCAAGAAGGATGCTAACAAATTGGAACAAGTTCAGAGGAGGGCGATAAGGATGATCAGGGGCTGGAAACCAAGCCTTATGAGGAAAGGCTGAAAGAATTGGGCATGTTTAGCCTTGAGAAAAGAAAGCTGAGGGGTGATATGATAGCACTTTTCAAATATTTGAAAGGCTATCATACAGAGGAGGGTCAAGGTCTGTTCTCGATCATCCCAGAGTGCAGGACACGCAACAATGGGCTTAAGTTAAAGGAAGCCAGATTTCGGTTGAATATCAGGAAAAACTTCCTAACTGTTAGAGCAGTACGACAGTGGAACCAGTTACCTCGGGAGTTGGTGAGTACTCCAACACTGGAGGCATTCAAGAAAAACTTGGATAATCACCTGGCAGATATGCTTTGATTGTATTCCTGCATTGAGCAGGGGGTTGGACTCGATGGCTTTGTAGGCCCTTCCAACTTCACTTTTCTATGATGGGGCTAGCCTAGCTTCCCAATGGAGGGAGTTCCAGAGTCTGGGAGCAGCAACAGAGAAGGCTCTGTGTCCCCACCAAGCACACCTGTGAGGGTAGCGGGACTGAAAGAAAGGCCTCCTCTGATGATCTTAAAGCCGAGGCAAGCTCATAGAGGGAGATGTGGTCTTTTAGATAGCTTGGACCCAAGCTGTTTAGGGCTTTATAGGTTAAGACCAGCACTTTGAATTGTGCTCAGAAATGGATCAGCAGCCAGGGGAGCTGCTGTAGCAGGGGGATCACATGATCCCTGCAACCAGCCCAGTCAGCAGTCTGGCTGCTGCATTTTGGACCCTCTGGAGTTTCCAAACACTTTCCAAAGGCAGCCCCACGTAGAGCATGTTATAGTTCTTAGAGTCTATAGAGAATCCTCTTAATTGCCTCTGAAAACCTGCATTAGAACTATAACTAGCACTAGTTAAATTTTTATGCACATTTGTTCTATGAACATTTTCTGTACGTACTTGTAGCATCAATTCAAACAGAAGAAACAAAAAAAAAAATCTTCCTGATTCCAGTGTAGCTTTAGAATTTTTTTAAAAGAGCAAGTGAGGAGAAGGACCAGATGAAGACAGTTGATTCTGGATGCCATTCAGAGTGGCAGCTCAGTGAGTTGGAATACCTGGCTGTGCAGCTGGGGATCTGGAATATGATACACTACTGTGCCTCCCAAGAGAACAACCGGCCTGTGTAGCTTGGACAAGCTATAGAATGCTGGAGTACCACCAGAAGAAGTGAATGGTAAATCCATTCTGAGTACTTCGTACCTAGAAAATCCTGGCAAGGGTTGCCACAATCAACTTGACAGTACATAATTATTATCAGGGTCACCGAGTGAGAATTATACATACCTTACAGTGGAACATACTGTAAGTGACCAGAAATTTGTCTTGAACACACTTCACAAATGACTAGGAGCTGGAATTTTTTATTGTGCAGAAACCTATGTCTTGAGAAATATAATATTCAGGGTTTCTTTTGAAAGATTGGTTCTATCTTTCATGATGGATGAGGAAACTACTACTAGATTACACACTGATTTATAACAGCAGGATGAGAGCAACTGTACAGAACAGAGAAGTGCAAGGCTGGCCCTAAGGTTAGGTGAAGGCAGAATGGGCAACCATGGTAGGTTTAGGAAGGAATTCTCCTCTCCTAGGGTCAAACTCAGCCTCTCTCATACTTCCTGACACTACTATTGCCAAAATTTGGCAGTGGAAGCAATTACAGGCCTCCTTCTGATTTTGAGAAAATATCTTTTTAGCTGAAGACTGAGCCAACATTTGTCACACAAAAATCCAGACAAAACTTCTTGAGAATGTTTCTTCTTTGGTCACTTGCAAACTGTTAGCAAATTCTGTTCAACCCCATATTCAATTGTTTTGCCACTTGCAAATAGTATCTTGCCTCTAGTTTGCTACCTGACACTAGGCTATTTTTGCTGATTCCTAGTGAAAAATCATTAAAAGACCTGGAAGGAAAGCAATGAAGGAACTAGAAAATAAGGATATGTCACTGACTAACAGTATCACATTTCTTGTCACTAGGTATGAGTGTGAAAGCTGGACAGTTGAGAAAACTGAGAGACAAACAACTGATTAAGTTGAAATATGGTGCTGTAGGAGAGCTTTATGGATACCCTGGACTGCCAGAAACAATGAACAAATGGGTTCTAGATCAAATTAAACCTGAACTACTCGGTTTCCCCGAAAATAAGACCTAACCTGAAAATAAGCCCTAGTATGATTTTTCAGGATGCTCGTAATATAAGCCCTACCCCAAAAATAAGCCCCAGTTAAGTGAAACCCCGCCCTCCACCATTGTGCAGCACCCAGAAGAAGATGACATGACTGTATTTGAACAAATGTAGATTGTTGTACATGAAAAAAAAAATAAAACATCCCCTGAAAATAAGCCCTAATGTGTTTTTTTGGAGCAAAAATTAATATAAGGCCCTGTCTTATTTTCGGGGAAACACAGTATCTCTTGGGCAAAAATGCTGAAGCTGAGGCTGACATACTTTGGGCACATCATGAGAAGGCAGAATTCTCTGGAAAAGACAATAATACTGGGAAAGGTGAAAGGCAGCAGGAAAAGAGGAAGACCAAATACAAGATGGATTGACTCTCTAAAGGAAGCCACAGACTTGAGTTTGCAAGAGCTGAGCAGGGCAGTTGAGGACAGAACATTTAGAGATCACTTATGCATGGGATTGCCAAAAGTCAGGTGCAACTTGATGGCACATAACAAATAAACATTAAAATCATGGTGGAGCATAAGAGAAGGGGTGACCTCTGAGCAGAGCCAAAGGAACATTACATCTTTGGACTAAAATTCTCAGAATCCCCAGCCACCATGTTTCAAAAGTTCAGCCTCCAAGTCATGGGCAATCAAATTCTCTTTTCTTGGAAGGAACAGCATTTATTTCTCACAAGTTACTATGCTCAAACCAGAAATCTACATTTCCTTGAACCACTCAGATTTTTTCAGACTTCATAATGAAACTGGAACATCTAGCTTTCAGGGCTTAAGAGGCTAATGAGATACATCAACCTTAGAACACAAGCAGTTAGGTTTCAGGGTCAGGAGAGGGCAGGTGCATGGCAGTTTCCTGGAGATAGAGGTGAATAGCGTAATTCAGAGCAGGACATGCAAACTGCAGCACTCGTCACCTCCTACTGTTGATTATGATGGCTGCAACTGACAGCTGTTGCTATATAACATCTGGAAAGCTGCAAGTTTCCAGTCCCTGAGCTAAACGTTGGTCACCTCAGGCAGCAGGTTTGGGGTGTCATCAAACAGCAAGAAAGTACTATTTAATTACTTATTACTATATTTCTACTGCCAAGATGCAAGGAGCTGTTTGTGGGATTTTCTGTCTTGGGTGCTAAAGCAATTAGTCCATTTTGGGGTATTCTGCACTTTGACTTGGGTAAGGTAGAGGCATTGTTTTCTGTTCTGGCTCGTGCAGCATACTTTCTTGAGCCATCCCTGCTGAAAGTCTAGGCTTAAGACAAACTAGATGTGATGTGGAGCACATCAAGGGGCCAGTTTGTCATCATTCCCACAGCAGCAAAGTGAGGGGGGTGTAATGTTTTCCATTCTCATACTGGGGGCCTCAAAATCCCCTTTTCTTTGTCTACCATTAGACCTGGAACAGAAACTCCTTTTGGTGCTACCTTATGGCAGCAAATTCAATAGGATCTATGAAACCTCAGCAGGGCAACTTAACAGAATCATAGAACTGCAGAGCTGGAAGGGACCCCATGGGTGACTGAGTCCAGCCCCTGCTGATGCAGGAAATACTTAACCAAAGGATTCCTGGCCATCCAAACTCTGTTTAAATCTCCACTAGAGTTCACAACCTCTGAGGTCATCCATTCCACTGCTGCACAGCTCTTACTGTCTGCAAATTCTTACTAATGCATAACTGAAATCATCTTTCTTGCAATTTGAATCCATTAGTTTGAGTTCCACAGTCTGGAGGTGCAGAAAACAAGTGTGTCCCATCTTTCATGTGACAGCCCTTCAGATATCTGAAGATGCCCATCACCTCTCTATCTTCTCATCTCCAGGCTAACCATACCCACCTCCCTCAACCATTCCTCACAGGTGAACTCAACAATGACAATTCTTAGCCCCTGGGTCCTCAGCAGGTGCCCAACCATGACAAATTCTGATGCTTGCCTGGGAGATGAGAGGCTTAGGGGCACACAGAGAGAGAGAGAGAGAGAGAGAGAGAGAGAGAGAGAGACTTAGGGGCAATGTGTGTGTGTGTGTGTGTGTGAGAGAGAGAGAGAGAGCGAGAGAGAGAGAGAGAGACTTTGGGGCAATGTGTGTGTGTGTGTGTATTTTCTCCTCTGGCTAGTGTCCTAAACTCATCACTCAGGGAAAGAGCATTTGTATGCCTGTGTGCATTTAGGAAAATTTCACATTTTCTCCAACATGAAAGATCAGAGCCTCTCTTGGCGTTGTCTTCTCTTTTCCTCCTTTTGTTCTTTGACTGCGTATCTCCCCCCACCCTTCCCAACCCTTCACTTAATATTTATTCATGAGTATTTGGTGCTTTCAGAGCAACCAGGAGCAGCTGCGTATGATCTGATGGAATTCACTCAGAAGTGGAGACGTCTTTTCATCTGTTCATCTCAGCCAGCTCTATGGCTGACAAGCATCTGGTTCTTTGGATTGGACTCCAAACCCAGAGGCATTAACATGCATTTTCTGTCGTGTGCAATGGAACAAATGGGTAGGAGGTGATCAAAAATCTATGGCTTTGTTAGCACAATCTCCCTTCTTGTCTCAAGGCAATTAAAGGAGGGGGGAAGAGCAATGCCATATTAAAAGTACAGAGAATGGAAAATAAAGAGTGAGTTTGTGTGTGAGAGAGGAGGGACAGGGAGAGAGGAGGAGGAATGGAGGACTGCGAATAGACTCTAAAACATGTACATATAATAATGGTGTATATGGATAAATTGAGTGACTGCTGTATGACAGAACAGTATCCCATGAATCTAAATTCCTCTGCAAAAAAATGTGAGAGAAAAATAAATAAAAAGAAAAGGCAGATGGGCAAGCAGAAGTAGACGAAGGAAAAAATTGTCAAATGTGTGGTTAAGAATACCAGAAAGGCTCCAGCTCAGCGAAAGAGCATCTGCTTTGCATTCAGAAGGTTCCACATTTGATCCTTTGAATCGCCCAACAGGGCAGGAAAAGTCTTAGGTCTGAACTAGAGATGGGCGCAAACCCAGAAACAAACCTCAAAATTCATCAAAAATCACTAGTTCATTGGTTCGTGTTGATTCGGGTTCATCAGACCCAACAAACCCAAACTGTTGAACTTTTTTCACGATTTTTGGTTCGTCAGTTTGTCTACTTGTTTTTGTGCCATTTTCGCCCCCACTTATCATCTACAGCCTGCTCCTGTCAATCAGAAGCTCTAGGCGATCATGGGAGGGACGTAGAGACTCCTAGATTGGCAGGGCAGGCAGCCAAATGTGTAGCTCAAAGGGCTCTGGGGTAGTTGTTCCTTAAGCAGTTTTCTTGCAGCCATTTTGCACTTCTGCTTAGAGTTTTGCTCTGAGTGGTTGCTGGGGTCTGTCTGCACAGTCAGAGTATTCAGGCCATGGTTAATACTGTTAGTTTTCATAAAGGAATCTGAGGAGTTACTGATTGAAGAGGATCCGGAATCCTCTCAGTCCTCTAAACCAGAAGTGACAGGGCATGTTTCCCCATCACCACCAACCATTCCCAAACTCCTCGCCTATCTGCATGCCACAATCCTCCCAGATTAGCACCACACAGTCTTCCCAGGCCAGCAGTAGACAGTAGACAGGGCAGTCAGTGGATCATTGTTCTAAACATGGCAGAGACTTGCTATGGGGCAATTTCACCACTAATGATGACCTATGCATGGTGCTCTGCAATGTCTGCCACGTTGTAGTCCTCAGGGGCTCTGACCCCAGACATCTGTCCTCCACCACCCTCCACAACCATCTGCAGAGGCACCACCCAAGGTCCCCATCTCCTGAAGGGTGTATGTCACTGTCTGGGGTGAAGAAGAGCAGGAAAAGGAGAGAAGAAGAGACCAGCACCAGAGGAGAAGCAGGGAGGGAAAAGGAGTCACTACCAGTGAAAAGAACAGCCACAGGGGTTGCTGCAGATGGCAGGAGCTTGAGGCAGGCCACACTCTAGGACATTGTTCTTATTGAGGCTGCAGCAACCTTCAGCAGAAGTTCCAGGGACAAGACACAAGAGGCAGACACATGTCTTGTTGCTGAGATGATTGCCCTGCTTGGGCTTCCATTGTCAGCTGTGGAAATCATGGCCTTCCACCATTTGCTACATTTTTTGCCCCCCTGGTACCCCCTTCCCATGGAAAACCATCAGTTGTAGAATCCTGCCCTCACTCCTTTACTATGTGCAGGAGGTGGTCTACAGATACCTCTCACTCACGGCCCACTAGTGGTAGCCAGAGGATCTGAGGAGTGACATGGCATTGGTGACAGGGCTGCAGGGAGACGCACTTGTCCTGCCACCAGACTAAAGACCGTTCTGCTGCAAGTATGGAACATGGAGGCTCAGGCAATGGGGAGGAACATCACTGATGAGTTTCTGGCTGGCTAAATAAGTGGGCACATAGTGACGGATGCAGGGTGAAACATGCTGGTGGTATTGAATGTGGCAGGCTTTGAGGGCATTGTGTGCATGGTGCATAAGTTACATCTTATTGTGCATGATGTCATTAGCCTGGGGAGCAAGACCAAGCTTGACTGGAATGCAGGCACATGGGAGACATGGGCACTCTTAGAGAAATGCCACCACCTGGTGAGCCATCTCTCATGTAGTTTGAAAGCTACCCACTGGCTGCATGAGAGGCAGGAGGAGTTGAGGCATAAGAAACATGTTCTCCTGCAGGACCTGCAAACCCGGTGGAACTCCATTTACGTGATGATCTCACACCTGGTGGAGCAGAAGACTGTTTTGGAGGACATCATGTCCTCCATGCTATTCTGCCCAGGGAAGAGAGGTGGGCATCAGTGCCACAGATTGGCTGGCCCTATCACAGATGGTGCAGGTCCTCAAGCCCTTCCAGGAAATCACAGATGTGCTCTGCAGTCATGATGCAAACCTGGGGCAAGTCATCCCCATTCATGCAATCAACTGGGATCTTCAGTCCACTCTTTCTCAGGGATCCTCCCTACCTCCACAGTTGAGGTTGAGGTTGAGTGTTGAGGTTGCGGGCAGACATGCGGAAGTGACTCCATCTTCTCTGTAGAGACAGAGTTTGCTGCTTGTTTTGGCTTGCCTCTGTGATCCATCAAGGGCAGTTTGGTGTGATGCACCACCAATACAAAAATGACACCCAACTCTATCTCTCTTTCCATCCAGTTCCAAGATATTCTTTCTATTCTAGAGCAGTGTCTCATGTCAGTAAGGAATTAGATGAGGATTAGCAAATGGAAGCTTAATCCAGATAAAACAGAGGCATTCCTGGTCAATTTAGAGACAAAACAGAGAATAGGGATTAAGCCTGTTGGATGGGGTTATACATCCAAGATGCAAACATGCAACTCAGGTTTACATCTTCGATGTGCTCTTGGATGCAGCCCTGAGGCTGGATGCCCAGATTCTGCTGTGTATTTTTACTGCTTTCTCGTGTCTGTGTCTGTGTGTTTGTGTGTCTATGTGTCTGTTTAAATATTTTTGAGGTCTTTTAAACTGATGTCCCTATTATCTGTTCAATTGTTTTGTAATACTACAATTTACTATGTTTCTATTTGTCTCTGTTTTTTTGAGGGGGAAAAATAATTTGTAAGCCACCTTAGGTCCCTACACTGGAGGAAAAGAAGCACAGATATTTTAACAAACAACTAGGAATTAGAACTCCTCTTGTAAATATATTGTAGAACCATGAGACTAGACTTCACAGCTGCAAAGACCCTGACTGTTCAATTCATCATATTACCAAAAGGTGTTTCGGGTGGGGACATACATTACCAGAAATTTTCCACATTGTATGCATATTTTCCTGTTGTGTTAAATATTAAATATTTAAATAGGTGCATTTCTTTTTAGCTAAGTGTGGTTTCTGTTTCCTATCACAGGAAACAGCCTTTCTCTCACATGTACACACTCACAGAGAGAGAATGTGGAGGAGGGAGCAAGCAAGCAGCAGTGTGAGGTGAAGACTCTGTCCTGTCAAAAGCCAAATAGTCCTACCATAACAGAAAGAGGGAGTACAGGAGTCACAGTGTGCATATTTCAAGCGCACAAGGAACTAACAAATGAGATAGCTTTATTTGTAGCTGATAATGAATGGAAAGGGGAAAAAAAGAGGCCCTTGTCCAGTAAAAATTCCAAATGCATAAGGTCTAGATAAGATGCCATCATCACTTTAGACCATATTCTATTTAGATGCTCAGCACACCACTCCCATCGGAAACTCTTTTTAGATCATTGGCTGATTCCCTTTTTGGATCACTTCCCTGATCTTCTCCCTATTTTCTTGAGTGACCGCTGTGCTCCCCTCACTATGGCGGTGGCAAACTATTTAACTGAAATTTTGAAACTTACTGTTGCCTTACAATGTTGAACCTTCCTCTACCCCACTTTCCGGGTAATATGTATTACTTGTCATCATTTTGTACTCCCTCATCAATGTTGATTGTGTTTATTTCCCTGCCCATACTGTTTAATGCCAATAAAGGTTTATCGTATCGTATCGTAGATGCCATCATGATTTAAGTGAACTTGTGATTCCAGAACTACTTGGGATTTTCTATATTGCATTTCATGTTCTTGACCATCACACCAGTTCTACAAAAGAAGAGCAGTTCCCTAGTCCACATCATGTGTTGGTTGAAAGATTCCCCAAAGCACTCTTCCTAATGAACTAAAGCCAGCTCTGGGTTCTGCGAAGTTGCTGGTAAGACACTCTCCATTTTAATTCCTAAACTGCATAACTAGAAGGCCTACTTTGTTCTGTGTTCCAATCATGCACAAGTGGTGGCAGCGAGAAGTTACTTAGAATCCTGATTAGTGGAGAATCCATTCAGACAACCACCTCACACATTCTAAAATGGCACCAGACAAAATTCATGCCGTTTAAAGCAGCCTTTCCTAAACTGTTGCACTCTAAACAGTCTGGACTATAATTCCTATCAGCTCCAGCTAGCATATCTGGAGTAAACCAGTTTGGAGAGAATATCATCTGTTGCTGGAAACTTATGGCAGATGCATTCTTTCCCCCTGCTTTTATTTTATTTTTTTTAAATCTAGAGGCTAATGTTCTCAGAAGGCTAAATTTGTACCCAGTGCCTCAATTAGCATTGTTGTTAGGGGTCATCAAGTCACCTCAAACTATGGAGACTTTATGAATGAGCAATCTCCAAAATGTCCTGTCTGCAACAGGTTTGCTCCACTCTTGCAAACTCAAGCCTGTGGGTTCCTTAAGGGAGTCAATCCATCTCATATTTGATTTTCCTCTTTTTCTGCTGCCTTCAACCTTTCCAAACATTATTGTCTTTTCCAGAGAATCTTGCTTTCTCATGATGTGCGTAAAGTATGGCAGCCTCAGTTTCATCATTTTTGCCTCCAGAGATAGTTCAGGTTTGATTTACCCTAGGACCCACTTGTTTGTCTTTCTGGCCATCCAGGGTATCCCAAAGCTTTTCTCCAGCATTATATTTCAAATGAATCATTTTTTTCCCTGTCAGCTTTCTTAACTTTCCAGCTTTCACACCCATACATGGTGACAGGAATTGTGATAGTGCTCATTATCTTGGCCTTGGTCTCCAGTGACACATCCTCCTGACACTTGATGATTTTTTCTAATTCCTTCATTGCTGCCCTTCTGAGTCTCAGTCTTCTTCTGATTTCTTGGGGATGCAGCTTAATGGTGATAGAAGAATATTGCACAGTTCATGTTATATAACCTGTTGTACACATAGTTTGAAAGTGATGCTTGTGATCTGCAGTATATTCTGTTGTGGAAAAACCTTGAAAGTAATGAGTGGTAAGTAATAAAGTTGTGAAGATTTGCTTTTTGGTAATGAGGGCATAACGTAGTTACATTTCAAAAGTATCACAATTTGTGGGAATTCAGTTACATTACTGGTGTAGCAAGTGAGAATAGCATTACTGATGTAATAAGTGAGTCATGTCTAGTTACTTTTAAAAGTTTTGTTTAAAGGACATTTTAAATAACTTTCAGTGGCATTTTTACAGGAATTTTCCCACATTTTATGCCACTTTCTTTTCAATTCTATTTTTTTAAAAACGAACTGAAAAAAATTAAAAACAAAGCAACATGTCATTTAATTTTTAAGTACTATCCTGGATAGACAACTGTAACAGCTACTGGGAACATGCTAAGTAATCTCCCAAGCTCTAATTTTGGGTGCTGAAGTGAGGATGAGGTGTGTATTTTGTAATATAGGTCAACTGGACCTTGTATTCAGATTTTTTTTTTCAAAAGGCAACTAAACAGCAACTATTTTAGTTACTTCTAAAAAACCATGAAAACTTTAAATATACTGTTAACTAACTACTGGGGGAGCATGCACCAGTGGCTATCACTAATTACTTTTAAAAAGTCAGCTTTCCAGGGTCTGTCCTATGTGCAGATAGCCATGCGATTTCAGGATTCACATGGTGGGGATATAGATTCCTCATGCATGTTTGAAATTCGGAAATATAAATGGTAGTTTTGCTCTCACGTTAGTTTATAGAATCATAATTGGAATGGGATAAGAGGAATGCTCAAAATCTCTCCAGGACAATCTATCCATGGCCCACCTCAACACACACTGGGCAACCAACACAGCATGCCAGCAGGCAGAGCACAGGCTTGCCACAGAAAAGTGCAAAATAGCTGCAGGAGACTTCAGTGGAGAAGCCAAATCACATACCACAGAGCAGGCCTCAGCACTGTGCAATGTATTTTATTCCCTAACACGCCCCCGCCTCATCACAGAGGGGAGTACCCCTTCTCACAATCTCATGAAACTCAGTTGCTACAGTTGTGTGGCAGCTAATGAGTGGAATTTCACCTCCATTCATGTCTCAAAATATGCACCACCTTGAGCCGGAGTTTAACTTGTCAGCTTGCGCCAGCAATCTGACTCTCCTCAGAAATGTAGATTGGTTTCTCCTCAGCGTTACCTTTGTGTGGAGTTACAAGCTAGATGTTTCAAAGGTGCTGTCCTTTTAAGTTGCTGGTTAATGGGCCTCCAGGTTGTGTTTCTACTGTAACTATAATTAGTGTGGGGAGGGGAAAAGGGGGGGGTGATCTTTGTTTACTTAGGCAGAAGGCTTTAAGATAAATGACAGCTCTGAAGATGCTTTTCAGCACTTCATAAATCAACTACCAGCTGCCTAATTTCAGCCCCAAAATGTCTTGTGCGCTTTTCTATTTCTTCTCTTTCTTCTCTTTCCTCTTTTTGGATTTTTTTTTTAAAAGAACTTTGGAAAGACTGAAGAGAGAGAGAGAGAGAAATTGAGAGAGAGAAAAATGTAGGTAGGAGGAGGGAAAGAAGGGGGAAATGACTTCATTCTTTTCAAAGCCTGGCTGCATTTGAAATGAAAACTGATTGCTTCATTTCAGTTTTGTGAATTAAAAGCTGTTAAGAGGCAACCACAGAAAGCAGGGGAGAGAGATGCAGACGCCCGGCAGACAGGCTGACGGCTTGGCTCGCCCTCCTATGTGGTGACAGGGGGTATTTTCGGCCTTCAGTTTAATGCCTCTTTCCACTGTCTCACTCAACATGTCTGGAGATTTATGGGCAACTTTATTTTTAAGCAGGGTATTTATAGTTTACTGGCACATTCTACCTTGCTTGTAGTTTCCAGGGCAAAGTCATGAACTGAATTCTTAGTGGCTGATTGGCCCCAAAGAGGTGGCTGTTGTTAATTGCCTCCAGAACTTGTGACGATCACAGGCTACCAGATTTTGTGTGCTGGGATATCAAGAGATTGGTGAAACTTGTGTTTTTGATAACAATAACAATTGTAGAAAGGTGTCAAGCATCCATCCAGCTATCTGGAAGCAGGTATCCATTGTGGATAGTTAATCAGAAGATACAGCATCCAATAGTGGGAGATGCCAGGAGCAACACATGATCAGGTGGGCAGGTGTTCACTCAGACACTGTCTTATCCCACCCTATTTATTTACACTACAATTTAAATGAGAAGGAAAAAAAATACAGATTGCCATAAGTAAGGTAAAGGTAAAGGTTCCCCTTGACATTTAGTCCAGTCGTGTCCGACTCTAGGGCGTGGTGCTCATCCCCGTTTCCAAGCTGTAGAGCCAGCGTTTTGTCCATAGACAGTTTCCGTGGTCACGTGGCCAGCGCGACTAGACACGGAATGCCGTTACCTTCCCACCATGGTGGTACCTATTTATCTACTTGCATTTGCATGCTTTTGAACTGCTAGGTTGGCAGGAGCTGGGACAAGCGACGGGAGCTCACTCCGTCGTGTGGATTCGATCTTACGACTGCTGGTCTTCTGACCTTGCAGCACAGAGGCTTCTGAGGTTTAACCCACAGTGCCACCACGTTGCCATAAGTACTGTTGACTAATTTTATGCTTAACAAATGCAGTGTTTCTCTACTTCCACATGCTAAAATCCCTAAATTTAATCCTATTTATCAATGGAAGTCAGCACTTGGAGGTAAGCACATCACAATTAATGATGTTACTTATAATTTATTACTTTTTAGGATAACGGGAGATGAAATTACTTTGAAAGATAACAGCTGCCAACATCATTAGGGATTTTTGTTGTAATAAGTAAGATTTACTCATTACTTCAAAATATTGTTTGTGGCAATTTGGGGGAATATTGGGACATATTTTTATTTTTATGTGACTTTAAAAATTAAAAATTAATGAGTACTTGACACCCCTAGCAGGCCATTGGCCTCCACCCCAAGCATCATGGCAGGGGTTCTCAGACCTGTTGGCTGCTGGGTCCAAAACATATACAAGAGAGGAGCAATCAGCCCTGGAGAAGGAGGAGGCCAATGTAGAGGAGACACACCTGGCGAGGGATGAGTAGGTTGGGGCTATTCTGCAGCTGGGGGCTATAAAAGAGGCGTTAGAGGAAGCCAGATGAGATTCAGAGGGAGATGAGTGTTACCTATGCCTGATGGGGAAACTGCCCGACCCAGAGAAAGAAGTGGCATGGGGAGATGTGAGACAGGAGTGCGGACAGGCCCTGAGAAGGACTACATCTGTTGTAAGGATTTCCGGACAGGGTTCTGGTCCAGCTTCATGTCCCATGGGGACAGGCCAACCAGTCTGAGGAAGCACATACACACACACACCACTTCCCTCTTCCTGCTGCAATGCTGCAACTGCTGTTGACATCTGGTGCCAGACCAAGCTAGCTCCACTCCCAGGTGCAAGCACAAAAGACAAAATGAGAAGAGCAGCAAATATCCACTGCTGCTGCCACCAAGATGTGTGAATCTCAGGCACCGTCCAAGCTGTTGGCTTATAAACTGTTCTTCCTCTGAGCTATCACCTTAGAGTGACTCCCATAGAGGCCTCCCTTGAAAAAGACAAAGGACTCTCAGAAAATAGTGGACTTAACTCAGGGCTCAGACCAGACTGTAAGTCTGCAGAGGCAAGTGTTGTTTGCCCTAAGAAGGTCCCTAGGAGTGGCGCAAGCTCCTGAGCTTGTTGTTTCCCCTTCTCCAGTCCCAATAAATTTTGTTGTTACAGAGCCTGGCCAAGTGGAGTCAATAGATATGTGAATGGAGGATAGTTTTTGTACTGCCCCTGCACTTGGTGGATGCGGCAGGGCACACAGTAATAAACAACAGTTCATCATTGTTTTTTTTAAAAAAGTAATTATAATACAAATGTATCAGCTTTTTCAATAATGGCCAGACAATGTAATGGTATAAATCATGGTCATAAATTGCCACTAATGAATGAGTTACCATTTGTTTTCTTGGTCACATGTGAATCACACAACATGGCACATAACAAAGGATGCTAATAGCAACTTTTTCATTAATGGCAATTTGCCACTGTCACTTATGTCATTACACTTAACATTGGTATAAATGCCCAATAGGATTTTGGCTGTTGTTTCATGCTCTAGTGAAAAAACTGAAAAAAAAAATTTTTAAAGAGCAATATAGATCTGAACTTTTATAATTGAAATCCAAATAAGAATGTGAGAATGATCTCCCACTTCCTTTGAGTAAGCAAGTCTTAATCTAAGCAAGGAAAAATAATTTGGCAATAGAAAAGGAGACAATTTCTAGAAACGTCCATAATTTAATTCATCTGCTTTGTCTGTGCACATGCTCTCTCTCTCACACACACACAATTGTTGTTTAAGAAAGAAGTATATCATTGAATTAGTTTGAACTTTGTAATACTGCTGTTTACATGAGTTCTCAGGGCTTGGAGTGGATGAGGGGACAAGAGGGAGCAAAGCAGTATGTAAGTGGGGACAGTTTATCTAGTGACAACTTAGTGTTCATTATGAGGGCTTGTTATGTTTTATCTTTGCCTTGTGTGCAGAACAAGGTGCTCCTAAAGCCAATTGTCACGTTTGGAGAAGCTACATCAGACCAGCTAGACAGAAGTGTTTTGTGCTTCCTCCTGGTTTAGCTTCTGGCTGCCAAGTAAAACTTCCTCCCAACCACTTTCCTGCCTCTCCCAGATTCGGAGTTATTGGCTTGGAAGACACTAACATTCCATCCCAACAATCAGCTTGTCCACATTTCAGTATAAACATGCAAGTGATCTTAGGCTATTCAGTCCACGGTGAGCCACATTTGGAAGAAAAGTGTACCCTATGTAAGGTATTACTTGCAAAGCAAATGGCACCCTCTCACTTTCTTTCACTCTTTCTTTTAGGGGGTAACATGGGCTCTCTGGGGCTAGAGATCCATAAATGGGATCTCTTCCTCTCCCTTCACCTCCATGTCAAGGAGAGTAGTTTGTATGGAAACTGAAATTGCACCCTGACCTTGTTTGGCTTTAGCTGAGCCCTTGGTAAAACAACAACAGGTTATCTTTCACAATGCCTCTCTTTTTCCTTCTTACATTGGTTATTCTTCTGCACAGTGCCAAGCCAAAGCATATTGCTGCCAGAAGCAAAGGGTAAGACTGTGCTTCTCTCACCCACCCATGCAGAAGAAGCTGACTAAAATGGCTGCAGAATTTTCTTTCCATACCGGAGGCAGGACACTGGAAGCTGAGGGTTGTAGGGTGGCATCTAGACTGCAGAACAGGTGACATGGTATATAGAGCTGTACCTGTGGCCCCTCAACATCTCCTGCCTGAGGTAGCTACCTTAATGGTAAGGCTGGCCCTGTTCCCATATTCACAGAATATTAACATTTCAATAGCCTGCCAATTTCCCATTTGAATGTTCTTACTGTTTTGCAGGCTTAAAGAACAGAAATTCCTCATACCCAAAGCAGGCTTTTCTTACAAAAGCAACAGGCCAAAATAAATAGAGCAGCAACTTCACCCCTTGTCCAGTGCAGTTACAGACATAAACCAGGTGGTGGGTGAGGATCTTTCATCTTCTGTAAACAATCTCCCAGTTTCAGCAGAAAAGGCTTCAGGCTGAGGTGCAGGATTAGGAAAAACAGCACTTTTTTTTACCCAGGTTGTCTGGAAAGCTGAAGGACAGCAGTGATAACACACTGATGACAAAACATAAGATGCTTTGAGGAATATAACCATTACTCAACAGTGGCTCCCCCAACCTACTGGAAGAATATCTGATATTTAAACAGTTCCACTCCTCCTAAACACCCAGGAAACCTCCAGCAGCAAAATGTTTGATGTCCTTATTTGATAACACCTTACCACTCCCATCAGATTTCAGCTTACAGGGCTATTGGAGCAAGAAAGAAGCAGGGAACAATGCCCGTTTAACCTTTTTAGTATTTGTATACTCTGTGTTGTTAGCTTTAATATTGTCTTTTAATGATATAAGTGGCCTTGGGTTCTTTTTAAGAAGAAAAGTGTGGTAAAAATATTTTAAATAGATAAATAATAAAGCAATAACCCACTCTGAGTGGAGAAGACTGATGGTTCATCTGGAGAATGTAAGGAATTTCTGCAGTGGGATGATCAGACCAGCCCTGTTACCCTAGTCTGACTTCAGCTATCTAAAAACATAGTTCAAAGATGAGGAACGTCTGGCCCTCCAAATGTGTTTTGTGGCAATTCCCCTTAGTCCTGCCCAACATGGCTAACAGTAAAGCAGAAAAAAAAGTACCCCATAGCACTTCGAGCACTCTCTGAGCGGTTTACAAGTTAATTATGCAGGCTACACATTCTCTCCCCCCCCCCTGCCCCAGCTAGCTGGGTACTCATTTTACCGACCTCGGAAGGATAGAAGGCTGAGTCAACCTTGAGCCGACTACTTGGGATTGATCCCTGGTCGTGAGCACAGTTTTGGCTGCAGTACAGCAGTTTAACCACTGTGCCACAAGGCTCCTATAATAATAGCAAGGGATTGTTGGAGCTGTTTCCTGAAACTGAGCAGCCAAAAGTTCACCTGACATAATGATTACTTCCAAAGGCCTATCCCAGAAATGAGCAATGTGTCACCCTCCAGATGTTATTGGACCACCAGTCCTATCAACCCTAACCAGCATAGCCAATGGAGAAGCATCATGGGAGTTGCAGCCCAACAACATTTAGAGGGCTACATGTTGCTTATCTGAGGTTGGTCCAGTTTAGCATTCTAACAAATGAGTAAGCCTGTCCTCCATGAATGAATGTATCTAGTCCATTTGCAAAGCCATCTATGTTAGTGAGTGCCCACTATATTCTTTGGTAATTAATTCCACTCAATGATTTTGCACTGCACAAAGTGCTTCTTTTGTTGGTCCTCAACCTACTGCTCAATGTTAGCAATGGATGGGATCTGTGCCTTGAATGAGACTAATAGTGCTCTGGTCACTCTTTCCACACCATTCATAGTTGTGTAGAAGAGAATTGTTTACACCTTCCAATATGTGTCATTTTGCCCAAATTAAATGTGCTCATTTCTTTAGCCTTTTTTTTTTTTGCTTAATTAAAAAGAGGTTTCACTCCCCATCACAAATCACTCTCATTATCTTTTCCTTTCTCTTTTCCTTCTCCACCCTTTCTTTAGGGTCTCTTTGAACAGCACATCGTATTCTGAATGTACACGATAGATTATAGGTGAAGAATGTGTGGCCTTCCAGATGTTGTTGGAACTCTAGTTTCTATCATCTCTCACTGTTGGTTATGCCGGTTGGGGCTAATGGAAGCTGCTACATAACAACATCTGGACAGCTGCTTATTCCTTGCCCTGGTGTAGATTTATGGTACATTTGGCAAATGGCAAGAGACTTGCCTTCTGTGCTATCTTTTAACTTCCAGGATATACATTTGTAGGTCCACATCTTTGACTCTAAATAGACAATACAATTGACACAACATTATAAGCAGACCCCTTTAAGAAATAAAAGACATCTGTTTTTAACTTAACACACACTTGCCTCTTTGACATGTTACAAATGATTTTGTTTTAATTTTGTGGCTGGTCATCAGGAAGTGAACGTGGACTTCCTCTACAAATCTGATTGAGCTCTCAAGGAATTGTGTGTTTGGAACGAAAGAGTAATAGTAAGAAAAATACATTTTATTTGGTATGTAATTTGGCCTTCTGACACTGGGTTCAATGATTTTTTATATTATGAAAACATACATGTTATCAGGACAAAAACATTCCATCAAGTAAAGAATATTGTGCTTCCCTGTCCCTTTAAAGATATAACTATAGTTCAGCTGGAGTCCTTTGTACAGTTACTTGGGCTTACATCCTACTGAAACCTACCAGGCCTTAATTTCTGAGAATTTATGTGCTGCCAGTCTGTTAAGCAACATTGGCCAAGTCATAACTTGAACTGAAATCCTTGTTCTGAAGCAGGTTTGGCGATTACAGTCACACCTTTTCCTTATGAATTTTCAAATGAAAGAAGTACAGAAGCTGAAAAGGACAGGGCCTATAAATATGTTTAAAATGTTTTCCAGTCTTTCTCAAACATTTCACCTCAGTAAAGGCATTTACACTTTGATAACCTCTTGGATATTAAAGAGGTTGTTGGGACTATATTCCTTTTTTTTTTCTTTTAGTGCAAATGACTTACACTCTGCTCTTTTCTTCCCTGTTACACAGTATGGAGTTGGAGAGAGGGAACAGAGTCCATTCACTGGTGTTACTCCCAGAGCTTGGTGTCTTACCTAATTTTATTAAGCCAAGTCTGGAGCAATAATAATAAGTGGACAGTTTCTTGGAGGAAAGGGCAACAGGTTTATTCAGATAAAACAAGTACACGGGTGCCCAGTAGGGTTGTTGTTGTTTAGTCATTAAGTCGTGTCCGACTCTTCGTGACCCCATGGACCAGAGCACACCAGGCCCTCCTGTCTTCCACTGCCTCCCGGAGTTTGGTCAAATTCATGCTGGTAGCTTCGATGACACTGTCCAACCATCTCGTCCTCTGTCGTCCCCTTCTCCTCTTGCCTTCACACTTTCCCAACATCAGGGTCTTTTCCAGGGAGTCTTCTCTTCTCATGAGATGGCCAAAGTATTGGAGCCTCAGCTTCAGGATCTGTCCTTCCAGTGAGCACTCAGGGTTGATTTCCTTCAAAATGGATAGGTTTGTTCTCTTTGCAGTCCAGGGGACTCTCAAGAGTCTCCTCCAGCACCACAATTCAAAAGCATCAATTCTTCGGCGGTCAGCCTTCTTTATGGTCCAGCTCTCACTTCCATACATCGCTACTGGAAAAACCATACCTTTGACTATGGGGACCTTTGTCAGCAAGGTGATGTCTCTGCTTTTTAAGATGCTGTCTAGGTTTGTCATCGCTTTCCTCCCAAGAAGCAGGCATCTTTTAATTTTGTGGCTGCTGTCACCATCTGCAGTGATCATGGAGCCCAAGAAAGTAAAATCTGTCACTGCCTCCATATCTTCCCCTTCTATTTGCCAGGAGGTGATGGGATCAGTGGCCATGATCTTAGTTTTTTTGATGTTGAGCTTCAGACCATTTTTGTGCTCTCCTCTTTCACCCTCAAAGAGGCTCCTTAATTCCTCCTTACTTTCTGCCATCAGAGTGGTATCATCTGCATATCTGAGGTTGTTGATATTTCTTCTGGCAATCTTAATTCCGGCTTGGGATTCCTCCAGTCCTGCCTTTGGCATGATGTATTCTGCATATAAGTTAAATAAGCAGGGAGACAATATACAGCCTTGTCGTACTCCTTTCCCAATTTTGAACCAATCAGTTGTTCCGTATCCAGTTCTAACTCTTGCTTCCTGTCCCACATATAGATTTCTCAGGAGATAGATCAGGTGGTCAGGCACTCCCATTTCTTTTAGAACTTGCCATAGTTTGCTGTGGTCCACACAGTCAAAGGCTTTTGCATAGTCAATGAAGCAGAAGTAGATGTTTTTCTGGAACTCTCTGGCTTTCTCCATAATCCAGCGCATGTTAGCAATTTGGTCTCTAGTTCCTCTGCCCCTTCGAAATCCAGCTTGTACTTCTGGGAGTTCTCGGTCCACATACTGCTGAAGCCTACCTTGTAGGATTTTGAGCATAACCTTGCTAGCGTGTGAAATGAGTGCAATTGTACGGTAGTTGGAGCATTCTTTGGCACTGCCCTTCTTTGGGATTGGGATGTAGACTGATCTTTTCCAAGCCCCTGGCCACTGCTGAGTTTTCCAAACTTGCTGGCATATTGAGTGTAGCACCTTAACAGCAGCATCTCTTAAGATTTTAAATAGTTAAACTGGAATGCCATCACCTCCACTGGCCTTGATGTTAGCCATGCTTTCTAAGGCCCACTTGACTTCACTCTCCAGGATGTCTGGCTCAAGGTCAGCAGCCACACTATCTGGGTTGTCCGGGATATCCAAATCTTTCTGGTATAATTCCTCTGTGTATTCTTGCCACCTCTTCTTGATGTCTTCTGCTTCTGTTAGGTCCCTCCCGTTTTTGTCCTTTATCATGTCCATCTTTGCACAAAATGTTCCTTTAATAGCTCCAATTTTCTTGAACAGATCTCTGGTTTTTCCCTTTCTATTCTTTTCCTCTATTTCTTTGCACTGTTCATTTAAGAAGGCCCTTTTGTCTCTCCTTGCTATTCTTTGGAAGTCTGCATTAAATTTTCTGTAACTTTCCCTATCTCCCTTGCATTTTGTTTCCCTTCTCTTCCCTGCTATTTGTAAGGCCTCGTTGGACAGCCACTTTGCTTTCTTGCATTTCTTTTTCTTTGGGATGGTTTTTGTTGCTGCCTCCTGTTCAATGTTACGAGCCTCCATCCATAGTTCTTCAGGCACTCTGTCCACCAAATCGAGTTCCTTAAATCTGTTCTTCACTTCCACTGTGTATTCATAAGGGATTTGGTTTAGATTATACCTGACTAGCCCAGTGGTTTTTCCTACTTTCTTCAGTTTAAGCTTGAATTTTGCTATAAGAAGCTGATGATCAGAGCCATAATCAGCTCCAGGTCTTGTTTTTGCTGACTGTATAGAGCTTCTCCATCTTTGGCTGCAGAGAACATAATCAATCTGATTTTGGTATTGCCCATCTGGTGATGTCCATGTGTAGAGTTTGAAAGAGGTATCTTTTGGACTATAGAACCCAGAAGACACTAGGCAGCTTGGACTATTGCCCTTGTGTTGGACTATTGCTCTTGTGTTGTTGGAAAAGAGTGTTTGTGATGACCAGCTTGTTCTCTTGACAAAACTCTATTAGCCTTTGCCCTGCTTCGTTTTGAACTCCAAGGCCAAACTTACCTGTTGTTCCTTTTATCTCTTGATTCCCTACTTTAGCATTCCAGTCCCCTATAATGACAAGAACATCTTTCTTTGGTGTCAGTTCTAGAAGGTGTTGTAAGTCTTCATAGAATTGGTCAATCTCAGCCTCTTCAGCATCGGTGGTTGGTGCATAAACTTGGATTACTGTGATGTTGAAAGGTCTACCTTGGATTCGTATTGAAATCATTCTATCATTTTTGAGATTGTATCCCAGTACAACTTTTCCCACTCTTTTGTTGACTATGAGGGCTACTCCATTTCTTCTACGGGATTCTTGCCCACAATAGTAGATATGATAATCGTCTGAATTGAATTCGCCCATTCCCGTCCATTTTAGTTCACTGACGCCCAGGATGTCAATGTTTATTCTTGCCATCTCCTGTTTGACCACATCCAGCTTACCAAGGTTCATAGATCTTACATTCCAGGTTCCTATGCAGTATTTTTCTTTGCAGCATCGGACTTTCCTTTCACTTCCAGGCGCGTCCGCAGCTGAGCGTCCTTTCGGCTTTGGCCCAACCACTTCATTAGCACTGGAGCTACTTGTACTTGTCCTCCGCTCTTCCTCAGTAGCATGTTGGACGCCTTCCGACCTGAGGGGCTCATCTTCCAGCGTCATATCTTTTAGCCTTTTGTTTCTGTCCATGGAGTTTTCTTGGCAAAGATACTGGAGTGGCTTGCCAGTTCCTGCTCCAGGTGGATTGCGTTTAGTCAGAACTCTCCACTATGACCTGTCCATCTTGGGCGTCCCTGCATGGCATAGCCCATAGCTTCTCTGAATTACTCAAGCCCCTTCGCCATGACAAGGCAGCAATCCATGAAGGGACATGTGCAGAACCAGAATAGGAACATTTTGTTTACTATGGAATTCTGTATTTTTTAATCATTAGGCAATATAATTGGATATATTAGTATACAACAGTCTGTAATATTTGCTTCCCTAGAACTTTACATTTCCTTTTAAATTCTTCCAAGTGCACCCTCTCCCCACCTCTTTTTTGTAGTAAAATTGCCAGCATCCTCCAGAAACATGGGCAATAGTCCAAGCTGCCTAGAGTCTTCTGGGTTCTATAGTCCAAAAGATACCTCTTTCAAACTTTGATACCAATACCTCTAATGCATGTATATCTAAAATGTATGGATAAGAAACACCAATATATAAAAAGGCTGTTCAGTTTTAATTTATGAGGAGAGGAATGAATACACACACTCTCTCTTGCACACACACATATATTGATGTTTGAAGTGTACTTTAAAGAAGACTACGGGGAGCACATCTTACCTAAAGTCCAAGACAGAGGAAGCTTGTACCCCGTTCAGCCCAAGCAGCTTGGCTTTTGTGAACAGTCTAAAGCAGCAATGTACCATTTATTTAAAAGGGGGGAAAAAACTCCTCCTTGGAGGGCATTTTATCTTTTAAGGCAGCCCAAGTCCATAATCAAGTCTTACAACATAGCTGGCTACTTCATAAAAACCCAGTAAATCATAAAAGGGGCACATTAAAATAATTTGTATCAGTTGGGGACTGATTTAAAGCAGTGCTCCTCATTCATCAAGGGAAGCCTTACGTTTGCAGGCATAATCTGGGGAAACGCTGACAGGGTTTGCCAAACCCATTAATAAATTTGAAGCAGAAAGGAAGAAGAAAAGAGCATGGAAAGAAATGGGAGTGAGTATTTCATGGACAAAGGCAAGTAAGCAAGGTTCCCTCACCTCACCACCCCACCAATAAAACTTGCTTCTTTTGAAGCATTCCACTCTCCCTCCCGCATCATCGTGCCATAATTCAGAGTTGGCCTTGCAAGAGGCAATGGGAGGCAGTTACTGCAGGCAATGGACTGGGATGCTATGAAAGATGGTAGAAAGTGGGGAACATAGGATCCAGCCAATGGGGCACAATCCACCAAGATGTTCTCCCTCACATAGCTTAATGAAGTCTATATAGGAGCTCTTCAAGACTGTGCCCCATGTTTATTACATGGAAGGAGAAGGTGCCATTTAGAGTTTTTGCTGCAGGCACCAACATTTCTTGGGCTAGCTCTGATAGTAATCTAGGAAGACAAATCACTCATAGACCAGGAGATTATCTAATCAAACACTCAAATTTAGGTTTGGTTTTTGGGTTGTTGTTTTTTAACATCCAAGCATTCTGAAAAGGGGGCATGGAGGAATCACTGCAATGTGGCTGTTTAGTTCCCTTTACATTAACATAGCTCTGAATACATTTGATAGTAATGATGATAGCAACAATGACAACAGTTTTACAAGGTTGATCCCTGGCTTTTTTCAACAAGTGAACTTAAATACTTTATACTAATAACATACATAAGATTATGCTGTGTTCAACTGTGGTTGTGTTAAATTATTCCCTGATTCCTCTTTTTCTGCTGCCTTCAACCTTTCCCAGCATTATTGTCTTTTCCAGATAATTCTGCCTTCTCATTATGTGCCCAAAGTAGGACAGCTTCAGTTTCAACATTTTTGCCTCCGGAAATAGTTCAGGCTTGATTTGATCTAGGACCTACTTCCTCTTCTTTCTGGCAGCCCAGGGTATCTGCAAAGCTCTCTTCCAACACCATATTTCAAAAACATCAAATTCCCCCCCTTTCTGCTTTCTTTACTGTTCAGCTTTCACACTTTTACATGGTGATAGGTGTGTGGATGATCTCAGTCTTGGTCTCCAGTGACACATCCTTACATTTGATGACCTTTTCTAATTCCTTCACTGCTGTCCTTCATAGTGTCAGTCTTCTCCTGATTTCTTGGCTGCAGTCTCCATCTGAATTGATGGCTGAACCAAGATATACAAAATCTTTTATTATTTCAATTTCTTCATTGTTGGCATTAAAGTTGTTTCATTCTGTAGTCATGATTTTTGTCTTCTTCCTGTTCAATTGTAGTCCTGCTTTGGCACTTCCTTCTTTCGTTTTCACCAAAAATAATTTCAAGTCATTGCTGCTTTCCACCAGTAAGATTGTGTGATCTGTATATCTTAAATTATTTATGTTTCTTCCATCAATTTTTACTGTAGCCCCTTCAATATTATTTGATGGCAATTCCCTGTAGCCTGCATCATTGGCTATATTGCCCAGGACCCTCTAATCTAATATCTGAAGAAACACATTTTGCCTACCCCTACACTAGATGACCCTGGGTCTATCACCCTTTCTCAGCCTAGCTTACCTCCCAGGATGGTTGTGTTTGTGGAGACAAAATAGGGAGCAGGAGAGCCATGCTTGAGCAGACTGGAGGAATGATGGGATTTATATGTAACAAACAAATAATGTAGTCAGTTAGCGTAGCTCGGCAGGATGAAGTGTCTGGCTGCAGAACTATGGGCTAGGACTTCAAATACCCACTGGACCTCCTGGGAGAAGGACTAGTCAAGATTGTATGTGGCTGATGGAATTAAATGCCCTGCCCCATGTGCAACCTTGGGCAAGCAGCACAGTCCTAGAGCACTACCAGAAGGAAGGGCTGGGAAAGCCACCTCTGCCCACTTTTTACATATAAAACTCTATGAGGGTTGCCATAAGGGAGAATTAACTTTATGTTAAACACCTCCACAGAGTGGTGTTGGGTCTCAGAAGAAACTTCCAGAGACTTCTAGCTTCCTTGGGAATGCCATAAATAATAATCAAGATTTAGTCACACTTTGGGGAGACCTACTGAAATCATTAACATACTGTATGTCCCATTGATTTCGATGCATCTCCTTTGAATATGACCAACGCTGAATCCAACTTACCTAATTCATTGTTTCTTGGCCCACAAATGTATGTTAATGTAGCACAGAATTTAGATTGTTATTTTTAATAGTACAGACTATTTTTTGCATACTGTAGGGGGCCTAACCAAGAGATGGTTCAATATTTTTTTATAATTCCATGAAGGAATTTCAGTATCAAATTGCTGCAATTCTAGATAATAATGTTCTCATGTGCTGTTCTCAGAGGGAGAGACTGTGTAAATTTTGCCTTTGATACCCAATGCCTGTTTTTATGACTTGCTTGAAGATTCCCCTGCTGTTTCCAAGCCATGCCATCCCTTCATCAGCATATAAATATGGAATCTGTCAACTCTTCCAACAGAGGGGTAAATGTGAGCTGCAAATCACATAAGGCTGTAAGAGAATTCCTCCACAAAATGAATAAGGACTTTGTCCTATGGAGGGTCAACACAGGGTAGAAGGGGGGGAAATAACAGAGAAGAGGGGAAGCTAACTCTGTAGAATTAAAGGTGGAAGAACAACACTGGATCAAATGGGAATTATGGTGGAAAGAAATATTGAAAGAAACAACCCTTAAAACTAAACTAATGTCACTCTGCTGAGTGGTGTTTGGTCTCATAGAAACTTCCAGAGATCTAGATTCTTTCAGAATGCCTATCTCTAACCTGAGCACTTTCCCCCCCCCCCAAATTGTCACCTTGGAGAAGGAGATTGTGGTTAAGAATTGGTGAAAGGTATGCATTCTGCACATTCTCAGAGGCACACTGTTTCGCTTCCTCCATCTCCAGGATGAGCCCTGGAATTCGAAATACTTGCTAACTCTGAGAAAGCCAGGTTCAAATTATTCCATGGCATTTGACCACTGAGGGACTGCATGCCTATTTCAAAAGGTGTCCATGTTTGATACCAAAAGAATCTCAAAGCACACCACTCCTTCAAAATTAGAAGGGGTTTGAAATAGCAAGTGTAAATGACTCAGAATACACAGTTCCCAGAAGCCTTCACCATCAGCTGTGCTGGCTGGGGTTTCTGGTAGTTGCAGGCCAAGAACACCTGGGTTACCCAAGGTTGGGATCCACTGGTCTAGGGGGTTGATGTCCACAAAGTGAATGGGTTTGGTGCCGCATCACCTTATTTTGTTCTTTATTTGCTAATATCCTTTGACGTATCCTGGAGGGGCAATGCTAGCCAAATAATGGACTCTTTCAATGGGGGTAAGGTTTCAGGCAGCCAGTAATAATCCTGCACGATTCATTAAGAGCTGCATCCACTTGTTTGGCATGTGTTGATTTCTACTATACGGCACTAGCATATTCTGTGGTGGAGTAGTACAGGGATAAAGCTGTTCTTATTGTTTGTGGGGTGCACCCAAGTCAGACCCAGCCAGTTTCCTAAGTATGTTATTTCTGGCAGTACCTTTCTGTTTGATGTTGCGACAATTTTTTTGGTAGTTCAGGGTTCGATCCAGAGTGGTAGCCAAATGCTTTGGGATAGGGCAATGTTCCAAAATCTTCCCTTCCCAGCTAACTCAGAGCTTCCTCTCTGCTTTTCTGTTCTTTAAGTGGAAGGCACAGGCCTATATTTTTAAACGGTTTGGTTTCAGCTTATTGTTTTTACAATATAAGGAAAGATCTTCCAATGCAGAAGTTAGCTGGTGTTTAATGGTCTCACGGTTTTCCCCCTGGACTGTCAAGGCTTCTTGCATTCTGCGTTGTACAGTTCCACAGCAACACTGTGCAATGTGAGAGTTCCAACAATTTTTACTATTTTTAGTACTCAGACAAGTTGTGAAGTGTAGTATTACTTATATTTGTAAGTTAGCAGCAGCATATTCAGCTGTCTCCTTTCCTACTTTATTCTCACCTCACCTCTACAAGGTAGGTCAGACTGAGGGAAAATGATTGGCCCAAGCTCACCCACTGAGTATTCACAGCAAGGACTAGAACCTTGATCTCCCATTCCTGCTCAGCAGCTAACTTACTCTCATGCAGACTGGGCAAGGCAAGGCTAGGTTGTAAGTGAGGCTGTCTAAGGCAAGATGAGGCAACTCACAACTATACTATACTATACTATACTATACTATACTATACTATACTATACTAAAACCAGCTCCAATGATATTATCATACTCAGATGAGATTTTAAAAAAACCAAACAGAACCCCATGCATGGCTATACATATAGAAACCTGCCTCTGGGATTTTCTGTTTCCTGTGCTACAATTACCTGACTGACTTTCAGTAAAGGCAGCCTGTGGTCTGAGCAGTGAGAAATGTTGTATATTATGATGTAGAATAATATGGTACAAATACACAGCGGCAGAGGCTTTCCAGTCTCTCAATACAACTCACAATTTGTGCACAATTATACTTTTCCGGAACTGTATGAACCTTAGGGTATATGTGAACTTTTCTCACCTTCCCTGAAGGCTTGACCTCTGATTCATTTGTTGAAAGCCTACCCCGGAATATGCTTGGCATTCTCTTGTTACCAGCTTGTGGTTTGTTCTTCCACCCCACTCCTGTAACCCAAAATAATTTTTCAAAGCAGACCTCTTGCCTGGAGTGATGACGGAGTGGTGGGCTTTGGAAAGCACTGGTTGTGTGGGAAGACCTATGCTTGACCCCATCTTTGGTCCTCCGGACAGCCCAAGCCTGTCCTTCAGTGAATTCATTTAGGGTTGAACTTTCGGTGAACCGATGCTGGAGGGGAAGAGTTGCTAGCAGGGCAAGGCAGACAGAAGAGTGGAGCTCTAGGCGAGCTGATCAACCTGAGTAAATATTGAACAAGCCTAATGTGAGAGGTAGGGTTTGGAAATGGAGCTGTCAAGCCAATGTGTAAACTGAGGAAGGAATAGGTGAGCAGCAACACTCATTCATTCCCCCCAAACTAAAGTGGGAGCTTGAATGCACATGAGAGCCAAACCTGGAAAAACTTCAAATTTACGTGCCATCAAGTTGCCTCCAACTTATGGTGACCCTATGAATGAATGTTCTTCAAAATGTCCTGTCCTCAACAGCCCTGCTCAGCTCTTATAAAGTCAAGTCTATGGTTTTCTTTGTTGTGTCAATCCATCTCATACTTGGTCTTCCTCTTTTTCTGCTGTCTTCAACTTTTCCCAGCTTTATTGTCTTTTCCAGAGAACCTTGTTTTCTCATGACATGCCCAAAGTATGACAACCTCTGCTTCATCAGTTTTGCTTCCAGAGATGGTTCAGGCTTGATTTGTTCTACGACCCACTTGTTCATTTTTTCGGCAGTCCAGAGTATCTGCCGAGCTCTCCTCTAGCAGCTGTTTTTTTTTCCATGTCAACTTTTTTTCCCTGTCCAGTGTTCACATCCATATAAGAATGTGCATAATCTTGGCCTTGGTCTCCGGGCGGTGGCATCATACTTGATCTTTTCTAATTTCTTCATTGCTGCCCTTCCTAGTCCCAGTGTTCGATTTCTTGACTGCAGTCTCCATTTGGATTGATAACTGAACCAAAGTATACAAAATCTTTCACTATTTCAGTTTCTTAATTTTCAACATTGAAGTTGTGTAGTTCTTCTGTAGTCATGACTTGGTCTTCTTAATGTTCAACTGCAGTCCTGCTTTGGCACTTTCTTCTTTCTCTTTCACTAAAAGTTGTTTCAAGTCCTTGCTGTTTTCTGCCAGTAAGATGGTGCCCTCTGCATATCTTAAATTACTGATATTTCTTCCACCAATTTTCATTCCTCCTTCATCTGAATCTAGTCTGGCTTTCCATATGATACGTTATGCATACAGATTGAACAGATAAGGAAATAAAATTCACCCTTGTCTGACACCTTTACTTATAGGAAACCATTCTATCTCTACACTTTCTGTCTCAACAGTCGCTTTTTGTCTACAATACAGGTTATGCAGCAGGACATCAAGTGCTAAGGCATACCCATTCCTTTCTGAACAACTCAGTTTTTCATGACCCACACAGTCAAAGGCTTTGTTGTAGACTATAAAGCACAGACTGATCTTCTGAAATTCTTTGTATTCTTGTAATTCAGTAGCCAGCACATGTATTTGCAATATGATCTCAAGTGACTTTTCCTTTTTGGAATCCAGCTTGAACAAGCCTATGTGAGAGGTAGGATTCAAAAATGGATCTGTCAAGCCAATATTCAGACTGAGGAAGGAATAGGTGAGCAGCAATACTTATTCATTCTCCCTCAAATTAAAATGAGAACTTGAATGCACATGAGAGCTGAACTTGGAAAAATTTCAGACTCCAATTCTCAAAATCCCCCAGACAGCATGACTAGACAGGAACAGGAACAGCAGCTGCTGCAGTAACAACAAACATTTCTGAGCTCTGAATTTGGGTCACCATCTCATCTTTTAAGCGTCTCATCTTTTAGATATTAGGCTCTAAAACTCACAATCTTTGATCAATGGCTTAGGTTCTATTAAGTGATAAAGTCAAATATGATTGACTCCAGCAGGCACAGAATAATTTTTCCACAGAGTATCCCAGCATTAAGTTTAGGCAGGCTAGGGGTGGTACAGTTCTTTACACCTGTTACAAGTTGGAAAGAGGTCTCACAGTTGAAATCGGTAAGTAGTCTCCTCCTCCCTGCCCTCGATCCCTTCTTTGCAAGGGCACAGACACAAGAGAATAAATAGCTTATTTCTACATAGTATCTGACATTTCTCATGCCATACTTGAGCATATTCCAGAATGCAGTGATAGTTCATTATTGGCTGGAGGACTGTGGGAGCTTCAGTCCAAAATGCTGCTATTCCAAGCTTAGCTAGATCTCAGAGCCATGTGGAGGTTACCTCCCATTCTCCTGTATGGGGAAGGCACACCATTGGGCATGCACCTGCTGTTCTTTTTCTGCTTGCCTTCTCATGTGGGGAAGTGCCTGCAAGTCCCGAGACTTCTCAGAAGACTAGAATGGCCCTACCAGTAGGCATAGTGAGATGACTGTCTGAGGTGGCAGGTGAGAGGTGAACAGACTGGTGACAAGGTTTCGGAAACTCAAGCTGTGTGTGCCACAGTCTGCCCTGCACTCTGTCAACTAGCCTGCTGCCCATTAAAAAAAGAACTCTTTCTGCAAGTATTTACCTTGTTGTGGGTCTTTGAAATTCTTACACAGAAATATGTTCTACTAAATAAAATGAACATAGGACATTGATGTTGCTCTGCTGATGATCAGCAAATATGAGTAGGAAATAGATGTATCTACACTAATCATGAAACAGAGTTTGCCAGAGTCACTTCCTAGGATTCCCAGCTCCACAGTATCTCCCAGCTAACATGGTTCTGGTTGAGGGATTCTGGAATATATAATTTATTTATGGAAAATGCATTCAAGCTCTGTAGTGAAGCTCATTCCTAATGAGCAGTGAAACAAAACTACAGCTAATATGTGTGTGCTGCGTGTGCATCTGCGTGTGTGTCTGCGTGTGATAGGTTAAGTATGGCAAAGGAAGTTAAGGATTTCAATAAAATATTCAACCTGTGCCTCTGAAGAAAATAAAACATTCATTTCCCCCTATGAGTTCTATATCTTTTCCTCACTTTCCCCCACATTTTTCCTGCAAATGAGGTGACAGTATGTCATCTATGGTAGTTTCTGTGGTATTCTCATGGATCTACATGGGAAGAGGTTGCCATCAGTAAAAACTGATGACAAAAAAAGAAGCCATCTCATTGGAAACATCAGAAGCTAAATGTGCATGGTATCATGTTCTTTATTTATACGTATCAGCAGTATACATGCCTGCTTCTCATGTTTCCTTCTCTCCATTTTATTCTGAGAACTCTGTAAGGTAGGTTTGTATGAGAAGTACTGACTGATCCATGGATACCACATAAGCTGTGTGACTAAGCAGGAATCTCAGTTTGCATCTCCCAGTTTCAGGTCCAACTCTTTGTTACACTATACTGGATCCCTCAGATCAGTGGTCACTGTATAAATGATTCTAAGGTTAAAATATACTATTAGAAAATTATTCCATGATGAATGTGCTTAATTTGCATGATATGAAAAATCCACATTAATTAGCATTTATGTGAATTTCTACAATATGCAACGTTGACTTTCCTTTGTGCAATATACAAATCAGTCCACCCAGATTTGGAGAACTAAAATGTGACAGTCCTAACCACCTTTGCCATATGGTGGTAATGCCTGTTGCCCCTCCTCTCCCTGCCACCCAAGGCACCCCACTACTGCGTGGATACACCTATAAAGTGGAAAAGAATGGTGGCAACCGTGAGGGCAGGTTGTTTTGACTGGGCCAGGCCTGAAGGTTGGCCCAGTCCATTAGCATGTTGAAGTAAGAATTCCTGTGGTCCTTTTAGCTTTCCTGTGTGGAACTGATGGAATGTAGAAATGCTTCCTTGTTGGAACTTCAATTTCCAGGATCTCCCTGCCTCATGGCCATGCTGCTCCATATTGGTTGGGGATTCTGAGAGTGGTAGTCCAGAAATTTTTCTAAGCTCTGGGAAATGGATGGAAGTTAGCTGGGGATGGGGTGCTGCCTTCCTGTCCTCTACCACAGCCAGCAAAATATCTTGGGCCAACCCTGCCAAGGGGTCATTCATCTGTCCTAATGGGAAATATACCTTATTCATGTCTTTTTCCAAGGTTCATTTCAGCAATGACCAAAAAGGTAGAAATGAATGCATAAAATTAAGGGGATTGGCTGCAGAAGGGACAGCTTTGTTGTGAATGGACAGTGTTTGCCATTTTAAAATTTTTAATCAAGGGAGGCATGGCTATAAATAAATGGGAATAAAATGAAATGGAAGGTAAAGTACACATTGATTTCAGTGAGACTTGCACATTATCACTTTCCATTGGATGGAGCTGCAGGTTCACAATGCTTGAGGTTATTAATACAGAGAAAGATGGCAGCCTCACATGCCTCTGCTATTTCTTATAAAAGTCTGCATAGATGCTGCTGTTCTCAAAATGCGACTGTGCTATACTACCTAGAATGCACCCACTCTGTTCTTCTTTTAGAAGCTAAACAGGCCTGGTTTGTACTTGGATGAGAGATATGGAGGAATACCAGAGATTTCCACTTCCTGTGAAGAAGAAATCCTACCCCAATCCCTGGCAAACTGCTGCCAATCAGCTGACAATACTGGGATGGATCAGCCAATGATCTGACTCAGTTATGACAACTTCCTTTGCTCCTTCCTAATAGTGAAGGAGTGCTCAGATTCCAAATATGTCCTCTTCTTCCTCTCTTTTTTTATATACTGTATGTGCTTGGGATATTCATGCAAACTCGTAATCACACTGGATGTGAAACCTGAAGGAAAGAGGCACATCTTCTCAATGAAACAATATTGTGGTTTGAATGGAGAGGAAATGCACTATTCTTGCAGACAAGATACAGCTTTGATGAAATATGCCCCCCCCCCCCCAGTTGATGAATAATGCCTGTGGAGTTGGTTGTATTATTGCATGGCTTTTAGTTCGTGTCCCAGTGCAATTCAATGGTGCTAGTTATCATCTTGAAGGTCCTTAAGATCTGGTTGTTTGGAAAACCATTTCCTACCATGAGATTCTTTTAGACCAGCTCTTATGCCACTGTTGTATTTGCTGCTGCCTTCAAAAGTAGAGTTGGTGGCGGCACATGAGAGGACTTGCTTTGTAGTGGCATCCCATATGGGGGATTCCCTACTCCAAGGTCATCTTCCTCTTCATCTGTGTTCTTCTGTAAGACAATTCTATTCAAAGAAGCATTTGATTCTGTTGTTCCTTACTACATATAGTCTAAGGAATAGATATATGAAAAGGGGGAGAGTCCTTTTCCAGAAAGTGTTGTAGCCCAATGGATTGAGCCCCAACACCACTTAAACTGTTAGACCATTGGTGTGGGGGACAGAGAAATGGCCATGGACCACATTGGGCCACAGGCAGTGTGTTGCTTACCTGATGCTTAGAGGCAAGATCCTGCCCAGTCATTCCAGTTGCTGACTGGTCAATTGTACAACAGTTAGATCTTTATAGTACTTGTATAAGGAATTGCCCGCTACCATATAGAGCAAATAGAAGTATACTTTGTTTAAATGGGTTCATTTTGTGGTCGTTTTTGGTTGAAGAGAGACTAAACAGAAATACACTGATGAAGCAAATAGTTTAGCTGGATTCTGGCTCATATAGTTTTTGTAGGCTTGCTTATTATTTTTTTCCTCCCTTATCTACCTGCCACTGGCAGGCATGAATCCCTACTGATATACCATTTCATAGAAATTTAACATGGCTATCTGGGCAGATAGTTATATGTAAACACATGCCATAAAATTAGAAATATATTAATGCAATAACATTCAATATAAATATGAAAAACCCAGTATTCATATGCCTTGGCCCAAATCTAGAAAGTTAGATGCATCCAACAAGCATGATCAGGTGCCTGATCATTCAACAAGGATGATCAGAGGCCTGGAAACCAAGCCCTATGAGGAAAGACTGAAAGAATTGAGGATGTTTAGCCTTGAGAAAAAAAGACAGAGGGGTGATATGATAACACTTTTCAAATACTTGAAAGGCTGTCATACAGAGGAGGGGCAGGATCTGTTCTCGATCATCCCAGAGTGCAGGACACGCAACAATGGGCTCAAGTTACAGGAAGCCAGATTTCCTGAATATCAGGAAAAACATCCTAACTGTTAGAGCAGTAAGATAGTGGAACCAATTACCTTGAGGGGTGGTGAGTGCTCCAACGCTGAAGGGCATTCAAGAGAAACTTAGACAACCACCTGGCAGATATCCTTTGACTTGTATTCCTGCATCGACCAGGGGGTTGGACTTGATGGCCTTATAGTCCCCTTCCAAGTTCACTATTCCATGATTCTATGTTTAATTTACATAGTTCCTTTAGAGGTGTACAGATTTCTATTTTTCAAAAATACTCTCAGAATTCCTCACAAATCTGCACACCTCTAGTTCTCTGACTAAAGAGAGATCTATATTATTTATGGAAGATTTATTTATACTGTTAATAGAAAAGGCTTTTATATATACTGTATATATAACACCAGGAACACCTTTCTTTAGCCTCTCTTTAACTGATATATGTAGATTTCATCAAGGGACGCCAGCTATGCACAATGATTATGAGCCAGATTATAGAAACTTACTTTTAGAAAACAGTTAATATAATGATAGCTACAAAGTCCTCTGAAGTAGTAGCTGGTCATGGTTATAGTTCTAATTGTAAAAGTAACTGTTTACTTTTCTATTTTCATAAATAACCAAAATAGTTTAGTTACTTTGTAATTAAAATTGAAAACATCTGGATGCTACAAGCCACTGGAGTGTGGTAGGAAATACACTCCAACTCGTTGTTGCCCCAGCACAGCACAAAGCAGCAGTGTGAGGCACAATAGGCAGCAGCACCTGAATCATGGGATCTTTTTCCTTCATCATTTAATGAAGCTATATGCTTAAGACTAAAAAAAAAAAAAAAAGTAATTAAGAAGTTACACATGCTTCCTAAGGAGTGAGGTTATCTCTTATTAAGTTATATTACAGTGTGATTTGTTGTGTTTGTTGTCATTTGGAAAAGGAATACATTACTGGCAAGTGGTTATTTACAATTTACAAAGTAACTAGTTATTTAGTAACAGACTGATCAATGGGGGTTTATGTTAAAAAAACCTGACTTTGGCTAAACTTTGAATAGTCCCACAAGGACAACCCCCCCCCCCCCCCAAAAAGCTTACTTGAACAGAGAAAACAACAACAACTTCCTTTTGTAATTTGGTCCTGTTATCCGGACAAGCTGCTGTAGACAACATAAAAAGGCACCCCATGAAAAGACCTGTCATTTCAGTGGGAAAGTTACAAGAAACCTCAAAGTCTTCTCTTTCTTTCCTTTAAGTAAAAAGTGATTTTCTAAGATCAAAAGGCCTCATGTTGTGAGAACAAATGCTTTAAGGAGTGACAGGGGTGGGGAAATCACACCAAGGGGTAGGACCAGATGGCACTGAGGTCCTTCCCAAGGAGCCAAAGGGATTCCTGGACTTCCCCCTCTGCTCTGTTGCCTGTGATCCCAGGCAGAATGTGGGAGGTGGTCTGCTCAGGATACCTTCTGAAGAACTTCCTCTCAGAAGAGAGAGAGAGAGAGAGAATCTAGCCAAGTTACCATCATAAATTATTGAGAAGCCCTTTGAAAATAAAAAGCAAAGAAGCCGGGAATTTCCCCCCCCTTTTTTTTTTTATGAAAATGAAGGAACCTCAGACGCTCTGAAAGTCTGTGATCTCTGTATACAAGAAGCTGAGAGAGAAATGATGGCTTGGACAGTTTGGATCAAGATCTGTGCCAGGAATAAATATGTCACTTTTTGTAGTGAGAAAATGAATAGATCATACAGAGAGATATTACTGGGAACTTACAGAGCAATTGTTTTCCTTGGTTTAGGTAGGTAGGTAGGTAGGTAGGTAGGTAGGTAGGTAGGTAGGTAGGTAGGTAGGTAGGTAGGTAGGTAGGTAGGAAGGAAGGAAGGAAGGAAGGAAGGAAGGAAGGAAGGAAGGAAGGAAGGAAGGAAGGAAGGAAGGAAGGAAGGAAGGAAGGAAGGAAGGAAGGAAGGAAGGAAGGAAGGAAGGAAGGAAGGAGGTAGCACTAGGTAGATGGAAAGAAGGTGATAAGTGAGTGGACAGAAGAGTGGAAAAGAAGTAATAGTAGAAGGAAATAGAAAATAGAAAATAAATGGAAAGAGACAGATGATGGGCAGGTGGATGGGAGAGCTGGATAAACAATATGAAAAGAAGAATAAAGAAAACAAAGAAAGAAAAATCATACAGAAACCAGGAAGAGAACAGAACTAGACAGAAAACTTAAGAAAACTGAGGATCAATGGATGAATGAAGCAGAAATGAAGTCAGTCCACTGCAGAAACCATGGGGTAAAATTTTATATTATCTGAATGCTATTCAGGTAAGTATAGTCATTTCAGTAATCTAAGAGCACAACCTTCTGCACACCCATTAAGAGGAAAGTTACTCTGGGCCTTATTCGTAGGTAGGCATACTAAACATCCCAACACTAGCCACTTTTTAAAAGCATGCAGCATCAACTTGGTTAAGCAACAGTAGCAACAGGTTTCATTTCTCCTGTGCCTTTGCACCACTTGACCACTTCCACCAACTGCAACACTGCTTCTGCTCAAGGTCCTGTCCATGTTGTTCCACTCCCCCTCCCTTCTTCATTTCACCATTTTTGGACCAACTAAGCATCCTTGGTCTTCCTTGGGTCTGAAGTCTCTTGCCCATGTCTCTTCTGGACAAACTTTTGACCAACACCAGTTTTCAAGTTTCTCTGCTGAGTTATTTGGGCAGCCCAGTTCCTTCCCTGGAGATATTTTTTAAAAGTGTCTCTCTGTGAAACGGGAAATTATCCATCAAGTTAATTAATTTTTTTCTCAGTATCCTTTGATATCCATGTGTATCTCCCTTTGTCCCATCCTCCATTTTCCTCTCTTCCAACCTATTTTCCCTTTCCACCAGCTTGTTTGGTTGCTTGCTTGCTGCAGGAAGCATTATGCAGTCACTGAGTATTCTCATTCTGAGGTGTTTCCTCCCTCAGATTTTCCTCTGAAATATTTTTCTATCCATGCAAGTCTCTGTGTTACCCCAAGTCTGCTGATAGCTCCCTCTTGTGGATGGGTAGAGTCACTTTGACTAAATTTGAACAAGTTATCACAAGACAAGAGAACCGGTGGGGTGTAGTGATTATTGTGTTGGATTAGAATTGAGGATATTCAGGATCCAATCTATCCACTATAAAGAAGATCCCAGGATGATCTTGGGCCTGTTTTTTTTTTCCTGGCTTCAATCACTTTCAGTTTCTGTGTTGGCATTTGCAGAGCTTACAAATGTTTTTATGTTTCTTTGTTTTTTAGCCCCACACACACCCCAGAAAAGACCAAAACATAGAATATCCCAATAAACATGACAGCTGAGTATGTTGGCTGAGGGATTCTGAGAGATGTCATCCAAAAATGTAATCTTTGAAGCTCTGGTCATTTCAGTGTGGGGAGTTCGGGCTGCAAGGCCCTGGACCTTGGGCCTCAGATTCAACATCCAGCCCTACCCACAGCACTGACCCTTAGATCAACTATAAAAATACAAAGGGATTAAAAGAAGAGCCACTTGGGTTCTGCTATGTAAAGGACACAAAGCTTTGGACATGCAAAAAGATGGAGAAGCATCAGTTTCACCAGGTCTTCTGGGGGAATCCACTTTGAATTTCAGATGGAGCCCAGAAGAGTTTTTGTCATCCCTACAAGCTGACCAAAGCATGACCTTTTTCTGGCCACCTGCCTTGATTGGTGTGCCCAAGGAAGCAGATTTGAAATTCAAATCAAGCCGGTCCTTATTTGCAAAGGAAGTTGTAACATCCTGCTAGATTTGTTGCTGGAAAGAGAAGTCACTTGGAGAGGAGAAAGGGCCAGGTGACCCATCCAAAGAATCATTTGGCAAAGCTTTTCCTGGGCATCACCAGTTCAGGCTGGGGGCTGATGACTCTAAGGGAGGAAAGAGTTGCCTTTCAGTATACAGCGGACTTGCATGTTAGAGAGGAGGGTCCAGTCCATAACATATTCTTTGTCCACATCCAGTGATTTCTTTTTCTTCAGGAATACTTCCACAAGTATTTCCCAGCACTATGAAATGATGACAGCCCTGTTTATGATCTGTGCAAGAGACAGACCATAGAAGGGGAGTGGGAGAATGGTCTTCACCAAAATGGACTCCTGGAACTATTTCTTAATTTTTAATGATGCAGAGCAGGGTCCAGGAAAAGTGGGAGCAGTAACTGTGCTTCCCACTGAAATTCATTGGACTTAAGAAGTGTTTTGTGTTGGCTAGATCCAGTGCTCATATCACGGGATTGGTAACTTGCAACCCTCCAAGTGTTGCTGGATTGCAACTCCCGTAACCAGTCACCGTAAACTACACTTGGCAGTGCTTTTAAGAGCTGCAGTCAAATAACATTGATCAATTAATCAATTTTGTGTCGATCAATTCAACACAAGCTGCTTGATCTAAGCAGGTACAAGAACATTTCCTCATTTCTTGTTGGAACTTATCTTTGTAGAGGTATTGGTTTTGCACAGAAAAAGGGATGTAGTATGATGAGGAAGTGTGGTGTAGTGAATGGAGTGATGGACTAGGACTCTGGAAAACAGGGTGCAAATCCTCACTTGGCCATGGAAACTCAATGGAAGTGTGGAACTGGTAAAACCACTCCTTAAATACTGTATCTCACTTACCTTGAAAGCCCTTTTAGGGTTGCTATAACTCAGTTCCAACTTGACAGCACAGACCACACATGTGATGAGGAAGAATGGGAAAAATTGGCCAAATCATGAGTTCCAGAAACTTGAGAAAAAAAGTAAATTTTATTTAAGCTGAGGTAGTTTTTGGTTCAAAATATAAAGAAGGAGAGAGCATCTCCATCTTAAAATACTAGATTATTTCATTAACATCTAAATAATAATATTTAAAAATAATAACAAAATCAACAAATTTCCACTTTTTACAGTTCTGTTCTAGGCTAATATTAATCAGGTTGCAAAAGCTTCCATTGCTTATGCCAGGCTGCCGCCACATTTACAGGGATGGGGGTTGATCTGTGGGAGAGAAATAATAAATACTAGAGACATTAATTGACATTCACTGTTAGTATAACTCAGATCAATTATGTGTCGACCAAAACGAAAGTCTCACACATGTCATTTTGATACCTTTTCTATGACTAAGTCTACTCATTAAAATGGCTAAGTACGACGAAGTCTGGATTCAGCCGAAAAAAGAAATCTAGCTCGGATGTAGAGGTAACGTCTGCAGATTTCAGTGGAAATATCTTCTTTCCCAGAACCTGGAGGATGAGGGCAGATGGTGTTCTACTAAAATCAAAGAGTTTGGGGGCCCTGCCTTTCTTAGGTGGGAGTTGGCCAGTTTGATTCCTGCCTTGTTTGTGCAATGGGTGGAGAGTTTGCCTACCTACTTGAAAGCAAGCCTTTCCTTTAGAAAACAAATCTCCAGCTGATCCAGAAGTATGCAAAACTCGGGAAAATTGCCTATTCCCTACATCAATTCAATATCCCCGCTCGTTTTTTTAATCGGCTTTGATAGATTCTTGTTATCTAAGTTGCAACTTAAATCCTGGGGAAAGGCTGGGCTAACTGGAGAACGAGTGTATACGAAGTTCAGGCACGTTCCCTCAAAGCACCGCTGTCACCATCATCGTGAATACACGAACTTCGTTCCTGGCATGAAAGCCAAATCAGAAAGAACTCCTTTACAAATGGTCGTCTCACTTGTGTACCCAAATGCTGCCAACGAAACTTCTTCACGGTAACTATAACTATAGCCGTTCCATGAAAACAATTCCCTGTAACCAAACTACTTTGCCTTAGCAGTGGTTAACACGCAGAGGCACGCTCTTTTTCTAGTGCAAAATTGAAAGCGGGAGAAGACCCTGAAACAGTTACCTTCCAGGACTACAGTTCCCAGACTGCTGAGCCCAATGATCATGTGGCTGGAGCATTCTGGAAGTTGTAGTCCAAGATGTAACTTTTCCAAGCTGGGGAGCAGGGGAGGGGATTCATTCTCCAAGGCCTCAGTGTGTTAATCATTCCAACCTATACATTTTAACACTTTTCACGCTCATCCTTAAAACACCGCTGAGAAACTAACAGAAACAAACAGCAAAAGAATCAAGGCAATCACGCTCTGAGAAAACTTCAACATGTTTTTTTTTCGTTATTTGCATACAAGTCACTTCAAGAACAGAAACATTCCAAAAATAAAAAAATATTTTCCCCCAATTTTCTGTGGTTGAAAGTGCGTATCCTATTGAGGAAAAAAAGGAAGATGGGAGAAATGAAATGGTTGTCCCTGAGATACATTGGGGTGGTTAAACAGGATAGCAAAAGGGATAAGAATTCTTGGGATAGGTCTTGTTCCTCCCAGATGAGGTGTTGCAAAATAAACGGGCGAGGGAAGGGGGAAGTTGAAAGGCTATTAAGTTTCAGACCGGGGGGGGGGGGCCTCCTTCCCACCCCTCAAGGATGGCGCTGCATTTTTCTGTATTGGGGGTGCTGCTGTCTGTATTGCAAGAGAAGAGGGGCCCCGTGTTTCCTTAATCCAAAAAGGGAACACACGTGCATCTGTGTGCGGGACGGTAACCTTACAGAAACGCGACGTTGGTGGGGGAGGGGGTTGAAAAACCTCCAGCTATCAGGAGCCGGAAAGGAGGGTGCCTTCGTACCCAGAGAGAAAAGCTTTGCGTGTGTCAGTGGGAAGGTGTCCGGAGCTCCTTGTTTGCAAGCAGGCATGCTTTCTTGCCACGCTGCACGCAGCGATCGACCAGCACGTGTGGACGCAGGGTGCACGTGTGTAGGGAGGTTTCCTGGAGGGGCGCGTTCTTCTAACCTGCCAGGAGCGAACAAGCCTGCCGCAGGGCGCAGAGGTCGGTTCCAGGCGGAGCTGCTTCCTTCATTGGGGAGGGGGAGGCCGGAGGTGGGGCTGGGGAAAGGACCCTGCCGCGTGTCAACCCTCTCCTCCCTTTCAAGAGGTTACCGAGCCGGGGGAGGCGTCGGGCGTGGAGGAGCTGCTGCCGGGGGATCCCTCCGAGGCGGCCTCGGCCGGTTCCTTGGCGAGGCCGCGGGGGGCGGGCGGCCCGGCCAGCCCCTCCTTCTCCCTCTTCTTTTGCTTCATCCTCCGGTTTTGGAACCAGATCTTCACCTGGGTCTCGCTGAGCTCCAGCGTGGCGGCGATTTCCACCCGCCGCGCTCGCGTGAGGTACTTGCTGAAGTGAAATTCCTTCTCCAGCTCCGTCAGCTGCTTGGTGGTGAAGTTGGTCCGGATGGTGCTGGGGTGCGCGGCCAAGCCGTAGTCGCACACTTTCGCTGTCCACACGAGCCAAAAGGGGGAACCGAGGAAATGAAGCCGGGAGTTAGAAACGCGCCCTTTTCCCCCCAGTATAAAACAAGACCCTCATCCTAGCATCCCACCGGGCCTCATCCCCATCCGGACCTGGAGTCTCCCTCCATTCCCTTTTGTGGCAAGCAGGAGAATGTGTGGCTACCCAGGCACGACAAACGTCGGGGTAAAGCTAGTTCCCGCTGGCTGCAGTCCTCAGCAGCCTGCAGCCCACGTGGCCACTGAGGGAACCTGGCAGTTGTATTCCAAGAAAAGGAACTTTTCCCAGGTCCCTTTAAAGGCGGGCAGCTCCTCAGCGTTACTCTAGGTCAACCTCTCCCAACACGGCGTGTTCCGGAGGTGCTGAACCGCAAGGTCCACGATTCCTAGCTATCGCCGCGTCAGGAGAGGCAACGCTATACAGACCTTAGCTCCACTCCTCATATGAGGCGCTCGGGCTGGCTTGGGGGAATCCACAGACAGGACTGCGGTTACCACGCTTCCCGTTGTTTTTGTCGCTGCTCTTTGAAGCATTGCCTCCCGTTTTCTCCCACAGTCGTTCCCGTTTGAATATTGTACTTGTACATGCCTTCCTGTCCATCACAGCCCCTCAGGCTGTTTACCATATAAACACAGCAAAACGACTCACCCTTACTGTTTGGATTGCTGTCATTTGATAATGTTATGGCATATTACAAATTTATACACGGCCTTGGACACATTGCTCAGTAATTCATCTGTCTGATGGATTGATAAGAACTAAATAAGCAAGGTCACAGGATCCAGAAACAGGACCCCAGGCTAAACTTCCATGAATTTAATACAGGAGTTGATTGATATGCGTAAGAAGCCATTCTCTGCCTATGAAAACATTCTAAGCAACAGTTGCCATGACTCAACTTCCAGATAAGCTCACCTGGATGACTGAGAATCTTCACAGATATATACAGCAACACTAAACTGATAGGTTAAAAAAAACATGCTGGGGTTCAAACCTGTCCAGAAACATTACCACCTTGGGGGAAAGCCTTTACCCAATTCTTCCCTTGAGGAGACTCTCTGTAGAGTTGCTGACAAGGGCATGCACTGTTCTCAGTGCCAGCTCAGGGGAACTTCCTCCTAAGTCTATATACATTCTTGGGATGAGCCTAGGCCTTAGAAGCAGATGCAGGGTCTGAACCTGCAGGTTAGTGAGTGGCACATCCAAAGGCCTAAATCCAATTGCTAGTCTCAACTAGAGCAGATTTAATGAATCTAGGATACTTGTGTAAGTAGTGACAAAATAGTGACTTTACCTACTGATGCAATGTTTACTGTGCTTAGAAGGATCAGCAACCAAATTCAGGCTGTTGTTTTTCTCTTTTTAAGTCTAATTACAGCTCTTTTCTCTTTTCCAGGGTGGAGGTAGGCAGGGTGTTTTGTTGCTGCTGCTCCATTGCTTTTTGAAGATGTAAAATAAAGCCAGAAAGCTGGGTTTAGCTCAACTATAACAAAGCATAGGAACGTGAAGGTACAGTTTAGGTCTGAAAGAGCTGAAAAAGCACCCAGGAAAACTTCCTGGTTGATTTTGTATTCTGTTCTCCAGTGATCCAAGGCAGATCCACAAACTGAAAGGCAGTTGTGCCACTATTAATTCAACTGTACCTTATGATGGATAAGCAAGAGGCATTGAAGTATGAAGCTGGAATGGACCTATGCTTAAACTCCAGTGGTTCTGCATATTTTGTGACTGAAAGAAGTGTAAGAGTAGATACTCTTGTGTGTGTGAGAGAAAGAGACTCTTGTTGACTTTTGGTGTATCTGACAACTGTTGTAGAAACAGAGCTTGGAAAAGTTAGTTTTTTTGGACAGCAACTCTGAGAAGGGAAGTTTGTCCTTTAATGGGCCAGTTCACATCTGGGAGGAAAATGTGTGTGAAGCAGTCCTGATTCCAGGGTGTAAGCAGGGACCACAGTGAGGAAGGAACCCTGCTCCTCATTGGCTTTTTCAATTAAGACACATTTACCCACTTCTCACCAGTAGGTATTGGCCAGTGTTTTGAAGCACACAGAATGGTAGAGAAGCCAGTAGTGTATGTCTTGTGTTTTTGTGATAGTGGAGCACGTATCCTGTATTTTGTGATGGTGGGTTGGAAACTTAGCCTTGTTAATGGATTGTTAACTTACTGCAGCAAAAACACATGCATGCCAAGAGTGTTGTGGCATTTTTAACCTTGCATTTTATTCAACATAAGCTTTTGTGAACGTGAAGTAGGCTACAGTCCACCAAAACTTATGCCAAATAAAACTTGTTAGTTTTCAAGGTGCCACAAGGCTCTTTGTTTACATTTTTTCCCTCTAAGACGACCCTTTTCTCCTTTTACTGACATGAGACATTTCTTTTCATCTGGAAAGAAGGAGAAGCATTTAAACATAATAAATTAAATATATCTAAGTGCTCCATAACAGGAAGAAAGCTTCTAAAACCACGGTCTGTTGGGGGTGGGGAGGGGGTTCCACCTCATGCTACTACGTATTAGAATCTAAAAAGAAATGAGGCTGTTCTTCCCCTGGGAGCCACAAATATTTTTCAGTATGTTTAACCTCAACTCCCAACCCCTGCAATTTGAACCTGTTAGCTTTGATCCTACCTTAACTGCATTAAGGTGAAGGATGCCAGGTTCCTCTTTTCCTTTCTGGTATCTTTGGAAACAGAGCATCATGACTCCCTATTCACTGCTCCACGCATGCTTTTCCCTGGCCTTACCTCTGCAGTTTGCCTTCGAGGCAGAGGGTGGGAAGCTAGAGTTTGGAAAAAGAGGCTGCGGGGCGGGGATCTCTACAGCTCTCAGAAGGCCCAGCAGGGGCTGTGGCGACTGGGGATTCTGGGAGCTGTAGTTAAAAAGTCACTTCCCCAAGCTTTGCTTGTTAAGAGTTGCTTTTCTTGATTCCGATCGGGTCCTGAATAGAGGAAGATACTCCTGGAATGCTCCGGAGTTGGGCACGGTGGAAACCACAGTGATCCAAATGCAGGGAATCCCCGACGGAACCAGCTGAGAGTCTGTCCTCTTCTCCTCCCCACCCCTGCCTTGAAACGACTCCGGCCAGGAAGTCTTGCCTGCCATCTGGGCGTCTCACATGGGTTTTTACCTGTTTTGGGTGGATTCCGTTTCACTTTCATCCAGTCAAAGGTTTGGCTGGCGGTGACGTTGGCGGCGGCAGCCACGGGGCACGGCTGGGCCCTCGGGTCTTTGTTGTCGTGCAAAGGTGGAGAAACGTTGCCAAATCCCCCTTGTAGGTAGCCCCCCTGTTCAGGCCCATAGAGATGTGGCTGGAACTGGCCCGTTGGGGCACAGGGGAAGCCGTCAGGTAAACCTCCCAGGCTGGAAGAAGGCAGCGAAGTGGCAGTAGTGGTAGCAGCAGCAGCAGGAGCTGCAGCCACCCCGGCTGGGAAGGCTGTCGCCTGGAAGTAACCTCCATCCGTAGTGGTCTCCGAGGGGTTGAAGAAGAATTGTTGGTTGACGAAGCTTTGGCCCGGGGTTGTAGAGTAGGTTCCTCCTCCTGTCGGAGAGGATCCTGCGAAGGGGATGCCAAGGCCAGCCGGGTTGGGAGGAAGAGGAGGAGGAGGAGGAGGGTAGCTTGAGCTCTGCTGGTGGTGATGATGGTGGTGGGCGTTGGGCCCACCAGCAGCGCCCACCCCCGTCGCCCCGAAACGTCCCTCTGAATGATAGCTGTCACAGGAAGGAATGGTACCTGCACAAGCTGGGAAGGAAGGGGTCCCTTGCTCAAAATGCTGGTACTCCTTGGGCGCGTAGGCGCTGGTCGTCCCACGGTTACAAATTGCATAGTCTAAGAAGAAGTTCATTCTAGGTATTGTTCCTTTGCCAATGATGGAAGAGGGTCACCCTGTTTTACGGGAATTTCTTCTGCCCTACAACCTTTAGATAGTATGTCAAAGTTAACCAGAGGGGGAAAAGAGAGAGAAAGGGAGAGGGGGAGAGAGTGAGAGGGAGGAAGAGACCCTTCCCATGGATGCCTCTCTAGCCTAGGCGCCCCCAGGCCCCCACCCCTCCTTCCAGGAGCTTTCAGAATGGGAGGGGGGAAATTGGGGGTAGGGTGGAAGGGGTTCTGGACCACGTGGCTGCCTTCAAGCCCAATGAGCAAATGCCTCCTGAAGTTTGTCAGATATCTACCATCATCCATCAAGTCCTTGACATTTGCATGACAAAAGGACTTCAATCAAACTTTTCCCCATCGATCTGATTAACAACACGGATGCGTCAAAAGGTTTTCCCCTCAAAGACTTGGAAGAAGAAGAAAAAAAGGAAGTGATAGAAAGGGGTTGGGGAAAGGAAAGGGGTGGAAGAAAAGAAGTGGGGGTGGGGAGAAAGTTGGGAATATGCAAGGTTCCTTCTATGTGTTTTAAAAAAGGCATCTCCCTCTTCCAATTCATAAGATGGTGTCAAAAATCATCACAACTTTCCTCCCGAACTGGGGGAAAGGAGAGCCGTGTCCCTATTCCAACTACAGGAGACTTCCCCAATACACGGAGTGGTGGGGGGAGGTAAGAGAGAGAGAAAACGAGAAAGAGGGAGAGAGGTAGGGGAAACGTCTTTATGAAAGTAAATGTTCTTTTTCCTCATTAAAAAAAATTACTCACCGAAAAGCTACTTAAACATTTATGGAGTTTGCTTAAAGTGCTTTCTGTTGTCCCTTGGGAAAAAAAAATCCCAAATAGCTTTGCCTTGCCTTTCCCCTTTGTGTCTAGAAGCAGAATGCTTAGGAGCAATTTAATTCAATCAACATTCTAATGAGTTGTGAAATAAAGTTAGAAACACAATTGTCTTTTGTCGAAGGGGGGAAGGCAAATGAAATTGAAATCCGATCTATCCTATCCATCTATTTATTTTTATCTTCTCTGGCTATCCCTTCATTACCACCCCAACTTTCTAATATGATCTTTTTGTTCTTTTCTATCTCTCTCCACCCCACCCCCTATTTTTCTAATCACACATAACTATAGTAACACTTTCTGGCAGTCACTGGGCTTGGATATGCCTGCTCTGAGCACGGGGGCTGGTGGGTTTAATGGTTGCAGATCGTTCTTAAAACTGAAATATAGACAAGCAAGGAAATCAACCGACCAACGACTCCGGAAGGTCATTTTCTGAGCCATACATTATTAGAACCGAAGTGCAACGAGAAGAGATCCACAGTCTAGCCTGTGGAAGGAAGACTGCCAGTTGGGTAGACTGTGGATTCATGCAGACTTAGATCGGTTGGTTTTCTTTTGTTTTATTTGGAGGGGGGGGGGGGACTCGCCTTCACTTCTCCTTTCCAGACAAATGTTCCTGAAGACCAAACTGCCCAGATTAAAACAACAACCAACAAATCCCTAGGTCTCTAAGTGAACTTTTGGCCTGCTCAAAACCTCTGGTGCTCTGTCCGTGGGCTGAGCGCCCAGTAAATATCCTGACAAGTAACAAATGACCGTAGGCGTCAGATTAGAAGTTACCCTTGTCTTCCATGTGCTAACAAGTAAATAAATGTTGCTTGCCTAGCTTTCCATTATATGAAGCATGAAGTGCTTTACTCTTTCTGCCTTTGTCAATACACACGAGTTAGAGGAGGCGATCCTTCCGAAAGGAAAGCCCCGACTCATCAATTTATGGACTCCGAAGCAGCGAAGTAAATCCTCTGAGGACGCCTTGAGAGGGACCCGGCTGGAGGACGAGAAAAGGAAAGAAAGGCGGCTGAAAGGCGGCGGGGGTGCGGGAGCAGAGTCGAAGGAACTTTAATAAAGAATATCTTCCTCTGAAAGGGGCTGGGCTGGGATAAAGGGTAAGACCTCCTTGGTGTTTCTTCTGACGATGTCAAGCTGGAAGAGCGATTTGCCGTCTTTGTGGAATATGTACTGAATGGGTTCCGATTGCATGCTAGGCCGAGAAGGGAAGGAGGAAGAAGACGCAGTTGCTGACAGTTTATACCGGAGATGTAAACGATTTTGAGAAGGTCGAAAGGAGAATTCGTATAGAATAACGAAAACAGAGAGTGCAGCAAAGGAAAAGAAGGAGAAGAAAAAAAGAAGAAGGAAGAAGAAAACGAATTGAGTGAGAGAGGGGAACGAAAGGAAGGAGGAGGAGTGATGTAGTTTACTATTTTTGAAGTGCATTAAATTACGTAATACTTAACATAAAATGAGCAGATACATGGCTTTCGGCTTCTTCACACACTAGCTAGCTGTACTCCTGGATTTGGCATCTTAGAACAAGCAAACAAAACGCATCCCAAACCAGAATGGGTGAAGCGACCCTTTGCTCTCAACATCAAACTTCTCACCGCCTTTGGAAACCTGAGCTGCCAGTGTCTAGGCCTGGATTAAACTGAATGAGAGGAGAGAAAAAAACCAACCTAAAACCTTCCCTTAAGACTTCCGTGCCTTCTGAATGCTGCCTTTCCGTGTTCACCAACTCCATCTACCTAGTGAATTAGGAGGAGAGCTTTGTGTTTGAGGTGGTGGATGGGGAGAAATAGTTTTAAAGATAATTTATAAAAACCGAAAGTTGTTCCCCATTGAAAAGTTAGACGAAACTGAGGTCCCAGTGTCATTTTATTCCTGTTCAGACCTGGCTTGTTAAACGCGAGATTGATTCGCCTTGTATAAGAAGAGACATCAAATCGTGGTAACAGTAAGACTATATATAAAGACTATACTATACTATAGATATATATATTGCTCCTAGAGTGCAAATAAACTACCCAATATTATTCACGGAATCCAAACCATGCTTCTGAATTTGTGGAGCTGGCGAGGAAAGGAAAGCTGGGGTAGGAATATACATCTCCCTTCAGGAGGACTTCCACAGGGTTTGCTTGCAAGGGACAGGTACCAGAACACGGATCTGAAAATTTAGTCAAGAAAAAAAGGAGGGAATGGGTGGAAAGAGAAATGGCTGAACTTGCACGAAAACAACCGCGACAGAAATATACACCCCTCGATTTAAATAAGCTTTATGGGCGTGGCTGTATTACTGAAGCTTCTAATAGCTTTCCGTCTGATGCAAAAGCAACGTGTGCTGACGTTCCGGCAAAGGCTAAGTCTTCGCACTTCGCTCCCATCCCCCGCTGGCTGCCGGCATGTGTTCGCAATATTATCCTGCTGCCTTCTAAATCTCAATTTTTGGCCCCGTTTACTTCCTCTCTCTTTGGTGGCCATCAGCTTTCTCCAACGTGCTGCGCTCCAGGACGCGGTGGATTACAACTCTTACCGTCCACAATTTGTAGCCCATCACAACCAGAGAGCGCCAGGTTGGGAGGGGAGGGTCTGGCTTACACAGCTGACCACCACTCTTTGTTGTTCTCCTTCTCATGCAGCCGGCTGTTGCCTGCGGAAAGCTCACAACCACAATAACTCGGTCCAAAATTTTAAGCTGGGATCACGTGGGTAGATTTAAACTATTGAGTTTTGATTGTCCTTACTGATGTCTTCAAAGTTTCATTTATTCCCAGACACAACTTATCTAGGAGAACATAACCTGATAAAACTAGCTAAATGCGTAATCAGCCTGGGAAAGGAGGTATTTCCAAGGAAGTTCTTCCTGTCTCTCTCTCTGTGTGTGTGTGTGTGAGAGAGAGAGAACTAGCTGCTGGATTTTCATCTTTGCATTCTCCCTTGGCACTCCAGGGCCGCTCACCATCTGCTCTCTAAGAGTGATGACTTACAGGAGGCTGTATTACATGGCTCCCCTCCCCTCTTCACTCCCTGTCCCATCGTTGCTCTCCAAAAGCTTTAGGGTCACCAGAAGCTTTGGCTATGTGTCAGGACATTTGCCAGAGTGATTGAGAGAAAGAGAGGTGTCCACTCTTCTAGGGAAGATTTACAAAACAGGGAAGTTGTCCTCTCTCGAAGTTCTCTCGGAAGGACTTGTGGCATGAAGTTTCACAGACTACAGCCCACTTCATTAAATGCATGAAGTGTCAACTGGGCTGGCAAAGATTTGTAAACAGGGTTGGGTGGGATGTAAGGAACAGCAAATGATTACAAAAACAGATGATTAGGTGACATTCGCCAAAATAATACTGACATGCCCATTCTATTTATCTGGAACAGCTGGTAAAGAAAAGTGGGTACAATTGTCCATTGTATATAGGAGTTAGTATGAGGACTCGATAGAATTTCATTTTAATTCAGTTGGGGGTGAGGAAGCAAAATCCTTTCCTCCCAAGTGTTCAGAGTTCACTTTCGTGGGACATTTTTCTCCCAGTACATTAAAAAAATAGAATTAATTAAACAGGGACTGGGGCTAGAAGAAGGGCAAGGAGCTTGCTTCTCCCCTTTCCCATTTCAGGACTCCTGTGATTCCTTGAAGGAAATGCGCCTTTCACACATACAAGTGCATTCATAGAGTCACATTTCTGTGCCTCTTCAACACTTCAGTTCTTGAGCCAACAAGGGCTGTGTGTTTTGCAGCTCCTGACACACTCTTCAGGCTGCAAATGGGCCAGTGACAATCCACCTAGGAAAAGGGAAGCATTTAACATGTAGGAGAGATTACTGTAAGTAAGTGGAGGTAGGGGTGGGATAGAGTTCTGGCTGACATTGCACCACCCCCTCTTGGGGTCAGCCAGGCTGGGAGTGGTTTGCTATCTTCTTGTGTAAGCTTAGCCACCTTCTATGCTTTTGCATGGATTGCAGTCCCTATGATGGCTCTTGACTGCTTGAGTGGAGATTCGGCCTCAGGCTCAATCTCCTAGGATGGAAACATATATTCTTAAAGAAAAGATTCATTGTGCAAAGGCAGGCTTATTTCCTGGGGAAGGGGGAGAGGTAGGGAAGCTCACAGCAGCCATTTGTACTCTCTGTGCTACAGAGACAGGGAAGGAAAAAGGCCTATTGCAACACTGAGCCAGTCTTGAATGAGTAACATCCACAAAATATGTTCTTTTTCCCCCTTTATTTTTAGTTTGTACTCTGCATATACCTTGAAGCTATTTTCTCTCAACACTTCAGTAGTTTTCAACACAGACAAGCCAATCAGCTTCGTGAATGATGTGTAGGGAGAAGAAGCCTGTATTTGTACAGTATATATTAAGATTTGTTTATCATTCTTAATGCCTTGCCAAAATTTAATTTGTTTGAAAAATTCTGCTGTCCTTCTGACAGCCATATTAATCAATACAGAAGCAGTCTAACTGGACAAATTCCTAACTGTACCAGTTAGAGCAAGATTTCTTAACCTATGCAAGGGGGTCCATGGATGGTCATCAGTAAGTCCCTAAACTGTGCACAATTTGTGTGTGAGAGAGACTGTTTCTAGTGAAAGGGTTCATAGCTTTCATCAGATTCTCAGAAGGGTCTCTGACATACCCAGAAAAGGTTAAGAACCACTGAGTTAGAGAGATCTGCTGGATTAAGAAAGGGTAAATTAGAGAGAATGAGGGAGGAAATTCAAAGAAGTTTGAATGTGACAGGGACTTTACATCAAGAAGAAAAACAAATAATGGGGGTGTCTTTTCTTTCTTTCTTTGTTTGCAGATTTTCTGTGTTTATTTAGGATATTCTGTATGGCACTTAGATTCTATTTTGATTTGAGAATTCTTTTGAATACTCACATACATTTTCTTCAACCTTTGGGCTGAACCTTATGGCTGGTGTTTTTTCACACCTCAGGCTTAGTGCACTATATACATGTTCTGAATTTTCCTTTAAGATTATCTGGTCAGACTCTGCAGTACTACTGCTTCCCTCTTGGTGAATTTGTTCAAGCTTAACCAGAAAGTAACTGGAGAAGTGCATAATACAGTATTTTAAAACTGGACAAGGATGCTTCCCAACCTTATGCTGACATAGCTCAGTTGACATGACCTTTGGAGATGAATTGCCCCAAGTTACAGAATCACCATAGACATTATCGGTTGTGTCCATGGTGACTTTTTAACTTGGGGCAATTTTCCTCCGAACGTTTCACCACTGGCAAAAGTGGCAACACCTTAAGCTAACCACTGACTACAACCATCACTATTGCAGACATAAGATCAGTTACACCATCAAAATACAGAGGGAAATCGGTTTATCAGATATCAGAGAGGCAGTCATGTTAGTTTGTTTTAGCATATATAAAGAAACAAAAGTACTACAGCACCTTCAAGACTAATAGACATATTCCAGAGTGAGGTTTCATGGATTGCAATCCATACAAGTGACACAATATTTAGGCCAAAGGTTTATACACAGTGTGCACATGGTGAAGGGATACAGACCAAGTGAAATGAAATTAGCTATTGAGCTATTCACATAAATACCAGGAAAAGGAACACTGCAATTTCTAAAACCCAACACAAGTCTCTCAAAGCCAAGTAATGCCAGGCTAATCTTACCTCCCTTTTTTGCCAGAGCCACAAGCTTAGTTGATGTAGTATGTCTTGATTTCGGCTAGGCATCTGGCAAGGTCCTTCATGAGATTCTTGTGCCCAAACTGGTATAATGTGAGACAGATGATGCTACCATTATGTGGATTTGTAGCTGGTTGACAAACTATGCACAAAGAATGCTTGCCAATGTTTCTTCATTATCCTGGAGAAAAGTGACTAGTGCCACAAGGTTTTGTCCTAGGCCTAGTTGTTCAGCATTTTCATTAATGACTTGGAAGAGAGTCTGGAAGAGATGCTCATTAAATTTGTGAAGGACACTAAACTAGGAAAGGTGACTAAATATTTCAGAAGATAGAATCAGGATTCAGAGAGACCTTAGCAGACTGGAGAACTGGCCAAAACAAACAAACAAAACAAGTTTCAACAGGGAACAATGTAAAGTTCTGCAATTAGGCGGAAAAGATCAAATATGCAAATGTGGGATAGGAGATAGTTAGCTCTGATTTTGTGATTCTCTGATTCTATAAAATGAGATACAGAGAGTGACAATTACATCACCCATGCTAATAATGTAACAGACACCCTAAGTTTTGCAAGCCACTGAACAAAGTTCCTATTGATTTTCAATCTGAAAGGCTCACCATGAATTCCTGCACTGCATCATAGAGAGTAACCTGGAACATCTGTGGTAGAAGTTCTGTGAGAGCACTGAGGTAAGGTCAATTAGTGGACAGGACACTCATACACATTTCTGTGTTGGCCTCCATGAGATACAGAAGAAAAGAGCAACACTTCTTGGGAGTGTGGCTGTAACTGAAGTGTGTTCCAAGAGCATGATCTGAAACAGTGATGCCTGACACATTTTCAAATACCCCTCTTGCATTGTGACTGGAGCAAGTTTGCAGTCTTGTTGGAGATGTATATGTAAGATGCCAATAAGCGCATCCCACTTACTGGTATCTGATACTCCATCCACAGGTCCAGCTGGTGCAACAGTGAAGTGAGCAATGCTTTCCAGAAGCCAGGTTCAAGATATTCCTTTCTTTCTATGGCTCCGGTGCATATGTACTTAAACAGTAGGAGTCAAACAAAATTTCTTGCTGTTGTTCCCAACCATTTTTGAGGTACAATGACTGGAATGTTCTTTTTCCTTCATGAATACAAATTTTTACTCTTGGCATATTCTCATTATGTCCTTTGATCAAAGGACAGTAGCAGGAGATACTTTGCCTATTCTGTTACAGAGGAAAACCTGAAACACATGGCTTTTCTTGTGTTTAGCTTATATTAGAAATAGTTTCAAGTAGATTTTGTCACCATTCTCGACATGCTGAGGATAACAGTGATGGTCAGGGCTAAAATCAGTCTTTTCATAGAGAAATATGTTTAATAGGTGAATGGAGGTTTTATATGAGATAATTGAAATGGGCAAGAATTAGACTAAGTAATGGAAAAGAATTATCTTAATTCTACAGAGGCCACGGAGGCATAAAGAGTGCGTACATTTGTGTCTGATGCTCCAAGATATGGAAGCTGTTTGCATCAAACTGAGTGTCTTCAACTTCCCTGAAGACTGACTTGGCATCAAGTACATGAGCATTACCTAAAAAAGAAATGCTACCTTCTTCTTAGATGCAGATCTTAAGAAGTTGTTCGATGCCTTGGGCACTGACTTGAATCTCATACATTTGAGGAAAAACTGCATGTTTTTCTGCGTGCACATCCTGGGTTCAACTACATACTAAAAGCCTGCACACTAGAAAAAACCCTGTCCTGGCATAACCAACACATCTGGAAGGCAAACTGGTCAGAGAAGGCTGTTTTGTTCTGTTGGTTAATAGACTCACCATGGCAACCCTCAGCAATCCTTTAAGTATAATTCAAAAGATCAAAGAGTCCTGTGACACCTTAAAGTCTACACATTTATTATAACCTGAGGATTCTTGTCCTTCACCTTCAGCAGCAGAAGGCCTTGGGCTTTTTCTGACAGAGTCAATTGTCTTGTCTTCCTCCAGGGTCTTTGTTGCCAGTAACGATATTGCTCCCATTTCCAAGGGGTAAGTAAAGGCTGAGCATTGGCCTTTTTCATTCCTTTGCTCACTCTCTGCCAACATCAGGCCCAAAGAAGGGGGAAGGAATGTGTCCCTATGGAACAGACAGAGACACATTGCCTCCTCCGTTCCTCCATCATGCCTGAGTTCTCTGCAACATCTTTATAGCTCTGGAAGGGCAACTAGACCATGGGAGAGGAGTCAAAAACTAGGATTTATATGTTTACATATACCTTATTATTCTCATGTCCCCTGTTTGTGCCTACCCTGCATTCCCAGAGCACCACCGTGCGTTTCAATATAGCTCTTTAGCAAGAAGACACAGGATAGCTGCGACACAGCTGGTGTCTCCTTTGTTTTATATTTCCTTCAGTCTCCAAATTAGCAATTTTCTTTTTGGTTAGTGTATGTAAGAAAATGTTGAAGGTTTCAAACAACAAAATAATAATGGGATCCCATCAGACTACTGCAATTAAAAGAGATAGTGTATTCCATCAAGTATCAGGGGCTATTTTTTTCCTTACTTCCTAAAAATATTTAATTAGACATTAGCCTTTAATTATATTTACTGCTTCATTTTCACTGGTGTATTTAGAGAGGCGATAGTGTCACTAATTATTCTTATCCCCTAAAGCACAACAGATAAAAACCTCTCTCTTAATGCTCACTTCACGTTGATGAGGCTTCTTTCCTCTTCCTCTGTCCCAATTTTACTGTGAAGAAAAGCAATCAGAAGGATGTTTTTATTATTAGTGGCATAAAATTCTGGAACAGCCTCACCAGAAAAGTTGTGGGAGTGACGAAGTCTCACCAGCTTGGAGATGTTTAGAAAGATTATTTTCCAGCATCTCTTGCTAGGTCTTCAGTAGGCTGTTGGCCACTGAGATGAGGAACACGTTTTCCAATAGGCAATCTTGGAAATGTTTGAAGAAGTTGCTTATTTGGATTAAACTGGCTGGAATCAGAGGGATTCTGGGGGGTGGGGTGGGAAAGTAACATCTCTAAACTCTAGCCTGGGTTACTCTTCTGTATTACATCTCTCTTCTGAGCATCAGAGACCACCACTAATAGAGGGAAGATGGTGCATAGCACAAATTTTCAATTAATAAGATTTTTCCACTAGTCCTTTCCATGTGATGTACTCAGTCTTTCTCATGGGAAATGGGAACTAGTAACCAGCTTCAGTACTGTCTTTATTACAGAAAAGTAGAGGCAGGTCTGGGTCAGCATTTTCTCAGTGTAACACAGGGCCATCTGATGTCCTTCACATGTTTTTGGACTACCATCCCCCATAATCTCCAGCCATTGCTCACTGGGACTGGTGGTTTCTTTCAAGACACATGAAACACGTTGGAACTTTGTAAAACTGTGTGGCAAGAGGGAAGCCAATTCTCGTAACTGCCTTCTAGGTTTGCATCTCAAACACATACTGTGCACAGGGATTCAACCCATTTGGAGGCAGAGACTTTGGAAAGATAGGCCTATTTTCTAGGGTTATTGTAAGAGTATATGAGAAAATGTATGTATGAAGTGTTCTGCATGCACACTGAGAAAACAATAAATACCTTCTAAATATTATTATCAGGCAAGTATTATTATCCTAATGTTACATATGGAGTATGATGAAAATGAGAAATAATTGCTTAAATGAACTGATGACTGAGCATGATGTCGAAAGAGAAATAACTAAGCTCATCATAGTTGATGCTTTTAGCCACAATAGCAACCAAAAGGCAGAAAACTCCTCCATGGCCTCCATCAACATAACCCATTTGGAAGAGGAAGAAGGCAGAAAGTTAGCTGGAAGATAACCAGCACTGGCCAAGATATTTTGCTGCTTGAAGGAAAGCACACATTCATGTTCTTCTCCATTCCACATGCAATCTCCCAGGTACTCCTCCCCAGTCCCTTTAAACATCTGGATGGATATTGGCAATGGAGAACATGGCCTGTGCCCTATCTAAGAGGAGCAAAGGGACCGTACAAAGCTCACCTCCAGTGGGATCAAGATCTAGAAGAGCTTCCAGTGCTGAATTTCTCCGTGTTAAGCTACTGTTAACAGAAATAGGGCTAAGGAAAAAAGAGAAAACCTCATGATGACGGTGTGAAGATGCAGAGTCTGTGTTAACCTCGCTTCCATGCAGGCATTCCCAAAGCAGAGTTCAGCATAATTTTGAGGTGATCCTCTCCACAAAGTTCAGTTTGGTAGAGATACTCTGCTTTGCCCACGTGACCATAGGCGGAATGTGTTTTGCTCATTCAAGTGGCACTATGATCGATATCACCAAAGCCTCGGTAACTGAACAAGGGAGGGAATGGTTGCTCTGCTGCTTTTACAGCCCATGAGCTTGCCTTCTTTGCATATTTGGCAGTTAATAACCTCCACTCCTAAGCACAGGCGAGGATCAGATGCTTAATGTATGCCCTCCAGTTGCTGAGAGCATCAAGCCAAGGCTGTTAAAAAAGCGACGTGTTTCCTTTGGCATTTGACGTTTCCGAGAAGGTAAAAAATGGGCAAAACAAATGGTGAAATCTCTCAGTCATTCAATAATTTAGATTTTATTGAATATGCTCCTTTCTTTCCTCTGACACTCAGGTCTCGCTAATTAGGACAAATAAGAAGGGTTTGCTGTGAGCAAGGAGAATAACTGGCAACCCCCCACCCCCATTTATTAAGTCGCCTTCTGTAGGTGGAGAATTGATTGGTGGCCGTGAGTGGCATGCTGCCTGGACCTGCAGTGATTTGGAGGAGTCATTATGATCCGCAGAAGGGCCCTAGCTAGAGATTTGTATTGATAAGGTGTCAGTTGTTTTGCATTGGTCTTCTCAGAGCATTAACCCCTCTCCCCTTCTCTCTCTACCCAGCACTGAGTTATCACCTCCCTGATAGGTCATGAATTCAGGTGTGAATCAGCACCAAAAGACCCATGTATTCCGAAGCAGAGGGGCCACAGGCCAAGTGTGGTCCTTGTGGCACTGATAGGGTCAGGCAGAACATAGTCAGACTTGGAGATTGGTGGAGGCTGGTCCTATGAAGGAAAATAGATAATGACTCCATTTCAGGCTCAGGTTAACCTTAGCTTCAGCATGAGCTGAGCTGAGCTGTAGCCTGGTAGGCAAGAATGGAGAGGGGCAAGGATGAGTGAAAGGCTCTGCGCTATGTGTTGCATATGTGTATAAATGCTAGCTTACCTGCCTGCTGTGTGTGTGTGTGTGTGAGTGTGCACACCAATTTTGTCCCTCGCTCTGTGCATCCTGCCCCTACCAACTGCAACTAGCACAAGCAATCACCACTGCAATATCAGGAACAGAAGACTTTCATCACAAAAACTAGTGAACAACAGTGTTGTTGTGGAGCCAGGGCATCAAAGGCCCAAGATTATAGAAATGAAACAAACTAATTGTAACAAGAAAGATGGGTTTTTAAAAATTAGAAATCAGTAGTCAGTCATTAATATAAAATAACAAGCTGCCTATCAAATGTAATGTTAATGAACTAAGATATCACACAGTATTGCCAATGCATTTTATATACAGTATGTCTGATTAACTGTCAAAGCAGTCCCCACCATAGGTTACTATATGAACATGGAGGAGACGTATCAATCAGCATAGTTAACCCATGGGCGGCCGTAAGAACCAGGCATTTTGATTAGCAGGACATTATCTGCCAGCCCTCTCATACTTTGCCATTTCTTTTGAACTTAACTTCAATCCACAGAGTGGCTGAAATGGGAGAGGCAAGGAGACAGATTTTTCTAGCAACAATACATGGTTGTGAGTTATCCTTATTGTCACATAAAAGTATTCTGTGGTGGTTTGCTCCTGAATAGATAATTAAGTCTCATTAACTTTACAAAAGACCCACTCCTGGTAGAGATGAAAACAGGTAGAACCGGTCTGTTGCAATTGATTGGCCCAACTGCCTGAACTTTTGGACTCTTCTTGAGGTGTGTGGCTATGTTGACAACCATTATTTATTTATTTATTTATTTATTTATTTATTTATTTATTTATTTATTTATTTATTTATTTATTTATTTAACTTCTATACTGCCATTGATAGAAGTATATCAACTCCATTGATAGCACTTCTATACTGCCCAACTGGCTGCCAAAGCCACTCTGGGCAATTCACAACATAATACAACAGACAACACTTTAAAAGGCACTAAACATAATAGCTATACAAAAAAAAAAAAAACCAAACCAAAATTAAACAAAGCAGTCCACATACACAAAAAAACAACATAAAAAAAACCTAAAACTAATTTTAAAAGACAAGGTGGCAGAACAGATAATATAAGTACAGAAAAAAAAACCCTGTGCTATCATGATGTGATCTCTGGGAAAGACTGCCTAAACAGCCATGTTTTAAAAAATAGTTTGAAAATTCCCAGTGAAGGGTCTAGGCAGATTTTAGGTGGGAAATTATTCCAGGGCTGGGGAGGGGCCACGACTACCAAGAAGACCAAGTTTCTGGTCTTCTCTTTCTGGTACTCTCTTGGGGTCAATGATCTCAATTGCCCAGCCTGGGAAGATTGGGTAGGTTGGGCAGATCTCACTGGAAGGAGGCATTCTGCCAAGAATCAAGATCCCAAACCATTTCGGGCCTTATACGTCAGTATCATCACCTTGAAGCTGGCATGGAAATGAACAGATAGCCAGTGCAAGGTGGTCAGGGTAGGGGTGATATGATGGTATTTCGCTCTGCAGCAGCTTCATGGGAGCCCCATGTAAAGAGTGTTATAGTAGCCTAATCTCAAGACTACCAGTACATGGACCAACGTGGTGAGGGACCCAGTGTCAGGGGATGCAGCTGGGTGATCCACCTCAGATGTAAAAAGGCAGAATTTACCACAGACACTACCTGGGACTCCATTGATAGCACTGGGTCCAAAAGTACCCAAAGGAAAGGGAGACCCCCAAACCGCAGACACTAGGGGCTCCCACCCAGACATCTGTCTTGTCCAGGTTCAGCCTCAGCCTATTATCCCTCATCCACCCCAGCATAGCATGCAGGCAGCGCTCAAGGGATCCACTGCAGAAGGGTGGAAGAAGAGATAGAGCTGAGTGTCATCCGCATATTGGTGACACAAAGCTCCAAAACTCCTGATGACCTCCCCCACGGGCCTCGTATCGATATTAAACAGCAATGGGGAGATGATCAAGCCCTGTGGGACTCCACAATGGGGAGAACATCATCTCCCCAAGCTGCACTCTCTGAGCACCTTCAAAATGTAAGTTTAAGTTGCCAATAGACAGAGCACGTGAACACTATAGGTATGCTATGCCACTGGTGGCAATGGACGGTAAACTCTGAAAACTCAGGCTATGTGTATGTGTCGTTTTAAAGTATTGTCTGGATTAGTCTTTGCTATGTCTATGTGGTGGCGCTGTGGGTTAAACCGTTGAAGCTTCTGTGCTGCAAGGTCAGAAGACCTGCAGTCGTAAGATCGAATCCACGCGACGGAGTGAGCCCCCGTCGCTTGTTCCAGCTCCCGCCAACCTAGCGGTTCGAAAGGATGCAAAATGCAAAAATGCGAGTAGATAAATAGGTACCACTCAGTGGGAAGGTAAACGGCGTTCCATGTCTAGTCACGCTGGCCACGTGACCACGGAGGATTGTCTGCGGACAAACGCTAGCTCTATGGGTTGGAAACGGAGATGAGCACCGCCGCCTAGAGTCGGACACGACTGGACAAATTGTCAAGGGGAACCTTTACCTTTACCTTTTTATGTCTACTGAATGAGGATGCTTCCATTTCCTGTCAGTTGACCCACAGAAAAATGAAAATAGTATGCCCACTCTTAAGTAATGGAATTTCCTATGACAGACAGAAAAAAAAGATAAGGTGCAGTGAGATGGGGTGAGGTGAGGTGCCAGGGGAGATCAGCCAGCTGTACACTGACCGTTCCTTTAACGGTAACTTGAGAAGGGACTGCTGTAAACCCAAAGTTGCAATGCCACACTTCCTAATTGTCAAAATGTCACCTATCTATTTAAGTGCTATCATATGTTAGCAATTTAACAACAGGACACAGTTTCATGACGCTGATAACCCCTGCCTGTGAGTGTGCTTACTTACCTGAGCTGTGCTCGCTGTGGCTCTGTACCAAGTGAGGCGTGTGAAATGCAAAGCATTGGACTAGGGCTTTGGAGACATTGGTTCACTCATCTGTGATGCTCACTGGGTGACCTTGGGCTGGTTACTGACTGTTGGGCTGATGCTCTGACCGACCCACCTCACAGGGCTGTTGAGAGGATAAAGTGAGGCAGAGGGGAACTTTGTACACTGGCTTGAGTTTATCGGTTGAAAGGTAGCACATATATTGTTGTTGCTGTTGCTGTTGTCATCATCAATAGTTGAAGTAGCAGTGGTAACAGCAGCAGTAACTTTGGACTGCTTGTCTCTTATGACAGGTGACAGCCTCCCAATTCTGAGCTATAGAGAAATGGTGATTTCTACGAACGTTTTGGTTATTATCTGCTCTCATATAATTGAATGACACTAGGGCTTCCCATGTGGTTGTCACCAGTGCTTGGAAAAGTTACTGGTGGAATATAGCTTCCCTGCTGGCGAGAGGGTTCTAGAAGATACTATCCAAAAAACTTCAACTTGTTCAGCTTTTGACAGTTACCATGCTTGGATATTGCTTTTTAGTTCTGTTTTACTATGGATAAACGTAGAACTCATTGCTGAATAGAAGCTTATATCTAAGAAGGGAAGGAGAAGTCCCAGGGCACAGCACATAGGACTTGGGCTTTGCTCTTGCCCTCAAAAGATCACCACTAACTCAGTGGTACAATTTAAGCAAACTATATACACATGTGAGTAACAAAACCCTTTTGTTGTTATTTTTTCTAAATCAAAAGCTGCCTTGAGAGGCTGTGAGGGAGCTCTTAATGCTTTCCCCACTGGCCATTTCCCCACTCCAAATCATTCCCCTGCAGCTGCTTCAGCCCTCATGGGGGTAGCTGATGGGTGTTTATGCTAGCCTCTTAACAATGTTACTTGGCTTAACAAAGAATCTGGCATGGGCTTAACTGAAATGCTCTTCCTTAGCACCCCTCCTACAATTTTATTTTATTTTATGTTTTGCGTTTCTTCCACTACAATAAATGTATTTCACTTTTGAGTACCACTCATCTCTACCCAGGGTATTCCCTCCTGGGGTCAGTCATGTCCAAAGCACAAAGAAAAGCTATTCATTATCCACAATTTTATTTAATATCACTGGCTTCTGGAATATGCTCAAGCAGGGCGTGAGAAATGCCAGACACTTTTGAGAAATAAGCTATTTATTCTCATGTGTCTCTGGACCTGAAAGAGGAAACAGAGGTCTATAGACTTAGTGTAGCTCTTGGTGCTCTATTCACACATGTTTAAAGAACATTCTGACATTATTAGCCTTCCTAACCCTACTCCCAAGTAGGGTTACTTGTTGGAGTACTCTCTGCCTTTTGGATTAAAGAATATTATGTATGTCTTAGTAATGAACAGAGCCTAAGTAAACCAATCAACCCTAGATCAAATATTGGTGGATTTAGAACCTAATATTGCAAAATTGAGATGCTAACCCTCAACTGGAGTTGGGAAAGGTTCATTTTCAACACTGCCAGAAGGCCACTACCTCTGATGGAGATATCCTTCATTTTAACTTCATGCGTATGCACACCAGTTGTAAATGTGATAAGCTGAAGACAGTGTACATGCCAGATGAATGTCCCACATGATCAAGGGGCTCAACCTACACACTGAAAGGGGCTCCAATATGTAAATACACTGAGCTGTATGCTCATAGATTTAAATTAACTTTGCTGCCTTTTACTAGATCATCAAGAACTACAGGATTGGAGATACTGTAAGAAGCAGAAGCAGCTTTATCATTCAATATTATTTCCAATGGATTGATTTTCCTTTGCACTCAAGATCTATCTCAGCCTTCACTGATTTTAGCACTCCAGATGTGCTAGACTATGACTCCCACCCTCCCTAGCCACACTGCTGATAGCCAGCTAGCTGGGTCTGATGGAAATTTTAGTCCAGCATCTGGAGTGCTACAGGTTGAAGAAATCCGGTCTGACATAGCCATGTTTGAGAACAAAACGGAAATCAACCCCCTACCCTTTCTTACAGTAGTTAATGAGATCTGGAATGGCCTGTTGCATCTAGCTTCCCACATGGTGATGTTGTTTGTAGCAGAGTAAATGTGTGATCCTACCTTAGCTTGAATTGCTTGCTCCAGAGCTCAGATGGGGATTAGGGAAGGCATAATGAGTCAGGGGGGAGGAGTGTCTTAGTGGATGGTGGGGTGCCTCTACCCAAAAACGGGGGTGGGAGAAGACCCCTGCTCAAACTATGAACCATCTGTGACAGGATCATACAAAACAGGCTGGACTATCTGTCCAACTTGCTCAGCAGCACTGTCTATTCTACCTGGCATCCTCTCTTCAGGTTGTCAGGCATAGAAGCTTTTCCATCAACTATTGCCTGATCCTTATATCTGGATGTGGAAGGGAATAAACCTGGGAAACCTGTTCCTTAGGTTCAGGAGCCTTTAGGTAGAAAAGAGATGGGGAAAATGTGGCTCTTCAGATGTTGTTAGACTGCAGTCCTTATCAGCCCTGGCTGAGAGGGCCAACAGTGAGGAAAGCTGGGAAGTGTTGTCTGTCAACATGTGCAAGGCTACACTTTTCCCACTCCTGACTTAAGAGTCTTGAGGAGATGGACCATATCTACTACTCCCAACCTCAAAGAGCACGGGAGCTTCCAACTTGAGTTCATCTGGGGCCATCATATATTTTAGGTAGGACTGCTGATTGACAAGAAGAAAATGGTGGCTGTTCTGTTTTTTCCCCCTCAACAATAACTGATGAGGAGGGTGGTGGGAATCAGCAGGTGATATTTTCTCCAAGGTGGGGATAAACATAATAATATATTATTGCTAACAGGTGAAGTTAATAATATAGCTGCACTGGCCAGTTCAGATGTTCATAACCTTATCCCCTACTGATACAACTCACATAACTGATAGGACCCTAGTGCTTGCCCAGTTGTACTGGTCACAGATAAACAATAAATAAGCAGAGGAGTTGTTATGTGTGTAGAGAGACAGACAGACAAACACCTAAGCGATATTGAGGTTCAGGATGCCAGGACGCCACTGACTCTGACCTGGAAGCCTTAATTTCTCTCTTTGCATAACCTGAACACAGTTCCAGTTAAGAACTCCCTGCCTCTAAGTACAGGTTGCTGTTACTGAGAACTGCAGAGAGTAGGGTCCCTTCCATTCCCTTGCAGAAGTAGCTTCCCTTCCACTGTTCTTACATTGAGTTCAACAGCCTGCTAAATCACCACTTGCTGAATCTTTCAGCTAAGGCCCTGGTCACACGAGGGAAATGTTTTCTAGTTCTTCTGATACTTTCCATGCCTCTGTTGTACTGAATTGTGGTCATGTGGTTTATATCCCAGGCTGAACGTCCCAAAAACTTTTAGCTGTACTGATTTATTTCCTCCAGTTTGTGTTGTTATGGCTGGCTACACCATGATACCGGTTTATTTTCTCTCTTGCTTCAAGGGGCAATTTAGCCCCTTGACTAATTTTAAAAAATATATTTATTGATACATTGCTATATTAGAAACAAGGCTCCCTCTAAGATGTGCGACTGCGCAAGTGTGCTTGACTCCAACCCCCCCCCCCCCCGCTTTCCTCCTTCCCTGTCCACCCACAGCGATTGTTTCCAGTCCCTTTTGTTCCGGTCGCAACGGAACCCCGTGGGGGGGGGTGATTTGCACACAGGCGGGTGGAAATTAGAGGGAATGTTGATCGGGAAGGAGGTTCTGTTTCGGAAATTCTCCTCTGTTGCACTGGCTGCTCCTGCAGAAATGCATTGCACACAATGGACATGGGATATCCACGCAGCAGTACTAGCGATCACCCCCTCCCCTGGTAACATTGGCATATGTTTCAATGTATCTTCCCATAGAATAAAATATATATATTACTCACCAGTAATGTAATGGTGGAGGCCCTCCCCGACTTACTTTTATCAACGTATCAATGTATTGGGCACGAAATATATATATATTTAATGTGCATGCTGCAGTAGTGGCAGCCACCTTCCTGGCTTCAATTCTGAAAAGAAGCGAGGTAGGGCTTGCACACAGGCACTCCCAGTAAGGAATGCACCAGTGCAACAAAGGTACAACATAGCACAGCCCTCCTGGTGATGGGGAAATGTTCCACAGTTACATCTCTGGCCGGGAAAATGTCTCAATCTTAACTCTGTGTCATGTGACCAGAAAAAAAAGCAACGAACTAACTGAAGGATAACTAGAGAACATTTCCCTCATATGACCAGGGCCTAACAATCTACTACCTGAGTTTGCTTTTCTTCTCTTCCTAATCCATTTTACTTTTGTATTTATTTAAAAAAATAGTTAGTTGCATTTTAATTCCCCCCTTTCCTCTAACAATCCTAAGAAAATGTATGTGAATCTTCCCCCTCCCCCTCCCCCCCCCACAAACACCTTGTGAAGCAGGTAAGCTGAGAGAGAGAGTCCCTGGCCCAAGGTCTCTACTCTAACCCAGAGAATGGAAACATCATCATAATCATTAATACTATTATTAGTAATATTTTGGATTACAAATTCCAGAGTCCTCCAACCTGGGCTCTAACCATTACCCCACACTGACTCCCCAGGTAAATTGAATGTGCAGACTTATTAGAAGTCTTAACTTCTAATAAGCTGATGATACAGTTATCTTTCTAATTGCTACAGACTGATATAGACAGATAAGACTCATTAATGATTAGTGATCTTTATAGTCAGGGATCAGTTTAAATGAAGCTGAGCAGAATGCTGTTCTAGAAAGTGGGGACATATTCCCAGGTATTTTCTTCTTGTGTAAACCACCATCAACTTTTTATTGAAAGATGGCATAAAACCAGAGAGAGAGAGATGCACAAGGTTAGTCTAGCAAGGATGAAATCCTATGACAAGTGACTCAGATGTTAGCCCCACTATATTCAGTGGAACATTTGAGAAGATGTATCAGTTTGTTAATATTCTAAATAAATAATAATGTGCCATGATGTTTACTACTCCCTTCTTCTGGGAGCACCCTGGAAGAATATTTTTTTCAAACTCTTCTGTAAAAATGACCAAATAAACCTGTTATTTAAAGAAAGAAGGTATGCATATCAGCAGATCATTATGGGTCACTTCTCACTATGTGTAACTAATTCCTGGATGGTCACCACATGTCAAATGTTGAGTGCCATATTGTTTGAAGCAAACATCCATGTATTTAGTAACATGGGGGGGAAGTGATGGGCATGGATTGGAAACTATAATGGAAGGTAATTCTTCGAAACATATCGAAGTCATGTTTGCAGAAGAGTCGGGGGGGGGGGGGGAATTCTTCCGAACTACAGAATCTCCCAGAATACCTTAGCCAGATTTGTAATTTTGGTTAGGAGAAGCTGGGAATTGTAATCCACAAAAGTTAACCTTCCAAGCTCTGGTACGCAGACTTCATCTCCATTTCAAATATGCTAGTGTTTAGTATACATACATGCAACAGTTTGGGAAGTTGTCTCCAGAATATACAGGTTACTCTTACACACAATGGCCAAAATCTTGTTGATTAGTGTAGTAGGTTGCACTAGAGTAGGTCCCTTGAGTCAATGGTGAGTTGGTGAGTCAAGTCCTACATAAGTTCCATTAATTCAAATGGGCCTACTTTAGCTGCAATTTACTTTAGCATAGTAAGTCACAGTTAGAGCAGGTCAATTTGACTCAATAGAACTTACAGAGAGGTTTATTCACCAAATATTGATTTACTGGGCCTATTCTAGTGAGATTTACTGTGCTAATCAACAGGATTTTGGCCAATATCCTGTATTTAATCCTTTGAGGTTTGTTCCTGTCATAAAAGGTTACTATGAATGCAGATAACGTCCAGTACTGACAAGCAGTCAGTAGCTGCTTGTTCATTTCCCATTATGGTCAACTGGAGAATCTGGACTCTTGAATGAGTCTTTAGTTTTGGACTGGGGAATCAGCTTGCTTTCCAAAATCACCAAATTGGTCTGAAGGGGTACACTTTTGCTTGTAATTGAATGTGGTGCCATAAGGTGTAATATACTGAGAGTGTGCTAATATTCACTGTGTGGCACTGAGCAGAGGACTCACTGTGGCAGTATTTCATCCATTTCATCCTGGTTCAAACAGACACCCATTCATTGTCACCTCCTGTAGGAACAACTCACTTATCATCACCCTAACCATTGCCACCATCATTACTATTGTCCTCATCATCACCATCAACAAAGTAATCATCATCACATTCACCGCTCCCCACAAATTCAGATCATCCTGTATTATTCCCTGCCCTCTATTAGCCTCCTGGGTGGGGTGAGCCTGTGAGGTCTGAGAGAAAATAATTGACACAAGGTCACATGGTTGTGGAAGGAATTTGAATCTACATTTCCTCAGTCCTACTCCAGCGCTCTAACCACTAAACTGCACGATGCAGTCACTCACTTCAGCAGCCACAGGACATTCATACATAGATGAATATTTGCTAAGTGCCTTTCCTTCAAGTTTTGGATAATCTCAACCAGTTCATCTACATATGGGATTAGGAAAAAGATAATGGCAGAGGTTCTCAAGCTTTGGGCTCCAGATATTCTGGTAATGTTGATCTGGTTATTCATTTGCTGCTTTAAAAAAACATGCTGTTCAGTCCCTGCATGCCTCATTGGTACTGCTAGGAATATAATCACCCCATTTACTGCAGTCAGTGGAGTAGTGGTAAAAATAGCTGGGATGGGGGTTGCAATACCAGCTGAGCAGAACATATGTAACCCCATACCTTACCTCATCAGGGTCCCATTTGCACCCCACATATGCTTTTATTTTTTCCAGTTGTTAATCAAACAGCAGCATGTACACCAATGGTTATCATCAGGTTAAAGTATTCTGTGTATTGAGACTCCAGTTCAGAGGCTCATGAAAGTAACAGTATGTTCACAGAGTTCTTATACTTTTCCCGCTGAAGAGACAATTTTGAAGGGTGTGGAGGAAACAATGCTTTTGCTATCATCCCTTCTCCAAAACCCAAGAAAGGATGAGGCAGGGCTGCACGGAATACAGCCCAGCTCCACAAACAGTTGAAACAGTGTAGTGGTTAAAGCATCAGACATGGGAAAACATTTGCTCATTCAGATTCTCACTCAGACATGAAGCTCACTGGCTGAAAGTGGGCCAATCACTGTCTCTCATGCTAATCCCACTCCCATTTTATTGCCAGGAGTGTGTGTGTGAATTAATTTCAAACTGGTTGGTTTGAAATTGTCACCATAACTGGGGAAGGAAGTATATCTTTACCAGCAACCTATCATGTGTCAAGCTATGCCCAATTCAAAATAATTGGGAGTATCCTGATCTTGGATGGTGGGGAACATTCATTGTGTTGCTTGCTGTCATGTTGGAACTGATTTATAGTAACCTAATATGGCTTTCCAGGTAAGTGAGATACTTAAGGAGTCGTTTTACCAGTTTCACGCCCCCCATGAGTTTCCATGACCAGGTGGGGATGGGAACCTAGGTTTCTTGAGTCCTAGGCCTTCACTGTATCCATTACACCACACTGGGTATCACAAGATCCATTGGCTTTACAAAAGACCTGCTTCTGCTAGAAAATGGTCTGTTGACTACAATAAAGGGGTTAATCATATTTCTGTGAGCCTCAAAAAGACATCTAGGTACTGAACAATACATCTCAGAATCCCTTGCTGCAGACTGCTTCTCAGAATGTGTAGAAGAGCTGGCTGTTCCAGGAAAATTGCTTTGGAAGGAGAACAAGTATTGTAGAGGTGTTGTTGTCACCACCACTGGAACAAAATTCTGTATCACAGCTAAGCATTTTTGCAACCAACCATCTATTATATGCAATGGAAAATCTGGATTCCCACATAACAGAATCAGATTGTTGTGTGCAGGATCAGGAAAAATACTTTTAAAACATTTTCAAAAATTTGTACACATTTTAAACAAAGGAATACTTATTTTTAAGAAGAAAATAAAAGGTGGGGAAACGAATATTTGCATCATATAGCTTCTTGCCATTGTTTTGAACAACGTCCCATTTGGATAGAACAGAATATAAATGAATAACATATAAATAAAATACAGATAACAGTGTAATTTTGTGTCCCAGTGTGTTTCATGGTATTCACATCTTTGTAACTGTGTATTTCAGTCTCATAGTGCTGTCTTATGCATGTTTACTCAGAGGTAAGCCCTATTGTGTTCACTGGGGCTGACTCCTAGGTAGTTGTGTACACAGCAGTGCAGGTTCACAATGCAAGCCTATAGATATTGACTCTGAAATAAATTCCATTAATTTCAAAAGGTCTTACTCATAGCTTTACTCATAGGCTTATTGCATTGGAGTCTACATTGATAAATAGATGTCTAATTATGTGTGCATGTTTCTACAGAATATATTTCAGCTTGTTGTAGAGTAGAAATTAACAGGGTTTTCTGTGCATTATTACATTTTGCTTACCTATAGTCATTATAATATAGCGGATTCCAAAAGCAGAATTTCTGTCTTCTCTGTGTGTATGGGAGGGGAAAAAGTAGCAATATGTGCAGAGCAGGCCTTTGCTGTTCCTCCTGCTATAAATATGGATCTTATACATCTGGGATTCATCATTCTAAGATGTGATTTTTTTTTTTTTGTTAATGGAGAAAAAAATATCCAGGAACAGAAATAAAGTACAATGGGGAAGCTTGTATCAGTGGATCTTAAAATGCCATCCATTTAAAAAAAAAAGGAACCCTTAGATGTAAAACCCATCATGATAACGGTCTAATCTGGCTGAATAAAATGTTAAGGCAGGGAGATGGTGGGATTTCAGAAGCCCCCTGCATATTCAGAATCCTACCCACTAGTCCACATTCCAGCAGCCCACGCTCGCCTCGCTGCCTCCGAAAGAATAAAACACTGTCTTCCAGCTATAATGGCTGCCCGGGCCGCTCCGCGCCTCCTCCCCACCTTCGACTTGTGTAGGTCTAGCTCTCTGCGCCATTTTGAGCTGCTATTCCCTCCCCTTCGCCATCGCCTAGGCTCCAATCCGTTTCTCCTCCCCCCTTTCCTCTCAGGGATCTTAGTCTGTTGCTTTGGCCCGCAATTGAGAGTTGAATGCCTCCCAGAATCCTGCCATGTTAAGGGAAACACCAGTGACTTAGCAAAGACGTAATATGATTTATTTGTGTCCGTGTGCGTGTGTCTACTTCTGCTCGCCCGCGCTCCGGCTTTAACGTTGTGTCTGTCATAAACGCCAGCGAGTCCCCACCCTGGACGCCTCGGCCTCAATCCAGCCCTTGCGAAAACCGCTCTTTTCGGTTTCAAAACGAAATGAAGGTCGCTAAATGGTCAGCCTTGCGGGGAAAGGGGAGCCGTCAATATACTTGAATACGTGGGAGGCTCATGGAGCGGGGGGGGGGGTCACCTCAACATTCCCTTTCCCCCCCCCCCCCCACCCTGATCCACCAGCCGCCCCTCGTTAATTCTGGGTTGGTCTTTTACCTTCACCCTAAGGAAAGAAGGACGGGAGGACTGACGCGAGAGACCGAGAAAGAAAGCAGGAAGGAAGGAAAAAGAAAGCAAGCCGATGAAAAACTCTTCTTCCTTTCAAGTTCTTCATTTGGTAGTTAGAATTAATAACTGAAGATCCTCGGTCTGTATGGGAAAAGGCCCCTCGCTTCACTTCCACCCTACTTGCCTTCTCTCGTCTTTTGGGTGCGTGTGTTTCATTTCGGAACACTTCTTTCTTCCACATCGTTGAAATTTTGTACAAATAACTATGCCCCCCCCCTTAACTATCCTGTAGTACCCGTTGACTGTTGGAAATACAGTCTGAAAACTACCATCCTAACAATCCCCGCCCCCCACATATTTTTAAAATATGTGTATAATATCTCTTTTTTTTCTTCCCCTTCATCTTATAATTTTTCTCGATCTTTACGAATATATATTTTTTAAAGGTGTACTTTTAAAAAAATCTACACAGTTCGGACATTACCACTATTTTTGGAACCTTCATTATGATCATTTTTCGTTTGAGAGTTTCATATTACCATTTCTTATTCCACATTCACTTTGTAGCAGACTCCGGATTAGTCTTTATGTTATGAAGATACTTCGTACCCTGGCTCAGTTCCCCCCCCCCCCCCATCTCAAGGATAAAACCAGTTTTGAAATACAGGCATTTAAATCTTTCCAGCCTGATAATTTTGGTTTTTTGTAATGCCAGATATTTTAAAGGATCCTTCTTTGCATTGTGTATTTATAGATATCACCAATAATAATATAACAGATTCTTGTGTTTTTGAAACCCCCAAAATTAAATAATTTTAAAGTATATTCTTATTTTGTAAACCTTAAAATGCATATAAAACCTTTATATGTCGGACAGACCCCTTTTTCTCTTTGTTAAAACAGTCTGATTGGAACAAAACATCGTGAGTGTTAAAGAAAACAAATGTAAATCATATTTCTTCTTCTTTAAAAATATCCATATAAAACAGGAGTGCAGTATTTTAAGACTATAAAGCCATTTATTTAATCTATGAAAATAATGTACAATAAATAATTTGCATTTGACTATTAAAGCATTTGAATAAATAATCTACCTCTAAAAGATTAAGGAAGGGCAAAACCTCCGGTGTTTTTAAAAATTCTTCCTTATTTCTATTTTGTTTTTAAATTAAGAAATCTAAATGTCTTCCTGAGAAATTCGTTTTTTAAAAATTGGCAGACATTTTTCTTCTTGCTTGTTTGCAAATGCTTGGAAAATTTTGGATGTATGTTAGGTGGAAATGGATGCGGGGTAGTGGAAGTGGGGAGAAAATCTTAATTCCAAAGAAGTTTAAATTTTCGGAGGGCCATCTTCTCTTACTCTAGGGTACATCTTCTTCCATATTTTGTATCTCTAATACTTAGGCACCATCCCTTCACCATTCCCATGGCTGAATATGGTTACAGAAACAACCAAAGCATACTGTATTCTTTTTCTAAAATGTGGCCAATATTTTTTAGAGATGGGTCGTCTAAATACAGCCGCCCCCTCTTTCGAAGGGGAGGCGGACGGGACGTGAGGAAGCGGTGAACAAAAAGTGGTGGTGGTGGTGTCTTTTGATTTAAATGGCCGGGGAGTGTTGGTGTGTATGCTTGTGTGCATTTATGGGGGCACATCACCCAAGGCAGATAAGGAAAGGTCGTTCTGGGTGTTTACTGGAAATTCAAATGCGGCAGATCAAGGGTACACAGTGTGCTCGTAAAAAAGTCCAGGTCTTCCACGGAGAAACTGACAGGGCTGTCTAAGAACCCCTGGAGGCTGGGAGAAAGCCCTTCTGAGGTCTGTGGGCAGGAATCCACCGAGAAGATATTCAGGTCTGGTGGCAACAAAGGAGACTTCTGGCTTTCGAGGAAGGCATTGTCCGATGACGAGGAGGAGGTGGTGGAAGAGGAAGAGGAGGAGGAAGAGCGAGTGCCAGCTGTCCCATTTGGTCCGGCGTTGGGGGCTGCCTCTTCTGTCGGTGTCAGGTAACCAGCGGGGGCCCTCGACAGCTCCCTGTTGGTGTCGGCTGGGTAATGGCAAGGGATCTCCAGGGCGCCTCCAAACGGAGAGCTGCCCTCCTCTTCTTCCTCCGCCTCCTCCTCCTCTGCCACCTCTTCGCTGCCTTGGTGCAAGCTGCCGTCCCCTCCGTCGGGGATTTCCTTGTGCTGCGTTTGCCGCTTATGTTTCATCCGCCGGTTCTGAAACCAGACCTTCACTTGCCTTTCCGTCAAGTCCAACAAAGCTGCGATTTCCACCCGACGGGGTCGGCAGAGGTACTTGTTGAAATGGAACTCCTTCTCCAGCTCCAGCAGCTGCGTGTTGGTATAAGCCGTCCTCAGCCGTCGAGAGCCGGTCCCGCTGCCCTCTGAGAATCCTTGGACGTCTTTGACGGAGGAGAATCACAATAAGAGCAACAGTAATAACAGTAACAATAAAGATAATTATACAAAACTAAAGTACACTATCCCAAGAACCGTGCTAAACAGGCAATTTGGCACCCATATGTTATTTTTGTTAGAGGAGACTCAAAAAGTAACCAGGATACAGAATATGGTGGAAATGTGGCAACGCTTTTGGCTTTTTGTGCATCTTAGACAAAAGGCCGCGGGAACCCTACTTGAATTCCACGCACATTGGTACACTCCAGACACATTGGAGCAGATTTAAGTTCCTGGCCATGTGGGGCCAGGGCAAGCCTAGCCTCAACCGTCCATGGTAGGTGCGTGCATGTGCGTGCGTGCGTGAGCATTTGGATGGGGCCTCAACAAACAAAAGAAGAAAATTCCCCTCAACCTCCTTCTGGGTAGGGGGAAATAAGCATTCAAGCCACGTTTGAGGAAGACCGAGAAGTCACAGATCCCAGCGCCTCCTGTTAAATTTCAGCGGAGAACGATAATTTGCTTTGTCGCTCAGTCCCCTACCCTATTCTACTCTGTACTCCCTCCTAACGCTTTCTTGTGTCTCCCTGCGTTAGAAGATACCCTTCTGTGTGGCATGTTAACGAAATCTATAGATATATATGTAAATGGTGACTATAGGGAGGAAATAAAATAGCTGTATACCTATTTTTATCGGTGACATAACTTGGGAAAAGCGGGTCCGAAAAATACACGATCCTTTCCTGCGCTCGCTAGCCGGGACTCCTGGAGTCTCTCCTTCGTGGAGTTTTGGACCCAACCCGAATTCCAGTCTTTCCAAAGGTTTCTATCTGTGGGCAACCCAAGCCCGGCAGCTTTGGGGGCATCTGGGCATATGTGGAGGGAGGGCACCGGAAGATCAGGGAAAGAACCCCTTTTCCTTTCCCAACTTGGTGACTTATAGGGCGATGGCAGGGGATTTAATTGGCGCGACACAGAATGGAAGATCCTTGGGTGGAGGGACAGGACGAGTGTAGGAAAGGTTATTTTTGGAAGGTCGGCAAAAAAGAAAAAAGAAAAAAAAGAACTGTTCTCCCTCTTCTCTTCCTCTTGAAATAAAAAAAACCTCATTCTAAACGCTCCTGCCCAAAAGGGTATGACCAGATTATTCCTCTGTTAAGCAGTCATAGCCAAAGCATAAACAACCACAATACGGGCGAAGGGAGGTAACTTTTGACAGAAGGGCTAGAAATTAATACAGACGGTAACGAAAGGTGGCTTTATTTATACTCTAAAGACTGGTTAAAGGCGGCGAGAAGAAAGAAAGAAAGAAAGAAAGAAAGAAAGAAAGAAAGAAAGAAAGAAAGAAAGAAAGAAAAAGAAAGAAAAATCGATCCTCTCATTTTAAAATATCACCGTTTGTTTTGATTCAAGATGGATTAGGATGGGGAACCATGAAGTATATATATACTTATTATATTATATTATATTATATTATATTATATTATATATATATATTAAAAATCTGTCCCAGGAATGCGTGGCTTTAAAAAGAGCAGAAGATCTGCTCCATCCGCCCTTGCCTCCCCAGTGTTCATCCTTCGCCTTTGCCGTCCCCTTTTCGGTATACAGACCTGCAGGAGAACCGGCGGCAGATCCGGGCAAGGAGGAAGAGGAGGAGGAGGGGGAATTTGAAGCAGGGGCTTGACTGGCTTTCTTAAAAGATTTCTTCTCCTTCATCCAGGGAAATTCTCCAGCCAGGGAGGAAGCAGAGGCAGGAGGCTGGAGCGTGGGTTTCTGGGCCTGCCCATGTCTCGGTCTCTTTTGGCTCCTTAGCGTGGGCTGGCTGTTGCTGCTGCTGCTGCTGCTGATGTTGCTGGAGGAGGAACAAGGATCCAAGCCGAGAAGGGTTTGTTCCGAAGGAGGAGGAATTAACGTCGGTGGTTCCTTGATTGATGAAGTTTGAAATGTCTCCAGGACAGCGGGAAGGGACGTCAGGCACTCCGCTAGCGATGGCTGGCTGTTTATGAAGCCTATCTCCCTCTCAAATTCAAAATTCATGGCTTTTTCCAGGGGCCCGGTGCAGAAGGGAGGGGGACGAGGGGGAGAAATGCGGGTGGGTGGGTGGGTGAGTGGGTGGGAGGGGAAGGAAGGAAGGATTGATCTTGAAGCCCCCGTCCAATATTTTATAACGCTTTAGTATGAATATTATTTGCGGCCTCCTCCCCCTCCCTCCCCCCTTAAAAAAATCTTATATTGCTGATAATACAGGCGTATGGGGACCCTTGCTCTATTAAACTGACGAGCAGGGATAAATTGCAGCCAATTCCTGGTCACGTGGCCTGGCTTGCCCAATAGGACGGCCAGCCTGGTTGAAAACAGAAGGATTTTCTCCCCATTTAAAGGCCAGTAATAATAATAAAAACAGTAACAACAATAATCATAGCTTTTGGAGAGGCGCAGTTCATGGTGGTGTTCTTTGGGTTAGAAAGGTGACCCCAAAGGAGGATGTTAAGGAATGTTTTGAGCGAGGAGGGGATGATAAGAGTGGCTGAATACAGTTTGTCTTTTGACTCCTCTCTCACCAGGGCTGAGCCACTGATGTTGGCCCAATACCCAGGAGGGACGAATGAGGAAAGAAGGGAACCCTGAATCTTGTCCCAGAGGACAGGAGAGGACTTCAGGGATGAGTGGAGAAGAAATCGTCCCAGTAGCATCAGGGGACATCTGGTTTATGACTGGTCACGCTGAAACCTGATGAAAGAAAACCAAGTCGAATTGGAGATTTGCATCTATCTGGACCTGCAGTTTTAGAAAGTTATAAAGTGGTAAACTCAGCTGGTGAATTCAGGTTAGTATGAAAGGAACTTGGATAGAGTTCTTACTGAACAGTTGCTCCACTCTGGTGTTGAGACCAGTAAGAATGTTAAAAGGGATTTTGGAGAACAGGGTGAGTTAGTGAATTTATTAACTAAATATAAGCAGGAAAAAAGTTTACTTTAAAGGGGGGGGGGAGAGAGAAATAAAAGTTACAGTAAAATATTTTTCCCTTTCCCCAAAACATATCCATCTCACATCAGTTTTAAGAGTTCATTTTCTAATGCAAGTTTGCAACATGCACCCAATAATATTTCCAAACCTTTTTTTAAAAACTTGCACACAAACTTAGGGAGTAAAGAGTAGAGAGGGAGGGAGAGAGGGAGGGTGAGAGCACCAGAGAAGCGATCAATCTTTTCTTACCAAAGGCTTGTGACAGCCTGGCCTCTCCTAACATCCTAAAGAATTTGGACGTTCATCAAAATTCCTAAGAGCAGATTCTCCCCGCACCCAACAATTTGGATCTGCTTAGTGAAGGTACAAAAACGAGACAGTTTGGAGACTGAAGGGGGAAATTCAGAAAAGGAGAAATAAAAATGAATTTTTTAAAAATTCTGAAACTCTAGAATTTTTTTTGGTTTTATTTATTTGAGCTGTATTTGTCCCCATCCACAGGCCTACTTGAAAGTAGATGGTAGGGCAGGGAAACATCAAGGGATGGAACAAAGCTTAGAAACTTTTGTCAACTCAAACATCTGTGTGGGTGGCAATAAATAAAAAGCTCAAACCCAGAGCAAATGGACATTTTGGAAGTGTGAAAGAGAGCACTCTCAAAGCCCCTGTTGATCTAAGATTTGGTCTGAAATCTACAGTACTGCTATTATAACTCTATTGCTATTATTACTGGGGCTGCTGCTGCTATCACTACTGTTTTCATTATTTTGAACAACTATCTTCTAATAGTTCAAAACTGTGTCCTTTTGCTGCAGAGAAGAAAGTGATACTAAGAAGCATTGCTTGCAATATAAGTTCTTTAAAAAATCACTTTGGATGCCATTTGAGAGTATAACTGCTAGTTGCATCTCAATTAGTAACAGTATATGCTAATTTTTAAGCCATGATCAAGGTAACCTTCTATGCTTTTGAGTCCCACTGGTTTAAATGGGAGAATTCAATACTAACCTCTCCTCTTGAATGGTATGGGACTTGAAAAAGCAAGAATATTTATTTGGCTTTTAGGCACATCTTTTTTTCTATTTCTTCTCCAATACCCCCAGCTCACCCACACAATGTTTGTGAGTCTACATTGTTTAAAACACTTGGTTCATCCATGTTCCTGTTGACATACTACTGAAATAATTATGTTTGGACAGGGGCTAGAAAGAGGCAGTTCAAAACTTTGTGCACGTGCATCCACATGCTTTTAATAATACTATGAGGATGAGTATAAAGATACTTTCTCCAACTGGGTGCCTTTCAAATTTTTTGAACTGTAACTCTCACCATCCCCAGATAGAAGGCCCTGGTAGGAGTTTTAATCTAATATCAGGATCTGGATTTAGGAAACATTAGTCTTGTCTAACTACAATATGATGCAGTTACAGTTTTCCTGGCATCTGGTGAATATTGGCCAAACTTTCAGAAGATTTTATTGCAGCCTTAGCTTCCTTACAATGGAAAGAATACGGAGTGAAATGTGATAGTTGTTTGTTGTTGTTTTTAAAGGATGACTACCTTCTAATGCTTAGGTTAGCCCTGCACAGTCTAGTAGCAGAATTCTACTTTCAGGCCCATTTTGAGGCAATAAGCATCACATTTTTACAGGAAATCCATTTGCCTTATCAAATTTCAGCTTACTGCATTTCCACTGTCAGTTGGTCAATGCTGTCAGTGGCTAGTTTCAGCTAATGGTCCCTAATGTTTATGTTCATACACAGCTCATCTGCAATGACACTACATAAAAAGTTTTTCATTATTATGTAAGGATTGACTGATACAAAACTACATATGTGGGTGTTTTATACATGGGAATAATGATATGGTACAACATGTTTAAAATATCATGAACTTTTGGCTCTTGAAACAGAATCCAAGTAGTTTGTGGTAAAGTCTATATTGTGAAAATTGGTTTCTTGTTCTTAAGCCCAAATATTGAAGGATACTGATGGGAAGGCTGGGAAAGACTGAAATATTACGTAAATGATGTTTACTGCCTGCAAAAATACATAATGGTGATTTTAAAGGCAGATTGACTGGGAGCATCTCAGATTCTGAAATTTTTGCATGAGGACGGAAAAGGGAGAGAAATAAAACATTCATCCTCATTTAAGACGACTCTCCCTGCTCATAACAATGTTTAGTTTAAGAAACACATAGCTCATTATGGACTGAAATGGACCATGAGGTGGTCTTTTTCAGTGGAATCCAGAGTCCATCTATAGCAGGTTTTAGAATATCTCTCTTTCTCTCTTTCTCTCTCTCTCTCTGTGTGTTTGTGTGTGTAGGTGGAGATCTTTCAATGTATAGATGTATTGCTGGAAAGTGCATCTGAAGAAGCTGACTGTCTCTTTACAACCTAGTGACAAATTAACCTTGCTTAAACTGAATCTATTGCAAATTTAGGCTGCTATCCCATATATGTTTACATGGGGTTAAACCCCAGTTTAAGTGAGTGAGACCTCTCTTAAGTATTGGATTAAACTATTATATTACAATTTGGAAGCATTTAAATAAATAAAATAACAAAAGTCTTCCTTATTTCATACACTGGGAGCCACATGTGCTTGAGGAACAGAGATTCTCCTTTTAAAAAAAGTCAACAGAAGATCAGAACAAAAATAAAATGGGGCGGCGGCAGGGGAAATTTATAGGGTTATATCAGATTCTAATCTTATGCTCTTGAAAGTCAGATCAGACCAATTTAAGTGACATTTCTTTCATTTAAGGATGGTGGTTGCAACACTGCCCCAAGCTAAGGTTGCTGATTCTCTCATTTCTTCATGAGGTTTATTTATGACTATATAGTGCAAGGAACTGGACCTTTTGGCTGACATTACATTAACTTATTTGAGGAAACCTTTTCACATGGTTCTGAGTAACAGGGAGGCCAATATTTAGCTCAGTTATATCATCCATAAAATCACATTCAAAAGGAAATGGGAGAGGGAAGGAGGCGATGGCATTACATTCTTGACTATTGTTGTTTGATCAGATCCCAATCAAAGTTTCCACGGTCTTGTGCTTTTAAATTATAATATCACAGAATATTAAATTACTTCTTGCATGGATGAACATAACCCAGCTACAGTAATGGACACAAGGGAAAGAGCACTTCAGGTTTTTGTTTTGTTTTTTAATGTTATTTATGCTTATAGGAAGGCTGTAATTATCAGCTGAATACCAAACAAAACAAAGCAAAAGCAAATATAAAAGAAAATTAAAATAATATTTCTTGCAAAACTGTCTGGCCTGAAGTGCATGTCCATCTGTGAATGTAATCAATTTTTCCTCTTCTACATTAATTAAAGACAGGGCTAGAGACCAACACAACTTCCATAGACAAGTTTTTAAAGCAAGGGGATCCTTCATTGCATATGCAGCACACTCTTTAATCTCTTTTTCTGGTGAATCTCTGATGAATCTCTGTTGATGAAACTGCTTGGGAATCAGTAGACTGCAGACTGTGATAATCACAATCCAATTCATAGAACATATTACAGCAAAAAATTGTAAAACAGGTAGTTCTGGAGACAGAACAAAACCCAGAAGCAGTGCTTGGAGGGTCCAATCCAGGAATGATTACTCCAGTGCAGTTTTAAAGGCCTCAGTAAGTTGCCTATAAGCTGTTGCCCAAAATCTCTATGTATATGACTTCATTCATTTATTATCTTTGAAGTATGGATCTGATCACACAGGGTATCAGTAACAAGGCACAGTGAAGGAGAGACATAAGAGGAGCCACTTTCACCTTGATGAGTTGCCCAGACCTTGGGGAAGTTACTTTTGAATGACAACTTCCGGAATTCCATAGCCAACAAGGCCAGTGGTGAGTATAAAACATGAACTTTCCCAAGCTCTGAGATTTCCTATCCTTGTCAAATTAATGTGACAGCAATCGGTGCCCATTCTGTGCGTGAACTGGTGAACTGATATGGCAGATGTTGTGACGATGGGGCCTGTCTACTTACAAGATCAAGCATTTGTTATGACTATCATAACATCTGTCTGTGTTACTGTGGTCAAGAAAAGCCAGTTGGTTTGTGCCAAATATTGCTTCTTTGCCTCGGTAATGTCACTGGCTTCCAGAAGTGGATAATGATAATGGGGAAAAAAGGAACCATAGGGTGAATCCTTCCCAGATGGCTCCACCTTATAGAGATTATCACTGCTGTGGCGTAAGAAAATCATACGTGGAGACATCTACTACACTCCAATGGTAATATTTGGCCCAGATGTATGTATATGACTCAAAAGAGACTGTAGTTCAGTGAAAGAACATTATGTTTTCTTTTGTGTATTATATATATGGCATTGTGGAGTTAAAAGGATTTAGGGCTGGAACAAGTCCTTCTGATATTCAAACAGGTGTTTCCAGTTAGGTACGCAAAGGAAGCCCTGGTGGGTCAGACTCAAGTCCTTTCTAGTCCAGCATCCTGTTTCACACAGTGACCGACCAACTCCCGTGGTACACCAACAAGCAGGAAACCTGCACAGTAACACTCTCCCACTGCTGTTCCCCAGCAACTCATATTCAGAGGTGTTTTCTTCTGACTTTGAAGGTAATATATAGTGTTCATGGTTGGTGACAATACTAAGCTAGATAGTTTGTAAGTACAGGATATATTATCTACATCTTACACTAGAGGAATCTAGTATCCATTGCCCAGGATTGGCACCATGACATGAAGAATCTACTACATTCTATTTACATCTTTGCCATTTACTACATGCAGTGGCTTTTGCCAGCCCATGGCATTGTGATTCCAGAGGCAGGGCAGCAAATGGCACACAACCTACTGAAATTGAAGTACATACCCTGTTTCCCCAAAAATAAGACCTAACCTGAAAATAAGCCCTAGTATGATTTTTCAGGATGCTCGTAATATAAGCCCTACTCCAAAAATAAGCCCTAGTTAAGTGAAACCCCGCCCTCCACCATTGTGCAGCAACCAGAAGAAGATGACATGACTGTATTTTAATAAATGTAGATTGTTGTACATGAAAAAAATAAAACATCCCCTGAAAATAAGCCCTAATGCATTTTTGGAGCAAAAATTAATATAATAACTTGTCTTATTTGCAGGGAAACACGGTAGTACTGGTGGTCAAGTGAGATATTTTGGAACATGAAGCATATATCCCACACATACCTTTTCCCATCCCTGGCCATGAAAATTCAACTGCTATTAAGTAAACAACCAACAGTTTGCTGTTCCTTCATAGTACCCCAAATCTAGGAACCAGCTGTGCACAGAAGAGTCCTGTCAGTGGTCAGTGTGATGACTTGTAGCAGTCATCTGTTGTAACTAGAGCTTGGAAAAATTACTTATTTAAAAAAACATAACTCTTTGAATCCCACAGCCAGGATGTCCAGTAAACATTTGGGAAGATTGTTCATTACAGTTGTGTTTCTGGTATACAGAGGGACAGTGATAGCTAGCTGGGTAGCTAGCTAACTAGATGATCACAGTAAATCCTGAAAAACGTCATGGATGCAGCACAAAATCCTCTGTTTTCTGCCTTCAGAAATCCCCACAGTGCCCATGTTTAGGAAAGAAAGACTTTTAAAACCTGACTTTCCACAGCACCAGTCCTCCCCTCAAAGGAATAAACATGTCTTCTCCCCCCCCCCATCCCTGGTCTTTTATTTGATTTGATTTTAAGAAACGTTTCTTATTCTCTGTAAGACTCTCAGAAGTAAGTGCAAGGCTGATACTCAGATAAATAATATCCTGTAACAAGAGCATTGTTGGTGTCTTCCCAAGTTCGGTGGCTCCTGAAGAACTGCAAAACCCTGAAAAGTAAAGATGTGTTCCATTGTTTGGCATAGGGCTGGACAACCTGTGACTGCTCAAATGTTGTTGGCCTTCATATCACAACTCCAGCCAGCAAAGCCAATGGTGAGAAACAGAGGTGAGTGGTAGATTCACAACATCTAGAACAGAGCTTGAATATGTCTTCTATTTATTTGACTATTTATTAATTTAAATATTTCATTCTAAATCCAACTGCTACTCCCAGCTAGAATAGACCCATTAATTATTTGCTGAATGGTAAATCGACAGTTAAGTTAATTCCATTGATCCAAAGAGTCTATTCAAGCTGGGAGTAGCAACTGGATTGAGGCCTTAGGTAGGGATCTCTCTTCCCCCCCCCCCCCCCCCAATTAGGCAGGGACACAAGGAATACAACAAGATTAAACACAGGCCACATCGGTTGGAAGATTCAGGAAGCTGGAGCCTCTCTAAACTGTATGATTCCTCTCACCCCCAAGCTCTGTTCTAGAAATCCATGGTTGTTTATCTCTGATGCAGAACGAAGACCCTCAAACTGGAAATAAAAAAAAAGCATGCCTTGTGAAAAGTCTAGGTAGGAGTAGCAACTGGATTTAGGCCTTAGGTAACAACCTTTAGCACTTCAACTGTAACAGTGAACTACATTGTGTTGCTCCCACAGCGGACGGATGGGCGGGGCGCTCCTGTTCCACCCTACACAGCTCAGCTCCCTCCTTGGCTAGGCGCTGACATCTCATCTGGCCAGCCCTGCACAAATGGTAAAAGTCTCGTGGAGGGGAGGGGGTGCATGCAAGAAAAAGCAGGGTCTTCACTTGATTTCTGTACAGCACTACTTACAGCGCCGAGCACCATGTTTGTACTGCTTAGCGGTGAGGAAGGCAATAACAGGAACGGTAAAGGAACAGCACTATTGTTGCTTCCGCTGCTACTACCGCTACTGCCACCGGCAGCAGTAACAGTGCGAAGTACACCTTTTGGCTCAGAATGGCGGAGCTAACCCAGCACCTTTCCGAGGTCTTTCTCCAATCAAACCCGCATTTTGCTTGCAATCCTTGGACTCGCAGCCGTATAAACATGACGTTCTAATTTGACAGGCTATTTACATTCAGTTCCAACATCATAAAAGTTTTATGGAAATGCGCTGCTTGTAAAAATAAGTTTTCTTAAGGGTTGAGAGCATAAAATACAAATTAGTGTGGGGTTTTTTTGCAAACAAACTCCCCTCCCCCCAGCTTTGTAGGGCGCAGCAGCAGCTGTCTTCGACTCCTTTCTTGTTTTATTTAGTGATTTAATTTCATAGTGCGCCCCCCTTAATTTCAGCAAGAAAGCCCCTTGCGCCTTTTGTTATGATTAATCATTTTCCTTTGTTTTCATTTTAGGCCCAATGGCTGTTTCCTCTGGATGGCACGTGATCGCCCTTCTTTGTATTCGCCAAAGATGAAGGGTAATTTTAATTGGCGTGAGACTATTTAGAACAAGATTTTCAAAGTGGAAGGGAAGGGGGAGGTGGAGGTAGGGGGAGGAGGAGAAGGAGAAGATATAAACCCCCTAGCGATTAACTTTTTAAGTAAACACAATCAGCCTAGGAAACCCGTTCCAATTTTATAAGCCGTAAAACAAAGTAACGGCAGCCGTAACCTTAGAGATTAAACAGGAGAAGATAGATAAATGCCTTTCTCGTTAATTTCTAAAAAAATTAGAAATGCTTTCTTTTTGTTTTTATGCACTTTCCTATCCGATTGCTTGTTGAAAGTTTTTCTCTCTCACTTTTTCTTGGTGTTTTCAAATCCGACCAATGGGACAAGAGCAAATTAAGAACAGAACGTTTATTCAAGAATTGTTAAACAGACAACCCTTAAGCAAAGAAATAAAAATTATCTACTGTAAAGAACAAAGAATGATGCTTCAAAAAAAGAGGAGGAGGAACAGGAAGAGGTGGCCGGGGAAGAGGAGAAAAGGGGATTTGGGGTTTAACTAGCTCTTCTAACTGAGGACTATACAATTACAGCCTGGCTCTGATTTCATGCCTCCAGTAGAACTAAACACATTATTTTAAGTACGAAGGTAACTACTGGCTTTTCCCCTAAATTACAATAACTAAAAAAAGAAAATAAAAATTGGTAATACAATGACAAGGAGAAACACCATATTCCTTTATAACAAGTAAATACTAAAAAAAAAGTACATTTTTCTTATAAATACATAAATGTCAAGGATAAATAATACAAAACCAACAAAAGAAAAATAGTTTAAAACTGGCTATAACCAATAAATATATAATATATATATTTATATATATGAATGTTCACTGGAACACAGCACACGCCCACTGAAAGACGTCTCCAATGGGTGTCCTTCAAAAGTTGATATATATACCCATTAAAATGTAAACTCTAAGTGCAAGAAGGATGCCAGCCCAAAGAAGAGGCATCAGTAAATGCGCCCTGCCCTCCCCCAAAGAGCTATTTACTTCCACCTCCATTTGGGGGACATAACAGTTTCTGTTCAAATATACCCTGTTTTCACGTTCAAGAGAAGAAGAGATGCAAACAAGCACCAGATGCCTAAGATGTGAGGCTCCCCCAACCCTAAATTAACTGTTAGAAAAGAGGGTGAGGCAGTCACTTTATGAGGAAGGAGAGGGTGGTCTCTACTTTCTTCTAATTTTCTAAAATCTTTTCTCTCCCCCCCTTTTAAATGCAAGCCGAGAAATTACAATGTAAAAGAGTCCTCACTTTTCTTCCTTTCCCCATTAATTTTGATGGGCAGAGGAATTAAATGATGGGGGACATAAAGCTGTAAATAGTGTATAATTTTCAGATAATGGGGTGAAGGAAATAGACCAAAGGGGCAGAGAGTCTGTTCAGGAGATGAAATCTAACAGCTTGCATGTAGTGGAGGACAGGTGAGAGTGGAAGACTTTGCCAAGGGGATTCTCCATTTAAAGATTATCTTTCCCCCATCTTTAAAACTGTAACCCTGTTGCATTTTGAGGGATCTATTGTTTAGATTTTGGGGGACAGCAGTAGATTGAAGAATAATGGATTTATTCCACATTCACAATTTTGTGTGCATAATTCAGGAGGTGTTGGGTTTTTACTCCTTTTTTAAAAAAGAATAAACTGTCTATTATGTTGGATTCATTAATATCACTTTAAAAATCATCACATCTTTGTATATGCAAAATATTTGTGTCAAAACACTGGTACAAAGAGAAGGATGAAATGCAAATTTGAAAGCTATTAATTGGCCTCATGAATTGTTAGTTGGTTTATCAGATTATTAAAAGGGATTTCTGAAGGGGTTGAAATTCACTTTTGAAGTCCCCTCCCCTCATTTGTTCTCCTTGAATTGGACTTGACTGAGACAGTAGGGAATAAGCCCCACTGAATCTAATGGACCTGCCTTCTGTGTAAGCATGCATAGGACTGCACTATCAATGGTGTGTATATGTAAACGTGGATATGGATACTTGATTGTCTGTAAACACCTATGTAGTCCTCTACAATCATAAACAATTTATTTGTTAGCCCTCCTCCTGAAAATACTTATATTTAAGTGTAGGGCACTATGCCATAAAAGTCAGTTTTCCTCCTTACAACATCAATTGAACATAATGCTTGTTATATTTGTCTCTGGATGGTGTCTATCAATTTTAAAGGTTTTATTACTAAATAAATGTGCTGGCAATTGGTAGCCCTGCAATGATCTTGGACAACCTCTATCACAGAGCACTCTATACATGTCTACTCAGTAGTAAGTCCCATTGTTTTCAGTGGGGCTTTCTTCTAGGTAAATGTACATGGGATCACAGCCTTCATAATTTTATTAATAGGTAAACAGTATGTAAGGAAAAGGATTATGAGGGCTGTATAATAGAATTTTCCCAATTGTTGGTCTTTATAGAGTACGTTACACAAGGCCACATCTGCTTGATTTGGTCAAGGATGTTCAAAACCTCCACTTGTCTTGTGGTGATAAAAGAGACCCATGAAGGATAAGAAGCAGGGATTTAGTATTTTGCCTCTGTGTGTGGGAGACAAGGAAGGACAGGTTTAACATGTTGGCTTGGAGCCCTGGATCTGTAGTGTACTCTGCTCTCCTTGAAGTTACCCAGGTGAGTTTGTGACCTGGAAGTCTGCAACCATTGCTTGACTATGAGCACTAAAAACATATAAACAAACAAACAAAAATCTGCACTCTAATTTGGAAATAAAGTCTGGCTAGCCACTATAGCTCCTTTCCAACAGAGGATCTTTAAACCCTAGCTTTACTTGGGAGTAACAGGAGTTATTACTTCTACAGGCTATACAGACAGTGAGAAGTTAGAGCTCTTGATACTCTGAAGAAAACAGAAGATGATTTTTTTCATGGTGGCCAAGAAACCTTATTGACTTTTCTTCACATACATTAACTTTAGCAGAGTCCTTTAGGGCCCAGCTTTTGTTCTCTGTTTAATGGGCTTGACTTCCAAACATGAAAATATGGCATTGTACTGTGAGCATTTGCAGAATACAAGCTACTTTCATATTATTGAGGAGGGAATTAATTGGGAGACTTCCAGGTCACCTTGTTTCAGCTCTAGAAGGATAACTTCTGACTAAACTTGATGCTCTGCTGTCTGGGAGGGGGGAAATGAATGGCAGTGGCAAGAAGCAATAGCAGCAAATCCAGATGCCAAAGGGTTTTCAGCTTCCAAACTACCACCTGAAGCAGTCTTCCACAACCTTGTGTCAGATTTGCAAATGTGCTGGACTATAACAACCATCATCCCCAGATAACATGATGATGCTGGCTGTGGGCAGTGGGTGTTGTAGCCCAGCACATCTGGGGGGTGGGTCCAGGCTTGGGGAAGACTGCTCTGAAGAGTTCTGAGGGTTTCAACACAAAGGTTGTTGTGGTTTTCAAAGAAAGAGCCCACTGACACTTTAACAAAATCAACAAGCTGATCAACTGACCACAGACCCAACCAACTCCCACCCACCCCAATCCCAGTTCTCCATTAACTCCCCTTCCCCCTGAGTCTGTCCTGCCCCTCATCACAGGTGGGTCAGCTTGGGTGCCTCTTGGATTCTACCCTGAGTGGAAGCGTGGTGGGTGGAAAGGTCTGTGTAAGTTGGGTGGGACTCGCATGGTCCATGGTGCTGGTTGGGGCCCATTGGGGGCCCCCCACTGTACTCCATGCTTGGCGGCTGGTGATGTTGGAGAGGGTTCAGCCCATAAAGTGAGGGAGCTGAGTTGGGCATAGAATCCACATAGCTCCCACCTACGTAGACTGGGCTGCCTTGGATGTTGGGGGGTGCGTAGCCTCCTCCACCTCCTCCTCCTCCTCCATTACCCTGTAAAACGTGGGGATCATACTCAGGTGCTGTGTTAGCATACTTCTGTTGGGCGGGACAACCTTTGATGGGGTTTTGGTAGGCAGCGGGCATAGCGTAGGCATTCTGGTGGGGTTTGTTGAAGGAAGGCGGCGAGGGGGCATCATAGTTCGAAGTCATGGGGTGCAAGGCATTCAGGAAGCCTGCCGAGGACTGCATGGTTTGGGGTGGGCTGCCCGTTGGGGAAGGACCCCCTGAGGAAGAGCCCAAGCCTTTTGACTTCTGGTCTTTTTTGTACTTCATCCTCCGATTCTGGAACCAGATCTTGATCTGCCTTTCGCTGAGATTCAACAGGTTGGCCATCTCCACCCGGCGGGGCCTGCAAAGGTAGCGGTTGAAATGGAACTCCTTCTCCAGCTCGACTAACTGGGCACTGGTGTAAGCCGTGCGGGCCCTCTTGGAAGCCGAGGAGTTGCCTGGAGGGCTTTTCTCACCACTGCAGCTTTCTGGGGGAAAAGGAGGTCGGGAAATGAAATCAAAGATAATTACTTACATGCAGAAAATTGAATGCACAGGCCTCTTAATAAATCCTCCAACAGGCGAGAAAGAATTCAGCCTCCCCTCCTTCTCTTCCAGTCCTCACTCCATAATCATGTCATTTATTAAGAGTTCTGTTCTCCGAAGCTGCCCCTTCGCTTTATGAAAATTTGATCATGTCATGCAGAAAAGGAATCCAGGGCTATTTATTTGGGAGTCGATTATTTTGAAACAGACCCTTTCAAAGGAAATTACGTCTGGCAAGTGGGCAGTGTTTGGAAAGCAAAATTAATCAGGCGCTGGTGTACACAGGCCTGCTATGTCAGTTACTTTGATATTCTACAGGGTTTAAGGAGCCCAGAAGGACAGGCATGCTTCTACATATGCCTGTAGTACACAGGTCTTAATATATAATTGCTAATAGATCTCTCTCTCTCTCTTTCAGATGCACAGATATACTACAATTATTGGGGACACTGTCCAATAGAAAGCTCCCCTTTCTTTCAATGGAGCAGTATCCAAACATCAGAGATTGGAGTTAAAGCCTCCAAAGGAAAAGGCACACTTTCTTGCATACAAACCAGAATCCTAGCACCTCTTTCTCTCACAATTAATTACTGATGGTGTAATCTGGGGCTTTAAAAATAAATATGAGTTTTGCCATGCAAATTAATGAACTAGTGATGTTTACTTGGAAGCTGTGATCGTTATTTGGACTATAAGATCAACTGTGATTCAGTGGGGTTTAAGCCTAGTCCACACTTGTAAGAAGATGAAGTGGTAATGCACTGAGGCTTTATTACTTTACATTGCAATCCACTATCTGTTTCTCAGGCATTTTTCCTCTCAAAACTCCCTGCAATAAGAAAACTAACACTTTAGGGACAAAGGTTCTATCCCATTCTTCACCCTCTTATGCTACATCTCTACACACTTGATTACTTTTTAAATGTAGGGAAACATTTTTTGTTAATGCAAACCCACACCCAGTATTGGAAACTAGGTAGCTGCTACAATCAGAAAAGTCTACCGTGTCACTCCATTGCATTCAGTGACTCTGCAGAATATCAAAGCAACTGACATAGCAGGCCTGTACACACACACAGTCAGAGATATTGACAGATCTGCTGCTGTGAGCATAGAGAAATGCAGACTCCTTTTTGTGTGGTGAAAGCAATTTGGAAACTGTGACAATTTGAAAATTCTGAAGGTATTTGATAAGAGGCTCAAGTATTGTTGCCATATTTACTTGAGAGAAACTTAAACTGGTCCCAGTTGAAGCGGGGCTGAATTCACAATGACTGCAACATGAAGTGGCAAATTAAACAGCCTCCACAGATCAGAGGAAAGGAATTTTCACATTCACCTACGAGCCTTTGAGATCAAGTGGGACACATCGATGTGTGAATCAGTGAAATTTCGAATGCACTGTGATTGTAATACTGTAATGATTTTAACACAGATATGTCAGTGTAGACTCTGATTCTATGGGCATTTGCTCAGAAAATCTGCTCACTGGCTTTTATCTTTGGCAAGATGTGAACAGTTTTAGAATGCTTGTCAGCTGCCTCTCTCCTTAGCGGATTTCCCTTTCATTTTCTCCCAGGCTAATAGTTGGTATATCTATAGGGCTACATATTCTCTATGCTTGCAGCAGACTGTATGTATGTACGTGTGTGTGTGTGTGCGTGCATGCATGTATTTTCAGTGTGAGCTTTTGTGGAGCAAATCCATTTCTTTAGATACAAGGAGTGCAAATAGATGTTGTCTGTATTTATAAATATACCTATTACCAAGTGCTATGTATAAAAATATAGAGACCATGTACTTCCACTCTTTGTGTCTGAAGAAGTGGAAGTGGGTTTTGATTCACAAAAGCTCACACTGAAATAAATCTGTCAGCCTTTATAGTGCCATATTATTGTACTCTCCCTTTCTCACTTATCTTTAAATTTTTAATTTTAGTTTTATTTTGGCACTTAAATTTTGCCAACATTCCAAGACAGACTTAACTACTTCCTCATAGAAAATAGGTTATGATAGCTTTACTTTAGGCCAGTGGTTCCCAACACCAAGGTATATTTAGCGTTGAGTTCCAATGATGTACACATACTTGCTTCCAAGTAAATCTGTTTAGGATTCTGACCTCAGAGTGTTAGGAATGATACTGAGAGTCTGAGGCTCCTACAGGCTTTCATCCCTTTTCTGCTTAATAACTCTAAATACCAAGCACAAGTGTGCCCTTTTTCTATCAGGAAGGACTTGTGCTAAATTACTAGATTATATATGGACAAATGCCATTTCATCTGGAATAATAGTGGGGAGATTGCGCAACAGCACTCATCCTGTGTACAACAAATCAGCTACTCTCTGTCTGGTATTGGTGAGCATCCATGCTAAACCAGTGGTTTATAAAACGGAATATAGCACACATCTCCTGGCTTTGATGAAAACACGTCTTGTCAGGTGTAAAACAAACAGGCGTTATAAACCAGGGACTTTTCATTCACGATGAACCAACTCTGGCCAGAATGTCTGGTTCAACTTAACCTGTTCTGCGTTCTGCAAACTGAGATAGGAGGAAGAAGGTGACAAATCCAGTGGTGGTAGTGCCACTTCAATGCTTGAACACTTCCTTAGATTAAAAAGAAAACCCCTGCAATAATTAATTTCCACAGAAGGAAACAGAGAAGAGAACTTTTCTTCTGCAAGTGCTGTTTCATTCCAAGGATTTTTGAAGTTCAATGTTATAATGGGGAGCATTCCAAAACAGCTCTTCCCACCTGTAACCTGAAATGGTACAATCTATTCTCTGTGTCACCATGCTACACAGGTAGATCAGCCTCTCCTACTGGCACCCATGCAAGTTGATCTATATAAGAGATGCTTTGAACACGAATCCCCGAGAGCATTGCCTCAGGAAACAAAATTAGGGGTGGGGGTTGTTCAGCATACCTGGCTGCTTCTAAAGTTCGATTGATCATTCCCAAATCTTCCATGGATAAAATGGAAGTCTGGTCTTTTGACAGGTATATCTATCCATATCCTTGCCTTCTTTTGCCCCTCGGCCTCCCTAACCTCAGAAACTGATATAACTGTGTTGTTGCCATCTTCATCATGTACTCCCAGCCCAGTGGCTAGAAAAGTTGTAGTTGAACAAGCATTCCTCAGTTGGTATGGCTAGTGGCCAAGTTGGCATGGGGATTTTGGTCAGTTCTATTATATATATGTACATATATATTTGTATTCTGAGCTCTGTCCCAGTCTTGTCTGTCATTCTAAACCATACCCTGGCACCTGCTTCTTCCTAACTTTGTCATCAGGGCATTTTCCATTTCCATATCAAGTTCCTCTTTCAGGCACGAGCTCCTACTTCCAATCACCATTTCCACTGTTTTCTGCTTTCTTTTCTCCAACAACCATTCCTGCTCTTCACTGTCAGAACTAGGACCTTTCCCCTAATTCCTCTCTTGGCACATGGGAAGCTGTTTGGACAGTGAGCCTAACACTTCTGTCCTTGTACAGCTGCAGATGGTAGATGACCAGTACTGACCTGGGACCTGCCACACTGGGACCTGGGACTTGCCACACTGATTTTCCGTGGCACTTGGACAGGAAAATATTCTGACAGAATATCCTGCTGGATCCCATCTATCAATATCTCCTTTCAAGCAAAGTTTCCCACACCCAGGCTTCTTCTAGAAAAGAGAATTTAGACAGCTAGCCAGAGATGCTATTGTGCAAAAGTCTGAATTCCCACACAGTACAAAATAAGCTAAAGTTCCCCAAAGGCAGCAGATTTGGCTTACTATGTTGTGAGGTAAACCAAGAAATATACATTACCCCCTACAATAGTGGGGGACATTGAGATGTTTTGGTAGGGCATCAAAATCGTCACACAGCACTCTACCATTCTGAACAGCCCAGTCTCATGGTCCTGGCTAGTGCCTGGAATGGGAGACCACCATGGGGTACCAGAAATCTCCAAGCTGGGCTAGCAAAGAATTCTGCTTACAGCTAGGGCTGACAACACTGCACAAGCAGGATCCCCAAGCTCCTGTCTTGCTTCGCCCCTTCTTTTTAGCCAAAATTTTTACATGAGTGTGGGTGTTTTTTTTTGTTGTTGTTGTTTTTTTGGAATTGTTTGCAAAAGTTACTTTTTGGACTCCAGTTCCTAAGAATCTCCTAGCCAGCATGGCCTCTGCCCATCCTAGCAGGATAATTCAGGGAATGATTGTTCCCAAAGTTACTTTACCAAGCCCTGGTGTCCAGGGGAGATTGTGTGTTTTGTGGTTGTTATTTCCAAAAGCAGATACCTGTGGTGGGGGAGCTGTTTTTCTGCTTGGAGTTTTGCCTCGACTCTTTCATCCAGGGGAAAATCTGCTTGGCGAGGGCGGCGTTATTAGAGCCCAAGCTGGATTTGCTGGAGGCACTTTTGACACCCCCAGGCTGGTTATGGTTATTGCTGCCACCGCCGCCATTGTTACTGTTGTTGTTGCTGTTGCTGGTCGGGGTGGTGATGGGGTTGGACGGTGGCGAGATAGGCGGGGGCGGGTGGTGCTCCTGAGGCAGGCTGGGGCGCATGCAACTCCCATTCAGGTCTTTCGTTTTGGCCAACGGGGCCGGGTTGCCAAGAGACTGGAGGGTGCAGGCTGGCCTCTGGTAGTCGTTCTCCACGTGAGCAGCCGGTTGGAAAGCTTGCGGCGCAGGGCCCTCGTAGCCGAACCCGTTGGCCCCTCCCTGGTAGGAGTATGCCCCAAAGAGGGTGGAGGTGTCATAATAGGTGGCCTTCTGCATGACTGCTGGGGCTGCCCGAGGTTCTTGCTCGCTGCTACCAGGCTCGGGTTGACCCCCTCATGGAAGGACATTGGCACCCCCAAGGTCACGTGGTGGTGGGGCCTTCCCCGGTGTCTTTTGGAAGCTGACCTGAAAGGTTAGAAGGCAACACACAATAATACCGAACGGCCTATGAATCCATCTTGGCCATTGAAAAGCCTCGTGACATGAATAGCCTAGCTCGCTGGCTACCAAGGAGGAGGAGGAGGAGGAGGGTGGGGAGCGGACAGCAGATGCTCTTGCCGCCTCTTGAGAACAGATTTCTGCCTGCCTGGTGCTTTTGGGTGCGCCTCTTGTCTCTCCGTTGGAGGAGCAGCGGTCACATCAAATATTTCAAAACCAAATTTGGGGGAGGGGTGTCCGCTGGTGCACGCTTGGTTACAAAATCAATCAATATCTCAACAGCATCGCCCTGGTCTTATTTCCGATTTGTTGTTCTGGAGTTGAGTGTAAGAGCCATTATCTATAAATTGCTCGTGTAGGTGTAAAATACATGTAGACATAAGGCAGCAGCAGAATTTCTTGCAGGCCTTTCAGCCTAATTCGCTAAAATCTGCATGGTTGTGGATACCTAATATTTATCTGCACACTGAGAAAGATAGGCATACTCAAACAAGAACCGGGTATTCCCCTCTTCCATTAAAAAAAAAAAAAAAAAAAGGAGTGAAAGCAGTAGAATCCTTGCTTTCCATGTCTATCCCAACCCAGTTATCCTCTATTACAGGGATTCAGTTGGGGAGAAAACCTAGCATGGATGCAGAAGTTGCGTTGGACTCTCCTAGAGACTAACTTCCATGCTAAACAAAGTGAAAGCTTGAGATACAAACTCACTTGGTAGACCTTTTCTGCATAGATTATTTTACATCAGTGCTGGTAGCATTTCCATGTTTTCCTATATATATATAAACATACACACACACATAGGCACAGGCCTCAAATTAAGCTATTGTAACCTGAATTCATGTTGCAATATTAGGATTTAATATTCTCCTAATCTGATTTGTTTCCTCTCAAGAGCTAGGAGCCTCAGGGAATCAAGAGCAACAAAGTGAACAAGTATAGGTAGAATAATATTGTATTTAACAGTTACCTTAAAATTAATCAAAATCAAGCTTTTAAATGCATAAATTAAGTGTAACATTCACATATCTTAAAAATGCATGATGTAGATGATAATGGATTCAATTTCTGCGATTTTGGCAAATTTGCACGGTTTTGTGTTTCTAAAACAGCAACCGAAAGGTGAAGACATTGTCAGAATTGGAAATTTATATTAAATTCTTTGAAGCTGGCTCTTTTGATGTATATGTGTGTTGTTTTTATGACACTGGTTGCAGTTTGGAAGTGGAGCAGGGAAAGCTCTCTTTCCTGCAGACAGTTGCCACTTCAGGGTGTGAGTCTGGCCTCTTTCCTAAACCAGTTTCCCCCAATTTCTTCTCATCTTTACTTTTGAACAAAACCCAACTTAGTCACCAAGCCATTTGGTTCCCTGCTTGGTCTGTCATCCTTTTTCTTATGGTGGGAGAAGATGCCTCCCTCATAACAAAAGAAAAATAGAAAAGAAAAGAAAAGATCAGTCCTTGACAGAAACATTAAAATCTTCTAAGTTCCGAGGGTGAAAGAAGACTGAAATGATTTAGAAGATCAGAAAATGAATTAGAAGAGGGAAGATATGTGTTATTTTATCTCTATGACAGTCTCTGTCTGCTTGTGTGGGTATACATATATACATACAAAAGAATTCCTCTTTCCCTATATTCTGCCATTCTGTATTTCATTTCAAATGCCTCTTTCCCATAAGCTACATTATATTCTAGTCTCTGCTGGAATCGAAAATAGTACTGTATTGGCTATTTCAGACCATTAGAAATAGCAGAAGATCTTGGGGGGGGGGGGAGGGATGAACGGTGACAAATTGCTACCTTTGCCTTCTGTTATCCCTAAAATACGTAGTTCAAAATCTAAAAGTAATTCAGATCTCATCTCATTCACTGCCTGATCTCATTCTCCTCTTCAGTTCATAAGGATAGCTTGCATAAGTGCTCCAAAATACTATGCTGTGTTCATTGTCCATGGCTGAGACATAACCATTGTTTTCCACAAGTAAGCACTTAAAATATTTCCTGGGTGTTCCTGCAAAGAATGATAGTGTGTCTGGCTTCTCTTTCCAGGAGTATTTTTTAGCCCACATAAACTGTCTAGGGTTTTCTTCCCAATGAACTAATTAGAAGAAAAAAGAAAAGAGGTAATCATTCATTTGATTATGAAAGACGAGTTTGCTGAAATTGACTGAGGAGTTTAGCCAGAATGATATTTTACTAGGCCTTGTTGGCTTGTTTTGGATTTTCTGGGACCTCTGGAGAGCCTATAAGATGTAAGCAGCAAATTATTTTTTAAAATTAAATAGTACATTAAAAATTAATCTGCTCTTCTACTCTTCTCAGAAAAGGAAAATCCGAAGTGATTTGTATGTTCAGTAGCCAAGATTTCAGTCCTCTTTTGTATCTCATCTTTCAATACACCCCAAATGTTGGTCATTTATCTTAGTCGAAGCTGGGTGGATTGGCAAATGATTTACCCCAAGGAATTATTGTCGGTGCTGTTATTTTTTAAAATGCACACATACACATACCGAAATTTCAGTTGAAATTAGAAATTACATTTGTAGTTAGTCTTTGAAATGATAACCCCAGCTCTGAAGTTGTTTTTTGCCTGTGTAGAAGTTTCATTTTAAAAAATTATTTCCAAAGAAGAACCTGGTTTCAAAATAAATGTGCCTCTCCTTGGTAACTTTGGCAAAAGAGATGTTTTGCTTTAATTTTTTTTCTTTTGAATTTGAATCGAAGAGGCATGAAGAAGCTTTAAGGGCTTGTGAGAAGACCAAACTGAAGGCTGTACCAATGGTGAGGGAATTAGAAATAGCAGCTGTTTCTTTCTCTTTAACCTCCATGATGGAAAAAGAATTCTAAAATTCTCAGTCATACTCTTAATATGGAGAAAAAAATAGAAGACCCTTTCCCCTGATAGTCTATTTCCCCATACTAGGCCGAAGTCAACAGTAACAACAACAATAATGATAATAATGGTGATGACGACTGAGTTTCAAAACAGTTTAAACATTTTGTCTGCAATCTGAGATTTACTCTTAGTTTTTTTAAAAAAGAAACTAATTCTCCATCACATCAGAAATAGAGAGAGAGTACGGAAGAGAGGAAAAAAGAAGAGGGGAAAAAAAGAAGAACGAGAAAAAGAAACCGTTCTAGATGAAAAGGGGAAGAGAAAAGGGGAAGAAAAATAGAGGGGTGAAAATAGCAAAAATAGAAAAGAAAAGGGGGTAGAACGAAGGGGAGGGAAGGAGGGGGAGAAGAAGAAGAAGAAGAAGAAGAGAGGGAGAGGGGGAGAGAGAGAGAGAGAGAGAGAGAGTCGCTGCGTGGAAGGAAGCTTAAAGCTTGTGAACTCTTCATGAACCGCGATGCGAGTCATACAGCTATAAATCATGGAGACACGGTCTCCGCCATTCACAAACTGATAGCCTATTTCGGTCCACCTTACCTTAGCCTCTGACGAGAGCAGCGCGGCGAGCAGACATAATATATTTTCTCAGCCAGCAACCAACGCAATCAATAAGCGAGGAGAGCTCCCCCCCATTCCTCTCGTGCTTTTTTTTTTTTAAATGTTCAAGGAATATCTAGAGAGAGAAATCCGGTCATAACGCCAAAAGGAGGGGGGACATCTCTATAGGAGCTTACGGTGAGGGATGCTCGGGTCTACACTCACTCTCACACACTCTCTCTCTCTCAATCTCTCCGTTTGGGAAGGAGTGGGGGAAGGTGAGGAGAGGTAGAAATCTCAAGATTCTAGACAGCCTTCCAAAGATGTATAGGGAATCCTTTGATTCTGACTGCCCTATAGTCTTGGTACGCCCTGTTCACGGTTAACAATGGCCTCTGGCATTACAGCAGAAGGCAGGAGAGAGAGAGAGGGAGAGAGAGAGAGACGGAGAGAGAGAGAGAGAGAGAGGGAGAGAGGAAGCGGAGACGGAGAGAGAGAGAGAGAGAGAGAGAGAGAGACGAACAGACAGAGTGCCGAGGAGGGGAAAACAGAAAGAATAGCTGATATAAAATCCCCAACAAGGCAATGCATAAATGGAGGTTAAAAATGAAGTAATAATAATAATCATAATAATAATAATGAAAACACCCGGCGACGGGAAGCGGAAAGGGGTGGGGGTGGGGGGAGGGGAAAATAAGGAGAAAGATACGTAGAATTTCGTTTCTCAGGGCGGAGGAGGGGGAGAAAGGGGGTTTATTTCTCTCTCTCCCCCCCCCCCCCCGGGCTTGGGCAAACGCCAAGGTTGCTTCCTGACGGCGTCAGTAAGGGAAAGGAAATATGCAAATCGCTTCGTGGTGGACCTAGGCCTCGCAGGATAGGAAAAAAGCTTTACAGATTCACGTGCTTCGCAATTAGGTGTCAAGTTATGCTAATAAATCTTGGGGAAAAGAGGCAGGTTTTCTCTAGTCCTCGTGGTTCTCTGCTCCTAATTTCCTGCCCTGACTTTTTTGTTGTTGTTGTTAGTAAAACAACAACCGAGAACACACACCCCTCATCTAAGAACGAATAGATGGCACGACCTACTGATAAGACATAATTATGACAGGCCTGTTTGTGGACGAGGGGGACCCGGAGAGAGACTTCTCCTAAGAAAGTACCTTTAAGAAACAACCCGCACCCCAAACCAATTCTGATAACCTTGCTTTATAAATGTTTACATAGATAAATACAATTTGGGTGACTCGAGGCTGAAACAGAGTCAAAGTTTTAAGAAGTTTTTTTTTTATTAATAGTGGGTTTACAATTGATTCTCTCTTTGCTTTTGGGGCGCCCGTGAATGGGTCTGTACATATGCACACTCATACACACACAAGGAAAAAGGAAGGAGTCTACAGGTCTGGCCTTATTTCAAATGTATGGAAAATAAATTCCATGAAGATTGCTCGAACTTCTAATCACGATGGTTGGAATTTCTGTGTGTGTTCTGTGCCGTCAAGTCAGAACCAACTTATAGTGACCCAAATAGGGCTTTCAAGGTGAGATGTTTAAAGCCTGGTTTTACCAGTTCCACTCCACCAGTGAGTTTCCATGGCCGAGTGGGGATTTGAACCATGTTCTCGAGTGTCCTAGTCCTGTCCCTCTATCCGCTACACCACACTGGTTAGAATTAGAAATGGGAAAAAGCATCTGAGATATGGAAAATAAACACCGACGGACAGACAGAGAGCTGGGGAAAGTCCTTGTTTGGGGAATGCGACCCCAGAATCCGCCCACCCCCAGCTTACTGAGAAGTGTAGCTGCCAAAGTAACTTTTCCCAAGCTCAGCGATAGATGAATAGAGGAGAGATCGCAAGATAGATGACGTATTTCTAAGTCACTCAAGATTTATGACCCCCGTCACTGTTCGCAAGTAGCTCTGCTTGCCAAGACAAAAACTTTTGGTCGCTTCTGCTGCTGACAGTAAAAAGAGCTGCAGCTACAAACTGAATGTGGGAGGAAAAAGTCGAGGTGTCTGCGCATTTTTGGGTGCGTGTGTGGTACTCAAAAGGGGGGGGGGAGAGGCATCTATTGTTATGCTCTTCTTTCGACCAACTTTACTTTTAGGGTGGGTGCTGTGTTGCTGATTCGAGGGGACCTGGCCTTCAAAAAGAATGCCCCTTTGGAACTCGGTCCTTTCCTTCCTGGTTAGCTCTTTGGCACTTTCAGAGCTCATCTTTTCCCTTATCATATCTTTGGGAATAATCTGGAATGGGAAAACTTTTCCACATCCTCTACCAGACCCAGCTTCGACATGATACCCACCAACAGCTTCTCACTTTATAGGTGACCCTCTCTGTTCTCCACCTGGACAACCATATAACTGTTTTCCTAGCTGCTTTTTTTGACTGAGACTGGAAAAGAAAATACGGATCTTCTGGGCAGTGATGAGTTACATTCAGTTTTGGATCACCCTCCTAAAACTGTGGCCTCCAGACTTAATACCCGCCAGAAAACACTTTTCAGAAGAACTTCATCACAAAACGAACTTCATTGTGTGAACCTCGGTATTTACTGCTTCACGGTACTCCCCCACCATGGGGAAGAGATGTAACTTTCACAACGGACAAACACTGCACTTGAAGAAAGAAAGAAAGAAAGAAAGAAAGAAAGAAAGAAAGAAGAAGAAGAAGAAAGAAAGAAAGAAAGAAAGAAAGAAAGAAAGAAAGAAAGAAAAAGAAAGCTGGAATACAGTTTATGTGTTTGCTTAAAATAGCTCTCTTACATTTTGGAATTTGTAAAGTTGTGTGAGTATTTGCAACCATCTGTATTTTTGATTTCAAAGTCTTCTGCCCTTTCAGTCTTTGCAAATGACTCTGTACTCGCTTCCTTAGAAGTTAATCCCATTTAACTCATTAGGAAAGTACTTCTGAGTATATAGGTCTGAAAGAGCTGAACTTTAAGACTGTAGTCCTATGCAAAACTGCCTGAGAATAAGTTGCTTGAACTCAGCGGGGCTTACTTTAGAGTGAACATGTAGTCTTGTACTTTAAAATCATACTACTGTGCATGTTTATTGGGGAGCAGGTCCCACTGTATTCATTGGGACTTAGTTCTGGTGGGTATAGCATTATGAGGTAGGAAGCCTCAAAGAAAGAGAAGTGTAGAAAACAGCTGCTTATCTGCAGAATAAAAGGGAAGAAGCTTTGTATAAGGAAGAAAAATAATAGGAAGACACTCCTAAAGTCTCTCTGAATTTGGCATAGTGTGAGGGGGAGCTGTTGATGGAGATCCAAATGGATCAGTGATATCACTACTTTTCAGGCAACTGATGTGGAATATATAATGAAAACAATAGTTTAGGAGAGCAGAGGGCTATTCTTTTTTAAAAAAAGGAAAAGAAAGGAAAGGAAAGGAAGTTGCAAGTGTTGGGTGGCATGATAGAAATCAAAATTAAAAATGGACAGTTTGGGACAAGAGTGGAAGAGATTGCTTTGAATGGGCCAAAATAATCTCATCTGTCTCTGTTTCACCACCTAAAGAATCAGCACAAGTCTCTCCATCAGGCAACCGCTTTTAAATGCTAGTGTCTCTCATTTTTGGAGGTTGATAGCTAAGTTTTACGTATTTATTCCAGGAGCCAACTGAAGTCAAAGAAGATGCATAGCTATGGGCCCTATTATTTAAACATAAAAGTGCCTTTATTAGACATTTCTTTCTAACTGCCTCCAGACAGAGTGGAATACCAAAACCGTTTCTTAAATAATTAAACATGTCTGTTAGCAAACCTTTGAGCTTTTTGTGTTACAACAATTATACAGATATTTTTTCTGTAAGACTCTCAGTTCCAAAGGGAGAGGGAAAGGATGTTATATCAAATACATCAATTTATTCTCGCTTTTTCTTAAAACTTTGTGGGTTTTAAATCATCATGGGGAGGGAGACTCTCTACTGAAACAAAAGAGAGAACATATTCCTTCTTCAAATGGAAGCAAGAAGAATTAAGTATATTAATCACCTCCATATTAATTAACTACATTTAAGCCTCATTTATTTTGAGTGAGCAGAAGGAAGCATACATAGATCCTCAGCTTGAGCCTTTCTGATAGGGCAAGCACTGATTGAGTAAATATATATTGAGGTGCTCATTCTCAGTTTAAAATCTGTCTGAGACTTAAGTTCTAATGCCACTGAGGTATATTAAAATACAGAAAGATGTTCATATGACAGCTGACATTCATGCACCTAAATAAGAGAAATGCATAGAAGGAAAAAAAGTGATTACGCCAAACACTTAACCAAGACTCTGTGGAAGGAACATTACTTGGAGAATAGGAGGGCAAGAGAGATCATTTTAAAATATTTTCGTTTGGGGAAACATTATTTGACTTTAATAACCCAGATTTCTGTTCTGAATACTAATATTATTAATCTGTAATAAAAACGTCTGCTAACCACACACTCATGATCCTCCATATGGCATTCCTGCCTATCACAGAACCTCAAGCAAATAAATCATGATAGTGAGGTCCTCCCCCTTTTCAGCTCTGCAGCCTCTGGCTAAACTTCCCAGTATCATTTCGTGGGGTTCTTGTTGTTCCTGGAATTACCCATCCATCTGCATTGCTATCCAGCTGGTTCTGACCCGTTTGTACGAAGTCTTTGTGGGTTTACCACTTCTGGCTTGAAGCGTCAGTTTACTCCTTCTGTGGATCACAAAGTCGTTGCCTGTTTATTGAGAATTGCTTCTGAACTGCGTTAGAAACCCAACAGATGTTCTCTCTTAACAACAGCAGCAGCAACCATTTCCCCATGCTTCTGGATCTCAGTGACAAAAATCCAAGTGAAAATAAAATTCAAGCCCAACGGATCAACCACTACTATTAAAGCTACAACTGGTGCTGTCCATAACTACAGTTTGACTTTACATGTTCGATTGCAAGCTGGGATTAATCAAGGGACAAGAGTGGTATATATTCACATGTGGACAGACTGGGCACCATTAAAAAGTAGTTAATAACGTAGTGTGCTTTAAAAAAAAAACACCTCCAAATTTAAAAACTAAGCTTCTTGGCCATGGGCAGTCAAGTAGAAGGTGGGATAGAGTTGGAGCTATACTAGCCTTACCTCCAGCCCACTGTTCTCTAGATGTGTTGGACTACAACACCCATCATCCTATCCAGCACTATGGAAATTGTTCTCTGATACACTGGAGTGGTTGAGGAAAGAAGGCCTATGTATTTGGGCTGAAAGGGATCACACAGCAAACAAACACACTGAAACAAATACAATGGAAACAAATACATTGAAATAAACAAATAGATTGGAATGGACACTGGCCAGAAGTGACCGCGGTTCATGTCCAGAAAATTTAACATTCTAAAAAATAGCCCTAACAGAGAAAAATCATAAATTCAGCTCTCCAGAAGCGCCTTGTGCTTTTCCGCAACTTCTGTTAGATCGAAGGGGTTAGAGCCCAGTATCCACCAGTAAGAGGCATATAAAGTTACTAGGAATAACAGTTTAACTACCATAGACGTTCTCCTTCAAGGCGTGTTGTTCTCTGTGCTCTATCTTCTAATATGGAACGGTAGCTGCCGGTGCCTTCCTCAACTTTAAGGTGGTCCATATGGCTTATAAGAGGGGCATTTGCTGACCCTTTCAATGGTGGGTAGTTGCAGGAATCTTTGCTCTCCCTCTCTCTCCTTCTCTCCCCCACAAATACTCACATAAACACATTTATATGTACCTTTCTACTCTATGTCTTAAGGCTATCATTAGTAGCAGCACATTGTAAAACAAGTCTTTACAAGGTCTCTCTATATAGACCCCATTTCATTAATTTGATGTGGTTTATGCTTCAGTTTCATCATTATTACCTAGATTTGCTCATAGATAGACCCCCGTGAAAGTGTCATGGATTTCAGTCGGTCTGCATCAAATACTACGAAGCCTAGATGCTATTGCTAACCATTGTGTTTTAAATCAATCTATGTGTCTTCATCTGTGATTATGGCACTAGTTGTAATCTGAAAATTTGTATAATCAGTGTTGAAACAGAGGCAAGCTTTAAGACTTGCCAGATCTGCTTTGTTTGTAATAGAGCCTCATGATCCGCAGACTAGACCTTGCATATACATATAATTAATGATTTTTCAAATGCAGACATTTGTTTTGAGTCCCAGAAATGAACACAAACTTTGTGCCCTTCTTCCCAAACACATATTTGGGAAGTAGTAGATCCAAATTTATCTCCTTTCCACTTCTGAAATGTTCCAAATGATGGGTTTAGGGGCATCAGGGTGAGTTATCCAGAAATTAGAAGAAAGGTTTTGGCATCTGCTGGCTGAATCCACTAGCTGTCCATGTTAGGATTGTGGGGTTACACTGGATAAAATGGCTGCTCATCACTGCTGTACAATGGTGGTCAGAGCAAGGGGGGAGCCCACACTGAAAAATTCCAGAAATTGAAGACTTTTCCCACCCCAGACTTTGTGCTATCTGAACCTAATGGCAGTGAATGAATAAAATAAAATATTTTTAAAATAAAAAAATAATTAAAACAACCATTATAGGATCATCTCCATTAGAGCACAAGATGAATTCAGTCCTTAAAAAATACCTCTGTCTTGGTTTAGGAACAAGGGTCCGTGGCTTAACAAGATGTATGTGCAGGTAAGCATGCTACCAAAGATATTTCCATTTATTTTTAATTCCCTTGTAACTACACACATAAACACAAATTTTGCTCAGAAGATGCAAAACAAACAAAACAAAACAAAAAACTACAGCCTTATTGATTCATAGAACCAACGTTCTGAATTAGGCAATACTGTCCAAATTCTGAATTAGGCAATGCTTTCAGTGGGCCACTGCACAGTTAGGAAAGTTTGTCTTATTTGTAACTTTCTAGTGATATAGCACAAGTATTGCCTGACCCGGAACTTGGTCTAGAAGGCAACTCAGCAGAGAACAGCATCTCCATCTGATTGTTTCCTTTGATTGATTGTAACTTTTTCTCCCCTCACGACCCTTGGTTTAGAAGCCTAATAACTCATGGGATTAATGGTCAATCAACGGAAGTAGTTTTGAATTGCCTCCAAAGTATAAAACATAAACAACAACACTAGCCGAATGTGGGGGGGAGGGGGAATTCCCACAATTCCAGTCTGCTTCATGCTCCACCCCCACCCTCTGGAAAAATCCCATTTGTCTGGTAGAAAGCGATGCCTCTGATTTAGGAATGTTGTTCCTTAATCGGCTCCTGCTATCTACTGGATCCACAGATATTATATAGTCAGGAAGATTAGAGGAATTGACTAACTCCCCTGGCACTGTGCATGTGTGTGGATTTCAATGGAGATCCATTTCCAAGTTAGATGTCCCGGAGTGGTGTGTGAATGAGTGCCCTTCTAGAATACAAGTACAGCTTGTTTACTTGGATGTAAATCTCACAGAAAAAACTGGATTTTACCTTTAACGTGGACTTTAAGGAACAAGATGTTTCCTTCTTACAAGTATTGAAAGGGAGGATTAAAATATGCTTTCATGTAGCTTTGGTGGTCAACATTTGGGCCATTTTATCCAGAAATTACTAAGAAGTCACAACCTTCCTCCTTTTCCCATCCTGCACCTCCACCTGGCAGTGTTTTCTTATAATAACTTTAGTCCCATTACCTGTTCCCACTCATCTCCTAGCGTATTATGTTGTTGATCCTTGGTTTCAATACTTATGTGCTTGTGTAGGTAAGCAGATAGGTAAGAAAAAAAGAGAAAAGGGAATGAAGGTGAGCTATTTTTCTTGTTGTTGCCTTGCAAGACTTACACACCATGCTCTGTGTTGTCTATGTTAGGAAGACAAAGGTAAAATTGAGGAGGAAAGTGGGAGGTTTCCTTTGCTCCCATTTCCAGCCTGCTCCTAGTCTAGCGTTCAAAAGTTCACTGTTGGCATCTTGTCTTGCCTAGAGAAGAACATGACAGCATGCAGAGGCACTTTAGAGAAGACACACTAGGAGCTGGCATGAAGAAGGCCCACTTCAACACCCACTCCCTGTCTCTTAACAATCTGGACTACAATAAGACCTTTAACTAGAAGAAAATAGAGGTCACATAGACCTTTGAGTCTGTCCTTCCTTCCTTCCTCTTTTAATTGCTACAGAATTTCGTTCAAGGCTGAGACCATTTTCTAAACACAGCCAACACGGGAACCCCAGCTATACTTAACTAGGAATAAAGTACCAATTAAATTCATGCTGATTTATTTCTAAGTAAATAGAGGCTTTGTTGTTGTTTTCAAAACTCTGCCTGACATAATCCCTGCCCCAGCCAGTGTGATGTAGTAGACAGAGTATAGGACTAGGCCTCAGAAGAACTGAGTTCATATCTTTACTTGGCTGTGGAAATTTACTGAGGTGGAGAAATAGCCATGGTAAACAAAACATCTCACATACCTTGAAAAATCTTATTAGATCTGCCATAAAACTGAAACAATTTAACTACACATGACAACAGCAGCAACAACTCAGTGGCCGAGGTATCTGACTGCAGAGTCAGAGGTTGGGAGCTCAGTTCCCCATGGTGCCTCCTTGGCAGGGGCTGGATTTCCAGGTCTGCAGTTCTAAGATGATGATGATGGTGATTAACAACAACAACAACTTAGCAGGAAGTTGAAAGGGTAGGAGAAAGGTTGAAAGCATCAAAGATGGAAACTGTTGGCTAATAATGCAATCTTCTTCATGTTTACTTGCACGCAAGTCCTATTATGTTTGTTGTTGTTATGTGCTGTCAAGTCGGAACTGACTTATAGCAACCCTAATAGGACTTTAAAAGTAAGTGAGATATTTAAGGAGTGGTTTTACCACTCATGACTGAGTGGGATTTGAACCCAGGTCTCCTGAGTCCTAGTCCATCAGTTTGTCCACTACACCACACTGTGTAGACTTCTTTTTAGTCAGGCCTATTTCCAGACAGATGCATAAGATCAAGAAAGAACCTGTTTCAGAAAACCATGCCAATGTTATAAAATTGTGGGGTCGTAATGTGAGTTCAACAAGTTTTCAAATAAACTTATTTTGTCGCATGAAGAAAGTACTTTTTGGAGTTGGATAGAAAAGGGAAAAGTACATGATACTAATTAGGATTTCTGTCAATGTGCATAATGTATTGTTTTCAGTGGTTGATCTGGATGGTTGAAACCCATCTTACTCTGTTACAAAAGAAACCAAGTTTAAAGTCTCTGAATGCACAGCTAAAGATTAAAAGTCCACTTACTTGTGCCCAGGAAAGAAGACCACAATTTGATACCAGACGGTAGAATGACTCCTAGAGAACAAGAGGAGAAAATACCTTTACACAAGGCCTTTAATTCTGATGTTATTATTATTCTGTTATTCTTATACTGAAAAGTACAAACTAGCAAACAATAATCAGAGTTTGACTTGAAATGGCTTCTTGCAAGAAGAAGAAGCTGTAAGAAGCTGGAGTCATCCCTTTTATGTAATGGAATGTCACCTGAAATCTGGCACAACATCATAATAAAGAATACATATGTACATAGCGTTTGTGTGTGAGAGAGACTGAGAGAGAGAGAGAGAGAGAGAGAGGTCCAAAAGAAATTATGTCTAGTATTCACAATCACAAGACCTTAGCTACCTTTCTTTTTAAATGGGGGGAGAGACAGGAAAAAACCCACAAGAACACAATTTTCTTGGCGTTTTGTCATCTATACATGTAAAAGAGTCTATGAAGTAAACTGGTAACCTAGAGTTGCCAGGGTTTGTATGCTTTTGATATCTGGGTGTGATGAGCACACAGTTGGAGGAGGTTATAATTGATGGTTGTTGTGGGTTTTCCGGGCTCTTTGGCCGTGTTCTGAAGGTTGTTCTTCCTAATGTTTCGCCAGTCTCTGTGGCCGGCATCTTCAGAGGACAGAAGTCAGAACTCTGTCTGTCCTCTGAAGATGCCGGCCACAGAGACTGGCGAAACGTCAGGAAGAACAACCTTCAGAACACGGCCAAAGAGCCCGGAAAACCCACAACAACCATCAGATCCTGGCCGTGAAAGCCTTTGAGAGGTTATAATTGTTTAGCAGTAGCATAAAGTGCCATGAATGGAGATGAACAGGTTGGTATAATGATGAATAGTCAGCAAAAGGATGAAAGGAGAATGTGGAAGGAGAAATAGAGAGAAAACACACATGCATGCACAACTATTGTCTACATCTATAACTTATTAGCTTCCAGCCAATTAGCTAGACTCTTTCAAACCCTACAGTACAATATACATTAAAGCAACTTGTGGCAATCAAAGACAGAATGTGGAGAAGTTACTTTTTTAGCTTATAACTGCCCAGATATTTCAGCCAGCATTACTCCAGTCTTTTGCAAACTCCAGTCAAAGAGACTATCCCAAGCTGGTTCTGAGAAGTTACAAAACATCAGCTAATCCTTATGTTCTTCAGAGCCTGTTCTTATTTCAAGTTGCTTCATGTCTTCAGTTTCTTGACCCTAGCAACTTACTTGGAAGTAAACTGCACCAAAATGAGACTTGATTCCAAGTAAACTTGCTAAAGATGTCTTTGCCTGTGTATGTGTGTATATTTTGTTACATCCAGTTTAGGTTTCACATTAACCAACAGCTTTCTAACTCATTTTCCTGATTTACTGAAATTCTGCAAGAGCCTTTGATCTATGGAATTCATCAGCATACCTAAAGGCTAATTGGGACTTAGGCATCCATAACAGAAGGATACAGAGCAGAAAACTAAAGTTAATTTTTAATTGCAAGATGAAGAATTGCAGAGTGGCCAATGTTTAACAGGCCTTCAATAGAAGTATTGTGAAGCTTGTCTTGGGTTTAATAGTCATAGTTTGGAATTTGCTACCACTCAGATCTGCCTATAAATTCAAGGATGCTGTATATTGAAGCTACATTTTCAGACTTCCATAGATTTCTTTAGGGATGTGGTGAAGTTAACCCTGTTAGCCTGTTTTAGCAAAAAAAAAAACAACAACAACAACAACAAAAAACCAAGGACAGTCTTGTAGCACATTAAAAATAAACACACTTTACTTGGCAGAAGCCTTCAAAGAAGTGCGATATGGCCCACAAAATGCCATGCCAAATAAAACGAGTTAGACTTTAAGGTGCCACATTATTATACAGAAAATTTCAGGCTCTTAAAACATGCAATTAGATCTCTGAATTTCAAAAGAGGAGGTATTTAGCAGATAACTAGATAACTGATATGGGACCAGCTGCCTCTTGTTTTCTGTAGACAGACATTTCCCCTCTGGTGGGTTATCAGAGGCTAGGAATCTGATCTTTGCTGCTACATGTATTAAAATATGTCTGCAGCCTAGATCTTCAGAGGTCCAGCGAAGCCCTGCTGAAGCCCAAGGAACGCATGACTCTTTGTGGTGTTGCTGCATAAACTCTCCTAACTATAACCTCTCCCTCTCTCTTTTGGAAACACAGTTCCCAGATACATTGCCTAAATAATGTCAACAGAGGGTTTTTCCCCCCTTCTAACTGGTGGAAAACAACATCTGAATTAAAGAAGCAACCACTCCATTAATATCAATTTCCTTCAATGAAAACTTTGGTTCTTCATCAAGTTGATGATTTATTATAAAATCGATTAAATTAGGGTCACTTAAGGGCCTTGTGGTTTCCTCTTGGATTTCATCTGTCAACGCATCAAGCAGCTTTCTTTTTTTAATCAAGTTTAGCTGGAGGCTAGTAAGGAAGATGATTCTGGTGCAGAGGAAATTTAATGCAAAGCAATTTTCAGAGAAGGGAGAAGCTCGGAGCGTTAAGAGTTCCTGTTCTCTTCCAATATGGCTTTCCTTTGCCGCAGGAAACCTTAAACATGGGAGCAGGGAGGGGGTGTCTCATGGCTTTGTTGTTGTTTCAAAGGTGTACATTTAAAGTTGGTCCATGGTTCCAAAGACTGGGTTATTAACGTTGCTAGAATGCCTGTGTATTGTCAGTAACCATGTTTTTATCTATTTGACATTCCTTATGGGGGGAGGAGGCATCCCTACCACGGCAACCTCAGGTTCTGGAAGACACAGAGATTATGCAGAGAAAAAAAGCCAGTTGCTTTCTAACATAGAAGAATTCTCATGTCAGGAACTTTTTTAGGGAACTAAGAAAGGCGATGGGAAGAGAAAGCACATGCTCATTGCTTTGTGTTTCCGTTATCTATCTAATCTACACCTACACCATCTATCTATTTAAAGATACATTTCAGTTGCAAAAGAAGTCTACAAATGACTCCTACAAAACCTGGCCTGGGTCCATTTTTTATAGGGGAGTTCTGAAAAGGAAATTGCACCCCAGACCTATTGAGCATTTTTATTTGGAAGTAAGAGCACCGCGTTGGACCCGGCTGACTGTTAACGTAAGCGCATGCATAGAATGACATGTTGGCGGGCTGCTCCTTCCCCTTTTAAATCTGAAATAAGATTTAGGCTGCGATTTTATGCCCTATGACCTGGGAGTTCAACCGTCCGAATTCAATGCGAGTTCCTTCCAAAAAGGCATGCATAGGTCCGCGTAGTGGCTGTAGATTTGCTCATGTTTAGAATAGATCCATTCGAATCAATGCTGAAAACAGTCCTACATTTGAGTTCCACGAGTCTAAATATGGCCAAATCGGGATTCGATCCACAGTACTCGGTGACGTTTAAGTTCTGGTACCTCTGACTAAGACTTCAGTCTCAAATATTCAGTGGACAAACCGCACCACCAATATATGTGGCGACTGGAAGAAATAAGCTGATAAGGTGTCTCAAAATCTGAAACCCAGAATCCGGCCTTTAAAGCAAAACGGCGCCGCCGCCTACTTCGTTTTACCTTCCTGGTTCTGTAAAGAACAACCCTACTGACTTCATCCTCCAGTTAAGATGTTTTCTAACCACAACTCACAAGCACAAAAGGAACGAATGTATATGTGGCGGGGGGGGGGCGGGGGAGAAGGGAAGGAAGGGATACAGATTTGGTCTTTTAGGAAAAGACTGGTCGTGACAGCAGCCACCTCAAATAAACACAACTTTCTCAACGCCATAAATCACATCTCTCTGTTTTAACACCAGGCTTCTCCCTCCCTTAAAGAAGCGTTTGTAGTTTTCCTTTTCAAACAACCCAGAGGCGTTAAACCTTCAACAAATGTGATCCGGGAGGGGCGGAAGATTTCGTTTGGTTCAAACATGCACTTTGGAGGACGCAACCTGCCTGCCCCCCTCCCTCCCTCCCTCCCTCTTTTTCCCCTGTAGTGGACACCCCCTAATGAAGCAGTATCAGTAGATAGTTAATACGCCTTATTTAAGATATCACCCGTTACAGCTTCTTTTAATCAGGCTGCAGGATTGGGGGCTGAGGGGTGATGGTGGTTGTTTTCTGGGGAGGGGTGGAAGGCTGTGCTTAAAAGCTAGAATTGAGGCCGACCAATAGACGACTTTCCAAGGTTTGTCACGGCTATTAATTAAACCTCAGCAGCCCTGGAATTCCTATGCTAGGATCAGACGAAGTTGCCGAGTGGTTTGGATTGTTGCTTAATTTCTTTCTTTCGCTTCTTCTTCTTCTTCTTCTTAAATCAAACCCTCTTACCTGTGGTGTCTCTCAAGGAAAGGACTTCACCAGGCGGAGCGAAGGCTGCGCAAGAGATTCGGAAGAAGTGGAAGCAAACAGATTTAGGAGGAGGAGGAGAAAGCTACGGGTAGATTTTGCAGCTAATGTCTTGTCTTGTGGCTTTAGGGGTTTGGTTTCCACCGCAAGAAAGCTTTGATTTTTTTTTTGGCGGGGTTTTTTTTTTTTTTGCGTGCTTGGATTCCAGTTTGACTGAAAGGGAAAAAAAATACAGTCATTTCCGACACACCAAGGGAAATGTCTATCAGTAGCGACCCGAAGATAGGAAGGATTTTGTTTAAAAACTTGACAATTTCTCTCCCCACCCCCACCCCACCCGGTCTCCATCCAAAGCGAGCCGGCGGGCGGGCGGGCAGGGGGCGGCGGTTCGGATCGTTTCTAAGCGTATCTGTTTCTCTTTATAAAGCTTTAAAATGCTACAAGAAGGGGACCTTATTGAGTGACAAGGGCTGGCAGATACAGGAGGACCCAATGGAAGCTGGTTTTAAGAGGCCAACAGGAATTGGCTGCTTCTCAAAGTCAGGATACGAAATTGATTCCATATGTCTGTCTGTCTGTCTGTCTTGCTTTTTGGGGGGTGGGGTGGGGGTGGGGGTGGGTAAGAGTCTCTTACAAGAAGAAAATTATATCGAAGGAAAGAAAAACCGAGTCGAACCTTTGTGTATGAGGTATGCATGCCTTACCTATTATAGACGGATACAGTATCTCTTCCAGAGAGACTCAGATAAAATGTTCTAATTATCGGCATGTTCAAAAAAATCTTAGGGTTCATGTTTAGACATGGAAAGGTAAGGCAACGGGAGCGGCTTTGGGAGGCATTTTAAAGTAGTATTTAGCAAAACCTCTGTCCCTTGTTTTGTCTGTCCTGGTACTTTTGCACGAAGTGTTCCATCTTCCTCTCCTACTTTAATTCCACCCGTCACTTATATTTCTGGTAATATTTCTCCGATCTTCTCCGTGTTCCTTTCTTCCTCGTTCATGGCTCACCCAACTACTATTTGAATTCAGTGATCCACCTTCACCTCCCACCATGGGTACTCTCCATTCACGTCCCTTCTTCTCTCCCATCTTTGTTCATGCCCTTTTTCTTTAAAAAAAACAAAACACACACACACACAAACAGGTTTTATTTAACTATCATATGTGAAGTCTCACCGGACCTGAAACAGATTTACTTGAACTACTGGTTTATGTGGTCGTTCTTGAGGACTTGCAGCCTTTGGGTGGCAGCAAGCCAGAAACAAAGGAATGCATTCACGTGGAAAACTGGGCCTACCTTGTCCGTCCTCTTCACGCTATCTACAGCTGCCTGCAGCTGGCGCTGGATCCTGTCTAAAAAACAAGAGCTTGGGGGCTTTTGCCTTTTAACAAAGGACTACCTCTCCTCCACCCTTTTTTTGCAAGACTAGGTTGCTTCAATGTTCAGTTTCCAATGCTAGAAATCCTTGCATTGCATCCATACTTGAAACCTATTCAATCTTAACATGGTACCAGGCCTTTTGATTAATGAATAGTTGATATATATGTATATAATCAATTTCTCTTATATATTACTCAGAGAAAATTCTCCTATGATAAATGAAGAGGAAAGAGGAAAACAGACATGTATGTCTATCGGCTTGGTCTTGCAGAGGTTTACTCAGCAGAAAAACGTATTTTCTGTGATGGGATGTACTTCCTAATATATATATATTTAAAAACTACACCTTTAGAAAGCACCTAAATTGGATAATAGTAGTCAGGCATTAATATTTTTGCTATTATTGTTGGCTTTTTTCCTTAAACAAAACATCCACAGAGTAAGGGGAATGAATAATTGATTCCAATCCTTTGATTGTTCCTCTAAAAAGAATGGGCTTTTCCCCTCCTTCTCTCACTTAGCTTCTTTCTTTCATTATTTATTTTTAATGAATGCTAGTCAAGATGAATATATTGCTAAGACTGCCTACTTTAGTTCTATGAGACTTTTTTTTAAAAAAAATCCCAGTGTTCTGGAAATAAGATTTATTACTCTATCTTTTAACTAATTTTAACAAGATTATGATCAGTTACTACCCAATTTTCAAAACTTTGGGCTGGATTCATATTTAGTCATAGTTCATGAGGATTTGTTGAAATTAATGGGGTTTAAGTTAATCATGACTGAATAAAGTTTTATTAATTTCAGTGGAACTACTCAAAGTATGACCAAATACTGTTTAAACTCATTAGCCAAAAATGAGTTTCAGTTATTTCAGTGAGCATTCTTTGTAAAGCCACCCCAATCATGATGGATTAAGGGGAAAATATAGCAGGGAGGTATCCTGAGAAAATATCTCTGTGCTTCAAATGTTAGGGATATACCCAGTGGATTGGTCCCAGCATATTTAGAAACATAGCCTAACAGCTCAATTTAAGGGTTTGTTCATTGTTTCTTAATACCACAACACCCTAAATTTACATTTAATGAAATCTGAACTGCACTAAACTTTTATTCAATGTATAATAAAATGAATCATAATATTTATTATGAAACTGTGATATAAAGTAAAACAAATATATTTCTAACTGCTTACCAAAATCTTGCAGCCCTCAGCACTTCTAAAAGGCACTTCTGAAGGTGAAGAGCATAATCAACTTACCTGGAAGGCAATCCTGTTGAACTCAATAAAGCTTACTTCTGAGTAGACCTATATAAGATTGCATGGGATGATGTCTGACCTTTTGAAAATTACTTAGAAGTAAGTCCCATTGATGTGGGTGGAATGATATATGTGCTGCAAAAATGTTGCATGATGCCAAATGGATTTATGAGGTCTGTTGTCCTATGCTACAACATTGTTAAATCTGAATGAATGAGCTCATACAACAAGGAGTATATGGTCTCCACCTTCTAAACCCTAGAAGTTTGATTATGTGGTCCTTCTTGGATGTAAGGATCTTTATTAATATGAAATCTCTTACCCATCCACACATACACAGAAACCATTGAACAAACTAGTAAACGTGCCACTACACTGGAAGGTAATAAGCTTGGAGGCCACCTCCCAATGAACTCATGGGGACTTACTCATGAATAGATCTTTCCAAGGCTGCACTGCTATTTGGAAGTAAGTCCTCTTGATCTTCATGAGGGTTTTTTACTTTCAAAATATGTGAATGAATGAACAAAATGTTTTTCTTATGTGTTTATAATCAAAGTCTCTAGGTTGTTTATTTAATTTGCATTTGGTTTAGTTAATCTTCAAGGGAGCCGGTTGCAAGAATAATGACTTTCTAAGTCCACTTTCCTAACCTAGCATCTATCTGATACTGGCAACATTCATTTGTGAACACAAATAGCGGGATAGCTTTGTAAGAGGTTTAAGCCATAGGTGAAGTCCACACCACCCACTCCTTTGTTCCTGCTCCTGCCTTTGGCATTGGAGAAATTGGCCGCTGCTGAAGCCATGTCTAAGTGTCCTTCTTTTGTTATGGGAGGTAATTTGTTAGGGATGAGGAATGGAGCCTTCTAAGATCAAGGGTAGGATAGAGGATCTTAAGGTGTACAAATGTTCCTTGACACTTCTAATTTGATTGAAATTGCCCCAGGCTAAAAGGATCCTTTACTTTTAAAAACAACTTTGTAAATAATGAGTTAGGATAAATAGACTTACATCAGGTGCACAAAAAGAACCCTCAGCAATTAACCTCCATGTAACTTCTTCTACTGGCTTATTTGGGAGGGAAATTACAGTCTTGGAAATGTAAAGGAAGCTGTCCCCCTCACAACAGCCTTCTTTCAACTCTCACTCTTTCTGGAGGTAGTGACTTCCAGAATTTCCTTTCTATGGCAAACTGTTCAACAAGCTGTTATTGAATTATTTACTCTTGACCTTAACCCTGCACTTTTGCATAACTGATTAAACTATGATGAAGTCATGAACCTGGATCTCCACAATCTTAGTCCTGCAGTCTAAGCACTAAAACCCACATTGATTCTTTTATAGGATCAGTTTCTCTAGTCTGGATATGAAAACAGTGGAAAATGAAGAAAAGGATAATAAGTAGGAATGTATCTACCTAGCCTATATATATAAAGAGACTGCTCTTCTTTACTTTCTAAGTTGTGTTACTAGGTCTTGGTTAGAAGACTTGGGAAAGAGCAGGCAAGATCCTGCTCCTCTCGCTGAATTTAGGGGAACAAGTGCACACAGAAAAATAAATTAATGAAATTGCAGTTGCCTTAATATAATGGGGACAAACTACACAAAATACACAATATAAGGGATTTCATTAAAATGCCAGCCTGTACATGTTTACTCTGAAATATACACCAAAGAGTTTAATGTAGAGGGGTTTGAGCATGCTTAGATGTGCACAGGACTGTAATCTTATAATGCATTCCTATGTATATCTAGCCAGAAAAAGTCCCACTGACTTTAATGACACATCCTCCCAGGGGGATGCATATATATGGCAGGAAAATCATTTGCATTTGTGGCCTTCATGATTTCACTTTAGAAAAAAAAAAACACATTCTGAGGGAAAATACTGGAATGAAACTTTAGGAATAAACCCATTCCTCTACTGGACAATAGGATGCCTTATAACAATTTTGTTAATAAATTTGACTTCTGTCATGGCAATGAATGGAAAACAAACTAGTAACTAACTCTGAAAGCAACAAGCCATTTGGAAAGTGCGCGTGTGTGCACGTGCGTTTGTGAGTAGTAGGAGAAATCAATAAAGTATATCAAAGTATGTAGTGTTTAAAATATTACTTATCTTGTTTCTATGTTTATCATCTGTAACAGTATTGGTAATTTTCTGCGGTATTGGAGATCAACCAAGTTAATAAAGAAATATGCACATAATACAAATGAAAATGGTAATGATTTTGCACACTCTGTTATAGCTTGTAGAAAAGTAGCCCAGCAGCAAAGTTATTATATTAACCCAATCGATGCAGAAACCGATAATGAACACAAATGGGGAAATGTGTTGTGATTTAATGAAGCTGGGTGGTCAGCAGATACAAAAACCCAGATTAAAGGGAAACGGCCCTGGTGTGGACTTCTTTGGAGGGAGGGGGATATCCAAAACAGTACAAGGTAGTTTTCTACTGGAAAGTGGAGGGGGGCTTTTTTTTTAAAAGGACAGAAAATAAAGGAGAAAGAATGAGAAGGAAAGAAAAAAGACAAAGACAGAGGAAGAAATAGGTGTGGGAGGAATGTTTTGAAGAGGAAGAATTGATAGGCAAGGAGAGTGACTTGTACAAAACAACAACATCACTATTTCTATTGCTGCTAATATTGTTGTCCTCATCATCACATATTGTGCCAGGCACTGTACCCTCCCTCGCTTTTTTTGTACCTTTTGTACATAAAGGAAACACAACTAGTATCTTCCACCCTTAACACCCCACCTTAAACCCTTTGGGCACAAACCAAGAGGCAGTTTTTTATGTGCCAGCCCCATTCCAAAGGAAGAGGGACCTACTTAAGAGGCCAAAAGGACTCTTTCATTTGGAAAGAAAATCGCTTGAATTGACTCCACACTTGGCCATACTTGGAGGAGAGCTAATGAAATCAATGAGACTTGAATTACCCGCCAATTTCACTATGTCTGCTTACTTAGCCAGAAGCCAGCCCTGGAAACTAAAAGCATGTCCTACTGGTATGTATGTTTGTGGGTATACCCAAGCCCTCCCAATTTCCGTTGGTACAGAAGCCCTCACTTTCCTTCCACGATTTCATAAACGCCATGTTAATATTCCTGATAAATCTAGAGAACGTTTCTCTCAAGGACATGCCTCTAAAACACAATTTGGCTCTCATTGCCTCCCGCACTTCTCTCTAATCTTCGTCAAAGTTTTTCAGTTGTATCAGAACCCATTGACGGACCTCGGATCTGCCACAATGGCTCAGGAAAGGGATCCAGTGCCCTGACTCCTTTATTACAGAATTCGGTCATCCTTCATTTGAAGGGAAGGCGGGGGGGGGGGGGGAGAAGAGAGAGAGACTCAAGATTCCGCCCAGAAACTACCCCTGTAAGAGCCCAAATGCGAAGAAATGGCAACCAAAGAGGTGAACAAAGCAGGGTTTAAATTCTATCCTATCCCCTTTTAAAACAATTGGGTGAATTGACAGTTGTCTCTTGCATGTCTACTTAAAAGCAAGTCCCTTTGATTTCAGTGAGGCTTCCTGCCTTCCAAGTAAGTGGGTACAGGGAGACACGGAAAAAGCTTCCCCGAAGAACGTGGGGACTATGAACAAATTCCGGGTTAGGGTTTGGGGATCCCCTGGGCAACCACAGCACACTGTGTCCTGATCCGCTCGGGAAGGACCACTGGATTGCTTCCACGCAAATAAGAAGTGGGTATAGAACTGCAGCGAATATCCTTCCTTCCTTCCTTCCTTCCTTCCTTCCTTCCTTCCTTCCTTCCTTCCTTCCATGTAGTTCTCCTTTGGCCAACCCTCTTCTTTCTCTCCCTCTCTCGCCTTCCTTCCCTCGTCTCTAGGATATTTTCTTAGATGTTATAGAAGACAAAGGGAAAAGGTGAAAAGCTTCGGTTGAAATATTTTGCGAAGGAAGGAAGGAAAGATGAAAGAGCTTCGAACAAATCAGGCCGTCCGGTCGGCCTCCCACCCCCCCACCCCCGGCTTTCCCTGGGCTCTTTGAAGCTCCCTCTTCCTCGCCATTCATATTTAATGAAAGTCACCGTGTTGGTCTAATTGCACTACATAAAGGTTTTACACTAGCAGACAGAGTAAAATAGCATCACTCGGGGCGGTGTTAAAACTCCGCCAAGGAGCAGAGGAGACCCCAGGCTCGTCGGGTCTTCGGCTGAGCCAGCCAGGCGAACCTTTTCATCTTCCCCTCCCGTTTGCCTGTCAGCTCCGTTCCCTTCTTGGCGTGTCTCAAGTTGTTGCGATATTATTTCTCCCTGAAAAAACAAAACTCCGCCCAGTCTGACTTTCACCTTCGTTTATCTTTTTTGAGTCCGGTCACTTTCTCGAATCAACTGGCAAACCGTAACGTAACTGACTGGGGTTGCCCGCTTTCTAACCTAGCCTGGATATTCCTCATTCGTCTATTTTCTCTGCATTTTAAAGAGGGCAGCCTTAGCTGCCCTTCGCTCCCGGAGCGCCTTTCCTTACAGGGCATCTCTACCCTCCCGGGCCTCCCGATTCTCACTCAGCGGCCGACGCCTCCAAGGACCGCGCCGTCGACTAACGTCCTCTTTTGACCTCCTTGCCTTCCTGAGATGCTGGAGTCTTTGCGCTGCCCACCCACCCCCAAACGGAGATTTCTATCGCCCCCAGAGCAAAGCAAAGCAATGCGGACAAAACAAAGTAGCACACAAATTCCAAGAGTTTTAGAGCCGGACCGCTAAATCGAGCCCCCTCCACCTCCAGAAGAAGAACAGTAAACCTGCAATCTGATGCATGTCTCCTCCGAAGTAAGTCCTGTTGCTTTCGATGGGTCTTACTGCCGGACAGACGTAAAGGATTAGAGCGTCAGTCAACGCCAACTTTTCCATTGCAACAGATGCAGTTAAAAAGTCGAACCCAATCTTTGGAATTTATGGGAAAGATCTTTTGATCTGCTAAGTTATGAAAGTTTATCATAAGGAATCTTGTTTGCCTGCCCGTTCATCCATCCGAGTTCTACTTTTCTGTGACTTTTCTAAGTCAAAGTGTCTACCCGACCCATAACATCCTGCCTTTAGAGAAATTCATCCTTACAATGGAATACACAACCTTGCGCTTGACTCTTCGCTAAAGTCGCCCGTAGAGAATGCAAAAAGGAAACAGAACATACAGGCAAATATCGGAAGAAGAAGAAGAAGAAGAAGAAGAAGAAGAAGAAGAAGAAGAAGAAGAAGAAGAAGAAGAAGAAGAAGAAGAAACAACAACAACAACAACAACAACATCAACAACAGGCATTTCGATTTCGGACAAGTCCATCATTTGTTAATCATAAGGTGTAGGGGAGGTCCCCCGAATTTCCTGCTGGGTGTTTCTATTGTTCTCTTCTCCCCGGATATCTACCACAGTTTTGGAAAGTGGCATCTATTGTTCTGAAGTAACCTCAGATGTGGAGCTTCAACAAAGCACACGCACAGACACACACAGATACACACACACTCACACTCACACACACTCGGCTCCTTTCAAAGAAACTAAACTGGTCCTCCCAACGTTTTTCCCTTAGGTGCAGTTCTTTGCACACTGCCGATTTAGTTAGTTGGTCTGGCCGCTTCGCCATTGTTCTTTGCTGAAGGGAGAGTTATTCTGACGTTATTTTGGCACTGTAAGTCACTCTTATTTAGCTTTTCCGCACGTGTTTCTGAAAGAGCTTGGGGCAGAATCCACCGAAAAGTTCGAAAGCGCAGGATCCCGTTGAAATAAACGGAAGCTCCGCAAAAGCTCAGCCAGGAAAACCTCCCGGTGGATGGTGCCCTAGTTTTTGTACATAGAGGACCAGCCGAAACCAGACGTTTGCAGAAAGAATCTTCGCCTTTTCTACTATCTGCTGTTCTTGGGTTGTTGTTTTTTAATTGGAGAAAAGAATAGCCGGCTCTCCAAGATTTCTCTCCTCTACTTTAATATTATCTTTTCACGGTTCCTGGGTAGCTCAAAATTTATACAAATCTCTCCTTAATTGGTAATCACAGATGCTTTAATTTAAGACCCCCAGCTATAGAGTTTCACATTAGGTTTTGATCTATTACAGTAAATTGTCTTAAATAATCAACTCGAGGGAGGGAGGGGGAGAGAGAGAGAGAAAGAGAGAGAAGGGGTGAGAGAGAGAGAGAGAGAGAGAGAGAGAGTTCTGAAAGATCACACATCATTTTCGTTTGAGAAATGATTTATCTCGGACGGTGCCATAAACAACACAACTCTCTCTCCCAAAGACACACACGCATACAATGGGAGAAGGTCTGTTGCTGGTAGTGGTGTTGACATGTTTATTGTAATAAATCAAGAGAGAGAAAGGAGGGAGAGAAAAGGTTTGAGGAGATACTATATATATATATATATAGAGAGAGAGAGAGAGAGAGAGAGAGAGAGAGATACACACTTATATGCGCCCTCAAACACACCATATATATATGGCACACACACACACACACAGATGCCTGGGTGGGTATAAATATACACACCACCACGGGGTGAAGAGAAATGGGAGAAAATGAAGATGGGCTATTTGTCACATTTTACGACAATAACATTAATAACAAACAATAAATTTACATGGACATACAGACTGGGAGGCAAGAAGGGATCTCCCGCTACTTACAATAAGTCCCAGCCCTCGGCGTGGCTCCTTCCTTCCTGAGAAATGTTTTATTGCAGCTCTCTCTCTCTCTCTCTCTTACACACACATAGTCCCTCTCTCGCACACACACACTCCCTCTCTCTCTCCCCCCCACCTCTTGGAACAGACTTACGAGTGTGCGTGTGGTGTGTGTGCATGAGAGACAGAGAGAGAGGGTTTTTTTTTTTAAGGACAGTTGAATTTCACGTCAGACACAAGGAGACCATGTCTGCGATTTTCCTGACGAATACATATCTATTCTGCAACCTCTGCATTAATTATTTAATGAATCACGTGACTTGGGGGAGGGGGGTGGGGGGCTTCTTTCTTTCTTTCTCTCTCTCTCTCTCTCTTTCCTATCCACAGAGAGGGCCGCCGTGACCTTCCACTGGAACGCTGGAACTTTGTGTGTGTGTGTGTGTGTGTGCTGTGTGTGCGCGCGTGCGTGCGCGCGCATGCACACACACCAACTTTTGTTTATATATATATATACACACACACACACACACACACACATGCGCATGGGGGGCATCTATGGACATAGATACAGCCATCTTGCACGGATTTTTGCGGGTAATCTAACAGGATAAAGCCTCTACTGAAGCTTGGTTAGAAAGACGAGAAAGGTTATAATGAAATATGTTCATTCATACCTGTGCTGAGATTTTGTTAGCTTAAACACAGCCAAAGTGCCTAACTTTCTTTAGCCTACAATATTTAAAGAGACTAGGCTAGTTTGCTGAAGCTTTATAGAAAGCATCATATTTCCATGGGATCCTCTATGTATGTTGCTCTGTCCTGGTTCGATCTTCATTTTCTGTTCCCTTAATTTTTAATTTCAGCCCCTTTCTCTCTCTTTACTCCTCCAGTTCGTTACAATCCCCAGTCCCTTGGCTTTCTTCTACTCATCTGTGAAACTAATAGGAAGTAGGACAGGTAAGGTTCGCAGTAGGTCAAGGAAAGCAAGAACAGCGGCTAGGTTAAGAGCCACAGAATCTGAAGGAATTGTGAGTTTGATCGCTGGCGTCCTAAGGAAAGTGTGGAAACTATTATTCTAATGTTTAAACAGAGAAACTCTTTTTACCTGGAGGACGCTGTATAACGACTGATCCCTCTGCCGAAAACAACCGAGAGTAAAACGTACTTATATATGCTTGTGCAAATAGATCGAAATGTTCCTGTCGTACGCACAAATGGGGAAAATAAATGGAAGGACAGGTTAGTTGTGTTTCATGTGTGGTTATGGCTATTGTAGGGGTGGGGGAAGGGAAAGTACACTTGCATCATTTTTCAGGTGATAACAGCGCTGTGGCGTTGCTTCTCCAAACAATGGAACTGATAAGGGCCTCTGAGGCAGCGACTTAAATAGGTTGTAAAATCAAATCAAACAATGGCGTGCTGGGGTGGATAGATGAGGCTGAGCTCCGAATTGAAGGCTTGTCTTTCTCTCTCAGAAAGAGAGAGAGAGAAAGAGCGCGATTGAGTGTGTGTGTGTGTGTGTGTGTGTGTAGCACATCTGGCTACTACTTTGACAACTGGGTTCTTTTTTTTGTCTCCTGTTTCTACCTGTCTTTTGAGAAATGTAAAGCCCACGATAATTATTTGCCAGAGGAAAGCATTTTAAACAGGTATTACGAAGGAGTAACAAAAGGGAACCTCTAGAAAATGACTGGGGAGGGATGGGTGGTTCAGCCTCTGAAAATACAGAACTACCCTAATGAAACAAAGTTTTTATATTTTATATATATATAATATATATATATATATATCCGTAACCTAGAACTGCCAGGAAAGGTAAACCGTTCATTCCTCAGATCAGAAACTCGGCATTCTGAAGTGAAAGCATGACAAAAACAAAAAAAACCTTCTCACCAGTTAAATGCCTGCAAGCTTACTTTCCCTGACTTAAAGGTAACTTCCAGGAAAATCAACCAAAGCAGTTTTGCCAACTGAGTAAATATGCAAGGCTTTCTTATGAATGTATCGCCAAGAAAGCTCCATTAAAGGCAGTTCCCAAAGACAAACCCCACAGATTGCTTTTCCAGTTGTATCGCATCTTGAATGCTTTGCTACCTTGAAGGAAATCCCATTGCAGTCAATAGGATTTCCTTCCCCAGAAGGTGTTTGGGAGCAATCTTGTAATGATTGGAAACCAAGTAAGAGGTAACAAAGGACAATACGAGGACTCGCTTCAAGTATTCTTTGAACTCAGGAGGCGCTGTACCCGAAAAAGATTTTTCTGTGCAGGGGGTGGGTGGGGAGAACGAGTGGAAGTGCCTGATTTAAACGCAGACACAGACCCACACAGAGATGGGAGGAAAATGGAAAAGAAACAAAACCACTCAAAATAAGTCGTCCAAGCCTACAGATTGCTCAAATACATTTTGCTTTAAAAGAATGATGGGGAGAGACATGTTGAAAATGAAAGATAAAAAGACGCCTTTCTTTAGGAAGAAAGAAAAGAAAGGAAGAAGAAGAAGAAGAAAGAAAACATGTCTATAATCCAGTGAGTTGCAAAGGAAACAAAAATCCCTCTGCGCCTCCCTCCCTCTCCTCTCACTTTTTAAGAAAGAGCAACTTTGATTTAAAAAGATGTTTCTGTCTTCTATAGTTCAAAGGAAAGGAAGCGCCTGCTTCACCCTGGTAGGTGCGAGAAACCGAGAGGGGTTTTTCTCTCTCAAGATAAAATGAACGTTTATATAGTGGGAAAGGCAGATTGATTTACGAATTTAAACACGCCGGTTTTATTGGGGATCATAAATCTGTCAGGGGGCTACCGATCAAACTGAGAACGCTCCCAAACTGCGCTCCTCGGCCAGCCAAACCTCCCCGCCTCTTTCTCCTGTCGCTGAAAGGGACGTTTACAGAAAAAAAGGAGGAGGAAGAAAGGGAAAAAAGCCAGTGGGACTGTGACATAGATCCGAGTAGTTTGCGCGCAGGAGAGTGTGGGTGTTTGTTTGTGTCTGTGGTTGTTTGGTCTCTGCAGTTAAGTTCGGAGCAAATGTCTCTAACTGGAGAGAGAATGAGATGGGCAAAAATTATTAAACATACTCTAGCAAATAGTAGTCACAATATATAGAAATAGTACAGCTTTCTCCAAGCTCCATATATGTTGCACGACAACACTTGCCATCCCGGAACAGCATGAGTGATGGGATTAGTCCTTCAGCACAGCTGGAGAAGAGCAGATTGCGAAAGGCTGATATAGTGAGAAGTGAGAATAGGAAGAAGAGAGTGCCTCAGAGCATGGACAGACTACTTTTGTCCTCCTCGCCAGAGAATAGTCGCACTTTTAGCCAGGCGGACTAGAAATGCTTGTCTAGGGGACTCAGGAAGTTCTCATGCAAGGCAAAATACAACACAGTTGTAGATCACAGAGCAGGTGCAGGCACTTCTAAATGACGCAAAAGCCCACAGCTTTTTCACACATGCTGTGTCGCACACATTTCTTTGCATAAAAATAAATATATAGAAGCATCTGTGCTTACTCTGTACCCTGCAACGGTGTTGTGTTTTGTGTTGTATAAGAACCTCCTGGATCCCCTACAGTCACAATATATACATTTTGTGCTTGACAAAGAAGGTGAGCCACAGAAAGGAGAGAAGGAGTGGGTGGGAGATGCTAAATGCATATGCAATATTCTACCTCTCCTTGCTCATCTGGGTGCCTCTTCCTATGCATTCAATTGTCAAGCATCCACTGTTATTCCATTTGCCTTCCGTTTAAAAGAAAGTGAAGGAGAGAAGAGAGGAAGGCAAATCTTTCTGTCTTGCTTTACTGCAATTGCTCCCTTATTTGGAACCTGAGCTTCCTTACAATGAAGACCTAGGCACATCAGTGGTAGTGATCAGTGAAGGGCGTCCTGTCCTTTGGTGCTTATATCCAGTGGCAAATCCAGAGCAAACAGTACAAAAGGTGACCGTATCTATCTGTCTCTTTGGCCAACTCAAACTGACTGATCCACAAACCATTTAGGTTGAACTGTACAAATTAGAACCCCTTTTAGCATTGCTGCCTTTCTTTTACAGGGCACTTGTTTAAATGGTTTGGAGACGCTGATGAAATGTTTTCTGTTCTAAAAATGCAGTCCATGGTCCTTTCTGTGGGCCATATCAAGTCGCCCACTGACATCAAGGGCTGTGGTTTCACTCCATCTGAATGCAAATGGGAAGAAAGCTGTTTTTCAGCATGGGTGGTGCAATCCATGTCTACTTAAAAAATGAAACCCATTGTTTTTCAGCAGAACTTAACTCCTAGGTGAGTCCATACAGACTTAATTCCCCCCCATTTTTTTTGTAAAACCAGGGTCACCCTTAAGGTCTGGATCCAACTTGCAAGCCCTAGCTAGAGTAGACCCATTCAAACAATTGCAAAAGGACATTTAGATGAATCTCATTGCTCCAGTGGGCCTAGCAACCAGGCTGAGGCCTAAATTGCTGTAAGACACAAAGAATGCATTTCTTTGATGAAGAAGCTTAGTGAATTTGAAGGCTCCACAAGCTATAAGGCAAGAACAACGGGAGATGGGCAAGACAGCCATTTTACCCAAATTAAGGTTTCCTCCTTTCCTGCTGAGGAGATCAGTCCAAACACAAACTACAAGATACCCAACAGCGTCTTTTCCACAGACCCTTTGCCTACCCACAGAGCCTTTGAACATATAACATCATAGGGAGGGTGGCTAGCTGTGGAAATATATTTGGGGGTGTTGAATAGAGAATGAAGAGAATTTGAGGAAGAAAGATAAGAAAGAAACTGAGAAACGGATAAATACCATAGTCTGTCCCCCACTCCCCATTTCGTCTTCCAGCAAAACGAGGTGTTGTCCAAATCAACCAAGTTGAAAACCATTCTTTCCAAAGTGAACCTTAACACCACACACACTCACGCACGGACACTTATCCACCCACCCACCCCACACACAAGCATACCCCCACACACATCCAAGAGCCCCATTGTTCTCTCAGGAAAAAAGGAAGACAAGGAGCAAATAAGGCGTGGTGAGCTTACCACTACCACTAGCACTGCTGCCGCTACCACTACTGCTTCTACTGCTGCTGTTGCTGATTAAAAATAATAATACCCAGCGTGCTTTGTGGCAAAGGAATTGTAACAATCAAAATAAAATCTGAGTAGACCAAAATATGATAATTGCACATTTGCATCAACTCAAGTATCCATCAAACTTTCCAACCGTTTCCACTGAGGATTCACAGGAGAACTTCCTGCGGGACTGAGCCCTAAATAAACAAAGGAAATTAACAGCGACAGAAGCCGCCCTAAAAGCAACTTCCAATACTATAATCAAGAATGGAAAGGAAACAAGCCAAGTGGCCCAACTGGGCGCTCATAGATGGGGGGGGGGGGGGGCAACAAAGCGGTCGTCTTTTGCCGTACAAGAGTGGTTGGTGTTCATGTTTTGCCCCCGATATTTTTGTTCATGTTTGTCTCGGGAGTTCGCTTCAGCCCGCCCCTGCTTCTGGGTGAGCAATAGTACAAAGCACAATGTCCAGTCTTAGAAAGGTCAAGGGGTTTTGTGGGGTCATTCTGTAGCTGTAATGCCAAGCTAATCGTTTAGAAAACGTGTCCCTTGGATGAACTCCGTGCTCACTCTGAAGCCGGACAGATTTTTACTCAATTTCATTTAATATAATCTATCCCACTCTAAAATCAGATAGATCGAACCCGTCACTCACACTTCTGTTGACAAACCTTCAAAAAACCCCACACACCAACACTCTACAAATTTTACCAGAAATTCACTAGCCACACTTCCTCTTTTCTAATTACTATTATGAGATACATCATACTAGATTTATATTATCCAGTGGGATAAAGAGCTCTGGAACAGCAATGCGCTGAATGTTCCAACTATGGAGAATCCATGCGGGGGGGGGGGGGGAGGAAAGGAAATTAGAAAAAGAAAAGAAAAGAAAAAGTATTTGCAGAACAAATGGCCTTTAGCTCCTTTTCACCTTAGTGCCACCAACACCAATATTATCTTAATAAATCTAGGCTGCAAAGTTCCACTACACAAGCCACATCAAAAAATAAAATAAAAACACAATCTAAATTCCTTTTTAAAGGCTTTCTCATATTAGCAAAATGTCTCCCTCTCTCTGTCCTTCCTTTCTTTTCCCCCCAGCCCCAACGCTGGTGCAGATAAAAATGCTGCATCGGTGGAAACTTATCTAAGAGTACAATTCTACAGACACTTACTTGAGAGTAAGACCATTTAACTCAGTGGGATTTATTTCAAGTAACTAAACATGCTGGGCTTCACAGATGTTGCCCCCACCTGGTTGATTTAAAAAGTGAAGCAATATACAATTTCAAACTAACAAGCCAAGTCTTTGAAAAAAGGTTTTACCTTTTTAGCTGCCCATGATTATTGTCCAGACGCTTAAAGATGGTATTCATGTCAGGAGCAGAGTCTTCCATTTCACAAAAAAGGAAAAGGACAAATATTCCACTTTGTGTGTCGTTGTGTATACCTATGCACATGCACACATACATGTGTGCGTTTTGTGTATGTGTGTGTGTATGTTCCCCTTGAAGATATTTTGAAAAATTCGAGGCTCCCGGGTTTTCTTTTTTCTTTGCAGAAGGTCTGTGGAGGTTTGCTGTTGGAATAACAATAGGAAAAGGGTAAGTATTTGGAGAAAAGAAGTGATTAATGATTTTTTCAGTATAATTCTCTTTTCTCAGCTTCTGACTGCTTTTCAATGCTTGTGAACTTTTAAGGTCTATTGAAGTCTCCACCCTAAATTCTATTCACACTCTCCAGCTTTGATTTGCTTCTATAGAAGCTACATTCTTACCAGTATATGCTTTTAAAGTTTTGTCTGGATGTGTAGGAGAGGGAATGCCTTGGTGTATCCCTGGAAAGACAGAAATACCAGCTGCAATGGGAATTTAGCCAGTGTGATAGGGATACTGACCTTTTTCTTTTTTTCTTTTTTTGCAAAATTCAAACTTCTTTCCATAAGGAAAAAAGAAAGAAAGAAAGAAGCCACCCATTCAGATTTGCCATTAATAGGTGATATAAACAAAACGACAGACTCCTCAATGGATTCATGTACCTTCCTCAAGCCCTCTTTTGCATATAAGGACAATAACATACCAAAAGTTTGATTCACATACTTCCTCCAGCATTGACTCACTGAGGAGGAGAAATCAGACAAAGGTAATACAAAATAATATCACAACTCTCTTAAGTGATGTGCCTCTGTGTTCAATGCCACTGCTGTCTCAGGTCATCTTGTGAGGACTGCATTTAGTTTAAAGACCCATTTCCCTGTTACTTCCATGAAAGTGTACTTAGAATCACAGCATTGTGGCATCCTTTAATTTATTCTATACAACTGCAATATAAATGACATCGATTCAAAGGGGCTTGGATCAGGATCTGTATTGTCTGCAACCTAGAAGTTGCTTGTTCTACTTGGTCTCCTGGCTTTGAGAAGTTGCTGCAGAGCTCTGGGATTGTGAAAAGCAGCATGGAGGTCATAGGAGGGATAGGTCAGAAGCAACAAGAGTGTTGTTGTTGTTGTTAGTAATAGTACAATTTCTATAGGAAGATTCTGTTGACCTGTCTATCCAATTTTCTACCTAATGTGGACAAATAAACCATACTCACACTGGATTAGAGCTAGACCGGACCTCCTTTGCTTAAAATAGACCCAGTAAAATAAGAGAGATTGAGTTTGGGCCTGACTAACTCAAGTCCCATAGATTTCAGTAGGTCAGGGTGTACGCTCAGCACGCCTAACTCTGGGTTAAAATCAGTGAGTTTAAAGTGAAATTGATGAATTGGACTATGCAGGCTAAATTCAGTTGTTAGAGCCAACTAGAATCAACCCATTGAATCAATGGGACTTAGATGTTGGCTGAACAAGTCCCATTCATAGAACAGGTTTGGTCTGCTTTGGTTGAGATTGAAAATGGGATTTAGCCCTATATACCGTGTTTCCTCGAAAATAAGACAGGGTCTTATATTAATTTTTGCTCCAAAAAACACATTAGGGCTTATTTTCAGGGGATGCTTTATTTTTTTCATGTACAATCTACGTTTATTCAAATATAGTCATGTCATCTTCTTCTGGTTGCTGCACAACGGTGGAGGGCGGGCTTTCACTTAACTAGGGCTTATTTTTGGGGTAGGGCTTATATTACGAGCATCCTGAAAAATCATAGTAGGGCTTATTTTCAGGTTAGGTCTAATTTTCAGGGAAACAGGGTATTGTTGCGATCACATTTTGATAGTACAATAAAGCAGTAAAACAAGTACTATTTGAATAATGGATAGGTCCTGGCCTAAGGGAAGGTTACTAGAATATTTAACCCTCATATGAAAATAACCTTCTCTGGGCCATTTCTGAGTGCAGAACCCACAGGGAATTTGTTACACACCAGCCCCATTGAAATGAATTGACGTCTATTATTATGGACATTGTGCAGGAGGCTATCCAGCTACATTCTGCCCTAAGCCAGCATCCAAGCAAGGGCTATGTAAGGGAGAACAGGGACATTTCTTAAAAGAGAAAATTACGATTTTCTTTGTATGACTTAAGATTCCATGCACCCCCATTGTAACTTAGAACTGGAATGCTATTTCGTGCTAAACAGTATTTTCGATATTTTGTATGAGAAAGAAAATGAAAATTAATACAAGAGCTATGGAGCACAAAAGAAGTCATTTGTCTTCTTGATTATCTATTTGCTTGTCAGAGTTTGAGGTATTGCAGTGGCTGGCTCCTTTGTAATATAAAAATACACAGAAAACCTGCAAACACCAAGAAACATCTGTGCAAAAATTATGGTGATTAAATGCATTAAATACCTTGAAGAAGGAATATTTTCTTGTGATGGGAGGAGGGAGAAAAGAAGAGAGAGAAAACATATCTTGGAGAACATACTGTTTATATTCTCGATATCAGGTAAAATTTTAATGATCAGACTACTATTTCAGCTTTTGAACCAGTTTGGAAAGCAAAATGTAACCATGCATTAGTGCATGCTTAGAGGAAATAAATCATCCCTTATAAGGCTTAGCTGTAGTTAAGGAGGATATACCCTATGGTCAAACATCTTTTGTTTCCATTAGGAGACCATAAGATTGAAATTTGACAACAATAAAAATCTGGTCTAATCTGAAAGGGGTCTGCAAACTATCAGAACAAAGGAACAGTGGAGCTGCTGTTGCTGCCGCTAACTGATACAGTATTCTGAAGAACACAGACAGCCATAGTCACAATAATTTTTTTATTTTGGTTTTTTTTTCCATTACGGTTTTCCATTACTATGTACATGTTCTTATGGATAGCACATGAAACAACAAGAGGTAATTATACAGAACTATAGGAGGGGGCATTTTCTCCCCCTCCCCAAAGTTCTCTGGAACCACACCATTTTGGAATGTCATATATAGGAGAGTGAGTGGATGGAGGGAAAGGGGGAGGGAGGGAGGGAGGGAAGAAGGAGGGAGTATAGAAAACACATATTTCTTCCTTCATCCCCTACTTCCCAAGGGAATTCCCTGAAGATCCATCTTTATGCACATGTCCAGTTCAAAAATGGGAGTTAGGACAGTGGAGGAGCATCCTTATTTACAAAGGACCCCCTCCCCTTTTAATAGCCGCTGGAACCCATATGGCCTTATGTTATGATCAACTTTATAGACTGAAATGCACAGCCTTCTTTGCTTTCCAGGTCTTATAGGTTAGGCAATTAGCCTGAAGGACTACTTTTGTTTTACATTGCTTTGGTTGCACTTTTTTATTTTTTTGGTTGTCCCCCCCAGATTTTCTCCCCCCCCAAAACTGGCACACCTCCTTCTTTGAAATATTAGCCATCCAATGATGTCCTAAGAGGGTTTGAAGAATTCGATTTCCCCTTTTCAATCGCTCTGCCACCTATAGCTGTGTTAAACAGATGCCCACACGTTTCTGTAGTGAGGGAGGGGGAGTCTGATTTTAAACTGGTTTTGTGGTTGGTGAGGGTGGAAGTACTAGAGGTTGAGAAAGGAGGGGATTGAGAGAGAGAGAGAGAGAGAAAGAGTCCAGTTCTCCTTAGGTGAAACCGGGCCTCATTTATTAAAGATGACTCTGGCTGTCGCGCTAATGGCTGGCATAAGGTCCTTCGTTTGTACGCGAGAGTAAACATGACAAATGGGCCCGAGTTTGGCTTGATTAAAGATGAAAAAGGGATCCATCTTCACCAAATCCAACCCCCACTGACCCTCCTACAGAAGAGCGAAGCTGCACCACAAACACCTCCCCGCTTTCCGGCCAAAGGAATAGCCCCCTCCCCACCTTCTCCTTTGTCTCCTTTCCCTTGGTATAAATAGCGTTCCCACCTACCCTCTCCCCCCTTCCCCCAGCGCCTCCATGGTTCTTCCTCAGGGAACAGTGAAACCACAACACGATCTTCTCCCCTTTCATACACCAGTTCTTATCACCGGAGGCGGCAGGCATACACATACATCCAGACACACACATCCACACACAGACACACGTATACACAGAGGACGGTCAAAAGATGGTTATAGATTGGTAGTGGGGGTAGGGGTTGGTCCGTTGCTTCGGTCCTGGGGGCCTCCTCCCGAACCTCCCCCTCCTGGAACCGGCAGGTTGACCGCAGAATTAGACCGGATCTTGGTATTGGGTAACTTGTGGTCTTTTTTCCATTTCATCCTCCGGTTTTGAAACCATATCTTGATCTGGCGTTCGGACAGGCAAAGGGAGTGGGCAATTTCCACCCTGCGCCTTCGGGTGAGGTAACGATTGTAGTGGAATTCCTTCTCCAACTCCAGGACCTGCTGCCTTGTATAGGCTGTTCTGGAACGTTTCGGCTCGCCTCCGGTGTAGTTGGGGTTGACTGAATGAAGAAAACATAAAAGAAGAGGCGGGAGGAGAGTGGGACATCGGATGGTGGTAGTGGGGGGGAAGGGAGGGAGATTTGGGAACGTTACTCTTTCTTCAGCTCATGAAAAACAAAACAAAGCAGCTATCTTCACTGGAAGAAATCTGGGGGAAGGTGGGGGGGGGGGGAATCGTGTAACAACAAAGCCAAGCCACTAAATCTCATACCACCCATCCCACAACCCCTCTAACAGTCTGGATCTTTATAACCTACTCAGAAGTAAGCTCCGCTGAGATTCATGGCCCCTTATCCTATGTAAAGGAGAAGAGAGTTGCAATCTAAATCTCCAATATCTGCAACCTATTAGAAAATAAATCCCCTTGCATTTAGTGAGGAGTACCTCCGAGTAAACATGCATAGGATTGGGCTGCCCTATGCATACATTCTTGGAGACACATCATGAAGTCTTAAGAACTTTAGGAGACACCCCCCCCCCAAACTTGGCTTCTCTTTAATTTGCATATCTGACCTTTTCTCTTCTCAGTCTGGACATATTTGCGAGGATTTATCCATGTATGCTATATAGTCTAATCTTCCTCTTTGCTTCTTGCTTACATGCAACTCTCTGGCCTTGCACAGTCCTAAAAATTAACACCTCCCCCCCCCCTCAAAAGCTAGAACTTTATTCCTGGCCTAAAGGTCACTAAAGATCCCAAAGAGCTTTAAAAGCTATGCTTAGAAGTCTATCCAAAATATTTGTGGTTGCTTCAGTGGTTAACGGTGTCTAGGATCAAAATGCTAGTTCAGAAAGGAAGAGAGCCACAGTGCACTATGTAAACCACTGCTAGTATCACAAAACAGCTATGCTCCCCAGTATTTAAAACACTCAGCTAGCACTAGCTTATAAGTAAACATAGGAAGAAGTGAAGAGAAATGGGCCCTATGCATATATATCTGTCAAATCCCCAGTAATATTCTACAACATTGAATGTTAAACAAACCCCAAAGTTGAGCTACAATACACTTAACTGAAGAAACTAGTGCAAAGACATTTACTTGGCTAGTGCTAAATCACCAAGGTTAAAGTACTCTGCTTAACAATCTTGTGGATCAAACTAGCAAGCTATGGTTTGCCTACATGTAGTTGACTATGTGCCTGAAAGTTCTATAAAGTTTTGCCCCACAAGTAAGACATTCCTCTTCCATCCTAACTCAACATCCCTTTCTTGGAAGGCATTCCCTCTGAAAACTATAATGCTTCTAAATAAAAAGTGGGCTGAAGGGTCATTTTTAAAACGCTTTAAGAAAGCTGAAAAATTTTGCTTCAGATCACTGCTTCAGTGCTTCAGATAACAAATTCAATGGGTATCAAGAAAAATTAAAAAGAAAATATCTCATGCTTCCTAAAAACTTTTCCTGGTGAACATCCTCCAATGGAAGAAGGGAAAGAAGGAAGAACAGAACAGAACAAGAAAGAAAGAAAGAAAGAAAGAGAAAGAAAGAAAGAAAGAAAGAAAGAAAGAAAGAAAGAAAGAAAGAAAGAAACTGGAGGAGGATGTTAACAGGGACTTCAAAGGCAGTTGGCCAAGAAGAGCAATAAAAATTTATGGAGGATGTAATTATAGCGCTCTGCAAACAGGGAGACCATAAATCTCCAAAGGGAATGGTTCTTTTACAACGGGGGCAATAAGCTTTTTTTTTTCTCCCAACAAGACTTTGAGGTGCAGGTTAGTATAAAGCGAACAGCACTTTAAGGTTCACTTACCCGTGCTAACGTGAACCTTCTTCATCCAAGGATAAACTACCGGTTCTTTGCAAGAGGACGGGCTTTGGTTGAGAGAGTTTTGGCTACAGGAAGGCGGTGGGCTTGGCGTGATGGATTCACAAGTGTGGTTTGGTTCGGACAGATGGTTTTGAAGTCCAGCTGGAGCGTGGGCATGCCGGCTCCTAGGAGATAGGACCGATGGTTGGTGCCCAGAGCCCTGGCATGGAGGATAGGATGGTTGATTACAGGCGGACCGCGCTGGGTACAACGCCTCGTGTTGGAAAGAATTCTCCTCTCGCCTCTGGCCGCTGAAATATTCCGGAGAATGACTGGGAAGGTAATCGTGCTGGGAATATTCTTCGCAATGGTGGGAATTTGGGGTCCACATAGTTGGATTTGATCAAGAAAGAACTCATGGCCATTAATTTTGCAATTGCAAAGGGCGCGCGCGCGCCGGCACGCACACTCTCGCTCACTCACACCACACGCACACCCCAAAAATATACTAAAATTTATTCCTATTTCTTTCGCCCCCTCCCCCTTCTCCCTTCCTTCCCCTCCCCTTCTCACTCGTTTTCCTGTTTCGGAGAGCCCTCCTACTTTTGCCGTCAACTGAACAAAGTTAGATGTCCATGTGACCCCAGGAGCCAATGGAGAGGTTGTCTGGGATTCCCGGATAAGGAAATAATCAAGAAGGAGAAAGCTGGGGGGGGGGGGGGGGGGGACTCTTTTAGCATTTCTAGTAGCAGCGCACATTCAACGTGGATGCAAGATGCATGGAAGTAAATTGGATTTCTTTTACACATAAATGCGTTCACTACCTAGGCGGAATTCCGCATTCCAGAAATGGACAATTAAGGCCCTTCTCTTCCTTCCACGCCTTTCTTTGAAATATATCAGGATTGCCATAATTTCATAATCAATAGAAATCTGGTACCCCATTACTTCTTCATGATAAAGAAGTCAGAACATCCAAGTGCCCTCAAGCAGAACGTCAGTTTGTTGATATTTTTGTCACTGCTAAAACACACACAACTTCTTTTTCCAGGGTTTATCTTAAAGTAAAAAAAAAAAAAAAAAAGTAAAATAAGAATACATTCAGTCTGAACAAATAAGAAATTGGGAGTGGGGAAAACACTCTTCTAGATATATGATGCATTCGACTTCTGGTTTGTGCTTAAATTTTGGTGACAGAGTCGAGCCAGTGGCAAAGACAGATAGAGCTCGTTGGAGATCGATAGGAACGTCATTAACTAATTCGGGTTACCCATCTCTTCAAATGACAGTCAGGTTCTGGCTTAGACTGCCCCCCCTCCCCGCCCTAACGCCACCCTAGCCAGGAGTAGAACATATTTTGGAATAGTGAGTTTGAGGGGCTTGGATTGTTAGGGTTAGATCTACCCTATAAATAAAAGGCAGCAGTTGGCTAAGGTTTTTTTAGGTCTTGAAAACGGAAACACACACCTCTGTCTATATTTATGTAGGTATCTGTCGTATACCGTTTTGCAAACCCTTGGGGCAGGAACCTTTCCCCCCCCCCCCATGTTCCGAGGAATGCCCACTCATCCGTTGATAGTAAATAACTTATATTTACTATTAAACTGTTTCTTCCCAGCACAGTTTACAAAAAAGGTTTAATTCTTGAATAATGACTGAAACTGTTAAAAAAAAAAACATTGATGCCAAAGCATCCCACCCCCCACCCCACCCCCCAATGAATTGTCTGTACAATATAAAACAGCTAAGAATGTTCAAGATCATGACTGGATGTTCACCTGGAAAAAAACACAGGGACCAGTGGTGTTTTTTCAAAAAGATATACGCCATTAAAACACATGCAGGCACAGCAACCGCCACCACAGGCAACAGCAACAACGCATAGAAAAACGAAATATTCTTCATAAGATTTTTTTTTCCGATTACATTTCTCCTTTTCATCCCCCTTTCCCCCTCCTTCTTTCTTCGATTAAGTCTGCACTCCGTAGCGTTTGTGTCAACTACATATTCCCCTAGATGCGAATTTGTGACACAGTTTCTTTTACACAAATTCGGATCTACAGGGTACATACAGAAGACAGAGAGACATTCTCCTTTGAAAGTATTCTGCTGAGAACATAAAAAGTGGTGGTTGGGGATGTCGGGTGAAAGGTATTAGTCGGGTACAATAAATCCGATTTTTCCGAAGAAAGTATGTCTTGAAAGAGTTGCTTCCGACACAGCTTCCAAAATTGTGCGAAGAATAGTCTAGATACCTGGTCAAATCCATGGTTCCCTCTCCTTCTCAGGAAAGAGATACTGACACAGGAATACAATCCAAAAAACTTAATAGGAGGGGAAATGAAGGGAAGTGGGTAATTAGGTAGTTAAGATAGATTGTTGGACTAAAAAGGGTATTAGACAGAAATATATTCACTCCCAATTTGGTTCAGCAAGATTTATCATTTAATTACAACAAAATTTTCTCTTTTTGTCTGATTTCGTTGCAATAAGAAATAACTTTCACATATCCAAACAGGTTTTCAGGCTTTGCATTATTTACTTGTCTACGGTAAAGAAAAGAAGGGGAAGATATGAGAACAAATACCAAGGTAGATAGGAAGACAAGGCGTGGCTTTTTTTCAAAGAGAAATTACTTTACAGCCCAGAGAGGAGGAAATGGGAAAGGATCAAAGGAATTTTATTTCCACCCAAAAGGAGACATATAAAACAATAAAATATGCATATTGTGTAAGTAATGAGCCTTTTTTGTGGTTAGGACAGAATAGCCCATTTTCACCCAGACAGTGAGGTGTGCTGATCTCCAGAAATAAGATTCACTAGAATTCATAGGGTTATTTTACCAAAACCAGAGAGAGAGAGAGAGAGAGAGAGATGCCAACATTGTATCAGGCTGCAGCCCTGTATTCATTTACCTGAAAATAATTCCCACGAACTCTATGGGACTTAGTTCAGAAAAGACCTGGTGTATGATGGCACCACAAATTGAGGCATAAAGAAACCTTTTAATGACACAGAAGTCTGTGTAGTATAGATTTTTCTAACTCTCTCAGCAGCTTGGACTGGGCTACCTGTAGCATGTCTCTCCCAGGATGAAACTGCATTAGGTTATGGCCTTAGATTAATTTTCTATTTGTGAGGCTTGTTTGTTTCGTATATACTGAACATTTTCTGTAAACAAAGGTACAATGGTTCATATCTTTTAAAAACTGCAAAGCAATCCAAGGCACCTCTACTCAGAAGTCAAACCCACTGGATTCAGTGTGGTGTATTCCCAGGTAAACAGGTATAGGATTGCAGCCTAATTGGGATGAAAAGGAAAGGAAACTGTTTAGTGGAAACATACCTGCATAGATATCAAAACGAAGGGAACATACACTTTGGGGAAGGCAGTTAAGTCAGAAAAGCCTTCACTTATACACTACCATTATTTTTGTTCTTTAACCATCTTCTGAACAAACAAATGAAAACCCCAAGATTTATTTAAAGTTTTGGTCCTCCTTCACAATCCAACCTATAACATGAAAGCTTTATTACTGGATGCCCTGTGTTAATATTGACCTAACCTGACTATATTGCCACATTAACACTGAGATTGTCACTTAAATCCAAGATAAATCTTTTATCTTGTGCATTCATCCACTTTAATACCTTCCAAACTAAGTGCATTAACTTTCCCTATGGAACCAGCAACTTAAACCTGTATGTATTTACCTGGATTTAAAAACTGATGGTTTCAGTTCCTCTCATATAAGTAAGTTGAGGATCTGTGGCTGAAGTCATGCCCCAAACATTTGATCAGAAGAATAATTCAGTTACAACTCAATGTTAACACATCACTTGTTCTTGGCAAAGTAGCTAACACACACCTTCAAATGATATTTGCCCCAAGCATTATACATCATACATTTCTAGAGTGGCGGGGAAAGGGAATTTGGGATCATAGCTTGAGATTTCCTACTAAGAACAAGAAGAAGTCTGGCCCAAACTATACAAATTTATCCCAAAGGGACTTACTTCCAAGTAAGTGTGTTCAGGACTATGAGTCACATTATGCACCAGCTCTGTTGTCCAGAGATTATTTCCTTCAAGAACACCTATGTCTCTTAGACCTTTGAGACATCTGCTCTCGTTATTCTCCTGACCGAGATCGATATTTAATTGTTAATATTTCATCTGTAGTCCACCCAGTTCTGTGTCAAGGTGTAGGTTTGGGGGAAAACCTAACACCTGGGGCCTATTAACCCCACCCCACCCTCTCTTTAAGAGTCATCATCACTTTTTTAAAAAATCCTCCTCCGATCAGACAAAGAAGGAATCGCATCTCGGTATCACCAGCACCCCTAGCGTCTATCAGAAATCCTCAATTATCTTTGCTCTCAACAAGTCACCTCTCATAAACGCGCATTCACGGCCCCCACATCTAAAGATAAACCACATCTTCCACTCTACCTGCACGTAAACCTCCTCCTCCTCCTCCTCCTCCTCCTCCCTCCCCCCTCCCCTTTGCCGGCAAACATCCTGTTCTTTTTCTTTCCTTGTCACTTTCAATTGCTCTAATTACAGCAGCTCAACTTTTCGGAAGTTTGGAAAGACAAATTTAAGCCCAGCGTCCTCTGCATTTCAAAGGGACCAGTTAATCAAGCTCTAAAACCGTAAGCGCTTTGTAACAGATGAGACCTCAGAATCTTGTTTGGAAAGTACAACAAAGTCAGGCCACCAAACAGAAAGGGACGGTGGGGGCAAAGTTCGCCATCCAGAGGCACACCTGTCAAGATTCCTCGAGAACTCAGGGAATCAAGAGATGTCCCCCCCTACACACACCCGCACACACCATACCAAGGACAAAGCAGTTGCCAAGAAATGTTGGCTACTGTGCTTCAACATTTGAAGATGTGAATTATCAAGTTCTCTCCCCCCCCCCCCTTAAGTACTACTGTCCACGAGCTCATTCCTCACATTTTAGTGAGATCTTAGGGAGGAAAATTTCTACCAGATTGTCCTCCCTAACCCAGCTTCTGCCTTCGGGACCTCATTTGTGGTCATGAAGCTCCACAACGTTAAAGCCTTCCATTCTACTGAACTCGACCTAGAAATGAACTCTAACACCCCCTCAACTTACTCTCAAGGAGACCGTGTCTTTTGCAACTGCATCCATCCGTTTCCAAACTCAGAGCAAAGAGGCCGGGATTTGCACCCCACTTAAACTCAGCCTCCCCCCCTACCCCCGCCATGTTTGCTGTTCCCCCCCTTACAAAACCTAGAATCGTTGCTCATCCTTCTCCGAAACCTACTCCGGTCCGCAGTTCACACCGTTTAAAATAATCGTCTTTTCTACGACTGAGTACAAAATGAAGCCCTCCTCCTGCCTAACCTGTTCAGCCGCAACCACAAAAAAGCAACCCGCAATACCAACCGGGAAACGCAACCTTTCCATCGTATCTTCCTCTCTTCCATGTCAAAGATTAATTTTCCGCGGATAGGAGACGCTTCTCTTTTTCTTACTTTCTGGTTTTGTTCTTTCCTTCCTTCTTCTTTTTTAATCGATGGTCTTTAAACCTTACGGAACAGTTGACTACCAGCTTGCAGGAAGTCATAGGCCTAACTGAGCGTTTTCGGTTCGAATCCTCGCAAGTTTTCGTATTAATCTCCATACTTTGTCAGTCTTTGTTAAACAGCTAGGCGTGTCCCGAGCGCCTCCAACATTTTAATATTTGTTAGACGCGCTGACCTGAGTTTCACCCCACTCCGGGGCTCTCCCCCTTGCATTTTCTATAATACGCTTGCATAGTTCGCTCGGTCATATTGAATTTTACCCAGGTCATTACTTTGGACGGGGGATGGGGGGGGGGGAGGGAGATGCCGCGGCAAGGAATTTTAATGCAGACTTTCTTCTATAGGACTAACGACTTTTCACGCCCTTTGTAAATTTCTAGCTTGCCTAAACCTACTTATGCAAAAGAGAAATGTACAAAGACTTACGGGAGGGTGTTTGTGCGCCTATATATTTATGAGACAGATTTACGAATGTGCATATGGCACCATGTGTAGAGAGATGCGCGTATCTCTTCCACGATGGCTCACTCCTTTGCTTCCTAAAAAAAACCCTCCCCACCCCCCCACCGCCAGAAATGGCAACCCAACATAACACATGTTGGGAGAGCGGATGTAGAACAGTGGATAGAATGTGGGCTGGGATCCAGGAGACCTGGGTTCAGTTCCTAACTCGGCCATGGAAACTCACGACGGTGGGTGACACTGCTAAAACCAACCCTTAAAGTGTCTCATATACCTTGAAAAATTTACTAAGGTCGCCACAAGTTGGCATCGATGGCATGTAACAAATATACTATACATTGGGGTAGACGTAACTGGCAAAGAACTTGGAAGAAAAACCCTCAGAATGGGATTCTTCCTAGAATAAACGAAGTACATGATATATATTTAAAAGATATATATTTAAAAGAGGTGGAAAAATGAAAGGGAGGGAGGGAGGTAAGATGGGAGGGAGGAAAGAGAGAAAAATACTTGCAATTTCTAAATTCCCTGCCTATTTACACCAAGGACTAAATTGCAGGGTTCAGACAAATCTTACCTATATGTTTTTTTAAAAAAGTATATTCTCCCAAAGATATAACTAGATCCAGGGGAAAGGGGTTAGGAGGAAAAGTTACTTTTGAAGGCTCTGAAGGTGTTAGCGTAACTCGTAAAATGTGCAGCTTCCAGGGTGTAATCATGAATCCTGAACGTCTGAAGGTTTGCCCTGTGGCTGGTACTGTTCTGTGTCCACTCTACCCACCTATTCTACTGGTACCCTTATAGGTACCAATAATGATGTCATGTCGGAGATAAATATAGATGGCAGGTCGCTATAAAGGCCAATTGGTGTTAAGTTATTGCTATGAATAGCTCATTACACTGATTGCCTTGTAGACAATAATTTCTTTCCGTCCCTTATACTTGGGGTTTAGACGTTGTCCAACAGACCCACTGGCTTCTCCTCTTTAGTTCTAATTTTCTTCCTCCCTAAACCTCTTCCTCTAGGACTAGGCTATGCTATCAAATGGAACCTTAAATGGTAGGATGTGGGGGGGGGGGGGTCTGTATTAGCCACAGCTTAAGTGTCTGCTTGCCTGTTTTTATGAAATCATACCTGGATGATTGCAACCTTCTGCACGGAATGAAACTGTTATTCATTTACACTCCCTCCCCGTCTTTTATTATTGTGCGAACCTTGGAATGGTGATGACTGTGCTTCAGAGATAAGTGGAGCAATTAAATGAGCATAGAGATAGATTGTTAAAGTTATGTCTAAACGGTAACCTATTTATAGCGATATTTTATAAATACCAAGCAAAGCAGTTCCTTAATATTTATCGCTTTCTGCATGATACACATATGTTGAACATTGGTCAGTATATTTTCGTGCATTTTAACAAATTTGGGACATTATGCCACTGAGAAAAGGATGGCATATTTGGAAATATTTTAACCAGTTTCATAGGACACACCTCTTTTAAAAATGTATTTTTGGTTCTGGGTGTTGGAAGAACTACCTTCAGAATTTGAACCTGGTGTTATTCCCCTTCAAAACCAATTACTCTCAGCAGTTTGAGTTTAGAACAGTCTAAGTGACCTGCAACTTATTAAAATCACTATTTTGTTCTCATTGGTTTAGACTCCCTCTTAAACTGACATCTAAGCAAGTACTGCAAAGATCCATCATCCCTAATTCCAATTATAATAGAGATGGAGGTCTTTCTTCACAGGTTTAATAGGACTTTGTATCCCAGTTTTGAACAGGTTTGCTTGCAAACAAATATTCGTTTAGAACAAATTTGCTTCCAAGTAAATGTGTTTAGGATCTGTGCATAGTAAGTTGCCTTTTGCACTGGGTTTACTACATCTTGTGTAAAGGAGAAGAAATTATAGACCGATCAAAGTTCAAGTGTATTGAATTGGATAAAATCCAGTGTGAGTGCAGAACAGACATATTCTAAGGAAACCGAATAAAATCTATGACTGTTCTGTATTCCTTCACTTTTTATTTTATTTTTAAAAGCTGAATGTCTTCACAATGCTGAGATCAATCTCATTTGAAATGAAAGAATATCTTAACAACAACTTCAATTGCACCTACTTCATACCCCATTTAAGTGGAGAATATCCTGCAGCAATAACTCTAATGAGGAAGGTGCAACCCTCCTCATAAATTCAGCAGATATATATTTCAAAGGGTTCCCTGCTCTTGACAACAGCAAACCTTAAGAGAACCCACACCACCCTTCTTGTAACAAATACTTTGAAACTAAATTTACCAACCAATCCAGTATTTAATTCTTCTGCCACCTGATTGAATAATCTATTAATAAGTTGATAGCGTTGAAACACACATTTTTGTAAAACCTCTAGGGCCACCACCTTGAAGCTGAATAAGGAAAAAGTATTACTTAAAAAAACGAGGAAAAGGAAACAGATGCATTTTATTCAACGAATTTGGGAATATATATTTATCTTTCTTTGAGGACAGAGGTAATTTGTTTTTAGGGTTGTTGTTATGTGCAGTCAAGTCACCTTCGACTTATGGCAACCCTATGAATGAGAGATCTCCAACATGTCCTGTTTCAATCTGATAAATAAATGAAGGGAAACACAGAACAAATAGGAAACATGTTTAAAAACAAAACAAAAAAAGCCAAACCACATCCGCATCGTGGGAGATCTTAACAAGTCAAAGGACAAATGAAAAGCATTGTGTGTAGGTCTCACTTTTACCAGTTTGGTTCAAAATCATAACCATATTTTTCTCTTAAAAGGCAAAGCATTATTAATTTATTAATCTGCAAAAGCATATCTGTCTTTAAGTGAATCGTTCCTTTAGGTAAGTTACACTGGATAATGTCCTTATTGGGCTTTTCCTCTTGCAATCTGTGCTCAGAAACAAAATCTAGCTGATACCAGCTCTTTTGAAGTGTATAAGTGATGCTCAAGACCTTAGCAGTTTTTTCTAACTTCAGTGGAGTTTTTATATGAGAAATTCCCACTGGATTGTGGTTTAGCAGAGCAATCCTATATACTATATCTATTCAGAAATAACTTAGTCTCAGCCAGAAGTACACAGGATTCTAACCTAAATCCCTTAAATATCTGTATCCCATATGAGGAGTATAAATTCAAGAAGTACAGCTTATTAGACAATGTTATGTTTTCTCTGTGTCTACTTCCTTTGTTTGGCCATTGTTTTTCACATGCTTCCCCCCCCACCCCCCACCCCCCAGTTTCTTTAGTTTAAGGGTTGAACGTGTGTTTTTAAAGTAACTTGATTTCTAAGGCTTATGTGTCTGTCTGTCTGTCTGTCTGTCTGTCTGTCTATCTATCTATCTATCTATCTATCTATCTATCTATCTATCTATCTATCTATCTATCTATCTATCTATCCAAAAGGCATATATCCATATGGCAAATACTTGTAATTTAGGCAGATAATTTCACTTATAATGTGTGGAAGATTACAATGGCTATTAGAATTATAATGTGAGATGAAAATTCATTGTCTAGCTACAGTTTAGTAGGCAATAATAATAAAAATGATACCTGGTACCACTGAATCCAGATCTTTTACCCTACATTTTACCTTTTAATGTATAGTATATAGAGATTATTACATCAGGAAAATGGGTTTTACTGAGGTCCTTATAAAACCTCCTGAAAATATAAAAACATCAGTAACACGGTATGCTTCAGAGTCTGAATTCACTAGAAAGTTACAATATTGCCGTAGGTTTTCACGTGCAAAGGGCGTTGCAATAAATGAGTCCATCGCTGGGCTCCGCTCCCATTCATTTCAATGGGGCTTGCCCGGGACAGCTGTTAGCTGGACCCAGTCCAAAGCTTTTAGGATTTCTACACATTTCCTCTCCAGAAAGAGGAAGAAAGTGGGGGGAGGGAGAGGTGAACAGCGACCCCCACATACACCGACTAATGTGTCTCAGGGTTTTTTTCCCTAACACCCCCACATAGGTCTGTAAGCTCTCATGTTATGAGTCGTTCCTACGCTTCCTCTTACCTCACGATCGCACCCTCTCATCTCTGGCCAGTGAACAAGGAAGGTCTCTTTCTTCCCTCCCCCTTCCTCCTCCCGCCACGCCACACCATGCCCCCTCCTCCCGCCCCCTCCCTCTCCTCTTTAGCACTGACATCGAGTCTATCAGCCTCAAACACAAGACCGGGGCTTGCACCACCTAAACTTTTGACCCTCGCCTTTTTGACCCTTGTAGCTATAATGGTGTGCTAACCAATCCACGGACCACCATCTTCACCTCCCGAGACTTCAGAAGCCGTTCAGATCTTTCTCTTTTTCTCCTACTTTCTTTCCCCCACCCCAGAATCGCAAACTTCCTTCCAATTTACACGTAGGAAATGCGGAACAACAGGACGAAGAAAGGCTGCTGGAATCAAGACCTTGAGAATGATGTGCCTTCCGTTCTTCCAAGAAGGCGAGTTGCCCGCTTCAACCCTAGCGTCCTCTTTCCTCCCTCTGCCTTTATCTATCTATTGGAGGTGCAGGATTGCGGAAGGTCGGATCTTTGGATCCGTCGGGTGAGAGATGGGGAGGACACAGTTTAGCGAGGGCGAGGCTGCCTGGAGAGTCAGGGGGACTTTTCCAGAGACCTGGCCAGTACAGCTCGGAAAAAGACCACTGGAAAGCTGCGGTGAATGGGTATGAAGCGGGCTCTGCTGGTTATACTGAGTTGTTACAAGCTTCGAGACTCACCATTTTCACCCATCCAGTCTCCCCGCCTCCTAGGTTGTATGCTGCAAAGTTCAGTTTTCAGTCTGTGTTTCCCGTGCAAAACAACAATAAAACCTTTGTGTGACCTTGTTCTAATACATTCAGGAGAATGAGACCCTGTCAGTTTTTTAGCAACGACAATAGAAGGTAAAAAGAAAAAGGTGAATGAATATAAAGACGTGAAAGCCTTTAACTCTAAACACTCTACAATCTCTATACACACTTATTTATGATAAATTCCCACTTAACTCAGCTGAACTTTGGATCAGCCTCTGAGTCCGTCCCCCTACCCAAGCAAAATCCACGGCTACAAGGTTATTTTGATATGAATTCAATTCATCTCTCTATTATCTACCTTTCTATAGAAAAAAATTTCAAAGGAAGCAAGCCGTGCATTTCAGTTTCTAATGTATTATTTTAAATAAAACAATCCCAAGGAAAGGAGGAAGGGTGGGAGAATGTGAAGTGAAATCCCACAGCTGGATTAAAGCTTATCTGAGGCTGCTTGGTTTAGGAAGTTTTGATTTCTTATTAACTCCAAATAAGCACTTTTACTTTTTATTTGATATGAGCAAGAGGCTATGTCTTTGGGACTTTGCGTATACAGATACTGGTCAGATACTCTAATAATAGAAGCTTAGTCATATCCAGGGTATCAGTGGATCCAGACCTCATCTCCCTGAATACAATCAGGCATTTTTCTTCTTCTACCGCAAATACTTTTGTTACAAAGAAATTGGCGCGTGTGCAGAAAGAACCCTACGTAAAAGATCCTTCCCTTCCTTCCACTGCATGTACATAGTGTCTTTCTCCCAACAAAGTCAGAATGCCCAACCACGTTTTACACAACTTATCAGGCTGGAGAGAAAAAGGCAACAAGGAGGGAAGAGGAAAATAAACACCTTCAGGTATTGATTAGTATTAGATATGACGAACACCCCACTTTCAGCACATTTGCTTTGGTTGTAAGAAACACACATTTAAAGAAAGCTTGTTTTGGCCTTAAATAAAAAAACACAAACATAAGACAGCTATTTTCATGTAGTCTTCAAACAAAGCCCCTATACTTATGAAAACACACCCCAAACTGGGATTCTTCACATGATCTCGTCAGAAATATTATCACTGCTTTTTCTCATTTTCCTCATACCAAATATTGCTTATTTTTCACCTTTTCATAACATTCCAGACTAGCATTGTTACCCTCCTTTTTTTTTAAAGGAGCAGAGGGTGACTGGGTATATCCTGATTTAAGGAAGATCGCAGGGTAGGCGGGGGGGGGGGGGCAGAGTCCGACATTCGATCTTGTCTAACAGTCCAGGCTCTGATCAGTGTCCTTGTCTGTAGGAAACTGGCCAAGCAAATATTTGGGGAGGGGGCAGTTGTTGTTTTCCTTTTCTAAAAAATGTGCCCATTGGAAGAAGAGATTAAGAATAAATAAATATGGCCAGGAGTTGTAGGGAAAGAATGAGGGTGGGTGGGGAGAAAAGGATAAAGACCAAGGAAAGGGAATGAGAGCCTTAAAAGGGGACACTCCCCTAGTTCTTGAGGAAGAGTCATCCGTCGCATTTTGATTGGGGAGGGGAAGCTCCTTGGCCAAAAATGCCTGGTCTTTACCTCTCTGTCTGCTGACCTAGGAATGATCCCAAGCTCCTATGAATTATTGATGAGGTATAAGAATCGTGTCCCCCCCCTTTCAGTATGCAAACGCCATTACACTGCTAAAATGGCGATTTAATCGTTTAGAATAGCTTTGCTTTGCTTCCTTCTTGCCCTTCCCCCTCCCCTCCGCACAACTCATTTGTGTCCCCCTTTTCATTTAATTTTCTTAATTAAAATCCTTTCACAGTTTTTAATTCCCTTCCCTTTTTTTGTTGTTGTTCTTGTAAAAGAGAGATAGAGTGACCCTACACCTCACAAACTCCATGTTGCTTTAAGAAACACAGCACTTTGTTTTAAACATAACCATTCTTTTAAATAAAGAACAATAGAAACATAATTATTATTTTTAAAATCCAGATTACATTTTTTTAAAAGACTGAAATTCAAAGCAATCAATAAGCCTTTCTTTATGGTGAAATGACGGTTGGCAAAGGGATTATAATCATCAGCAGTCATATATATGTGCATGGTTGTGAGTGTGGGAATGTATGCCGTGAGAGTAAGAGAAGGAAGATGCCCTAAATCCTTTTACAGCCAAAGTTAATCAATAAATACACCTCAGCCCCATGGATTTTCACCTAGAAAGAATTAAGTCCATTGCATTCAGTACAGTTTACTTCCAGGTAAGTAGCAAAGATTTGCAGCTTACATTCAATTTCAATTTGCGGGATTAAGCACGTTGATGCATGATTCTAAATAATAAATTGGAGTTAAATGTGTTGAAGCTTGGCTGATCCTGACTGCTTTTATTTCCACATGTAGACTGTCTTTAGCGAGTCATAAGGTACATGAGGGGGTTAATTAAAAAAACTCTCAATCTTTTAAAACATACAGTAATGTAGGCCAAATTTTCAGGTAGTAAGTTAGTATCACTTTAGAGGATTGTGCTATTTGTGATGGACACAGACAGGAGGCAAAAATCTGGCAAGGAACTTTGTCTGTATTTAATGCTTTTGAGGTCTGTTGTTCATTTATTTTAAAAGACCAGAGAACAGAACATGGTATTAAAACATCTATTCTTTTGCTACATATTTCTTATTAAGAGACAGGAAGTCTTGAATATCTTGCATCATTTCTTTTCTGCCAGTCTGTCCCTCTCAAAACATTTCTTCCTACTTTGCTACACAAGCCAACAGTCTACAAAAGTGGATGTAGGACCATCTTTGTGGGGGAGGTTAAATCCCAACAGCTGATTTTTGCTTTGTTCTGAAATCTACATTTCCAGTCTTAACACCTGCATCTGCAAAGAAATCCCATACATGGTTATCAGCACAGATGTGTGAAGATCTTGTATACATCAAACATCTGTATAAAAGCTTGGAACTGTACAATTTCAAATGCTTGCAGTTATGGCTGAAGTTCTTGTCCCACCGCAGATAGCTAACAACACTAGTTTGCCTTTAGATTCAGCACAATTATTTCAAAGAAGGACTCTGAGGTCCCTGCCGCTTACAGATCAAAATATTAAAGGGATGCTTTCCAATCCCTTTTCTCTGAAAAAGACTACTCTTGTTTGCACATCCATCCTATATCTTTATAAAAACAACAAATTAACAAATGTGTTGTGAGATAACCTTTCTGTGTATTACAGCTCCTCTCATAGGTAGTTATATCTATATAAATATCCATATCAATGTGCCTTATGCTCATGTATTGTGAGTAGATGGCTACTGACTATATAAGGTGTCTGTGTGTTGTGTGTGAGAGAGAGTGTGAAAGAGGACATTGATACAATGGCTTATCCACACACATGCGCCTGCAATGAATAGGCTGGACTGGTTATCATGAGGCCAACAGAGTTCAAGGGGAGTTTATCCATTGACTTCAAAGAACATTGGATCTGACCTTTTGTGGTCAAGAAGTCAACTATTGTCGCCTACTACTTACAGAGGTGTATATTGGCTGGTCTGGAGCAGATTGTCTCCTCCTCAACACCCCCCACCTCGCAATTTGTATGGATAAAGTGGAAAGATTAATTGGAAAAGATTAAAATGCAATGTATAAATGGTCCCACATTTGTTTTGGGAAGGGCTGTAATCATGGGGGGTGGGGAAGGATGCTTGAAGTGTGTTTCTTACTATTTAGGACAGTGACTGAACCCAGTTTCATAATTGGAATTAGAATCACTTTACTAATATGGCCATACATTGAAACAACCGTCCTCCTCGCCTTAAAAACACAGCACTACAGGCAATAAAATTGAATCTGATTTCCACCTGAATGTGTTTAGGGTGGGTAATCTTTAATAGGCAGATGTTTTGCTTGCACACTAAATAATAATAATAATAATAATAATAATAATAATAATAATAATAATAATAATAATAATAATAATAATAATAATAATAATAATAATAATAATAATAATAATAATAATAAACTACTATAGAAAAGACAAAAATATTTTGCTAAGATACAACTCTGTATATATGATGAGTGTTTCCTTTTCCTGTTTACATTGCATAAGGAGAGAAATAGACTACTCCATATAGTAAGCATACAACCCTGCATACAATAGCAGAAAGGAATTTTCTGTAGGAATTCACATCTGTCTACACAAAATAGTCTTCCTGTTTACTCTGCAGAAACTTTCTCAACCCTTACAGAAAAAATACAGGGGACAAAAGGAGGGGAAAAAAGAGAGGATAAAAAAGAAGAAAAAATCCTATTCCTCTTGGCTGTCAAATAGTTGCATAGTACTCTCTGTGATACATACATGAAGGAAGGCTCTCCAGAGCTTTGTGGAGAAATAAAACCAACCTTCTGGACAACACCTTTAGAGGAACGCCAACTGGCTTATGGAAGGAAACATTCAAGTTTAATAGGAACATTAAACATTGGGAATTTGGGCCCACTCTCTTTACTGATGCTTCAGATATCTGCATGTGCCTTGGTTTAGGGAGTCAAGGATCTAGGACACTGAGGGAAAGCTTTCAAGTTCTTGTCTTTAGGGTTGTTGGGCATTGCAGAACCAAGGAAGGAAAGCATCAGTTCTCTTTATTTCAGGATGGTTTCCCCTATAGCTGGCTCTTCATGGAGCCAGAGTGTACCCCTCAACAGAAATGTTGGGTGAGCTGACTCATCCTTACTATTTTTCAAGACAAGGTTCTCATTTTGCCTGCTACCCTATTCAAGGCGTTTGGGGAAGGGGAATCAGTCCAATAGACAAATAAGGTAGCTTTTAAGTGAGGGTCTTTGTCTTCTGATTCAGTTCTTTTGAGATATTCCAGGTATCACCCTGATAAGAAACAGCTTTTGAATGAGAGTGAGATATGCACGATAATCTTATAGATGTATCCTTGGAAGTCACTGAACGGAAGAGTGCTTGCTTCCAATTAAGCCTGAGCAGATATAGCTAGAATTTCTCCCTAAATCTGCAGCTTTAGTAATCATACCCAGCAGTATACAATTCTAGGTATATAAGGGAGATGTGGATGGAGAGATGGTTGGTCTGAACATAAAATAAATGACAGACAGAGCTCTAGAAAAATGTGGGAGGAGAAAAGGAAAGTGTATGGTGGGAAAGAGAAGCACCTGGATGGAAAATTAAGATTTTTTTCAACAATAAGGCTCTCTATTGTCTTGGTTCTTCAGAATCAAAGACCTCAGTGTCCCTGTTCTGTGTCTATCTATCTTTGCTCTTTTCATTTTTCTTCCTCTCCAAGTAATTCCATCTATCCTATCTTTAAAGTATAACATCATATGAAGAAAAAACAATGCCATACACCCACACCCACACACCAGTGTCCTTCTAGAGAAACTGAAAGACAGCGGAAACAGCACAGCATCTCCTAAACCATGATTGTGCACGTACAGTCTACAAGTCTTACACACACACAAAGAGAGAGAGAGGGAGAGAGATACACGCTGGTATGCTTCAACCCTTAAAATCCTATATCCACCTACAATAGGAAAAACCTATTGAATTCAATAAGACTTATTTATTTCTGAGCAGACATGCATGAAATTGTACATTTAAGATCCCTTAAAACCCAGTTGAAGATATTTAGTCTGCAAGCTATACTTCTTAATTTGGGAATCAATCCCACAGAGTTCAGTGATGCTTTCTTCTGAGTAGACATGAATAAGATTAAGAAGATGCTTAGATCTGCAGCTGAGAGAAATAGAATTGTGGCTGTATCAAGTTTCAACAGACCTAGCAAAGGCAGGTGTCTTAGACCCACAGATATCCAGAACAAAGTTTTTGGGGACATACTTTCGCCTTCCATTCAAAGTAAACTCCATCACCTGCAGCCTGAGTTAGTGGCATATTCAGCAAAAAGAGGACTGCTGTTTGGTAAAGAGGACAGCCTTAACAAATAATAGGAAATGCATCCTCAGTGTGGTAACAGAGAAGTAGCAGCTAAAACAATCCTTTTTAATGTACCCTGAAAGGTATATATCTACCAAATGTCCGGTGGACCTAAAAATCCTAGCTTAGAATGAAAAGAGGAGGGGAAAACAGAAGAAAAGAAATAATTGCAAGATACTCCCTACCACTCTCTGAGATTAAAAAGAAAGAAAGAAAGAAATCCAATCAGGATCAACTAATAAGGAAATGTTCTTACTGAATTTCTGCTTAAAATAATCCTGATCTGGTCTTTGTCCCAGCCATTAAAATGGAACTCAAGCAGGATAGCTTTTTCCTGTCATTGTATCCAAGGATTAGGACTTTTAGTTATTTCCACTGGTCCAGAGAAATGAGCCCTTGGCTTTTGTATGTGGCCTATCCTTGATTCTACACACACACACACACACACACACACACACACACACACACTTATTATTTGTCATTAGACGTATCTGCCATGAGCACAGTGGGAATACTTGGTGAGCATGTTCATGATGGAATTCCACAGTTCATGTTACCAAAATAGATCATATCCATCTGCCTGCTCACTTTGGAGGGGGACATACAGAGATATGAAAGACAGGACTTGCAGATTAGTTCAAAACTGCTCAGCTGCCTCTTAAAGCCTCTAACAATGCCGAAAGTTCACTGGGAATCTGGAATGCAGGGTGCTAAATCAGAAGAGGCGAGATCTCCTGCTGGATATGCAGGCCTGTGAGTTATCATTGCTGTGAATTAATTTATGACCAGTCCTGTGCTAATTTACTCAGAGTAAGCCCACAAAGCTTATTGTTACTTAGCACCAGGGTTGCATGGGACAGGGTGCCTGCTCTATAGACATTTAAAGAATGCAGCTGCCAGCTTGCATCCTTGAGGCTCTATCTTCTGAGTTCTGGGTCCAAGATTCTACACAATCTTTTACTGATTAAGGAAAGTTCCTGCAAGCCCAAGGAAGGAAGGAAGGAAGGAAGGAAGGAAGGAAGGAAGGAAGGAAGGAAGGAAGGAAGGAAGGAAGGAAGGAAGGAAGGAAGGAAGGAAGGAAATATTTGTACCTTATGAAGATCTACTCTATTCTTTTTGTTTGTAATATTTGATTTGTCTGATCAAGAACTACAACAGTACATAAATAAACAAAAAACCACAACTTTAAAAGTGATGTCTTTGAAGTCCAGATACAAATAGTTTCAGGCTCAATGTTGGAAGTTTATGCTGCAACGATCCTTAAAACAAGGTAATTTAAACACTCTAAAGCATTTCCTACCTATTTAGCATCTAGTTTAGGCCCTACTTGCAAAATATCTGTCTGTTAGCTTTATCAGGAAAGATCTGTTTTTTGAGGACAAAGAAGTGGGACATAGAGCCACACTCTCTCCCTCCTTCCTTATCTGTCTTCCTTCAAAAGTGGCCATAGGCAACCTGCCTTACATTGTTAAGGATACCTAAGTGAGTGACAGGAAAAATTACACCTTGAAACAATGGCAGACGCCTTTAATTTTTATCAGCTCAATCTTACCGATGTCAATCTCAGAGTAAATCCCATCAGTTTGGGAGTGTGCATAGGATAGCAGTATATATCATCCATACAATTTACCATTGCACACTTACTTGAATGTAAGTCTCTGAAGTGTGTGTGTGTTTGTGGGGGGGGGGTACTGTTGAGAAAATATGCATCCCAGAGACTTGGGCAAGGTGGAGAGGAGGGCAGAGACAACGTAGACTAGAAGACATTGATGCCCCGTGCTTTACTTCCACTAGTGGAGTGCTTTACAGTACTCTGCCAAGGTTTGCACAGCAGTATTATACAATGGATGGTGCCCTGGGAAGCGGCAACAAGTGTATAAGGACAAGGATGCTGAAGAAAGGACACTTGTCACATAGCTCCTCTGAAAGGGGAAAGGGAGACCGTAGGCCCAAGAAATGTCCTGAACCCCACCCTGAGGAACGTGTTAAAATTCAATATTCTGAGTTGGTTATTCAGAATTTGTTTAAAAAAATTCTGTATGTAGGCCAGCCTCTTCACATCTGTGCATTGCGTGTGCTATGGCACTCTGTGGAAGGTAGAAATGAACCCCACACAGTCTGGTGGAACTTTATTCTAAGTAAGGATGTTCAATACTTTGCCACCAATGCACTCCCAGGAACAGAATATATTCTCCCGAGTTCTTTACAAAGCCACTAAGAGAAGTTTGCCTATATAGCCTGCCCCACCCCAGCCCTCCAGCCCCCCACAATAACATTACCATCCACCTTAATGAAATACTTTGCAATTTCCTTTCTTTTGCTAATCTTATAACTTTAAAAAAATAATAATCTAGTGACCCAGCATATAACTGGGCCTTGTGTTACTTTCAATTAACTAAGATTCTCCGCAGAGTAAAGTTTGAAAGAGAGACGCAAAGCCCTTCCCCTTTAGCCCCCCTCCTGCCCAATCTGTAACAATCTAACCCTTTAAAAGTCATTTAAGCAGCTAGTATTTCAAGCGAAACTTACTTTAAGGTTAGCAGCTTCTAAGTCCTCTTTGGAGTAAACACTGAAGCGTCCGTGCCTGCTATTCCAGCAAAGGAGAAGTCTTTATCTCGCTTGGAAATGTGCGCTCCTATTCCTGCCCCCTTCCAAGCCAAAGCAGGCAGTTAAAATGTCACTTAACATTCTGGAGAATGTGAAATATATTGTACATTGTCAACTCCCCAAAACCATAAAACTAACTTTATGGACCTCACGTGACTTTTGAGAGCCAGTGAGGGGTATCTGGCTGAGGTCTGGGCGATTTTTACGATCTAACTTCTAGATAAAACCCTATCCATTTGACATCTTAATGTCACAGCCACTTTTGGTATACTTACTTACTTTGCTATGGGTAAAATATGTGTGTATGTGTGTGTGTGTGTATCTGTGTATTCAAGGGATGGCGAGAAAATGGGTTGTTTTGGAAATGACAACTCAGACCTCAGCCCTTTCAAAACCATTTAAGAAGTAACCAAAGAGTTCGGGGTAAGTTTTATAAGACCAATTTTACTTTCTTCAAGAGAGTTAGGGAGACAGACAGATCTAAACGATCATTTATGTATATATACAACTACTGATTTCCTTGTTAGAACCAACAGAGTTTAATGATAGTGCTTTGGCTGGGGGAGGAGGGGAGGAAAAGAAACAAAAAGAAAGGAAGGTTTAAGATTTGTGGGAAAGAAGCTTGAATGTTGTTTAAATTATTTCAGTCTCAAAGTATATTGAAGTTAAGCAACTGCAGTTATTCAATGTTGAGTTGAAGACTATATGAGGAATTAGTAATTATAATAATGATACCAATATAAAAACAACTAACAAGGTGTTATACTTCTGCAACTCAGAAGCCTTTTTACTGTTATGATAATTTAACTTATTGTCCAGAATGGTTGAATTTTTTTTAATGGTCTTTTACGCTATAATCCCAAACATGTTTACTTGGAAGTAAAGGCCATTGCAATAAATGGAGACTTAATGTCAAGTAAAGGTGGCCAGGGCCAGCATGTAAAGGAAGGAAGCAAAATTTGAGGACACAGCAACTGACTTTTGTTCTGGGTTGCTTTTTCCTAATCGACCACCCTTCCATCTGAAAGGGATGATTTTGCATCCTTAGTTTTTAAGGTTGGGGAAAATGCCCCAAGGACAACTGGGCAGATGGGCTATGCAGTGTGGTAAGACTCTATCAGTGTATCTGGAGTGTGTATTGCACTTAGGAGTAACTTTTAGGGTTGAGATTTTCCAACCTCAGTGGTATAAGGAAACACAAAGGAGGGTATTTTTCTGGCCAGGAGAAATGTTTATTTGACTTCAAGTTAAGGCTACAAACGGATACGAAAAGCTTCTTGGCAAAGATGAGAACAGGCAGCTAGACATGACAAATGCCGTTTCAGACACACAGAACACTGAATTCACCCTGCCCACTAAAACTTCCTATTAGTCACTGCAGAAATATTTCTAGTATTTACAAACATTTTCAACATACTATGGTTGGTCCAATCGTATACCCTTTTAAAGTGAACTTCACTCACATTTATTTTTACAAAAAAGAAAAAAGAAAAAGTTTCAGAACTGGCCTGCGATCAAAACAAGGCCAGCAAATCTGAACCAAATCACAGACTTGACAATTTCAAAGACAGAAAGATACATGAGCGTATATATATATATATATATATATATATATATATAAGTAGTATATATATATATATATATATAGTTTTTTTTAATTGTTGTGTTTGATGTTTTAATTTTTCCCCTGCCACTGAAGTTACAGGATACTATCCACTCCAGCAGAAGGAAAAGGAGCAGGATGGCCAACCCCTCAAAGCCTCAAACTTTTGATGAACCCAACCTTCTTTTTCCACAGCAGTTTATAAATAAGTTATAACATTTAAAGAGCTCACATTAAAAAACAAAAATAAAAAAACATGCTGACTTCTTCCAGAAAGCATCATCATAGCACAGACACAAAACATTTAGAACACCTAAAGCATTAAAGAAGCCTCTGGAAATATTTATTATTAATATTTTTAATTTAAGGGGGGGATTTCAGCAAAAGACACAGTCCTGGAATAATAGTACCACGGAAGTTGTTCAATAATAACAATAATATTTTTTTAAAAAAACAATAGCATGCTGAATGGAAAGTGCTTTACTTTACAGTACTCCAAACTTTAAAAAAAAACCCAAAACAAAAAGACAACCTGGCTGCTTCTTGGTTTGTGTTTAAACTTTCTTATTCTCTTTCCTTCTTTCTCTCCCCCCCCCCCGCCCCGCCGGCCTGCTTTCTATTTCCTAAGATTCCTCCTTGATTTAAATTATGGTTGGAAAGCACTACCACCAGAAGCTAAACTCATACTTTTGAGTTTGTTATCTTTCTTCCACTTCATTCGCCTGTTTTGAAACCAGATTTTTATCTGTCTTTCGGAGAGACATAACGCGTGGGCTATTTCTATTCGCCTTCTACGGGTGAGGTAGCGGTTAAAATGAAACTCCTTCTCCAGTTCCAGCGTCTGGTAGCGAGTGTACGCCGTTCGGGCTCGTTTACCATCCGGTCCAGTCATATCTGAATAATAATACATGGACAACATTGTAGGTTCTGTTTGTCTTAGCTTTATTTTTAGGTACGACACAGAGACAGATTATTCAACTCTTCTTACCTGCTTTAAACTGGTCACTCACCCTCGGCTGAGAGGAAAATAACGCCCCACCACCCCAGTACAGACCGAGATTTTGGCTTTTCTCCCTTCCCACTTCTTCCCAAGTCAATATTCCACATTTTCAGCCGCTTTCCCCAAATGTTAATTCTACCTAATTTTATGTAGGGGTGTGTGACCTTGTTCCCCTCGCTCTCTCCTACGTTGTATTCTTTCTCCTGTTTCCCTAACAAGTTGTGTACTTTTAATAACTCTGGCTTGCAAACAAAACCTTACTGATTTCGGTGCTGATTCCTCCCAAGGAAGGGTGCCTAGGAGGTCAGCTTTAGTATTGAAGATTGCAGGCTGAGACTCTTGACACTTATTCTTTCTCTCTCTTTCTCTGTGCTTGTATTATCAGTTCAGTTACAGCGGAGACACAAACAGAGAGAAAGACAAGTACCTGCAAATTTCCGTGCTCGTTAACTTCGTCCTTCTCCTACTGTCTAACTTCCCTGATCTTGCCCAGGAATTCCAGCAGAACTTGGTTCCACTAAACTCTTCCGGGGTTGCTTTTTTCACCCAAGTGCACTGAGCACGGGCGTGTTAAACAAGTCGATATTCAGCCACTCTGCAAATCAAACCCTTCTTTGAAATGTCTATCTTATTTTATTTTTTATTTTTAACCGTAGAGGGGGAGGGTAGAGCGAAAGACGTTGCCCTTATCCTATTTTGTTACCACAATTCCCAAAATGAGGGGATGAGAGGAAGAGCGAAGGAGAAGAGAAGGTTGGCAGACCCATCTGCTCCCCAAACGGAGTTCCTTTGCCCCTACAATCCTTTCACCCAGTTTCATTTCCCCGGTCTTTTAAATTCCATTTTAAAAGCCCTGCAGCCCATGACTTCTTATTATTGCTGCTGCTGCTGCTGCTATTACTACTATTACTACACCACCCCCATTATTTTTCTTTCTGATGTTTCTAGCCTGATCTCTTCCACCAGGAGAGCGCGTTACTTCTTTATTTTTATATATTTTTATTTTTGTTAAAAGCGGAAGCAAACAACCCTGGCTCACAACAGGCACGCATTTATCTACAGGCGCGTTCAGAAGGGAAACAGAAAGGGACGCCCGTCCTAAGAAAGACCCGGGCAGAAGGTCTCTCCGGGCCGCTGTGTCCCCTCGCCCTTTCCCATCCCTCTTCCCCCGCCGGACCTGCCAACAGCTTAGGTATCTCGATCTCTCCTCCCAGCAGCAGCTAAATGAAAAAGGAGCGGGTACCATGGCTAATATGAAGTTTTCGCATCCAGGGGAATATCTGTGGGCTCTGTCCTTCTGGGGCTGGCGTGGAGGTGGCGATGGGGTCTCCCTGAGCCCGGGCGCTGTTGCTGTTGACTTGGGAGCTGCTGTCTTCGGTTCCCGAGGACGCGCTCGTTTCGTCTAGCTCGGCAAAGCTGGCGGCGTTGGCCGTGCCGACCGAGGCGGCGGCCAGATCGGCCGGGGAAGAAGACGAGGCGGCTTTGCCTCCATGGCTCTCGCCGTTGTTGTTGCTGCTGCTGCCGCCGCCGCCGCCGCCGCCGCCGTTGTTGTTGTTGTTGCTGCTGCTGCTGCTGTTGTTGGTGGAGGTGTTGTTGCTGTTGCTGCTGCTGCTGCTGGTGCAAGGGAGGGACTCGGGAGACGACAAGGAGCAGCTAGACGCCTGTCTGAACCTGCTTTCGGGCGCTGCTTGGGCAGGGAAGGCTCGGGAGCTCTCTCCAACCGTTCCAAAGTGGCTGGAGGAGGAGGTTGGACGGCTGATGCTGAGATCCATTCCATTGTAGTTGTATCCACTGTACGAGCCGGCGTGCATGTTGCCTGGATCTCTATAAGATCCGTTCATGGAACTGCCGGTCCCATAATTTAACAGCTGATAGTCTGGGGCATTAGGATAGCGTCCTGAGAACGAGTTTACAAAGTAAGAACTCATTTGGGTTGTATTTTGGAGGGCTTGATTTGTGGGGCTCGTGGTCGTTATAACCCCTGTGCTTGAGGATTTATGATGTATTAATGAATTATAGCGATGCACTGTACTTCGTTTTTGCTATGTATGCGGCCAAATATGGGGGTGGGGTGGGGGTGCGTTTGGGAATCACGTGCTTTTGTTGACCAGTCGTAAATTCTCACTGATGACCTCAAGAGGCAATTCATGCTCTATGGTTACAAATAATGACGATCCGAGAATCGTTAGGCCCATGTCAATGCGCGGCTTCCGAAAGGGGGAGGAAAGAAGGGGGGAGGAATCAGCAAGCAGAGACACCGCCTTGTTGGCGGAGCGCGCCACCTACTGGGAAAAGGGAGAGTTAGCCAGCAGGGAGGTTCGCTCCCCCACTTAAAAAAAGAAAAAAAAGCGAAGCCGTCTGTTTCTGTGCCCATCTTTTCACAAAATAAAATATTTCCCCTATCTAACCGTGTCGCTTCAGTTTCTTTCATTTCTCTTTATTCTCTGTTCCTTTTTGCAGAACTGGGTGTTTTTCTTTCTTTCATACTGTTGCTCTTTTGTGTACTCTAGCATATAAATTATTATCATTTTACTAGCAATAATTGTTTCTGGGATCATAAACTATAATTCCAAAATCTTTATAGTTTTTATAGTACATAAGATATTAAATTCGTACAGAGCAGAACTTTTCTAAAAATTATTTTAGAAAAGATCTTTTTTTCTTCTTCTTTCTGTCTTCCTTTCTTCCTTCTTTTCCCCACCAAGGCTGTAATTCAACCCACTGCCCTACTTGGAAGTAAGTTCAATTGAAGTCCATGGGGCTTACTTCCAAGTAGACATGTATAGGAGTGCGCCAAGAAAATGACTTTACAAATGAGCATTAGCCTATGTTAATATTGCTCCTAGCATGCCTTTCCATTACACGTTATTATCATTATAACAATTATTATCATCATTATCATTACGATCATCATCATCATCATGGCATTTTAGTACCTTTACTGTGCAAATATGAGAAGAGAAAGAATAGCTCCCCTTAAAAATTGAGCAGACTCTGTCCTTACTCAGCAGACCGAGATATCGCTAGTGGGAATACGGAAAAAGCTGTTGAAGGAACTGTCACAAAGCAAGAGTCTTCCCACCTTCCAAGGAAAGTGCAAATACATGTTTGGTGGGAATAAAGATTCCAGAAATGGTCCAGACTGATGAAAATGTTGCTCTGTCCAGTACTTCCATATTTCCCCCCCACTCTACTTCTTCTAAGATTGTTCAGGAATTTCCAAAAGTTAGCCTGCAAATCATTGGAAATTATGAGCCATATTGAAAGTGGCATATAATTATAATAATTACTGCCAATGAAAAGAATATCAATAAGGATAAGTGTCCTGCAGCTGTGAGGCTTCTGCATGAATTAGTTTTTAAAATTACGGTATTATCATTACACCAGATTTTATTGTGGGAGGCATTTCTACCTGTACATTTAGAGGTATATCATAACCTCCTCAGCTGTCCTTCCCTTTCCTTCCTTCCCTTCCTTTCTTATTTTAATTTTATATTTTATGCACAGGAAATTCAGGAAATGCAGAATAACAGAAATGGTTGCAAACTGCTGGCTTTTACAGAAGGAGAGGCAAAGACAAATTAGTGAATAGTTATACATTTCACTTTCCTAAAGTAAACCTTCCAGAGGACTTCTAAACGTATTTCCATGGAAATTTGTGGAAACATGGAAAAGCATGCCTCCATCAATATAAGAGAAACACTGTGGAAAGGTGTATGAATGGAAAGATGCGTGTGCAAGCCTGCTTTTAAAATCCTGTGTGACCAAGCCTTGTATTACAATTGTTCATTTATTTCTCTGTTAGAATAATCTTTCAATATCCTGCACAGAAAGGGTGGTTAGTTTGTAGCTGCATATTTTAATTGAATTTTGGATTATATATAAATACTAGGTAGGTTTTTGTGTGAGGGGGGGATGGGGGAGGGAGGGAGAGAATGAGAACCAGAGAGTGTGGAGAGGAGAATGCACTAAGAGGAAGTCTATCCAGTGTTTGAAATGGGTTGTACAAATATAAGACATCTTTTAGCAGATATGTGATGAGGGATATATTTACTCTTGGTTTTCCTTTGTGATTTATTATATAAGTGGTGAGTTTCCCTTATCCCTCTTCATAACTCTTTTGTGGTGTAACAATAAAAAGATCCACATTAAAGTTAAATGTCAACTCCAGATATTGCTGGTGAAAAGGTCTTTCACTTAAGATTAGAAGGAAGAATTGGAAGTGGGGGGAGAGCACACCAAATGTTATCTTTCAGTGCTAACTTCTGTAAGAGTTGAAGAAATGGTTGCCCGTTTAGGTTACAGATAAAGCTTCTGTTAAAGAGCAGGCCTTTCCTTCCTTCCTTCCTTTTTACCTTCCTTCCTTTTCAACAAGCAAACAACCAGTGTATGTAGGCAAATTCTGCATGAAGGAGGTAAAGGAAGGACTTATACCCCAAAATACAAATATGGCAAAGGTTCTCAACATGTTTGTTTGTTGTTTATTAGACGATTTTAAATCTCAGTAACTAACACAAACTACAAACACAACACTGTACAAATTGTAATAAAATAAAGCAAACGAGAACACCCCTCTTTTTAAATTTCTCCACATTTTCCAGGTAGTCTTTGTTCTTTCTGAATAGATCTTCTCTTTAAAACCCAAGAAACCCAGAAACCCTTCAAGGACAGGGCTCGATTAACTTAGCTTTTTTAAAAAACCCAACAACATATATGTAAAATCGTGCTTGAGAGTTTTGTTTTACAAAACGAAGACAATCAGTGGCTCCCTCCCCCCCAACTCTGACACATATATTGCAGCACCTCCACTTAAATATAAGGGTTAGCAAGAATCCTAAGAAGGACATCCAAAGTTTTTTTTAATCCATTTGTGATTAGGGGAGAGGGTCACTAGAAAGGATGGGAAAAATAAAACTGGACTAGAAGCTTGATTATGACAAATTACTGGATGCGAGTGAGGGTGCAAAAGGACAGCGAGCCAACACTGTCGTTACAGTCTCGGGTATTTTACAAAAACGTGTGTGTTGGTTGTGCCTCATTGTTGTGTTGTTGTTTTTTTAATTTTGCCGCTTTTGAAGCTTCCACAACTGTTGGCATTTTCGCCTTCTTCTTCCACTCTCTCCCCTCCCTCCCTCCCTCCCTCCCTCTCTCCTTCCTCCTCTTTTTCATTCCGTCGTCTTTTCCTCTTCTTCCTCAGCGCTCAACTGAGTCGAATTGAGTAGCTTATTTTCCTTTTTCCACTTCATCCTTCGGTTCTGAAACCAGATTTTGATCTGGCGTTCGGTGAGGCAAAGCGCGTGGGCGATCTCAATCCGGCGGCGCCTGGTCAGGTAACGGTTAAAGTGAAATTCTTTCTCAAGCTCCAGGGTCTGGTAACGGGTGTAGGTCTGTCGCCCTCGCCTGCCACTCGGCCCGAAGGAGGAACCTGGTAGGAGTAAAAAAAAAAAAAAAAAGACAGGGCGGTGGATTGAGAGAAGAAACATGTCTTGGAGTTCCAGATACGCTCCGTAATGAATACTCTACTCCAGTGTGTAAGCGTTTAAAGAAAAGGGAAAGAGAGAGAGAGAGAGAGAAAGGAGGTGTTCACCTCCCTTCCATCAGTCCTCTTTTCCGTGTGGCCTTCTCCCCAGTCCATCGCCCCACTCTCTCTGATCACAAGGAACCGTTTATGAGTACAGACTGTGTATAAAACACACCAGTGAGAGCCGTAAAGAAAGAAAGAAGAAAACCATACCATAGTACTACCCCTGGCTTTCCAACACCCAGGTGCATTGCGTTTATGCTGAAACGGTGGGGACACGACCCCCCACCCCCTGGTCAGTTCACCCTCTGAAGTGATCCCACTGTGATCACAGCAGTTTTACCTTGAGAATGTGCAGCCTCGCCATACAACTTCTAGATGTTTGTGTGCTTATTCTTTAAAACTAAGGGGATGGTGGAAAAGTTCTGAGGAAGAGCTCTGTGAGAGCTTAAAGCCTACCACTTCTGTTTTAAAGACTGGAGAAGACGGCCAGAAGGTGCAAAAGGAGCGTCTGTCCCTGCTGAGTGAGGTTTGTGGGGGACTCAGGGTACAGTCCCGTGCATTCCTACTTGGGAGTAAATCCCAGTGTGATTCTTTTCACCAATAAAGTGATCCAACTGTTCTGCATAACTAGTAAAGCCTGTAGTCCTGAAAGTTACTTAACTTGGAAGAAAATGCAGTTGCAAGAAGATAACCGGTATGACTTACTTCTGGGTAAACAAGTAAAGAATCGAAGTGCCACTGGAATGTAATGGTGCATAGAAATCAATGAGACTTTGCTTCTCAGTTAATGTGTTTTAAGGGTAGCCCTGAAAGATTCGCAATATTTTGTCCTGAGAGATTTGCTAAACCATTTGCTTTCCTCATAGACTCTTTCTGCACTTTGTATCTGGGAAGAATTGATATTCAAAGTTATGAATCCCCTCTTCCTCTCTCTACACTCTTCTGCTGGGCAGCCATCATAGACCCATTCCCTTCCCCTCATGTGAAACGTTGTGCATTGTGTCCCCCCTCCCCCTTTCATTTCTGTGTTTCCCCTTCCCTTCTATTTATCGGTTACTGTAATAGATTAGTGACTTTATGCAATGAGGAAGTATATCGATTGATCTCCCCCCCCCCGCCCCCTCAGGAATTTTGAAAACTGACAACATGCAGGATCTGTATACCTGGAGAGGGAAGGAGGAGGAGTTGCTGGTATGTCTTCAGCATTTTTTAAAAAGTGTTTTCATGGAAAAATAATATGGCACCTAGAGGCAACTGTCGATCACAGAAGAAGGTGGGGGATTCGTAGGGTGGGGGGAGGGAGTGAAGGAGTGAATGAAGGAGTAACTATATGCAACTCCTCTTCAGACAGGCATTTCATTATGCCTGAGTTTCATTAAAAATGCAGCTCTTTCCTTTCAAATATTTAAGCCCTTCTGACATTATTCAAGGGAGTTAGAGAATACACTCCCTCGGATATGAATTGGTACGGCAATGGAATGGGGTAGAGTGGGTTTGGGAAAGTGGGTGAAATCCTGGTCTGCTAAATTTGGGGTGATGTAGCATTATACTGATTCCTTGTGTGTGTGTGTGAGTGTGTGTGTATGAATACTCCAGACACGTCTTTAAATCACTCTTAGTAAGTGACAGCTAACATCGCCTTCTACAAGACAGAGCCGGTCAATCAATAATCTCTGTGTGCCTTGGTGGACAGAGAAAGTTGGCTGAAGAAGCGAACTAACTGAAGGTTATTCTTGCAAATCACAGAATTTTTTTTTAGTGGGGGAACAAAACAAAAGAAAACAAAATAAAGACTCTCAAGCATGCATGCTTTAAGTAGGATCTATGTTGTATAAAAGTTTGAGTAAACTTTCTCGTCCCACTCTCTGGAAGCTGAGATTGCTGGAAGGGGAACATTTCCTGTTCAGAAAGAAATGGGATGGAGGGCTAGCTTCTATCTGTCGACCTGTTTATCCATTCACTCACCCACCCATCGTTACAGAGATGAAAGGGAAATTAAGAGCAACTTACTGTTACAGGAGTTCATCCTTTGCATCCAGGGGTAAACTGGAGTGGAGCACTTTTGATCCTCGGTGTCCCCGAAAACGTGTTTGTTCTGGGAGCAGTCTGACTTCCGGACTTGCTCCTGACCGAACTGAACAGGGTCCTCCAAACTCGAAAGAGAACAGGCTGTCTCTTTCTCCCTGTAAAAACCAGATGTCCCGTAATCGCAGGCTGGGCTCCGGTTGTAAGCTCCGTTGGCTTGCTGGTAGTAAGGCGCGCCCGGGTAACCCTTCTCTTGGACTCCACCACCCCCAGTCCCATAAGTGGCCGGATAGTGCCTTAAAGGATCCGAATACCCCGTGGAATACAAGGGGAGCTGTCCCAAAAACGGTTCTTGACCCCCGGCTAAGCTCACCGGAAAAGTAGAGTTGACAAAATAAGAACTCATTGGAAATAATAATATTAATAACAATAATAATAATAATAGCAATAATAACAATAATAAACCAGCAAAACAGCGCCTGTTCTTTTCCTTGGTCTTTATGATTTGTTGCGTTTTATAGTCCAAGCGGTTTAGCTATTAGCAGTATATGGGAGATTGGGTTTTAGCTGAAGGGGGATGGCCGCGTGCCAACCAGGGACATAAGGAAAGAGAACCATCTGATCACGCGCTGACCAATAGCAAGACTCGAAGACTGCGAAATAGCACCCTAGAGGGGTTAGCTTTGCACAGGGGACCCCCCTAGAACAAACCAGCCAAAGCATCTTGCCACCAACACCATCACTTTTAAACAACAGAAACGTGCGCCCCCACACACATGAAAACCCACATACACAAATAAGCCCCCTCCCCTTTAACCACATACTAATTATCTAGATAAAGATAAATCCAAAAAACGTTTTGGACCTTCCTTGTTTTAAAAAAATCATAATAACAAATACATCAACAGAAGACGAAGGCGAAGAAAAAGGTGGAAGAGGAGAGAGTGAAAGCCAAATAAAACAAATGAGAACTGATATGATCATCGCCTCTATAGCAGGGAGACGGGGATGGGGGGGGGGAGAGAGAAAAGCTGAATTCTTTTCTTCTGGAAAAGTTTGGTCAGTTGTGTGGGGGGGGGCGAATTATCAGTTGGTTTTTCTCCTACTCCTTTTGGGAGTTGACAGGATTCAAGAGTAGACGAGAAGTTCTAGAAGATAGTCAGATAGAAAGATAGGAATAAAGATATAAAATAGATAATGGTAGCTGGATAGAGAGAGAGAGAGAGGAAGTGTCAGCCTTCAGCTCTTCGATGAAAAAAAAGTTCGTACGACCTTTGCATGCTTTCTTTGTGGGAGGGGGGCTATCGTATACAGATCATTATTTTAAAAACTACTTCAATACTGTTCTTGGGAAGGGGGGCGCCGAAGGAATCTGTTTTGACACGCGCCCTCCTACCCATTCCCACTTTATTAAATTAACTTAATGGATGGTGTGTGTATGCGTGCGTGTTTACACACTCACTTGCATATTTGATCCCTCCAGCCTGGTAAAAGATTCTCACTTTTAAGTTCCTGCTGTACCTTGTATAACGCCGGGAAGATAAATTGACGGGACTAGTGCTCAACTCGGACGATATTCCGTATATCTTTAAAGAACTGTGCCCTCTTGCGTTTTTATGGTTAAGGCCGCGTCTTTGGACAGTTTAGACTTAAAGACAGCGGCTGGTCTGATGGCCACGAACACTCTTTATCGATCACCAAGCATGGGGGCGGGGTGGAGCATTTAAGGCGACAGGGAAGGGTCATCCGCGTTGTCAATAAAGAGGCAAGCCGGCGAACAGAATTTCTATCTCTACTTCTTGTGTTTGAGTTTTGTGGTATAGGCTGTGTGTATTTCTGGGTTTTGTATTTTTTTTGTTTTTGTTTTGTTTTACATGGAACGTATCTGTCTCCAGAATTTGGTTACATTCCTGCACTCCTTCAAAAATAAATAGATAAATGATCTGGAAGAGTTATTCAAATGACGGAAGTTTCAGGCGTATGTCTTCCTGTTTGCCTGGGTATTCCTCAAACAGGACAAGTCACTACTCCACTAGAGTCACAACAACCTTCAGATTGCTGCAGTTGTGGCGCATAATTCAATTGGCATGTGTTTTCTCCTTTGACTTGCATTTTCATTTGGGATTATTTTGCATTTCAAAAAAAGCTTTTAGAAATAGTTTGACTTTTTTTAAAAAAACAAGGCAGCTCTGTTAAACTGCAAGTTGCCAATGCCTTCTCTCATTTTCCCTGTTGTCTGATCTATCTATCTATCTATCTATCTATCTATCTATCTATCTATCTATCTATCTATCTATCTATCTATCTATCTATCTATCTATCTATCTATCCTTTTATTATTTAGTTTCTGTGAATCTGAAACTTCTAAGTGCCCACAAACCATCATACCTTCTCTCCACCAAGCATGTAGGTCAGACTGAAAGCATAAATAAATGAGTCTCAGATTTATCCCAACTTTTGACTGTCTCAATGTCCAACGACATTACCGCAATCCGGACGAATGTAGTGGTCTTGCTGTCAACCTATCTATCATCCCTCTATAACAGTCTCTGCAATCTACACATAGGAATTATTCGCCACACATACACTGAATTGCTCCCAGATCGGATTTACATGGCAACGTGATCCCCTACTACAAAATAACCAATGCGAATTTTCTCTGTAGGAGGGTTAAAGGAGTCATGTATTCCGACCAGATTACGATTTCGTTTCTTACAAGGCTTCATTTTAATGACAACCAGGAAGTCCATGTGGGTTACAGCGCTGCCATGCATTTAGAATGGAAGGAAATAACAGGGAAAGGAAGTGGTTCTCTCTCGCTCTCGCTCTCTCTCTCTTTTTTACAGCTTGCTCTCTTTTTCACACACAAACGTCTCTCTCACTTCTGGTTCGTGTGACATCGGTTCCTGCAGGTTCTCTTCCCCCGCACCCTCTGAGCGGAGTAGATCCAAATTTTAAAGAGATCCGCTTCATCAGGAGTTGGGAAGGGGGGAGGAAGAGGAGGAGAAAGGAAGGGAAGTGGAACGACCCTTTTCTCCCAATGAGTTATTTGAAAACGAACACAAGCCTTCAGACTCTTGTTTAGAAACTTTGACATATCACTTGTGAACAAGAATATCTGGATTCACATTTGACATTTGACTGCTTGATGGTTTAATAAGTGAGTAAATGCGCTACTTCTTTTTAGCGTGTGATGCTAGCGTTCAAAGCGTTATTGGAACTGCCATGCCTGCGTGGGTGCGGTCGGGTTGGCACATGTAATGAAAAACAGATTTGATATAATTCCATCTTTTTGAAATCTGCTTGTGACTCAGGAAAACTTTCTTCTTTCAAACTAGGGAAAATTGGAGTATATTTTTTCAAACTGCTTTGAAAACTTTTTAAAAATATTAATAAATGACTACCTGAAGTTCCCTTCTTAATAATTAATTGCTAACAAATCAAATGCTAAAAAGGAAGTGGGGGCTGTCTTCACCCAGTAAGAAAAGACTGCTGTTTGTTTAAGTTGAGTCCTATTAATTTAAGAATTTTCAATTATTTGTTCTGAAGTAATTAATCACTCTTTTTAAATGACTTTGATAGGGAATGATGGGCTAAAATTTATTGTACAACGTGTCTCACATTTTTTGGAGTGCAGGAGAAAAAAGTGTTGTTGTTTTTAATCAGTTAAAAGGTTGCTTTGAAGCAAATACCTTTGGTGTTGCTCCTTCTGCAATGGCATAGGTATTTTGGTTCTCAATATTTAACCTCACAGTAGGTATTTCTAAAAAGATAGATTGTCCATAAACTGTTAGTCTGTGCCTGAACCATTCCATCTGCAGAAAGTGGTCACATGGCCAGCCTGACATATTGTGTTGTTGTCGCTGTGAAAATACTCAAATTCCATACCCTGAAATCTCTGTAGATTACTATACTGGGCCTTCCTGTGTAAGAGGTCTCATATCTGGAAGCAATCTGTGTGCAATTACAAAGCAGAGAAATGCTGATTCTACATACAGCCTGTTACTGGTGAAGATGAACCTTCCCTGTAGCTCCGAGAATCTGTCTTGACTAGAGTGTGGCATAACTCAAATGGCGAAGCATAAATAAAGATTAAACAGATTTATTTACAACTTGTGTAGCTGGTGCTTTGTAGCTGGAAAGTGCTCCAGGTTTCTGTCCTCCACTCTTTTCAACTCCTCTCATTCCTGCCTTTTCTGCTTAACACAAGCCAACTTTACAAAGCACACAGAAAGGCGCAGGGAGGAGGCGATAGATAAATGAGGGGATTAAAAGCAACACCCAAATATTTCAGGCAGATGCTGTGCCGAGGAAGGGCTTGGTAGCAGGAGAAGGAGAAGTTAAAGCAAAGTTACATCAGTTCAGAAATTTCCAAACAGAGGTAAAATAGGATGAAAGTTAGAAAGACTATTGGAGTCTTCTTTTTTTTATGGGCTGGAATTCAGAAGGAGAGAGAAGTGTGAAACCAGCAGGATTTGGGGCAGAAAGAGACAAACTGTAAATTGGTACCATAAAGGCCAGCCTTTAAGCACATGAAAGTACCCCTTCTCATGCACACAACTCTCTTGGATATCTTCATGACTTTATTTAGGACCATAAAACTATTCACAAAGAATAAGCTTGTTTTGTCATCTATATACCATACTTCAATTGCATCTAAGTGATACTTTCCTACCTTGCTAGCATATGTAGAATAAAGATCCCCAAGGCACCGGCATGCACACACGCACGTGCGCGCACACACACACCTCCTTTCCCTCTTTTCAAGCATTTCACCAGTTGAAACTTATTTTCCAGTCATTTCCATTTAATTTACCTGACTTCCCCTGCAGTGCATTATAATCTTGTTAATGAGATTATAGAAGGAGGAGGGAAGTGGGAGGAAGTTAAAGTGTTCATTAAAGATTTTAACTAATAATTAACAAAAAAGGAAATTGGAGGTTTTGGGGGTAACTGTGCATATATGAAATGCATGCCATATTGCTTGATTTGTCTGGGCAGAAAGGAAAGCGGGGTGAGGGGATGAACTCTACTGGAAAGGAGTATTTTATCAGGAACTGATTTTTTTTAAAAACACAGTAAAGGCAGTTTAGCAAATTCAGTTGGCTTTAGCGATGTGGGCAGGAGAGAGATTTAAATGGAGAGGATGTGGAATGAAAGGAATATGGATACAACCTTCCAGAAAGTTCTCCATCTCAAAAGGGCTTCCTCCGGATAACTTCCTGGAGATAAGCAACTGCTGAGGGTCTGAAGAGAATTTTCTTATGCATCTCAGTTTGCTGATAACATAAAACTGGAGAGTGTGTACGTGTGCATAGGGGAGAGTTATTGTTTCAAATCCACTGTAATTTATCACACAGTTCATCAGCCTGGGTTTCCACAAGTATCACAACCTTTCCCCCTCCACTTCACCTTCACACCAGTAGAGTTTTGGTCATGCGAGCATAAGTAAGGGCAAATACAGTAATTCCAACCGAAAAACAATCCTAGGCAACCTTCATCGGAGCCCTTAATTTCAGATGTCAGCTAATGTACTCAGGTTAAACATCTTACCAAATAAATACTTGTGTTCTCCTTCAAACAAAAAAAATATTGTTTCCAAAAATTTTAGTGGGGTGGTCACACAACCCATAAAACAACCATAATGGACAACCCAAAAGCCGTGAAAATGTTTCACAGATTCAAGAAGAAAAACGATGGTTTATTATGATAAGCGTATATTAAAAAAAAAAAAAGATGGATGGAAATTCTCTTTAGATCTGTTTTCAGAATGTGTAAGCCGTGCCTAATGCATACATGACAAAAACATATTAGCTGTAGAAAATGAAAATCTTGATTTAGCTAAACTAGTTTTCATGGGAAATTAATCATGGTAAAGCATGGAAACGTAATGGCAGAGTTCCCCTGTTGGACGGTAGATGGCAGCAAACAGCATAGAATGAGTCGGACGGACACTGTACTGTAAATGCTAAGTCCCTAATAAAATGAAAAGAAATAGATAACGGTGTTTAGAAGTGGGCAGATAAATAACTTGGTGGTATTTAACCGATAGGCACCCCTTAATTATGACACTATCTAAATATATTCAATCCACTAAGAAGCCCCCTTTGATTCACAGGGGATGCACAAATGACTAAAGAAACGTTTCATTTCTATTTGAGATCTATTTCAACCTGTGACTATGGGAGAATCCATTTAGAAAAAACAGAGAATTTGAAGATAAATAAAATATTTTCGGTTTTTTATTTTTTTTAAAAATAGATTGACCACTTATCTATTGCATAGATAGAAAGGAAGGTCGCAGAACGCTGAGAAGAAAGACCATGGCAAATGAGTGTAGACTGTAGAGTAACCATAATTACAAAAATGCAGAATACATTTAATTTACGAGTTTTCAACTTTATTTCTTATTTCTCCCTAATTCTGGTATGCTTACAATGGATAAGAAAACAAGCTAAAAAGCTAGGAATTGTATACAATTTTTAATTTTAGAAGCATTATATAACTACTGTATATGAAATTGACCAGTATACCATTTTCATATTTGGCATTCGATTTTCAAAATTATTTGCCAATTCTGGTTAAAATACACATGAACGGGTTACTAAATATTATAGTAAAATGGACAACTCAACCATAAAATATTTTAAATCCTCTTATTTTTTTCTAACCCCCCTTTTCAACAACCACATCGTTTCCTTAGAGTATATAAGAAAAACACACACTTTATTCTTTTAGAATACCATATTCTCCCTAAATACAAGAAAGCAACTTTCAGATACCCAAGAAAACATGTATAATACCCAACAACACCTCTTTTTAAAACAAATTCTTTTCAAAAGCCCTTGTATAGAAACCGAATCTCAATATATTTGCGACAGTGAATCTCCTAGCCCTGCCGTCGTCATTTTCAAATCCATTCCCCCTAACTTTTAAAATCGCAGCAGTTATTTTCGTCATTTTCTTTATTAATTATTATTACTGTCTTTTATTTTTCCTTTCTCACTCAGCCACCCTCACAGGAAAACAGTTCTTCAGAGGAAGAAAAAGCTCCTACTTCGTCACCCAACACTCTGGAGGAAAAGCATCTTAAAGGAACTGCCTGCTCTACAAAACTTCCTAAAATTAGAGGACACTCTCCATGCCATGCATGTCTGTCTAGCTCGTTATTCTTCAGGTGGAAAAAGGTCTGAACCTGGGCGGCGGGGGGGGGGGGGAATCGAGGGAGACCCACCTGAGTTTTTATTATGCTGGTAGTGATTATTGAAAAGGCAGCTATACTAGATGAATTCTTAGATCCCATAGCCAGGTGTCATGAATATTTCAAGTCTGATTCTGCAAGTCACACCCCCTTCCTTCCTTCCTTCCTTCCTTCCTTCCTTCCTTCCTTCCTTCCTTCCTTCCTTCCTTAAAAGCATCTATTTCTCTCTTCTTCAGGAAATATATTTTATCGATGTATTTTTCCCTGTAGTATACGTCTTCTCTCCCTGCTTCCCATACTCCCTTCTTTTTCAACACATTTTTGAAGACAGAAAAGGAAAACAAGTCTTTTAAAAGAAACCTGATATTAAAAAATAGAGACTGACTTACCTTTTGAAGCCCATCGTTCTGCAGATTAGGGGAGGAGGAGGAAGAAGAGGAGGGGGGAGAAGGGGGAAAATTGCGTTTGCTTTTATGTGTAAGCTGACAAATATTGTCCCAACCTGATAGCCGTCCATTGCGACTTCTCAAAGCTTTTTTCCTTCGCGGAGTCGTTTTGCACGGAAAATGGAGTAACTTCCTTTTTTGAAAAATGACAAAAGCCTCCATCCGGTGCAGATTCTCCTTCTCCATCACTAGACGGAGAAGCCCAAATCAGTATGGAAATTTAACACGGAGAATTAAGGAGAGGAAAGGGCGGGGGATCGATAATATTAGCAATCTAAACTCACTCCTACATATGCGCGCGCGTATGCGCGCGCGCGTGCCTGTGTGAGTGTGTGTGTGTGTATGAGAGAGAGAGAGAGAGAGAGAGAGATTCTCCTTCTCCTCCTCCTCTATTTTTAGCCCTATCGAGTTTATACATGAAACTCCCCAAAAAAAAAAATGTTAAAAGAGGCGACCGTCCTACAGAGGACAGTGATCCGACCCAAGGTATAGCGGCCAAAAGAATGGTAGAATAACCACATGGGAAATCATAAAAAGTTCATGTTCACGGTTAGCAGTCCACATGACCAGCTCTGGCCAATCGCAGAACCCAGCCACTCATAAAGTTCTATCACAAAGTTGTAAATTTTCATAAAACAACAAGGAATTTATTGCATTTCTTCATGACTGCTTTAACAGCAGTCTTTTTCTCAGCCGCCATCTTTTCTTTAAAAAAAAAAAGAGAGAGAGAGAGACAGAGAGAGAGAGAGAGAAGAATATGCAGAGATTCTGAGCACCCCCTCCACTTCCCGACGGGGGGCCTTGAGAACACCCCCATACATGCTAAAGGTTACAAGTGCCCCCTTTTAGAAGACTAAAGGTTGGCGAGGCCCTTCCATGCCTCCTGACGCAGGTTTCTGCGCTTATTTTATACCTGTTATCTTTAATTGTGAGGGAGAGGGTGGGACTCTACTCTTTTTAAAAAGGTTTTTTCCCCCTTACTTGCTCTTTAAAAGCAAAATGTTTATTGAGACTGTTAGAGTCAACACCGTTGTTTTCTCCAGTGCGAGGCAATTTCCCTTCCAGAAATTCGCAGCGAAATTAAAATTTTAAATTCTCTCCCCTCGCCCCCGCCGCCCTTCCTCAGCACCATCGATGCGTAGGATAATAAAAGGTTATAAGAAGCATTTTCAACAGATAGACAGAGGGGAAGACACACACACACACGCACACGCACATTATAATATATATAATAAAAGGTTCCACAGCTTTCGAACACGTACCCACGTTTGTACAGATTTGGGTGCGGGTGCCAATGTGTGCATGCAGGCAGGTGGGTGGATGCCAGCGAGTGTGTATCTATATATCGGTAAATTCTAGAAAGAAAGAGAGAAAGAAAGAAAGAGAGAAAGACGCACAGGCGCACTAGCGTATTTGAAGCACTACTGCAGTGGTACATGCCACGAAAACAATAGTAGTGGTTCAATGCAGCAAAATCGGGCTAGATGAGCAATAGGATTGTTCTAGAACTCAGTTTCCGCCATAGAATTTGTATCTATTGAAATAACCTATTTTAATTTGAAGGCAAATACCCCGTACTTGGCCTTTTTTTCAATAATGAAACCTATTTAACTATACATTTCTTGTACAGTAAGCCCAGCAATTAGTTTTTAGGCTGGATAAATTCTCCGAAGCATACCTAAGAAAACATAGAAATACAAGTGGCCTGCGGTAATACAAACCTGTCTATACAATTATCCACCCGTGGTGGAAGCCAACTATTATTTTCTCATTTTGTTATGATAAATATAATTTCGAATTTGCATGCGGGTTGTATGAGTGTGTTTGCCTGTCTCCCTTTGTTCAGATTCCACAAAGAGATACGGATGTATGTAATCTCTAGAACGGCCTTTCTGTGACACGTGTGTGTGTGTGTGTGTCTGTGCACATGTGCATGTGTGTGTGCGTGTGCATGTGTGTGTGTGTGGTGAGGTACCTCACATGTATTTCCCTGCATAGACAGACGGTAAAAATACTGCATTTTAAAGAGTTTCCAGACTTAATCTGGAACTGAATTTGGAAGTAATTCTCTTTGAACATCATATTTCGAGAAACATGGGGAATAATTTCTGAAACCACAACCTTCCAGAACGTTTGAAATATAATTTACATATCTAAAATGCACTTCTTTGCAGAAAGCTTTTATTTTTCGTGGACTTTAAATATTTCAGATTATGATAGAATCAAAAACCCATCCAGTTTTCATCTAAAATATTTTGAATTCTCCTTGCCTTTAAGCTTAACTCCCTTATTAGTTCTTCTATTTATATATTGGTATGCATGGGTTATTTCTTATTGTGGCTTTTTTCCTGATTATAGCTACAAAAATGAATAAACATTTGAATAACAAACAAACAATATTAAATATACTGCCTTGCTGAAAACACTTATCCCCTCAAGTTGCAGACATTCCTAGTTCTCAGCCTTGTGGAAGTGCAAAATGTGATGAGAAAAATATGTTGAAAGTGTCAAGAATTGGTTAAGGTGGTTTCTTCTTGTTTCTAACTTTAATTGTTTTTGCTAATTATACTTAGATTTATAAAAACAAGTGTGTGTGTGTGTATATATATATACACACGCATATATATATAAAGCATTAATAAAGAACATGGCTTCCATTGTAAAAGGACAAAAATATGATCGCCAGATAAGGGAAACAGGGAGGTGAAGCTCTTTTCTGTTTTACTTTGAGGGAATCCCAAATTGGTGGTGGTACTATGGCTATGGCTATTGCTGCTGCTGCTGCTACTACTACTACTACTACTACTACTACCATTCTTTCTGGGAGCCAGAAGGATCAAAGGAGGAAGGATCTTCAGTACATGTCAGTTTCAAAAATGACTGCAATAGGGTTTCTTTTTCTTAGACAAGATTGCTCCCCCTCCCCATCCCGGTAACCAGTTAATATTATATGGTCACATAGAGTTGCATATCATTGCAGTAGGATTTGATAGAACTTGATCCCTCCTCCTCCATTTTTTTTTGTTAAGTGGAATGTCATCGTTCAAGGAAATAAGAGTCAAGTGTTGGAAGATAGTTTTTAAGTGGGGAATTCTGATTATTTCCATAATTTTAAATTCACACATTCAGGACCCAATCCAGCAGGAAGTTCTCCTGGTCAGTGAAAGAAGGTCTGCATCTGAAAGCACATCCAGTGGGAAACTTTCCAATGACATCTCACCAACATCAAAAGTAACTAGACCATAAATAAATAAATGAAGAAAAAAGCCATCACTGGACACAATTTCGTACTATTGAGTAAGATTATTTTTAATTATTCTTTTCCTTCTCTCTACGCATAGTAATCACATAATACGAATAAAAAGGCTTGGCCAACTATTAAATTATTTGTTATCCATCATATACATTGTCGTTGTTTTTAACTCAATACAATATTAATTTCAGATGATCTAGTGACAGCAATAAGGAAGTGGTCCATTGTCCAACATGTAAAAATATACACCAACAAAAACAAACAAGCAAAAAAAAAAAAAAATACAGCACCGGTAACCAGACGTAGAGGCACAAACCTACGAAGAGGGGAGGAGAAGAGAAAGACAGAAGTGCCTAGAATTATGTACAACAGTTATATTATGCTAAGCGCTGTGTTCCCTTCATACATTTGGACTTTCATGTTTTCTAAGGAAAAGTGCTAACCACGTCCACATTTTCACTTCAAATACCTTTTTTTAAAAAAATTACACCAAGGACGAAGAAACAAAACGAAAGAAAAACAAAAACACCTTCCTTTAAACAAGACCATTTACAAATACTTGACTATTTGAAGACCCACATAGCAAAACATTTTTTTCTATGTTTGATTCTAAAGAGACATTTAATAGGTAGATTTATTATCCTGTTTTGTTGTACAAAAACAAAAAAGGAGAGAAATGTTAATATAGGTAGTTTTCCGAGTGTCAAGCAACAGAAGAAGTCGCCTCCTCTGTTTGCCCAGTTGTTTCTGTTTCATTTCTTGCTTAATGTACAGTCTTTATTTCTTTACTTCTTAAATTTCCGGTTCTTTCTTTCATTTTCTGGACATTAGAGTCAGTTTTTCCCCCTCCACGCTTTTTCTCATCCATTTCTCTCTCATTCTCTCTCTCATTCTCTCCCCCTCTCTCTTTCTTCTCTCTCTCTCTCTCTCTCATTCTGCGCTCCCATCTCCTGTTCTTTTCTCTTCACTCTTCTTCATCTTCCTCTGCATCTGGTTTTTCCTGACTATTTGAACCCGGGCCTGCAGGTTTGTTTTCCTTTTTCCACTTCATACGCCTGTTCTGGAACCAGATTTTGATCTGTCTTTCTGTAAGACATAGAGCGTGGGCTATCTCAATACGTCGCCTTCTAGTCAAATAACGGTTGTAATGGAATTCCTTCTCCAGTTCCAGCGTTTGGTACCTAGTGTAGGTCTGGCGGCCTCGCTTTCTGTCAGTCCCTGTAAAACAATAAATGAGACTCTCATTAAGTTCTCTTTGGTTTGTTTCCTGGTTTGTGTTTGTTCCTTCTAGTTCATATTCATTCATTCTGAAATTAAATAAAATTATCTTGTCTTAGAAACAAGAGTTTGTTTTGAAGTCAGGTCACAATAACTGTAGAAAGAAAGAAAGACAGACAGACAGACAGACAGACAGACAGACAGAAAGAAAGAAAGAAAGAAAGAAAGAAACCAAAAGGAACCAAAAATCATACGAATTTCAACCAGACAATTTAAGGCTACAGTACATGAGAGGAAGAATTATTGAATTCAGTGAGCCTTTACTTTTGAGTAGATGTGTTTAAGATTGCATCATAGAAGGACAGAAGGGGGAACTATATGCACTGTGAATTAATTCTCATATTATCAGGTTTTTTTAAGTCTTCTGTTCCAGTGATTTAATTTTTCAGCTCTGTAATCTCAAACTAAACGGTGATGAATCAGGTGTGCAGCCCAAACTTAAGTATGTTTTTTTTTTTAAAATGTCTTTGAGTTTGATGGGAGTCCTTCTGTATAGCCCTGCAGGCTTAACAGATTTCGGACAATTTGACAGTGTTGTAGGATTCACTTAAGGAATTTTAAGTTACTCTTTTTAAATATGTCAGCATTTATTTTTTCATCCCAGAAGACAAAATCTTGAAGATATGTGTTGGGAGGGATAAATGTACAGCTGAATTATTTATCTTCTCATAAGGTGTGCAATTAAGCCTTAATCATGCAGAGGGAAAAGGCGGCGAGAGTGTAGTTTTAATTCCAAACAATAATCTACTTGTTTTCATTTTCACATCCGGTGAGTTTCTTTAAGCTAGAAATCTTAACGCATGGATATGTTATTTCCTTCCTATTTGAGGTTGTGGTTTATTCCTCCCACCACAGCCCCCACATCTAGAAAAAAAATGGCATTTCATACTTTTCATTGGAGAATTTGGAAGCTGCTGGACAAAGTTTGTCGACATGGGAATTCCTCAAAGCCAGAGCCATATCGATGACCGCAACTATTTACTCTGGCGTCCAAAGAATCTGGATTCAAACCAGGAATCAATTTTCCTGTCTTTTCTTGAGTCCTCTTGTATGCCCGATCCCCTAACAGAGTCGATGCTCTTATTTGTGTGTTGCAATGTGTTTGTGTGTTTTTCGCTTCCATAGATCCCCCCCCCCCCGCAACTCCTCTGCTCTAAAAACGGCTCTTCATCATTCATCTGAAACACTTGGAGATTTTAGTGTGTTGCTATTTATCAGCAAGCATGGGGGGTGTAGATGGGCGGCGATGGTTTTTCTCTTCAAAAAAGGAACTGTAGAAAAGTCTGGGGCTGTAAAAAGTGTGTGAGGGGGTGGGGGTGGAATAAGATGTCTGTGGAATGTGGGTTGTAAAATCTGCTAAAGGGAGCGCCATAAACTTCATTTGAATGGGGCAACCAAGACACATTCTCTCTTCTCCAACGGAATCTCCCCAAATACTGCTGAACAACAGACAAGAAAGATGGTGATGGGGGGGCCGTGTGGGTGTGTTGCGATGGAGAAGCGAGAGACACTTCGAGAAAAGATTCTCCCCACTCCCATCACATACAAACACACGAGAGCTGGACTTAAGACCGATTTAAATTCGAAGAACTGGCAAAGAAGTCACACTTTAGATGGGACGGTGTCTTTCGCAGACTGCACTCCACATATTGGAAACTCTTCCAGCCATTAAATACCAGTAGCTATTGCTTCAAAAGAAGCGCGGAGGTGGGGGGGGGGGGGTTGGGGAGACAGGGTGATCCTTAATTGTCTTTGCCTCACCCACTTCAGACAGCACAAAAACCGGGCTTTGATATGTGCTCTCTGCATCTAGGTTCCTGTCTGAGCGCACCCCGCGCATATACGTAATGTATGAATCACCTAATAAGTAATAGGATCTATAAGATTCAGGTTTTTTTTAAAAAAGAACTATGCCTGGAAATGCCTCTAGCTCCTTGCCAGGCTTTGCCTCCTTCCACCCATCATCTCCGCTGTTTTCTGTATGGATAGGTATAAATCTGGTTTGAGATTTTTGTTTTCACCCTCCGTCTCCAGTCTGTTCCCCGACCGGCGTCCTATGAGCGGATTAAGTCTTTAAAGGTAACTTCTCTATACCGCACTGTCAGGGTGGTGCCTGGGACTTCGCAGAGATGGTGGGATGGAGCGAGGGGGACAGGAGGAACGGGCTAGTTCCTAAAATAGACAGGTTTATTATGCCAATAGCCTGGGCTTGAAGTTGTAGGAAGTTTTGTTTCGCAAATATATAGGGCCGTCTGTCTTTTCCCTACAATTCGTGTGCGTGTCCGTGTGTGCGTGTGCGCGCGTGTGTGTGCGCGCGTGCGTTGTCATGTGATGAACTAGAAAAAGACTCCGCCGTTCCCAACAGGCAAAATGGGATTACTGTTACATTTTTCATGCCATTACTCTCTCTCCTTCACAGAGAAGCCTTATGTGTATTTCCTACACAAATAATTAGTCGTAACATAATACCCTTCCTATGAATATGTCCGTAGAAGATGCGTCCTGGGGAGGGGGGGGGCAGAGGTCCACCCCCTCATTTTTATCGACACCTATAACTCGTTGTTGTCAACCTGGGAGAAAGTCCCGAGGGGTTGTTTGCCAAGAACTCGACCAGCGCCAAGACACTTTCTCCCCGCCCGCCTCCCCCGCATCAAATATCAAGAGAGAGAAAAAAAAAAAAAAAACGTAAAAATACAAGAAACTGCTCAGTTGCAGTTGGTCCATCAGAAGTCTTACCAACGTTTCAACACTAATAAAGTTTCCTATATTAACTGGAGGAAGGGTGGAATGAGAATCTGCCCACTCTCCCGATCTGCGTACCATTTCGCCTACCCCCACCTGTTATCTCACCTAAGGACAAGCGAAACCGAAAGATGCGTTCCGTCCCCTTTTCCAGTGCTGTCACGACCATGTCTACTCAACAGTAAACCTCACTGAGTTCAATGAAACCTACTCTCAGGTAGGTGTGCATAGGACATCCGTGAACATCAAATATAACGAAGCGTTCTGTGGAATTCAAAAGCTCTCCTACTGACTTGGGTCCTAGCAGGGGAAAAGGCATCATGTAAATGAAATACATACATACATCATTGCTTACTGTGATTGATCCTAATAATATGTTTCCTCTGACAGTATTTGGTGAAATGGAGCAGATTTTTAGGGGCCGAGTAAAGCGAGCACCAGTGCCACCAAGCAAGGAAGGTACTGGCACTTGAAACAACTGTAGTTGTTCATGAGGAGATTTGTATTATTACTCTTATAATTCCATAGGCATATAGGAAAAGGTCATGCATTTGAGCGTTAGAGACCCTTCTTGGGTGGATTTACTTCCCCTCCTTTCTGTCCTGTCTGATGCTCTGGCTGACTCAAATGAAACATTGTCTTTCATAGCAAGAGCAACACCAGACAGTCGGAATCAGATAGACAGACAGACAGACAACATAGGCAGACAGATTAGATAGCAGACTCTTGTCAATGTTGAGCAGATTCAGGCACAGATGCGGGGTGGAGGGGGTGGATGTTACAAGTCCGAAGTATCTATCTGTCCCACTTTTGCGTCGTCCTTTGGCATCTCCCCCGCAAACAGTCGCTTACACACTCTTCTGTTCCTAAACAAATTTGGGATGCCTTCGGGAAGGGAATATTTATTTCCTTCTCTCCGCATTCCGCTCCCTTCCTATTTCCTCTTCCAGGGGCCTGTTGGGATTAGAATTGCCTGCGGAATTTGCCAGTTCTGAGGGCGGGGAGGGGCGGTAGGGAGGTAGGAGTTTTTTTTTCTCTGAAACTCCACTTCTGAAGAAATGCTTTTACAGCCAGCGGTGTTTGAGCCGATTAAAGAAAGGCTCTTAGCTTACCCAAATGGTACACTCCTTGTTTGTCAGGCCCTCTTTCCCGAGACCTTGCTCTCTCGGTTTTGCTCCTATCGACGTTATGTACACACGTGTGTGTGTGTGTGTAATATATTATTTACATACGCAGATACATTATTTTTAAAAATAGCTTATTTCAACACCCTCAAACCAAATCTGAGTTATCCTTACTTCCAGGTCGGTCGCTAGAAAGAAAGAAAGAAAGAAAGAAAGAAAGAAAGAAAGAAAGAAAGAAAGAAAGGGGGTGTCTGAAGCAGGACTTCACTCACAGCCCCCACTCCCCAATTGTGTAGCTCTGCGCCCCCAAAATATACTGTCGTTTGCGCTGAGGAAGCCGGCAGCAGGAAGAGTAGCAGAACTAATGCATATTCGAGGATGTGTTTGTTTGTTTAGGTATTACTTTCTTGAGGGGTCTCAGAGGGGGGGGGAGGGGGAAGGAGGGGGAGAAGGGGGAGAAAAAGAGACAAGAGAGAGGGAGAGGGAGAGGGAGAGAGAGTCATTTTGAAGCAAACGTCATAAAAGGAGTTTAGCACCATCCTCTTTCTCTCGGGCCCCCCCTCCGCTCCAAACAACACAACTCCCCCCTCCCCTCCCCGTCATTTATCTCCTCTTCTCCCGGAGGTTTTGCCACCGCCACCGCCGCCGCCGCCACCTCGGAGGTCTCTCTCACCTGTGCTTCTCATCCACGGATATATTCGCAAGTTGTTTTCATGTCGCAAGTCCGCGTCCCTCTGGTCGCTTTTGTTGCAGTTGGGTTTGGACGCGTCTCCCGGACACATCATGGAGAGGTTTTGTTCGAAAGGGGAGCAGTGCATGTTGAAAGAGCTGGCTTCCAGACCGTAGCTGCTGGAGTACATGCCGGGGGTTTGGGGGTGCATGCCGCCCCCGTTGGGGTACAGACCAGGCATGGACGCAGCGAAAGAGGCCGTGGCACTGGAGCCATACCCGGTACGCTGGGCATTGGAAGCGAATGCGCAAGAAGTTTGCTCAGGAAACACTCCGGAGGGGAAAACCGAATTTGCGGCCTGATATTTAGAAAATAAAGCATTCGCATAATACAATGAACTCATAATCTGGCCGGGTGATTTGTAGGCCGGGACGTTTTAGTGTCGGTTTTACGAGGTACCGTGATATATTACGGAATTAGACTCCAGATTTACACCAAAAAGGACCCCCTTTTTCCTCCCTTGGCCATGTGACTCTGATGCACGTGACTCCGGCGCCGCCAATCGGCGCCCAGTTTCCTCCCTCCCCTTCAACGCTCCCCCTCTTCCCCTCCCAAGCTATCTCCCCTTGTAATATGGGAAAGGGGGGAAAAACACTGTGTACAGGCGATGGAGTCCGGGTTGGGAGTTATACAATACGATGCATTATTGATGAAGAGGATCCGAAACCTCCCAAGGCAGAAGCGGGAAAGGAGGCGCAGGGTGCCCACCAGTCGATAAGCCACCGGCTGCGGCCCCCTTCTCTAGAGTAAGAGGAGCCGGAGAAGAGGTGGTGGGGAAGGAGAAGAAGCTAAAGATCACTGAAGAGAGGGCGGAGGTGGTCGGGCTCGGGGCTCAAGACGAAGGGCGAAGGAGGAAGAGGAGGAGAAGGAGGAAGAAAAGTACAACGGATGAAAAGGGGAGGCCAAGCAGAGAAGGGGGGGCAGGGATGAGGGGCGGGGACGCTTCTTTGAAGGGTTAAAATCAGCAAGCAGGATCCCTGGGAGAACTTCCTGCGGTGTACATTTGGCCCGTTTCTTGTTTTTCTTTAAGGAAACAGATGCAAGCAGGAGATGCAGGAGAGAACGAGAAGGCCGAGGACTGCACTTGGCGCACACACGCACACGCACAGAGAGAGAGAGAGAGACCCCGGGTTCACACAGACACGAACAGGGGACAAGTGAGGGTAAATGTGTATCCCACCCTATCCTGCGGCCTTCAGATGGATTTCTGTGATATTCCATTGGCCCGGGTATGCTCCAGCCACCCCATTAAAAAAAAAAAGAGGCTTCTTGTCATTCGTCTCCACCAATCTTCCCCACCCGATAGTTAATATTTCACTTTCAACCCCCCCTTAAGTTCCCCCCCTCCAAGCGCCATTCAGTTCTATATGTAATTTATTCCACTGCCACAGGCGTTGGGTCTGGGAGCTCCGCTTTGCTTTTCTGGTGGCGGAAGGGGAGGGAGGGAGGGAGGAGGAAAGATTACAACAGATCTCTATTTAAGCGTGTCAGCTCTTCTGCTGGACTCAATTACAGTGAGAAGGAAAATGTGACCAGCTGGTTACTCGGTGTTCTGCTGCGAAAGCGGGGAAGATTTTAAATTAAAACAAAAAAAAATTAAAAAGAGGGTGGGGAGGAAGCAGAGAAGGAGAGTGAGTGAGTGAAAGTGGGGGAGGGGGGAGAGGAAAACACAAATTTTATCAAAACCCTCTGTGACGAATAAGAATAAAGATGGCCTTGCAGTTAAGAAATTGGCAGAAGTCCCTCTTTTTCAAGGTTAAGTTACAAAAAGGGAGGTGGAGGGATGGGGGGTTGGTGGTGTATACATCATAGTTAGACTCGTCATAGGAAGCGGGGAACCAGTGAGGGCAAGAAAATTGACAAAGTGCCACGGATAGACCAGAGAAAAGGAGTAAAAAGGAACAAGAGGCTTGGAATTCAGCTGTGACAAATACATGAACGCGCACGCGAGCGAGCGCCCACACACACTCACACACAAGCCATCATAAGTTTCCTGAAACTCAGGACAACCTTCCAACCTCCAAATTTTAAACCTAATTCTGGAAGCATATTTCTGCAACAATTCGGAAAGCAAGAAAACAGACTCTTTTCTCCCCCTGTTTCTCCTACACACACACACACACACACTTCAGGTACATTTTCCCTAAACCGGTGTCTCTCCAAAAGCTTCTTTGGCTTCCTGTGTTTTGCTTCCAGTGGGCAGTGGTTTGTTTTTGTTATTTAACTTCTCTCCAAGACGTGGAGCAAAGTGAAGAAAGAAGAGTGTCACGGGGGAAATTGTGGCTTGTAAACTTTATTGTAACTCCGTTCTTCCGCTGCTTCCAGCTTTGACAATAGAACAAAGTGAAGAAAGAACAGCAAAATATAGCATTAGTTTCCCCACCCCCATAAAGTAATTCACGTATACAGTATACATTCTCTTTTTCTTTTCACAGTAAACCTAAAGGGGGAAAAAAACCCAAAACCCAAGGGAATGACACTTTTTACAACTTCTTCCACTGTGCGCATGCTAACCTAAAGGGGAGAGAGAGAGAGAGAGAGAGAGAGAGAGAGAGAGAAGGAGGTGGAGAGGAGACAGGGAGACCATCTCTTTATATTTTATGTTGCTTTTTCCTTCCCCCCCCCTTTTAAAAGATAGAGAGACACATAAAAAGAAGTATTTTTTAAAAAAAAAAGCAAAATGGGAAGCCAAAAGCTAGGGAGGAAATAAGCAACAACAACAACAACAAAAAATGAAGACAACTACAGCATAAGTAGGCAGTTTCATGTTGTCGGGTGTGTTTTTAGAGCTACCTCCAGAAGAATTTAACCACAACAAGAAAAGAGAGGAAGAGAGAGAGAGGAGAGGAGAGGAGGGCGGAGTTGGTTTCAAAAGTGCACTAGGTATCATTTTCACATAATTCCTATATATATTTATATTAGAGAGAAAGAGAGGGGGCAGAGGAAGGAAGGAAGGAAGGAAGGAAAGTCTTCCAAAGTGCAGAACATTATTTTTACATAATTTCTACAACATTGAGAGGGTAACCTGTCACCCTGGTGAGGGTGAGGGAAGTGCGAACACCAGAAGAGGTGACAGAGGGAGGAAAGAAGGGAGGAAGGGAGAGAGAGAGAGATGTTCACAGTCATGGTTAACAGAAGCTATTGCATCACACTATTTACTAATTCTTAACTGTCAAGGAAAAGAAAAATAACAACAAGGCTAAAAAGACCCCAAGACCTCTCTTCTTTTTTAAATATATAGAATAGTTCATTGTATGTATCAAAGGACAATCGGGAGAAGTAGACGCTCACAGGTATATTGTTTTACAGCAATAAAAGGGGAGATCCCCTCCCCTAAAGCAGTGTTTATCCCCCCCGACCACTTCTCACATCAACTGGCAATAATGGAAGGACGAGGGGCTTTCTGAGGCTTGCCTGTCCAGTCTTCCAGCGCCTACCAGCGCCTACTTCTTGTCCCCCGTCTGTGCTTCTCCGCCCTCTTCCACCTCCTGAGCCCTTTCCATTTTCTGTTTCTCCAACTCTTCCTGTTCGCATTTGCTGCTCGGGAACTTATCTTTGTTATTCTCCTTTTTCCACTTCATCCTCCTGTTCTGAAACCAGATTTTCACTTGCCTTTCGGTCAGTCCCAGCGCGTGCGACACTTCGATTCTCCGCTTGCGGGTCAGGTAAGGATTGAAAAGGAACTCTTTCTCCAGCTCCAGGGTCTGGTAGCGGCTGTAGGTCTGCCTGCCTCTCCTCCGTCCAGCGGCTGCTGGGGTGTTGCAGGAGAGAAGTGGGAGGGAGAGAAGAGGAGATTGAGAAGACACATAAAACAGCTTAGAAGAGAGAGAGAGAGAGAGGGAGAGAGGAGGGACGGAGACACACACGCACACGCACACGGAGGCAGGGGCAGAACTGCCCTTCCATAAGCTTTTAAAAGAGAGAGGGAGCGATTATCCAGGGAGAGCGGAAGGGGGGGGGGGAGGCTGCGTTAGGCGCTCTGATCTCCCAGCTTTCCGCGCCACCCTGCTTTCCTGAAAGAAACCGATGGCTCCCAGCGCTCCCTACCTCCCAGTCCTGTCACCTCCTTGGAAAAATGATTCCCCTACTAGCATCCTGGTTTCCTTACACGAACGCCCTCCCCTCTCCAAGCCCCTAAAAATGCCACCTCCATCTCATGCCCCCCATCACATCTCTAGAGGGTTAAAAGATAATAACTGAGTCGGGGAGGGGGAAGGGGGGGAGGAGGAGGAGGAGGTTAAGGAGAGACACAAAAAGGGGGTCCTGAAGGTTGTAAAAGTACCATAAACTTTAGAGGGAAGCTTCTCCTATTGAAAGGAGGGTGTGGGGCGGGGGGGGAGGAGATGTCCAGTTCTCCCCATTCAGGAGAAAGAGGGTCCTTTCAGGGTAATTAAGCGATAAAGCAATTGAGAGGTGGAAAAGTTTAGGCTCATAAAACAGTAAAAAAAGTAACTGAGGGTTGGGGAGAGGGTGGGAGGGGGTGGGGGGAAGACAGTGAAAAAGGAGGGCTAACTTGTTTTATGGGTTCAGGAAATGCCTTCGCGGGGGCTGGGGCGGCCGGCCCTTTCGGCGAGGTTCCCTCACCTTGCGGTCTCATCCAGGGGAAGAGCTGTGTGGGAGACGGGCTCTGCTCGGAATTGTCCGCGTCTTCTCCTGCCAGGCCGGTGGAGGCGAGCTTGCAGTCCGGATATTGGACCAGGTCGGATTCCTGGGCGCTGAAGAGGCTTTGTCGTTGCAACGGGTCATAGCCGTAGAAGTTGCCGGGGTCCCCGTGGCACGCTACGGCGCAGGGATTCTGCTGGTAAGGGGAGCTGGAGAGAGAAGAGGCGCCGTGGTAGAACTCCTGGATCTGCGTGGGGTGCTGGAAAGTGCCTCCCGTGCTCGGCCCGTACACCACTGTCGGTCTCCCTCCGAGCTCCTGGGCAAACCCACAATCGTAGAAGTTGGGGCGCAAGGAGTCCCCGGCTTTGTACTTGGAGAAGAGGGAGTTGACGAAATAGGAGCTCATTGTCATATAAATAGCTTATTTTAAATAGATATATAGCTCTAAGGTACGGTATATCAAAAGCCACCGGATGTTAGCCACGAAATGAGATGAAAGCGAGGAGCTGCTAACCCAAGAGTCTTTGTGATTTCCAGGAATATATACAGATATACACAGATTAAAAAAAAATCCAAAGGAGTGTGTCAAAACTCTTTGCCACAGTACATGGTACCGGATTCCTCTTTTAATTGTTGTTCTTGTTGTTGTTGTTGTGATTATTATTATTATTCCTTTCTCCCTTTCTCTCTTGCTCTCTGTCTGTCTGTCTCCCTCTTCTCCTTTTTCTTCTTTTTTTCCTCCTTCTTCTTCAACCCCCCCTTTAAAAAAAAATCGGCACTTAAAAAGAGTTCTCGCTTTACATTTCCAAGGAGAGGTGCCAGTTCATAAACAGTTTTCCGTGATTTACTTCGGAGCAAATGAGTTTGTTCATATTTCGCAGTGTCTTTTCTGGATCATTTGCATCTATTACAGAACGCTCATCCTATTGGTTTCCACGTACTCCACACGGACTCTGAACAGCCTGCGAGCAGAAAGGAGAGTGTGAGACAGAGGAGGAAAGAGAGAGAGAGAGGGGGGGGGGGGGAGAGCGCGCGCAAGAGAGAGCAAGCGAGGGAGAGAGGGAGGGGGTGGGGTAAATATAGAGATTAAATATGCTAAACTATCTACGTTAATGAGATATCTCTCGCCTCACGACAAATCATCTACCTAAGCCCACCCAAAAGATTGATATTTGGGGAGGGTTGAAAAATTAAAGAGAGGCTTTGCTCCAATCGTTAATTTCCAATTTTTTTTAAAATTATTTTTTTATATATTTTAACGAGGCAGTTTTAGCCTTTGGAAAATGTCAGAGTTGCTTTGGAAAACTGTAAAAAGAGGCCGGATTTAATTGCTACCCGTTTTTTTCTAAAAGCCTCCTATAAATGTAATTGGTATTTTAATACCAAGTTATCAAATCGCAGGGCGTCCTGTAGCCTCAACATATTTTAAAACAAACGAGGTAGTCAGATTTAACATTTTAATGATCAATTTCCTTATTATTGATAAAGGTTTAACTATCAGCGCGAAAAGAAAGAAATGGCCCATTTGTAACGGCCCCCCCAAAGAGGGGCTGTAAACTGTTTAACAAACTATAAAGCGCAATAAAATAAAATAAAAAAAAAACAACCACAACTAAATAAATAATTAAATAAATAAAAACACACCCGGAGATGTTCTTGCTGGTTATATCGCACTACATAAAAAGCTGTTAAAGGGTTTTTACGAGTTCTTTTCCCTACTGCTATAAAAACCCAGGCTTCGATTGACGCCTAAACTCCATTATCGCAAGATGTTGGGGTGTCAATACTGAATTAAAATGATTATAGTTTTTCATATATAACATTGACTTTTCGGCTCTCTCTTCTCCCCCACCCTCACATTCCTGTTCTCCCTCCTCCTCCTCCTCCTCCTCCTCCTCCTCCTTTCCTTCCACATCGGAGAAGGATGTGATGCCGGCATCTCTCTATCACCTCCAAAACGCCACATTTATGGGTGGGTATTATTAACTGAACGTTCAGCTGCACCCATTCTCAGCATCCTCGTCACCCCTCCCCCCAGCAAACTACGAACCACAAGGTGCTTTTAATACTGGGAAGCGGGGGGGGGGGCTGAAGGGGGAGGAGGTGGGGGCTCTACTCTCTCCCCCGTTTTACTGACGTTTGTGAAAGTTGCGTCCAGCTTTTAACGTGCTAACTCGACAATTTCCCCAGATATGTGCACACAGGGGGTGAATTCTAGGAGTCCTTTAAACGCAGTCAGCAACTATTACGAAGACGATCCCTCAAATCAAGAGACTTCGGAGCTGTCTTCCGACCACCCCCACCCCGCCATTTCTAAAAGCTCAGTCTCCTACCCGAACAAATAGGAGACTCCCCATAAGCTACCTCCTTTCCCTCCGGCTCAAATACCTTTCTACAATACAAGTAAACTACAGGATACATTTCGGGGGGGGGAGGAGGGCTCTGATCCTACTTTCACTTGCCCTGGGTCCATCTAAAACTGCCACACGCCGCCTCCCTCCTTTACCCCAGCAGCCGTATTCTGCTTACACCCCAAACACAGTTCGAACACGGTCTTGACTCTGAAACTGAAGAACACTCACCTTTCCTTTAAAGCAAAATTTCAAGATACATAATTTGAAAGAGCAATTCCCAGCATCGTACCCAAGGAAGGAAGGAAGGACGAGTGGACGGACCAGGCTGGTTTCTTTTGCAGTAAACCCTATTTCGTTGTGTTTCGGAAGACATGAATTTTAACTAAATCTCTGATCTCACACAGTTAAGCAAATCTACTTGAGATACCTTAAGAGCTCCTCCTGCCACTTTTCTTTTAAGTTAAAAGAATTATATATATATAACTATCTGCTAACCAGAATAAAAGCCAGTGGCTTTTTCAGAAGCCTTATTATTATTAACCATAAATTCATGAGAACAGTACGCCATGGAACTGGATTCTTCCCTCCTCTCCATGATTTAAAACGATTTATGGCGCCGCCCAATCCGTGTTTACTCAGAGGCAAGTCCAAGAAGGCTTATTTCTCAGTCATTACCTTTAGGATTCCTGCCCCAAAGTTTCAAACACTTAGTAGTCTCAAATGATTTAAGAAAGCGATTTCGCTCCCCCGCCCCCGCCCCCAAGCCTGTGAGGACGAGGGTTTCTATGCGCACGATTGCAACCATTTCTCAGAATTTGTGAGGAGCGGTGCTGGGTTTGTTTTTGTTTTTTAATGAGCATTTGAATGTAGGCGCATCAGAGGTGTCCAAGAGTCGCATCCCTATTCTCTGTGGGAGTGTGTGTGTATATATCTATATATATCTATATGTGCTTAAGTAAAAGAAGAGCAGGCCGGGAGAGAAGGGAGTTGAGTTGTCTTGGAAGTCAACATTTTCACCAAGTGCAGTACAGATTAGCTCAAGACATCCTACAAAGCGCCGCCCGTGGATCGAGAATCAATCGCTGCCTCTAAATCATATTGGCCTACTGTACAGGGGACCTCTGATGAAAGGAAAATGTTTCTATTATAAAGGGGACGAAAACCACGAGAGAAAGTGGGAACATAATTTACCAATGCCCAGCGGAGGAAAAGATTTATTAAGGAACTCTTCCCTCCAAAATACATCACTGGGTAAACTGTAACTTCTCATTACTTTATAGCTCCACGAGTTGCCGTTGCTGTTGTTGGTTAAAAGGCGGCGGCAGGGGTGGGGGTGTCGGTGGTAAGTTCTATTAATTTGCACAAACTGCTTCTGGTGGAAAGGTTCGCTGCCTTGCAGAGCTACTGAAATTTAGTCCTTTGGTGATCTGTTGTTGAGTGTGCTGAGCTTGGGGGGGCGGGGGAGGGAAGAAGGGGCTCTTCATATTTTTTTGTTCTCTTACGCTCCCCTCTTTTTGTATTGCTGTCATAAGTTCTGTGGTGTTGAAGAACACTGTGCATCAAACGGCACCCCTGTCCTACATATATGCCCCTTAAAAATCTTGTAGATAAAACTCCTTGATTGAAAGGGGTTATCAATATTCCATTTTGCTCTCCTTTACATCCTTATTTCCCTTTAAGAACGAATACTTTATATTAAAGGATACACCTAGCTCACGATTTTAGAAGGTGGCGGGGCTGAAGAAAGATATTTCGAAAAGCCATTATGAGAGAAAAACCTGCTGCCCTTAATGCTTCTTGGAGGGACTAAAGGAATGGTGATCAAGGATGATGTCGGGGGTCAGTGAGTCTCTCTGTTCAATTCATTTTAGCTCTCTTTCTTCTTTTTAAATTTATATATTTGCAAGCACACGGCAGACAGAAACATAAGGCGGTGGGGACCAGGGCCGACCCGCCTTAAAAGCAAGGCCAGAACTCCCGAAGAGAGGCAGGGGTTTCATTACCCCCACAAGGTATTTAGAAGCAGTCTTTCCAGTAGTCTCTATTGTCTAACGTTCTGCAAAGATTCCCCGTGAAGTATAATAGGGTGCTTACAGGATGGACATCACCTCCTGACTCGTCCTTCTTATCAAGCTTGAAGAGATCCCAGATTGTGGGAAACTGGACGTGCAAATATCATAACCCTTTGAGATCTTCAAAGCAAGGGAGGAGCAAAATGACATACCCAAGATTACACTGCTGTACCGTTAAACAAACATGTTGGCCTGCCGGCTTGACCATACACAGACATATTTTACACGCTCAAACGCGTGCGTTTATATACTTAATATATATACACACTTATGCAGAGAAAATTCCTAGTTGTATTGGTGTTCTATATACACTCTATATATACAACCGTGAATTTTCTCTGCAGAAGCGGAGGCGAGCGGGGCAAAAAATGGCTTTCACAGTAGCCTTTAATGGCAAAGGGGCTTGCGGAACAGAACTTCCCACCCTCTTGGTTTACCCTCCCCGGGATGTTCACCTTCCAGTGGACTAAAGGCATAAATTTTCAAAAACGAAACAACCAGATCGCAATAATTAATCCTACATTTTATGTCGGGCATTTACTCACAATGGTTTTGAGCAACAATTCCGTTTATTGTTCCTAATGAAATCAAGGTGTTGTGGACTCAAGAGGCAAAAGAAATCTGAAGCAGGAGCGAATGGGCAATTTCTAGAATGGAGTAACAGCACCATCTAACGACCATTCGAAGTTAGACACCCAAAAAAGCATGCGCGGCCAATAAACAAAGATGGGTTTGCAAGATTTGCTCCAGCATGTGTGTGTGTATGTGTTGTGCTTTTATGAGCACAGCAAACGCTTTGTGTGGGATTAAAGCATTGTTGCATATGGTAAATCGTTTATGAAACTATAAGATGCCGTACATGATGGTTGAATGGGAAGGGAACGTTTTCTCCTTTCTCAGAAGTCACTCGATTTACTAGGTCCATCCGGTCTTTTTCAAAGCAGTAAAAGAGATGCTGAGATTCCGCATTTGAAAACCGTCATTGTTTCAAAGCCCGAGACTAAACAATTGAAGTATTCTGCTCTGGAAGGGGAAAGCTGCGGTTGTAAATAGATTTAAAAAGAGCAGAGGAGAAGGCTTTCTAAGCACAGACGTCTCGCCAGAACTTTAGGATGTGTGACGATATTTGGTGCTGGTGCTGGTGGTGCATGTGTGTTTGTGTTTGTGTGTGGTAGTGGCCGCTGTGAGTTTATGATCCAGGAAACAGGCAGCTTGGAAGTGATAAGAAACATGAGACAAAGAATGAAGCAATCCAGAACGCTTGAGTGTCACAGAATTCACAAGAGGGGGATAAATTAATACAGGGTTTTCTCCTAATTTCTTTCTTTCTTTCTTTCTTTCTTTCTTTCTTTCTTTCTTTCTTTCTTTCTTTGCAAGCTCTTTTTTGTTTGTTTGTTTGCAAGTGTTTGTGGTTTTGGGGTGAACTAGACGAAAACGGATGCCCTTCTCTCTTCCTCCACCGTCCCCCTCCTCACCTCCTTTCTCAAGACATTCTAGTAATTTAGGAGCTTCTGAAAGTTTTCTACTCTTGTTTGCTTTACAGTTGCTTAGTTCCTTAACCTTCAGAAATTTATACCCTATAAAGTTTTATGGCGGTCATATTCTTTTATTGCAGCCTACTGCGCAGAGTTTTCTTCTCGCTTTTATGACAAGCTCCTTCTCCCACTTCAACTCCAGTAGGATCCAGCGATCCTTTGCCTCTTTTTCCCCAGCATTTGCCAAAGAAATTAATATACGTATTGCATTTATTTTTTAAAAAAACAACCTAGCCTAATTTTACATTATAAAAATGGCACTAAAGGAAACTGTGTGTGTTTGTTTTCTCCACTGGCGGTTGAATGTTGGAGGTGAGTAATTGAAAACAGTCAAAAGACCACACCAATAACCTTTTCCAGTACATAGTAGTTTCTGTTTGAAGAATACAACATAAGTGATTTTTTATAAGTAGGATCACAAAAAGCCTTCTTGGACGTTATAAGGAATTATTAGGCAAATATGGTGTATCAGATCTCTATTACATTTATTTACATAATAGATAGACAAGTTAGAAGGGGCCACTGGCTCTATACAATTCTGGGCTGTGTGTGTGTTTGTCTGTCTGTGTCTGAAAACCTTTCATTTTCCTATCCTGGGCTGCAAGATTCACCATCCTTCCATAATATCAGCATAATATTCATTCAACCCCATATGCTCTTTCATTCAGCTGTCTATTCTTTTTCTTGGTTTGAAAAAAGTGATAATAAGGACTCGCTACAAATTCAGCACAAATTGAAAGACAGACAACCGCTTTATTTCTGTTTTGCTTGAATGGGTTTAAGAGATGTAACCAGTCTAACGTGTAAGGAAACAAACATACACATAAGAAATTCTTACAAGCTTTCCTAAATGACACTTAGAAAAATAATTAAAAAGAAGAAGTACAGAGAGAATATCTAACCAAACTAAACAAAACAAAAAACAAAGATCTTTATAATACGTCCTTGAGAGACACTCTCAAGAATAAGCGAACAACAGCTGCAAATATTTCTCACGTTCTAAAAGAAGCAGTATAACACAATGAGATATAGGTCGTCTTCCCCACCTGAATCGATTTTTATTCTGAGGCATTGAACAACTGTGGAAAACACATTTTGACCCTAAGGAATAGAATAAACAATAATGATTTTTCAACATTCTTTCCTTCTTAAGACAGAAATTTTTCTAGTGAAATCAGCTAGTTTTTCTTTAAATATTAACACATGCCTAACTAATTTTTTTTTTTTTTGCAGTTAAAAAAAATCTTCTCTAACAAAGTCTAGGGATGAGCTTGTGATTAAAATGATTGAAAATGTTAATACATATACAGAGATATTATCCGCCCCCCCCAACAAAATGTTAATGTTTCAGGGAGATCTTTGAAAGGATGTGCTTTGAGATCCATTTGAGGCACCGGGTGGATTAAAGGAACACAGACAAACAACAGAATTCTATCAAAACCTCAACTGGCGCAATAGACACCCTCACAATGATGATCCCATTTAAAGTCAAACAAAGCAACATTTCGATTTTATTTTTACTAGGGGAAATAAAGGGTTTGGAAAATAATTCCTTGGAAATTCCATTATGAAATTGGCTTTTGTAAGACAATGTGAAGTTTGACTAATTTGAACAATTGGGACATGTTAGAGTTAATTTTGTAAACTATAAAAAGCAATTCACTTCGGTTTGCCTTGCAGAGGATTACTTTTAACTCCACCCGCCCTCAATCTATATAGCACCCAAGGATTTCAAGGGTTTTGAGGAACCCTTGAAATCCTTTAAAAAACCCACCAAACCATTCTTTTTAAAACGCAGAATCATCATCATTATCATTTTACACTGAACTAAACCCTAAAAGACTGTATTCCTTGTGTCTGCAGAAAATCTTTCAAACCAGGAATCACTGTTTTGAAAGATTAAAATATGCCTATCAAATTTCTAAAGAACAACAGTTTGTCAGCAGGCAAAAATGGTATAAAAATTCTATACAACACTTTATGAAATTAGATTTCTCTGTTGGGACTGTTTTGTCTAGAAAGATCTTGAAAGATAGACTTTAATTCCCCCTCCCTCTCCCACCCTTTCAGTTGCCCACCCGTTTGTTCTGATATGAAAACTTTGCTCCCCATAATGACATTATTTCTAAAAAGTAGTAACTCAGTCTGGAAATATGCAAAACAATGAGGAATGTGTTTATACATGTGTATTCCTCTCCAATTCTGGAACTAATATGTATAGGTCTGGTTTTATACTCCTAAATGCCACAGGAAACTAGCAGAACATTCACAAAAGCACAATGACAAACACATTTTTTTCCTTATAAAAACAAAGGGGGGGGGGAAACTTGCACACACCATATAATCACCTTGCAATAAAGTTACTTACCTACCTACTTCCCCTCCCCAAGCCTCACCAAAGAAGGGGATGGAAAGTTGTTTGAACAGCCATAAGGAAAACAGAATCCCACATAGGGCGATTTTAAAGGGATGAGACTTTCAGAGATGAGAGAATCCCCCTTTTGGGGGAATGAAATAGGTATTCTTTTTGTAAACAATGATGACATACATATGTTACATTAAAAAAAAAAACCTTTCCCATTCCAAAAGTCATCACAGCCCTTCTACGCTGCTTGCTTGAAGGTCTTTTCATTTTCATGGAAAGTTGAAAAATAGATTTGTCTTCCAGAAGCAATGGGGTGCAGACTGAAAGCAGTCCTAGAACATTCAGGTGTGAAAACTTCTCAACACTGACCTGGATGGAGAAGAAAAGGGAGAAAAATCCAGAGATCCCCCATACCACACTTGTCACTTGAATGGTTTTCTGAATATCCGTTTTCACAATAAGTTATAAATAGTCTGACACTAAAACACAAAGTTTTTCTTCACTTTTGCAAAGCCCTCCTCACTCCATCTCTCAACAATGTCTGCCTTCTAACCCACCTCTGGTCCCTTAAAACTTGCAATTACCTTGATATGGAAGTATAAGCACATGCCGCACCTACCCGGGACGTTTTGCTGCGCAAGCTCATTTACACAAATAGGAAGCCTAGTTAGAGTTTGTGCCCGGTCTGTATTCAGAGGGTCTCTCTCACAGTCTTTGCATGTAGAACAGCCATGGCTGGATAAATAATCTTTTGTTAGAGAATTGGATGTTCCACCACAAACAAATTTGTCTTAAGTAGCAATACCCAAGCTGGCACCCTCCAGATAACCTGGACTATAGATCCCATAGTCTGCAGCCAAGACTTTGGCTAGAGGACTAGGGGACCTAGACTTCCACACATCTGCAGGCCAGGATCATGGGAAAAGCTGACTTCAAGGAAGAAGAGGATGGAACTGAATGTACAATGCAATTCCTCCTGGCTCTCAAGAGAGGGACAAATTAGAGGATGATGTGCTTTCATTTCCTTTCCATAGTTTTACCCATTGACTATACAGATCCATGTAATGATCCCGCCCTTCTTAAGAAGCAAAAAGAGTTCTGAAGAAGTACAAGGGACACCATCTACCTGGAATCACCATCTCCCTTAGTATCATTTAGTTCTCATTTCCAAGCATCTCCCTCAGAGGAAGAGCCAGGTGGAAAAATGTCCTTAGTTTCGGTAAACGTTCTTGTCTGTGATTTTTTTTTTTATTGGTTGGAGAGTTGAAGTGTGTTAATAAAGACCATCCAAACAGAATCACTTAATAAAGGTGATACTGTCTTCAATTACTTTGTTATAAGTAACACACACACATCTCTCTCTTTTTTTTTTCCTGGTGGTTGAAAGTTGTCCCAAACCTCTCTCCATATCTTCAGAAAGCTGAAGAGACCCAATGGAAACAAACAGGTGCAGTCATTATGTATTCCTGGCATGCCAGCCAGGAGGTCTGCTTCTGATTTGGCTTGATTTTTGTTGTCGTCTCAAGCACCACTGGGGAAGTCATTGCCCATAAATATAACTTAAGTTTGGAGACTGGGCCAAAACTGAGAGGGTGAGGAGGGAGGGAGGGAGGGAGGAGCAGGAAAGGATAGGGAATCTTCATTCTTTGCCCTGCTCCTTGTTCATTTTCTTCATCTTCATCCTTCGATTCTGAAACCAGATTTTGACTTGTCTTTCACTCAAGTTGAGAAGCCTGGCCACTTCATGTCTACGGTCCCTGGTGAGGTACATATTGAACAGAAACTCCTTCTCCAACTCCAGGGTCTGATACTTGGTATAGGGACATCGTTTCTTCCTTGAAGAGCGAGCATGCAACCAATTGGCTGCAGGATTACCTGTAAGGAAAAACAAAATACACACACACACAAAACAAAACAGACCAGTCAGACAACACCAAAAATTACCTGGTTTCTCAGTGTGACTTTGGGGCAATGTTTGAACTGGTTAGCACGTAGGAAGCATGCACCCACCAAGATCTGTGGAGGCATGTACAGAAGCCAATATACAAACCACACAGACTAACATAGGTGGTCAGGTATCTGAACATGTTCTATAGCCAGTGGCATCTTCCTACAGGGGGAGACGGTTAGAGTTTGTTGCTGTTTTTACAGAAGGAAGGAAGGAAGGAAGGAAGGAAGGAAGGAAGGAAGGAAGGAAGGAAGGAAGGAAGGAAGGAAGGAAGGAAGGAAGGAAGGAAGGAAGGAAGGAAGGAAGGAAGGAAGGAAGGAAAAAAATTTAAGTTTAAGTGTAAATAAGAATGAGAAAAAGCTTATCCAGGAAAGAAGGAAAGCATCATTTTCATACCAAAGTGTGGCACTGAACCCTCCCACTTCATGGACAGGAAACCACCCCCACCCACCCCCCACCCCCCCAGATGACGGCTGAAGCTGAGGAAAAGTTTTGAAACCATCTCAACCACTTCTGACCACTTCTGTTAAAAAAAATACTCTGCTTGTCTTGATATTTTAACTGGTTTTTGATTTTGCCTGTATTTCATGTGTGTCCATGCATTTTGAATTGTGCAGCGCTCTGATATGAATAAAGAAAGAGAAAAGAAAGACTATAAGAAAACTATAGGAATATATAGATATACTTTTAGATGCAACCAAGAATTGTGTATGCAAATTAATATATAAATTTATGAATAATTTGGCACTCTCTCTCTCTTTATAGGAGTTTATCATCCTCGCCTCCTCCTTTTCTTTCTTTCTTTTTTTTTCTTCTCAAAATCGTGATTAACTTTCTTATGTGCTACCAGCTGTGAAACAAATTGCCTGTCCTGGTTTGTTAGTATTGTCCAGAAAAACGGATTCGCTTCTTGATGATCCTACCACCACAAAGTACTATCGAAAAGCAGGGGGTAAAATATCTCGGGGAAGAATCCATTGGGAAGATCTGCTGGGCACGTCCTGCGCCCTAGTTACTATTTTACTCCACATAGTAATGAAGGAAACATCAACTTCATAGTAGAAGGCCAGCGTCCCCTCGGCAGGAGGGAAAGCAGAAACAAAAGTGTTGCTGGAAGACAGTTCTGCATAAGGCCATTGGGAGGCATAGGTCTACTCCGGAGTAAACAAGGATCCTTACTAGTGGACTTTAGATGAAAGAAAACAAGAATAAATCTCTCCTGTGGTCTAAAACACACTGACACAGACTGAATCCAGCAGGTCTGCCCTAATTCTTTTCTGACGAAAGTGAAATCATCTTAAAAGAGAAAGGAAACGGAAAGTGCTAGAACAGAACTCCAGACTTCTGCCCCTTGCAGCCAAAGCGACAAGGGGTCTTGTTGGACCTGAAAGAGGAGCACATTTTATTTGCCATTCACTCTCATGGATTATGCCCCATTTCTTCCACTTCTGTCTGACTTCCTGGAGGTCTGCTGAAATTAAAACCAGCCTCACTACCCTGGCTTCTTATCAAGTGGGGCAGGAGGTGCCCTAATGCCTTTTCCTTTGAGTAAAATGAAATGCATTCCTTTTGTGTGTGTGTGTTTCGAACGAGATTTAGCTTCCTCTTTCTTACAAATCCTAGCTGCCGCTTCCTCAACAGAAGCGACTGGCTCTAATAGTCAGAATTAAATATTAAAGAAGGGGGCATATTGTTAATAATTAATACGCCTACCTATCTGTTAATGGCATCTGAATGAAATCTCCACCAATGATCCCCTTTTGAGCTCTCTCTGTGTGTGTGTGTGTGAGAGAGAGAGAGAGAGAGAGAGAGAATATGTGTGTATGTGATTTCTTGGCACTTCAAGGAAACATGACGTCTGGCACAGGAAAACAAGTTTATCTTTCAGTTCACACTATTCCCTAAACAGGAAACAACCCTCACTCCCTCCCCCCCCCCCCCAGAAATCTTCGCCTGGCACGCTATTCTTAAAAAAGAAAGCCCACCAAAATGCCCCCTTCCCACCCCTTCGCCCCGACACAACCAACAACCCCTACATGTTTTTATGCACAAATAAGTTCTTGCAGGTTCTGAATTCTAAATAGCCGTAATATCTTCCTAATGGCAAAGGCGCTTAGAAACTGGATGGAATGCAAGGCTTTAATCTCTTTTCCTGGGAGAGGCTCACCCCCTTCTCCGCCTTCTCCTATTCACCATTCTCTCCATATCCGGCCAGACATACCTTCTAAACTAGATTGCACAGGACGTCCCTGGGCACCGTGGCCCTCTGGAACCGAGCAGCTGTCTTGGGCAAGGTTTTTATCTATCTGCAATCCCGGGGCTGGGGAGAAAGATGGGGTGGGAAGGAGGGTAGAGGGACACATAAGCTTTCTTTTCAGTTTTTCTTTTCAGATCTTCTCCACGGGCTTCTCTTTAGCCGCTGGTCAAGACTTTCCGCCCACAACCCAACACAAAACGCGCCCTCCGCCACCTCCCCTGTGCGAAGCTGTTACAGTGAGACACGGGGAAGATAAACAGAATAAATAGCACGCCTGAGCAAATGCCCATGAAAAGGGTCACTGGCAGGCTTTCTCCGACGGTTGCTTGGGACTGGGAACTAAGCATGAAAATATAAATCCCATGAAAAGGAAGAAGGATAGATTGAGGTAGGGCTGGTGATAGGAATCAGGATGGCTGCAGTTCTCTCAGATTTCTGTGGGAATCGTCTCCATGGAGAAAGTACATAACACTGCGACTTTCAAACCTCCTAGTAACCTCTTTCACACATGCCAGAATATTGAAGGAGGTGGTTTGGAGCCCCCGACACGAAGGCAAGGCCGTGGAGGTAGGAATGGAGTCGTCCTGTCCCTACCTTGCAGAATATGGGGGTGGGGGGATATATTTGGGACCATGCTTTATGGCTCCTCCACTTCCCCCCCTCTACCAAATCCTTTTTCACTATATTTTTCCTCTAAGGGGATGGGTGGGAGATAATAGCAACCGCCCACCACCAGGTTGCACAAAGAAGCACACGATTAAGTTTAAGACTTCGCCCGTCTGTTCCCCATAGCAAATAAAATAAAATAAAAACCATTAAGCTCGTTTCCCTTTTTACGGTTTTTTTTTTTTTTAAAGGCGGGCGAGTGGGGGAAAGAGGCGGCTGTGAAATATTCATACGCACATCGGGTGCGTTTCATAAGCAAACAACAATGAACGGCCAGGAAGACCAGAATGACAGAGGGAAAGCGCCGCGTAGGAAAATGGGGGTCCCGCGAGGTAAACAAGGACGCCCGAGCAACAGAAGCCCCCTCCTTGCTTCTCCACGTGAACTTCTTCCCGTCACTTTAAACAACAACAACAACCACCACCAAAAACAAATATCTTCTCCTGGTCCCGTCCCTTCCCCCACCCCTCTCATTACAAACACACACACAGGGACAAAGGCACCCCAAATCCTAGCTCGTTTTCTCTTCCCACACCGTCAATTTTTACATCCCGGAATACAGACAAACATAGTAAATTGGGCTTTCATCCAGCTACTGGCTGAGAAAGGTAGAACAGCCTCCCCTTCCATTATCCTCCACTGAAGGTCTTAGAACATCAAAATCAGCAGAGCAATTTTACTCCATCACCCCAACCCTCAAGACTTAAATTAACATCAGTGGGGGTTTGGGGGGGGGGAAGAGAGGAGGGAAAGGGGATTTTTTTTTAAAAAAAAAGACCTGCTTTTTTAAAAAAAAGAGAGAGGGAAAGAGAGAGAGAGAGAGAGCGTTTCCCCCTCTCATTGTGCCATTTTATGACACCCCCTCTTAGGTTTTTATGCTGTTTACTTCCTCACTTTTTATAACTTACTTTGATCTGGCCTGCTTTTGTCCTCGCTTCCTTCACAAACTTTATTGTCCTCGAAGCTGCTGGGCCTTTGATTGGAAGCGATGCCTCCTTCCCTTCCAGCAGAAGTTTCTACCGGGTACTCCTGAGCTCCCTCTTTACGGATCTCCCCCGCGTGTCCCAGCAGCGGTTCGGTTTTAACGGGTCCCTGCCCAGCTATGTTTTCTGTTCTGGGCACGGGGTCCAGCCAGCTCCGTAGATACCTGCTATCGGAGGTAGGGATGTTTTGGTGCTGGATGTAAGGATGGTAGACCGAAGGAAGGGTCGCCGCCGTGTGTGGCGTCAGAGGCGTCCAAGAAGCGCTGAAAACGGACGATTTGGGCTGGAAACTACAAGAGGGGAACTCGAGGTGTTCACTGTGGCTAGTTTGCCTGGAGTTTGAGTACTGCCCGGAAGAGAATTTGGCGGCAGGAGAGTCTTCGCTGTCATGACTTATAATGGAGTCGACATAATAATTGCTAAGAGTTCCAGTAATGGACATTCTTGGACATCGTACGAGCCCCACAGTTCAATGAAGGGGAAAGCAAGCAAGCAAGCAAGCAAGCAATTAAAAAAAAAAGAGGGGGAGAAAGAGAAAGAGAGGAGTAGATCTCTAGTTAAGCTGGCTCTCTATAGATATTAGGGTATATAGTGAGGGTGGTTGGGGGGGTAGCTGTTAAAAAAAAAAGTCAACACAGGCGACACTCGCGCTTAACCCCCTTTCCTCCACCACCAGCGTCAACTTCCTAGCCAAGAAAAAGTACAGTCGGGACTGCCGGGTTGGGAGCTTCCAGCAAAATGATTGGTCAAACTTTTTTCGTGAGGCTGATAAAGCGTCAGGGCAGGCGTAAATCAATCCTGGCGGAGGGGGGTTGCGCCGGGCTGTCAAACCGCCCTCCGCATTCCATATCCAGGATGGATTGGGTTCTGTGGGTGCAATGTTGCAAAACGTAGAGGGTTCAGAAAGCGCGAAACGTACAGTGTCAACGGGGAGGGGGGGAGAGAGGGAGAGAAAAGGGAGGTTACGCGTCCGCGGGGGGGGGGGGGGCGAGCGAGCTGCGGTCCGGGAGGGGTATAGATTTTCCCCCCTCTCTTCTTTTTCTTTTTCTTTTTCTTTCTTTTTTTTTGCGCGGTGGGGGGAAAGACTTCTAAAACATGAAAAAGAGAGGCTGAGTGTTCCCTTCTTTGCTTTCATTAATACTTTCCTGAGGATTTCTCTCCTTCCAGCCCCCAGTATCCCACCCCCCAGATCGATCCACTAGGCTGGCTTTCTTCCCATATACGCCAAGGCTACTTACCTGAGAGGAAAATAACAATATATACCTCGTTCCTGTTTCCTCCCAAGTTTTCTGGAAAAAAGGGGGGGAATAAATGCTTTACAGTGTTATAATGCATGCCTTTTGCTTGTATACATGGCGAGCGATAGATATCTCTTATTATGATTATTACGGTTATTATTGCGGAGAATAGGAAGGTAGTGGATCGTAACTAAACTGTCGGTAGAATTTTTAGCATCGGACGATTTCCTGATTTTCTTGCTTCCCTCCCTTTCGTTTAACATTATTTGTCAGAGGCTTCTATACAATAATACCGGCGTGCGTTACGTACATATTAAACACTGCCACCTTCCTATTATATATGCCTGTGAGCCTGTACGGGTGTGTATCTGCATGTACATTATGTATGCCTCAGAGAAATCTATCGCCTGTAGTGAAAACCATAGTAGATATACGATAAGCATATAATTAAAAAATACTGTCCCCCCCCGCACACGTGGGTGTACCAGCGCTCTATCTATATCTATATCTATATCTATCTGCATTTGAAGTTTTCTCTGTGTGTGTGTGTGTGTTTATGTATGTGTGTATGTATATAAACACATGTGGATATAACGTAATAGATCTCGCAGAGCAATAATTCGCTTACTTTGTTCACTGGAGTGTGTATCAACATCCGATTCCCAGAAACAGGTAAACGCTATATTGAGTCCACCCTGCAGTTAGCCGGTTTGTTTTCACCGCCATGGAGAGGAGGGGTTGCCTTGCTGGAATCAACATTCTCCTTGGCTCCTTCCCTCCCCGCCATATACACGCACTTTAATTTTACTACCCTTGTAAAATGTCCAATCCGGGTACGGATCTCTTTGTTTCCTTCCAGAAGGCGTTAGGCTTGAGACGGTTAAATAGTTGAATAAAACTTACATTAGCTTTCTTTGATTTTTATAGCCTTGAATTTACTGCCTGTGGAAAAGGAGGGTGGTTTAAAGAAAAAAAGAATAAGAAAGAGCCAGGGGGTGTCTTGAACGTCTTCCTCTCTTCCTCCACAACCTTTTTGATACTCCGGATCCAATCCAGTTAAGCCAAAACCTTCTGGATTTCAGTCAATGATCCCACAATAAATCTGACAACGCATTTGTTCCAGAGGAGTCCCATTCCAGTCAGTGGCTGTGGCGTATGGACTGACAGGCCAGACCCTAAATACCTGTATGTGTAAGCTTATGTATTCCCGGTAGAGTTTACTTTCAAGTATGTTTAGGATTGCATAGTGTGTCTGAAGAACTAAACTGCATCAGGCCAAGGTGTTTCGGCTTAAGTGCGTTGCGGAGAGAGTTGTATGTCTCTGTCAAGTAGCTCACATAATGCCCTATTGTAAATTCGTGTTTTGCAATGCAGTGTATTCAGTTTTCTTTCGCAGGGGACAGGAAGTGTTAGAGGGAGGTTTTTGACCAGAGCAGTCCTCAACTTTTTCAGCATTTATAGAGAGGAAAAGAGAAGAGATTATTTTAAAACTAAAGCTGGAAATTAGTAAAGACAAAAAGGTATCTCGTGGAACTGTGGAAGGCTGAAGGAATTTCCCACCCGGAGTTGTACAGAACAATTGCTCGCATTGAATGCCTAGTACTGAGGCTCGTAAAGCGTCGTTGTCACCGCGAAAATCACTACATGGCACATGGGGAAGAAAACTGTCCTTCCCCCTCAAGCCTTCTGCTCCTAAGGGATGGAGACGATGCGCGCCTTTGAATGTGCAACTGCGCACAAACATATTATCTGGGCAGGTAGTCGGGCAAGAGATAAACGAAGGAACGTATCGGTGGGCAAAAAAGGACCAGCGGGCAGACAGCAGATAGACAGACAGATAGACCTATAGACGAATAAGTAGATAGCAAGGGAATTATTTTCCCGGTACAGATTAAAAGAAAAAGAAATAATGTAAGACCCGAAGAGCGAGGGAGACAAGGTGCCCCCCCTCCCGTTCTGACAATCCTTAGTAGGAGGTAAATTCTTTGCGAACCACTGAAAACCACTTTCAAGGAAACCCGTTAGGAGTGTTGACAGAGAAAAGGTAGATCCGGTAAGAGAGGTTGAGGAGGAAATAAGGAAAGAGAAGTTAGGCCAGCTGCATTCGTACAAGTCACAATATATGCACAGAAGGAGGGCTAAAATGAAGTTCCTTTTCTCTTGGAGTTTTCTCGAATAACACCAGAAACCAGTACCCAAAGCCTGTTTCCATTCCATTCCTTTTCAGATTCCTTGTCTTTTGCAGTAGAGTTAAAGAATTCTGAGAAGGAAGCCTTTCTAGTGCACTTTCCATTCTCCTCTCTTAACTCTGGGTCCCTCCCCTGAACTTACTTCTAAGCAAGTCCACATAGGACTGCAACCTTCAGCATATTCTGTCAAGTATTTTCCCATTGATTTGTTTCAATTGGCGAGTTAAACTAGGTGCCTAATCCTCAATCTGGTTTGAAAGTTCAGTTAATCTTGCATAGATATATAGATATATAGGTATGTATATCTAATCCAACTTCAGCCCCGGGTTCACTCCCAGAAAATAGGACATTGGTTTTCAGTCTGACCATTAGGCATGTTTACTGAGTTCAGTGGGGCTTATTGTCAGGTAAGTATTTTTAGCATTATACAGCTATGAGTGTTTAAATTAAATTTGCTGGAGCTTCTTCCCCTTCAAAACAAAGTGGAAGAAAAAAGAATATATTTATGTGCAAACCTGAATTATTTAGGAAGGAAAATGCAAGAGTTTGTTGCAGAATTATTACAAGTTTCAAAAATATTCAATTTCAATTTCCTTTCCACCCTAAATATTTGGAATGTTAAGTTTCTTCTGCTTACTATTCTCTCTGTTCACAGGTATTAAGCTGATATGACTTAACTTAGTTATTTGTTCTCTGGAGGAAAAATGTTCTCATTTCAAATAATAACTTGTTTAAAACATGGCCACGTCACAAATATTTCTTATGAACATTGTCCCGCTGAGGTCAGTCTTCACAGTGTATGTCGTAACATCCAAATTATTCTTTCTTTCTTTCTTTCTTTCTTTCTTTCTTTCTTTCTTTCTTTCTTTCTTTCTTTCTTTCTTTCTTTCTTTCCTTCCTTCCTTCCTTCCTTCCTTCCTTTCCTTCCTTCCTTCCTTCCTTCCTTCCTTCCTTCCTTCCTTCCTTCCTTCCTTTCTTTCTTTCTTTCTTTCTTTCTTTCTTTCTTTCTTTCTTTCTTTCTTTCTTTCTTTCTTTCTTCCTTCCTTCCTGCCTTCCTGCCTTCCTGCCTTCCTGCCTTCCTGCCTTCCTTCCTTCCTTCCTCTCTCCTCTCTCTCTCTCTCTCTCTCTCTCTGTCTATCTATCATAATTTAAGGCCATTGTGGAAAGGTAAGAACAAATTTTTTTGATTGGCGGAGGTTTAAATAACTGATGGATAAGCAGGCATTTTTGGTCGCTCTTAGGGATGGGGTTAAAAAAATTAAGTAGCTATGAAATCTACCAAACATTAATTGAAAGGAAACACCTGTTCAGTGTTTTGCAAGATAAATTGTCCATGTTTTACCTGTAATAAATATATTCCTGGAAAATCCTCAGGCACCTTCTATAAATAATTATGAGGCATGTCAGCAGCTGAGTATATAATTTTCTGGAGTGTATAAATTTATACCAAAATGACTTCAGGAGAATTCCCCTGAAGTAGAAACCAGGGCTTTGTGGGATTCCCCAGTGAAGAAAACCACACAAGAAGATCTGCAAAAGCCATTTGCCTTCTGTACGTTGGAGTTTTATCCAGGGAAGTATTAATTTTCATTTCTTCTCTTTTTAAAGTGAGGATGTAGGTCATCCCCATATATCCTTTCAAGGCGGCTCAACACTAGTTCAGCATTCCATTTTGCATGGAAGTAGTTATTTTTGCTCATTTTGGGGGTATGTTTCTTTAAGAGAACCAGACCAATTTATCTAAAAAAGAAAAATCAGAGACCCATACTTGGAAGACAGTTTTTCTTTCAAGAGAATAGAGACCTAAAAGGTTCCCAAAGCACTTAACAAGCACAAAAAAAGGAACTATTCCCCCCCATACACACTCACCTTAACCTGTTCTGAGACTGCAATTTATTAACCACTACAGGGTCTCCAAGGAAATTATACCTATTTAGTGGTCACTAAACACCTCCTCAAACTTCCCAGTCACCAATTCACTTAAAGTGCGGAAACTGGGCTCAGTGGGATTTTGAGATTTAGGATTTGGTTAGTAGTAGTATGAACCAGAACCACATTCTGGTTCATAAACTGGACTATGTTAGACAAAATCCCATTCTCTCATGTAGCAGATTTCAAGGATGGAAGGAGACTTTTGGTGGCATTCACTTCCTAAATTGCTTCAAAGAGTTGTGATATATCATTATCTACAATATAATAGTTCTGTCTTTTTAAACAGTAGTATACCTCGAAGTAGAAAATACTGGCCAGTTCAAAAATATCTTCATTGTTTTTTGAGCGGTGGGAGAAAACAACTTTCCAAGAGGAATTCTTACGGAAATTTACAACTGCCAAATCCCACGGTCTCATGGTAACTTTCTGTTTGATGTTCTTTTGCCTGGTGAAAACAGCTTAAAAATATCTAGCAGCTTAAGGTACAGACAGAACATCTTGAAAAAGCAGTTTCCCCCTCATGTTTTTTTTTTAATTGGCTCTCATTTTTTTTTAAAAAATGGCTTTTTTTTCTTCTAGATCATAATCTCGGGGTCAGAAATTCTGGGTGACCTCTTTTTCACACCCAGCTTTTTAACAGGCAGACGTGTGGTGTGGGTGTGTGGGTGTGGGTGGGTGTGCGCACGTGCACGCACGGGCGTGAACACAACATACTCCTTTCCTTCTCTTTTATTCCTGATAAATAGGGAATGATGTTTTCTTTTTGAAATATGGTGTGCTTAAATCACAGAAGGCAACAGAGAAAGGGCTAGGAGAGTAAATCCTCCACCCAATAAACAGGACACAATTCACCTGCCCTCCCCATTTTTTCTTTATTCCAAAAATTTAACATCTCTGGTAAGGTCGCCCCCTTCTAATCTACTTTGCTCTTCTCTCCCCCTCCCCAGTATGTTTCCTTGGTGTTATCACCGTCTCTAAGCATCTTGCTCTAGAGCAGACCCAATGACTTCCATGTGGAGTAAATGATATCTGGCTTCTCTCTCCCAACATTGCACATTCAGGCTTTAACTGCAGTTTCCACAGGGGAGTTAAATTGCTTTTAAAGTTGCTCTCTCTGGAAATCTGATAGGGGATTAAGTTCAGATGACTTTAATTGAAACATACACTTGGCTCCCGATACCTATGACTGGAAGTTAAAGTCGCTTTGATTGTAATGGATTTGACTTTCAAGTTAAATGAGTTTAGGCTTCATCCCTAAAACCACCCTCCAAAGCATATTGAAAGTCCAGCCAGCAAGCCAAAGCCTGCTTTGGATCAACTGGGTGGTGACTTGTAAGTTCTAACCCTAATCAATGGATTGTTAGTCCAGCGCACAGGATTCGAGCAGAGATGAAAGTGTAAGTTTTGAAAGGGGTGTCCTTGAAGTGCCACTGAAGTTGGCAAACTTCTTTCCCAGGATGTGGTAGATCTCAGTCTAACAGCCACTTCTTAAAGACACATATTTGTTTGCTTGCTTGCTTGCTTGCTTGTTTCATTTTTATACTGCCCATCTGGCCAAAGGCCACTCTGGGCAGTTTACAAGAAGAAGCATGTACTTGGGAACATGTTCTATTTATTTCACTTCTTTTGGAAGAGAGATACTGTACTTAAGTTATGGTCCTTGGATCGGCTTATATCCAACTGAACCTGCAGAGAACCGGACTATGAGTCAACCTGTGCAGAAGGATTAGTAGTAAACAGATATTATAAACCTCCAAAATCTACTCTACTGTAGCCTGAACTTGCTCCTCAGGATTTTACTACGTCTTAACATTTGTTGTTATTCATTTTTAGTGTAAAAACACAAAACATGAGCACACAGCTCTTTAAAAACAACAACAACCAGGGAGCAGACCCACTAAGAGAAGCATACAGAGAAAAAAGAATAAAAAAGCAGGCACTAGAAAAGGGTCCTTCATGGCAGCCTGCTACAGGTTATGAAAGGAGCTTTAGTTCTGAGGGCTGGGGGGGGGGGGGGTGGAACTCCTGCAATTGAGATTTCTTATTTTATTTAAAATAAAACTTGTTTTTGTAACCTAAGTTTTAAAAGAAAAAGAAGCAAATAAAGATGAAATCTCCCCTTTTCTATTTCCTGTGTTAACTTAATGTTTCTAATGCAACCATTTGGTTTGAAAGTTTGTTTTTAAAAGAGTTGGTGTGTGCGTTTTCAGTAACTAAGCCGAGAGATGGAAAAGGGAGACAGGGAGGGAGAAAAAGAGAGAGAAAAAATTCTCCAAAAGGAAGCAAAAGAATTTACACACATGTGGGCAACACTCTGGGATCTGAAATTATACCTAAGTTTCAAAAACAAACAAACACCAGTTCCAAGTGGGGCTTATAAACTTACCAGCTAGTAAAGCAGTTAGGAAACCCTTGTAAAGTGAGGGGTCTGTATGAGTTTCTAGAGGGGGAACCTAGTCAGGAAAATGCAAAGAGTGGGGGAAGGCAATAGACATACAAGTTGCAATCCTGTACTCAAGGACCTCAGTTTAAGTATTGTTGAACCCAATAGAATTTACTTTAAAGATGCTTAGGACTCAATATTAATTTTGGTTGACTGAAACATCATAAGTGCTTAACTTTAAATTAAAGCTGAAATTCTGTACACAGGTACATGAACGTAAGTCGCCTTAAACTCAGTGAGACTTACTTCTGAGCACCTTGTGAGGGTTGTGTTGTAAGACTGGCAGAATCACAGAAATTAAAACAGGACCAATGCTTCAGATTCAAAACTAAAATATAGCATATATCAATTCTTTAAATATTCACAACTCTGAACCAATTTACTCTCCTGATAATGGGATTATTGCAGAATATAGGGCAATCTTGGATGAAATCCTCTGATGGGTCTGAAGGTTGGGGGGCCAGTCTTCCTTATTTAGGAGTAAACCTGTGGAAAGCAATGGGACCTTCTGTCCAAAAAACCAGCAGACGTTTGGGATGAATGAGGGCATTCCCACACCCAAGCAGAGCTGGTTTCACTAAGAAGTAAGGATGGTAAAGTACTCCTAAGCAGATATTGATTATAGCATTACTCTAATTTTTCCACCTTAGCTTCCAGCTTCTAACAATTAGTGCACAGCTAATTAACACACGCATACACTTTAAGTATATTTACTGATACCAATGGAACTTTCAAATGAGCCCTGCTTGATCTATTTGCATCTCGATTCAGAACTCACCTCATAGGAATGTTTCCGGCACAAGCCGCAGGAGATCTGTCCATAAAGTTGAGATGACCCCTGCACCCATCAGTGGTTCAATTTGAAGTAATGTTGCAAATACCTCAAACAGGGTACCTCTATTATTTTCAGTAATAATAAAAATAATGATATGAGGAGGAGGGGAAATATTTACCGGCTACTCAGGTTCACCTGTGGCCTGAGTAGTAATCTGCCCATTGTCAGTGGAAAAACTTTTCCACCAGCTATCCTAAGGCTGGCATCCTACATCCACTTAGGAGGGTGTAAGCTCACTGAAGTGCGATTTCCTTTGGAGCCACATGTACAGTAAATGAGCACAACTTCATTGGAATCTAGCCTAAGGAGAGGATGAGCAAGGGTGAAGGGGGATAGGTGGGGGAATGAGACAAAGCACAATAAAACTTCTATGGTACATTGAAATATATATGAATGAATTTCAGAAAGTTGTTTAGAACTTTAATATGTAAGGCCATGAGATGTGGCTGTTTAGTGTCTGACTCACCAAGGGACACACACTAAAACACACACAGGTAATGGACTTCGATTTTTGAAGTATTGCTTCCATATCATCTGTGGCAGGAAATGTACTTTTAAAAGGGGGGCGGGGAGGATACAAAGAAACAGCCAGATCGCCTGTGTTCAGCTTGCTGAAGATCTGTAGAAATAAGCAATGTCTTAGATGGGAAGGAAGGAAAGGATAAGCCTCAAAAGAAGGCAAACAAGGAGGCGGGGGTCCGCTGGGGACTAGAGAAAGAGGAACAGTGGCTTTCCAGGACTGGATTTGCCAGTTCCTGCTCATGGTCTTTCACATGTAGGCTGTGTGTTCCAGGGGGGTGGACGGTGGGGAGACTTCAGGTCCTGGCAGGGATTTCTGTGTTCTTCATTTTGCAAGGACTGCATGTGAGCATTTATGCTGGACTTCGCAAAGAAGTGACTGGACTCAGCTTCAGGTAAGACCAATATTATTTTCTTATTCTGGGATGGCTGGGAACGGAAAAGGTCTCCAGAAGCAGAGCAAGAAAATGCACAGATTCTCTTGGAAGAGAATGCTGTCTAATCCCCCGAGCAACGTTGCCTCTCATTCACCCCCTGCGATCATACAGAACTAGGTCCAATTGTTAATCCCAGCTAGAGTAAACTCATTGTATCAGTGGAACTTGCTCTACTTTGGACTAGTAATTGGATTCAGTTCCTACATTCCATTGTCTTTCCAATTCTGTCCAAAATATATACCTATATGTATATACAGACATGCACACATGCACCTTTCCCTTAATTTGAATGTTCACATGCGCACACACATACATACACACCCCTCCCCTTAAATTGATGCAGCAACTTCAACTGTAGGGTTAGTAGTCAGAAAAACTTCAAAGCCCATGTGTGTGTTCTGTTCTGTTTTTGTTTTTACATTACACATATGGCCACTTATGTAGTTTCAACTGAATGCCAACTTAAGGCTGAAGACGCTTGAAAGAAAGTCCCGCTGAAAGCAATGGTTGTAGGATCAAAATTGCCTAACCCAGCTATGCCGGCTCAGCTAAATTGTGCTGTAGGTCAACCCTGGAGGTGTTTTTTTAAAAAATCTGAACTAATCTCTGCAAAAGGGAAATGTGCGGCTGATGGAGCTGCAATCCACATTCTACTAAACTCCTACTCTATCACTCATCAGTCAGTTCCGGAGTGAATTGTTAATTGCAGCCAATACACACTCATAGATTTACAGCCCCAATATTAAGCATGTAGTTCTTGGAACAGGTCCCATTGATTTCAATCCTATTCGCTTCCGGGGAGGTCTAATTATATAATCCAGAGATCCTAAACAACTTTGATCCCAACAAAGTGGCTTCACCATCCTGAATCATGGGTCAGACTGGTTTCCTTGGAACCAGGTTTTACTACTAACCTTAAGAGGGCTTGTCTGTTGGTAATCCATTCAGGAGGCAGCAATAAGAAACAAGATCGTATGCAACATTTCCCACAAGTATGGGCAACAAATGTTATTTCCTTTTTGCCACATTTCCTCTCTCCAAACCTGCCCCTCTTTCTGTGATGTTGAAATTGCTGCCAAATCCACTTCAGACACTTTTGGCAAACTTTGCTGCCTGTTTTTGCTGAGTGCAAATGTATCCCTTTACAGGGCCTCAGAAAAAGTGAAAGGGAGAAGAAAAAATCACAAACAGGTTAGGGGCCATAAAGCACTAGTTTGCATCTTTGGAAGTAAGAACTGTTCACATCAGAAAGGGAAAGAGACAGGATCCTGCTTTGGATCCAAAGCATACAATCTGATGCACTTGTATATCTTGATATAAAACAGGGTACAGTAGGAAGGAAACCTGGCTGATTTTGAATGAAATGGAATTATCATCCAAATTAAATGGGTGTAATCCAGCAGTAATCATATTTACAGTCATCCTACTGAAGGCAGGACTGACTTAAGTCCCATGGATCTACTAGAATTTTACTCTGCTGTAGGTTTATGTATGATTAAATCTGAATCCAGCCCCATGTGTTCAGTATTGTAAGAAACAGAAGAACTTCTGTATTGGATCAGATCAAAGGTCTTTATTTGGTCCACGTCCCAGGAGTGCCATGTAGAAAAGGCAAGGGGCATTTGTCCCCTAATAATGCAATTATTTCTCAGGAGTGCCTTATATCTCTTGTTATTAAGAAAGATAAAGAAAAAGTAATCTCAACAAAGGCTCTTAAAAGACACAGTCTTGAGTTGTTGTTCACGTGAGAATGATTTAATCATGTACAAGCCAGAAAGCAGGTCTTCCTATCTTGCCATGTCCCCTGTCATATTACTGTAGGCTTCTCTGTGCCACACCACCATGAACTATAAAATGTTGCCCCTACCAGTTCTCAGTCTCCACTACACAAAAGTCATGCAAATGCTCCTGCAAAGTTTACAAACTGGATAAAAGTGAGCTGGGGTGGTGGCAACAGTCTTACTCCTTCCTCTGAAAAACTGGATCACCTTTTCCCATATTGTTAGTAATGCTACGTCAAACACTAATCTAACTGGCACAGAGTTTACATTCTCACTAATGATCGGTATGAGGTTTGAAATTTACAACGCAGACCAACTGCAAAGAATAACATTTCAAACTACCTTGGTATTACAAATCCTTTACCTGCTGCTCACATCGCACAAAGATGGCCAACTTCAGGTGCAAGACACTGCAGATCAGCCTTATTTTGTTCTGCTGTAGAACCTTCAGTAGCTCAGGAAAACCTTATACCTGCTTATCTTCTGTTCAGTAGTCACCACAATTTACGGCACAGTCGACCCCAAACCTCTGGAATGAAGCCATTTCAGCCACATTACAGTCCAAACCAGCTTAACGGGAAGTACTGTAGCTTAACAGCCCCATGGACTCTTTCTGGAGTTGTGATCAATTCTCTACAACCCTAAGCAGCCACCCTTACTTTATAAGATGGAAAAAATGTTAAAATTATATCATCCACTGGTTCCTGGATTAAGATCCAATTATATAAGTACATCCAAATTTAGTTGTACACATCAGCCATGGCTAACTTAAGTTGCACTGACCTGCTCTAATAATCAGTACTAAGTCTTGGCCCAAATGACATTCACAGTTTTGGACTTCAGTGCTGTCTTTATCTCTTATATCTTGAAAATTCTTCTAGGGCTGCTATAAATCAGACACAATTTAATGGCAGTTAACACACACATTTCTGTAAAATCCGCATGCAAATACATTCATTTCAATATATTAGTCCAGCCCCCTGAGCACTTTTCTCCTGAATTTCGACATACTGGAGCTCCATTTAACTGAGTGTTATCTTGCAGAAGCCCTATGGAAGTCATTTGGAAACGTGGAAGGGCACATTAATTTGGGTTGTAGCAGGAGAAATTTCCTTCAGCAGAAAGACATCGGAACAGGTTAGAACAGGATTTGATCCCAGTTAATTGGTTTAAAAGGCAAAGTGACCCATGTCAGTTAGGACATAAGACTACCCTCAGGATACTTAATCTGAACCCTCCCTCCCCACCCATGTGTTTGGATATCAATGCTAATGTAGTTGAAAATGTGGTAGAGAGGGCAGTAAATTCCATGGCTAAGCTTTCCTGAGTTCTAGCTGAGTTAAGCCTGTCTCAGTATTGAGTGTAATAAAGAGCAAAAATAAGTCATATCTCAGCATTAGGAAGAATTACTGCTAAGAAATATGTCAATTATGCAGTAGAAGATTGGACTTCTTCAGACACCACATAAGGAAAACAAATAAGGAGCCACAGCATGTCCTTGGTGGAAAATACACTAGCTAAAAAATTATCTGTGTGCATGTGTGAGTAGATGAGTGCTTCCAAGTCCCATTAGCTGTACATAATACCATTCTTTTTCCAGGGAGGGAGACTGATGTAGGGATTCTGAAGCAAAGTTTGAATTTAGTTTGCATTCCTCATTTTACATGATTCTGATCTGATTGGTTTCAACAGTCCCAGCTCTGTACATTGTATGCAGATTAACAGATGATCAGAAACAGAGACGTAAAAAAAAAATCCCACAAGGATATTTACTTATTTCCATATTACACTTGCCTCAAAATTCATTCCAAAGATGAATATTGTTTGGAGTGCTTATCCAGGTACTTAAATTTCAGAAGCAATATATGAAATTTATGCAAATATTTCATGTGTTTTCCTGAGTGTGGACATTAAAGACACACACACATTCTACTCTTACACACAAATGGATCGTATTATTCCTATGGTGTTGGAATTCAATTCCTTGTGGGCCTTGCCCCTCCCCTGCCCCAAATGTGGCAAACCCCAGCTAAAGTGTGTACCTTGAGTAAAACCTTCAAAATATGAACTAGTGGTGCTGGAGTAGCTCAAAGTTGTGAGTAGGGTAGTGAAAGAGGTGGAGAAAGCAGAGTAGGAAGTTGGTCTCAAATCTGAGGTCCTGCGTCCTTATCTTGGAACGAAGTTCTGCTGAAAGGGAAGGATTTACGACAGAGCAGCAAGAAGTCCAAGAAAACCTGAAGTATCTGAGAAAAGGCTAAACTGGGTTTATGTAGTGTAAAGTGAACTTTTTTTTTTTCTAGGTCAGCCCCTCCTGGCCTAATAAAAGGTAAGTATTTAGACAAGCAGGGGACAATCCGGGGGATGCTCTCTTTTGTCAAGCCTCAATTGAAATCCAGGAGACTGCAGACAGCCTGCACGCCCATTCATGGCAATGAGAAGCGCACAGGGAACTGCTCCTGCTGGATTGTGCCCACGGGCTTGGGTGCCTTGTGGGAGATAAAGTGCCCTAACAAAAGACTCCCATAAAGTGAAGGGAAATGACTGGAACACTTTAAAGGAGCACTTCCAGCTTCTGATGAAACGGACTATCGCCTGCCACAATAAACCAGCTAGTCCTTAACGCAGTCTTCCTGTCTGTATTGTGGGGACCTCTCTCAGCGTATCATGCATACAGATGATATACCATATGAACTCAATGCCTATGCACAATGAAGGGACAGATCTGTGGGAGACAGGACCTGGGAAATATTCTTCTGGGATGAAAAATTGGGCACTCTGTGTGTGTGTGTGTGTGTGCATGTGCGTGAGAGAAAAGAGTTAATTTTGCTTTAAGCAGAATTCCAGATGGACCAAAGATTCTTGCTAATCCATTTAAGGATATATACACACACACATACACACACACACACACACACACACACACACACACACTTATACCAGAGTCATATTCCAAAGGATAGAAAGCAAAAGGGACCTTTTCTGCAAAAGAAAGAAAGAAAGAAAGAAAGAAAGAAAGAAAGAAAGAAAGAAAGAAAGAAAGAAAGAAAGAAAGAAAGAAAGAAAGAGATGATGGATTTCTTTCTGATAAAGTAATGCACTATTAACTCCGTTTCAAACCCAAATTTCTGAACCACAACTCAGGCAAAACTCCACACAATTTGGGGCGCAAGATAGAGGGAAGTTCTCCTGCGCAAACTCCTTCTAAGTGCAGGAGAACGGCGCATTGCAGTGAAGACTGCACAGGCGACGCCCCTGGTAGATTTTGTTTTTCCTTCATTGCCCTTCAAAGTTGCGTTTCTGGACTAAAGCTCTCAGAATCCTCTGACTGGAGGAAGGATTCTGCAACTTCTGGTCCAGCAAAGTAACTTTTCCAAGCTTTTTTTTTTTAAAGGAAACGCTTTAGGACTCCTGCAAGAAAGTTTTTTCTTTCCCCTTTTAGGAACATAACGTTTCTTTTCCTGTCGGGATATGCTAAGGGGCCGTTTTTTAGCTTCCCTGCCTCTTCGACTTACGTTGGTGGGGGAGAGAAATTTTAATTAACTTAACGATCCCTGGGCGGTGCAAATAACTTCTGTGAAATGATCGTGACTTCAGCTGGTGTAAATACCAAATGGGCGGCGCGCGGAGGCTTGCAAGTGTTTTTTTTTAAAATGTTGTTTCCGCTGAACTATAAATTTAATACAAACCCTCTCTCCTTTGGCTCCCTGGGAGCCCTGAATAAAATAAGATTTGTACAGCACTTTGCAGGCTTGCCGGGGTCGTTTTGATGTTCTAAAAAACATCAAAAGTGTTCATCCCACTCTAAAAAAAAAATTAAAATAAGTCTTATTTTAAAATAAAAATAAGACTCGAAAGAAAGAAAGAAAGAAAAAGAAAGAAAGAAAAAGAAATTTATACAGAAGGCGCCCCCTTCCAACTAAATATATGTAAAAGTCGAGGAGAATAAACTGGAGTAAATCAGGTAGTTTTATGTTCTTGTGTATTAAAAATGAATTCCCAACAACGTGAAACTACCTAATCCACCGAACAGTTCTAGTTCATTTCTGCCTGTCAAAAAGGCCCAAAAAAACCGCTCCCAAAGCGGCCATTTTGTTTGGTTTCACTCCTCTCTCTTCGCACCCCCCCCCCCACACCACCTTTAATACAAACTGTTGCTAGGGAACAAACACCACAAAAGGACCCTTTCAAAGGCGAAATTAAACGAAACACACAACACCCCACCATTTCCTGAAACTACTATTCAAAGTATTTCCTACCAGAAGATCTAAAACAGAGCAGTCCAGCAGGAACTTACCAAAAATAAGACAAGCACACCAGGGGGAGACACTAAAAATGCCACTGGCTTTGGAATAAAGGGAAGGCTGCTTTCAGATCCTAAACTTAAAAGCAAGACAAAATAAAAAAAATAACCCAGAGACATATTTCATAGTAATACTTTTCTAAAAACCATTTTTCAGTGGCAATAAAGAAAGCAGAAATGTATACTTCTTTTCTAGGGAAAGCTGGTAACCTAAGCAAATACCTCAAGATCAACCTACAACTTCCAGCTTCTAAAGAAAATATTTTTTAAAAATTAATACACTTTTTTTCCTAGCAGTTTGAAGCCAATGACTTGGTCTCAGTTTACTCACAACTTGCAAAAAGGCAGTGTGTGGTATTGATTAGGACATGAAACAGGCAGTGCCTTCCAATCGATTTCTGATCTTAATTGAAGCAAATTTGGAGTACAGTTGATCCAACAACAAAATGCACAATTAGAAGGTAACCTAAAGGGAAATTATCTTGCAAAACTCATTGAAACCAAGTGGGTATACTTATAATCAGTTTTGGGCCTTGTTTGGTTGTTGTTTTTAGGAGCAAACTTATACATGTCCACTCAGAGTGCTATTGTGTTCAATGGTACTTGCTCCCAGGTAGATGGATAAAGAATTGCAGTTTTCATGTTAAAGACAACAAGAAGAAATATCAACTTGTATCTTCACCAGCAATTTTCTTGACAGAAATTGAAGATAAATATTGCTGATATTAGAATGTCTGGTTGTGTGACACTACACAGGGTTAAATCCAATTGCTGTGCGCAACCAGAGTAGAGCCATTGAATCAACAGGGCTTAGTAAATCAACATTAATGTAATTGTCATTGATTCAACTGTATGGACTAGTAACTGGATTTATCCATGATAAAATCGTCAGGCAACATGCACAGGGCTGGATGTACATGTCGTCATCCTTAGAGTATACTCTTAAAAAGCATGTATAAGACAAATAAAAAGAAAGACAAAAGTATTTTGGTATCTTAAAGAATATATTCATTTCAGTGTGAGCGTCTATGGATTAAATCCACTTCCTCAGACATCAGGTGTCTGTGGATGAAACCTCACACTTGGCAACTGATGTTTTCCCCTTATGCTAAAACATACCATGAGTTTCCATGGCCAAAAGGCAATTTGAATCAGGTCTCCTGAGTCCTAGTCTGATACTCTGTCCACTACATCACAGTGATATACTTTTGTAAAATACACCCTTTCCCTTTTAACCACATATTTCATATTAGAAACGTGCTCCTAGCCATGTTATTTTGGAATGAATGGATGCCCACTTCTCATCACTGGGATACAACTTGTCTGGTTAGTGCACCTTCATGGTCACTCGAGTCCTCACAGATCAGATGCATAGGTAGAAATTTCTGTTCACCTCAAGTTCCCTGCAAACACACAATTTTTGTTGTTGTTGTTTAGTCGTTTAGTCGTGTCCGACTCTTCGTGACCCCATGGACCAGAGCACGCCAGGCCCTCCTGTCTTCCACTGCCTCCCGGAGTTGGGTCAAATTCATGTTGGTAGCTTCGATCTTACATTCCAGGTTCCTATGCAGTATTATTCTTTGCAGCATCGGACTTTCCTTTCACTTTCAGGCGCGTCCACAGCTGAGCGTCCTTTCGGCTTTGGCCCAACCACTTCATTAGCTCTGGAGCTACTTGTATTTGTCCTCCGCTCTTCCTCAGTAGCATGTTGGACGCCTTCCGACCTGAGGGGCCCATCTTCCAGCGTCATATCTTTTAGCCTTTTGTTTCTGTTCATGGGGTTTTCTTGGCAAAGATACTGGAGTGGCTTGCCAGTTCCTGCTCCAGGTGGATCGCGTTTAGTCAGAACTCTCCACTATGACCTGTCCGTCTTGGGTGTCCCTGCACGGCATAGCCCATAGCTTCTCTGAATTACTCAAGCCCCTTCGCCACGACAAGGCAGCAATCCGTGAAGGAGCAAACACACAATACTTTCCAACAAAATTGATTCTCACATATAGCAGGGAGTCATCAAATGTTAAGAAATGGAGATGTGCCATTTGGATTTTTGGACTCCAACTCCCTGAATCGTTAAAGATTTCCCCAGCCAGAATTCATGGAGTTTCAGGCTGCAGATCCACACCTATAGACACCCACGTTTCACTTACCTGGACCAGTGCTTTCTCAGACACTGCATGGTTGCCTTAGGCCTACTTCCAGTTGTTAAAGAACAAAAAAGAAAGCTGTCACGGTGCTTCCTAGGTGTTGTAGTTCTTTGGGATGTATCAGCTATAGATCTTAAAGAGCAGCAAGACCACATCTTCCCAGAAGTATTGCAGCAGTTTCCTTTGTTATACATTAACAACAGGAAGTAAGCCGTGTAGCCTCTGGGATAAGGCCCTGGTCCAGGTAAGCAAAATGTAGGTGTGCGTAGGTATGGATCTGTGGCTCAGAACTCCCAGAATTCTGACTGGGGAATTCTTGGAAAATTCTAGAAGTTGGAGTTCAGAAAATCCAAATTACATGTTTCTTTTAAGAAATGCAGAGACCTCCATCCACCTATTAATTAGTCCCGCACTACATTGTATTTTAATTGCACTTCTAAAAGAGAGGAGAGAATTCATCCTAAACTTATTATTTTATTTTGTTAGCTTGGTTAAATCCAGATTTTGTTATGCTTATAGTAGACACACTGGTTAGTATCCTATAGGTTTCCACAGATGGGAAACTCCCACCAGCACAGCCCTGATGATGATGCCGCTTGCACAAGCATTTCCAGGGCACAGCTGGTGATCTCCATTAATAAAACTTGAACTCCACTTGCTCATAGCAATGCTTAAACAAGATGAGTGATTCTTTGTTACTACACTTGGGAACTTTCTATTCAGAGGAAGCTTCACAAGGTACTGGCTATTGAAGTCAATGGAACCTAATTTAGTCAAGATGAAAGTGTATCCCACTGATTTCACTGGGTCTACTCAAGTTATGCAAAGTCTTGATCCAATGTAGCATTTACATCAACTGCCCTAAAACATATGTCTCTGAGAGTTACAATTAAATATTAAAAATACTATAGAAATAATTACAGCATGAACATTTTCTTTAGAAAGACAGACCTGAAACCCAAATCATACAGCAAAACTAAACCTGCACAATATATGAGTTATAGACTTTTAAAAAAAAATTAAACTGACATTTTAAAATCTCATATTTGCAGTGGATAGTATTCATACTTAGACATTCCAGGAAATAATGAATTAGAATAGATTTTAAATAGTTGAATTAGAAGGTCTCAACCTCATGCAGAAAAGGCCATAAAGAAGGTGCCAGGTGAGCCTCTTTGGGGAAGCTATACTGCTAAAAAGACACTGTCATTGGGTGCCATTGCCAAGATGGCACATAATAGCTGGCCACTCCGTAGTATATTAACTTGGGGGTATGTTCCTTCGCATTCACTGGAACACAGGAACAAAGAAGCTGCCTTATACGGAGTCAGACCATTAGTCTACCTAGTCCAGTACTGTTAACTCTGGCAGCGTTTCTAGGATTTCAGACAGGATTCTGAGCCTTAGATGGAGATCCCTGGTATTCTCTCATCATCTCCCCTGCAGGTATTAATGAGGTCTGATCCTGCTTGGCTTCCAAAATCAGATGAAAGTGGGTGTGTTCAAGGTGATATAGATAGGACAAAACCAAAAGGATAAAAGTGACACATGGTCAAAGGGCTATTTTCCAGATACTGCTGCTCTTGGGAATTTAGATAGGGAGTTTCGATACATAACATTGTGGTCATTGGATTAACAATTATAAACCCTCTCTTTCCCTCTTTGAGTTGTTTTCACAAAGATATGGCTAGAGCTTGTTTAACAAAATGCATTGAGGCATTACTGATTTCATGACAAGCTAATCAGAAGTTTTTGTTAAAGGTTCTAAGCAGAATTTTATGCAAACAATCTATTTATTGGTGTAATGAACTACGATCCATAGACTGTATGATGCAGTACTTCTCTCTACCAAATAGTTATATGGATAAGTGTTCACAGCTGTAACAGGGTCTCATTCAAAAGATTTTTACATCACATGACAGCTGGAGCCAAAACAGTAAATGAAGGAAATGATGTAGTTCCCCCTAAAAAGAATTTAAAATCAGTGCTCTGTTTAATTGCATGTTGAAAGTTGAAAGTAAACAGCAGACAGGAGTGGGATAGGGTGAGTGGATATATACAGAATATGTAAGACTTAAAGGGCTGAGCAAATGTTAACATTTTAAAATAATGGGTCTTTGTTGTCTCCACAAGTGCTAACAGCCAAGTGCTAAATTGTAGAAGCAAGACCAGATGACTTTACTATATATCTTTTGACAGAAAGATTTCGACTGATGAAGGAATAAGAAGCAATAGTGTATTAAAAGTAAGCAAATAATGAGTTAGGAGACAAAAGCCACTCTAATCATGAAGTGGATAGAAGACTCTGCCTAGAGAGTGTGGTTTTTAAATGCAAGCTAAGTGAAGCAAGTAAATATTAAACAAAGACAGAATTATCAAGACTCTGGACCGCATTGCAGTTCTCTGAAGTATGCACATGCACCTGTGTGCTAGCCTTATTTATTTATTTATTTATTTAATATGCTGCCTTTCTCCCATGGCTAGGACACAAGGTGGCTTACAATGTAATTAAACAATTAGTGACATTAAGACACAGATATTTGCAAATACTGAAATACAATTCAACCCATTATAGTATTAAAATGGAACTGAAATGAATTGAAAACTTGAAAACATCTCAATTAAAATACTCATACTACTTTACCTTTAAAATAAAATGAAGAAAAGAACCCTGGCACATTGAGCTAAAAACATGTTATCAAGAGTCTGTCACTGTCTGACAGCTGCCTGAATGAAAAGGTTGTTATCTGTTGGTGGAAAGACATCAGGGAGGAGGCCATCATAGCCTCCCTTAGCAAAGAGTTCCAAAGAATCACCCATCAAGCCACTGAAGCAGTGCTGGCTGATAACTTGTATTTCGGGACTGTTGTGAAACTACTCCTGGTTTTAGTTTCATCTTTCCATGAGCTATCCAAGGTGCTGGATCTTGCCCCCAAATTGATTCAGCACTTCAAATAATTCATGAAAAGGTCAGACCAAAACCCAGGAGGAACTTACAGCACTTTCAAAATTAGAGTCATCTGCTGCCACTGCTCTGAAGGTGCTGGGACTGAGAAAAGCACTCTAAGTACTAAATACAGCTTGAAATCAGCAGGTTGGTACTCCTAGAAATCTCTTGCTAGCAAGTTAATCCAATGAGTAGGCCAAGACAAGCAGTATGAAGAATCCTCATACATGTAGAATGGCTGGGAAAGGTCGCCACCTGAACCTCAGGAAAACTACTACCAGTCAATGCAGACAATTCTGAGCTAGATTTTCATTAATGATGTTATTCATTAGTTCTATTTATATCCCACTTTTCCTGCCATGACTTCAAGATGTTGTATGAACTCCCCTGTTCCATACTTTATCTTCACAACAGAAGAGTGAGTGTGAGTTGGGTGAAGCTGGCAGTGTGTGATGACAGGCCCACGGTCACCCAGTGAATTTCACAGCCAGAGTGGTAGCACCTATAGTTTGTGCTGAGTTTTAGAAGGTCCAGGTTATACTCCTCACTAAGTTCGGAAAACTCATGGAATTATGTTGGGTAAGTCACTCTGTCTCAGCCTGGACAATACAACTTGAAAGGTTGTTGCGAGGATTACATGGGGTAGAGGTGAACCATGTAGCACACCTTGAGCTTATTGGAGAAAAAGCAGCAACAAACACTTTAAAGGGGGGCAGCATGAGTGCTATGTAATGGATGGCTTTTCTACTATTCTTTTCTTTTGCTGATGCTTTTTTTCGGCCAGCTATTTTTCTTCAGCCTCTTTACAATGCAATCCTATACACACCTACTTAGCAGTTAGTCCTACTGCATATAGAAAGTGGGACTTACTCCCCACATACATGGGGATGCAACATTACTAAGTTAATTGCTTTAATTCAGTTTGGCTGTTTGACTTAAGTGTCACTCATAACAGAAAGATGGGTTAAAATGTGTGTGTTTTTAAAAATAAAATATCCAATATAGAGAAAACAAGTCATCTTAGATGCACAGCTGAAGCAAATATCAATTTTATTCCAGAAATAGCTCACAGAACAGAAATGGGCAAACTTTATGCCTGTGAGATTCATGGTTCCCCACCTTCATAGAACTAGAAGATCCACAAACCCGAGCCAAATACAACATAATACCCTGGAATGGTGAAGATCTATATGAAGAAGGCTTATTAGCAGGTCCCACACACACACATATCTACTGCATAGATGGCAATGTTGGACCCTCAGATGCTGCCAGCTTTCAACTCGCATAGACAGCATAGGAATGATGAGGTATTATGAGAGTTGCAGTCCAAATACATCTGGAAAACCACAATTGCTCTTCCTGATTTACTGCAGCTCATGAATCATAGACTTGAATGGCCTGGGATGGCCTATATTTACACATTTATATCTGAGTTATGAATAATGGTCCATCTGAGATTCTGAACTCCAGGACTCTAGACATGAGCAATAGGCTAGCTTTTGAATCCAAAAGACTGCACAAAACCAAATAATGACAGCAACGCTCAGTAATTTGGTTGCGTAGGCCCCTCAAAGCTTTTTAAAGTGTTAGAGGTAGCATAATGCCTACACTGACTGACAGTACGTGGTTTGGTCACGTTATGAGCAAAGACAAAGAATGGCTTTAACCAGCATCTTTGCAGGGCATGGGAAAGTGTGCCCACACTCTGCTGATCCCACGGGAAATAATATCATGTGCATATTTGCTACTAGTGAGTTCTATACCTTATACATAACTGTTTCAATTTCCAATGTTTTGCCTGTTGAATACATGTCCTTATTCTTAAAGGTACCTAAAAGATCTTACATGAGAATTCTACAATTGTGTAGTTACTGAGGTAGGATCCAGATTTAGTTATGCTCAGTGGCTGCACCAAAATCAATAGGGCAATTTATTCATAACTGACTTTAATGGGTCTCTTGTGTAAGCACTGATATCAAATCCTAAATGTTTCACATTCAACATCAGTATTTTACCTCCATGGCACTTTGAACTCAATTTATCATACTTCACAGTGTTTGAATGTCAATATCTGCCAATATTTATTCATTTAAATACATTTATATTCTGTTTAGGCGGAGTAGAATATACTATGCAAAATAGACAGCTCTGCTCTTCCCCAGTTTATCATTCCAATAACCTTGTGAGGTGGGTCAGGCTGAAAGATAGTGAATGTCCCAAGGTCATTAGTGAGGTTTCATGACTCACTGGGGATTTGAACATGGATCTCCCCGGTTCCAGTCCAACAATCTAACCATTACAACATACTACCTCCTGGCATATATTTGGTTTAAATTTTGTCTTGCTTTACAGCTCTATAAAGGAGAACATGCAAATATTTCTACATCTGACTTACTAGATTCTCGGGTGTTGGGTGTGAACAAGAACATTTCTGGCCAGCTTTAGCTGGTGCCAGGGCTATTCACAGACCTTGAAAAAATTGGTGGTGGTGGTGAGCTACAGGCCCCCAAAAAACAGACCACACCAAACATGACCAAGAAAGTACATTTGCTAAGCTCTGGCTGCATTTGAGCTGGTACAGTCAGACCTCCGCATGACCCCACATGTATAAATTACATTTCATTTGGACTATTGGAATGAGCTCCACACAGAGCCACCTTTAAGGAAATTTTAACTCGTGCAGAGTTCTAAAATGTTCAAAGGCAAACCCCTGGTATCATGTGACCTTTTTACTGTAGCAGCTGCATGGCCTGCCTGCCGCTAGTTCTCAAGTGCAATTCAAACTGCTGGTTGTTATTATCTTTAAAGCAATAAATAATTTGAGACAGGGCTACCCGAAGGACAATCTCTTCCCATGAGAAAAAGCTTATCTTTCAAAATCAGCTGTTGTGCCCCTCCTGAACTTGCCATTTTCTTCAAAGGCATGTTTTGGTTGCAAAATAAGGTCTACTTTTGCTGTGGTGGTATCCTTATGTGGAACTCCCGGCCTCAAGAAGTAACTTTGACCTGTGTCCTGCTGACAGATGAAGTCACTGGACTTAATCCAATTACTAGTCCCTATCAGAAGAGACCTGAGAACCAGTGTAGAGGAATGGATATAGAGTGTCGTAGTGGTACTCAGGAGATTGGGTTTGAATCTCCACTCAGCCATGGAAACTCGCTGGGGGTCAGCAGTGATAAAGCAACTTTCAAAATATTTCACACACCTTTGAAACCCTATTAGGTTTGTCATTAGTTAGGATCAATTTGATGGCACATAACAAAACAGACTTATGATGTGAATGGGATGTGGTAAATAAAATTTTATGTAAATCCATTTGATTCAATAGTTCTTTTCTAGTTCAGGTTAACAAAAGAATCTAGCCAACAGAGTGTTAGTTATGGCACTTTGTAGGAATTTTTATTGTTGTTCCCACTGCTACTTTCAGTTTGATAATCTTGCTTTAATATTATTTTTATGTCTTTTTTATGTTTGTTCTTGCATTTTGTAAGTCATGTTGAACAAGTCCTTTTTGAATGGTATGGTATAATTTTACAAAGAGAACATAGTATGATAATATAAAGTAGTATATCACCAGGAGGATACTGCAGCTGAAGGTCACACACAAAATGAGGCTGTTCTTATCTGACACCTTGAACTCTTGAAGAATTCTTGACAGTAGGAGGGGTTTGTAGATTACATAAATCTTGTATTGCTTATATCATAGGTGTCCTGCTGACTTTAGTTGAGTCTATTCTCAGCTTGGCATCTCATGGGCTGACTACAATGGCCATCACCTACACCCACTATGACCAAACTGTCTGGGAATGATGGATCGTGATCATATAATACACAGATACAAATGATGTAATGCGCTACAACTGAAACACATGAAATAGTATCAATAAATGGTTTATGTTCTGGTGTATTCAGAGGAAATTACACACAAGCAGATGGGATCAGGATCTCAGTTGTAACCTATGGAAAGCTACAAAACAGTCATGTAGTTAAAACCTGTATTTCCATATATCCTTCTGAGTATCTTTTTCCTGTGTTTTAATTAATAATATTTGATGAAAGGCAACACATTAAAGGCATCTGGGTGCTTCCTAACAATGTTATTAAAGTTGCTGTTTTTATCCAGGCAGCGTATATCAGGAGAATAATCACTGTTCCTTTAAAACTACTTCTTTGCCCCTCCTCAGAGGTTACAAAAATAGTGCTGCATATAGGTATAAAAGTAAAACAAAATGACTGCATGAGTTCCGTTTGGCAAAAGATGTCAGCGGGGCAATTACAGGAGACTTAATGCTTGGAGAATGTATGCATCCCTCTGCAGGACATTAAAATACACACACACACATTAGGTGGGTGTATTGGTTAACCTCTCCCTTTAGAAGAAAATAAACGATTTATTTTTGGGGGAGGTGAGGAGGAGATTAAAATCCCAACACCCATGGCAACTAGATTCATAAAAATGAAGGACTGCTTCCTTCGCCTTAGCACCGCCTCTAGCTCAATTTCTTTTTCTCTGAAGGCTTCGAAGCCAAAGCCAACTAAAAAAAACTGGGCAAATCCCTGAGAAGCCAATAAGTAAATAATCACCCTTCACGGATTGCTGCCTTGTCGTGGCAAAGGGGTTGAGTAATTCAGAGAAACTATGGGTTATGCCGTGCAGAGACACCCAAGACGGACAGGTCATAGTGGAGAGTTCTGACTAAACGCGATCCACCTGGAGCAGGAACTGGCAAGCCACTCCAGTATCTTTGCCAAGAAAACTCAATGAACAGAGAAACAAAAGGCTAAAAGATATGACGCTGGAAGATGGGCCCCTCAGGTCGGAAGGCGTCCAACATGCTACTGAGGAAGAGCGAAGGACAAGAACAAGTAGCTCCAGAGCTAATGAAGTGGTTGGGCCAAAGCCGAAAGGACGCTCAGCTGCGGACGCGCCTGGAAGTGAAAGGAAAGTCTGATGCTGCAAAGGAAAATACTGCATAGGAACCTGGAATGTAAGATCTATGAACCTTGGTAAGCTGGATGTGGTCAAACAGATGGTGGCAAGAATAAACATTGACATCCTGGGCGTCAGTGAACTAAAATGGACGGGAATGGGCGAATTCAATTCAGACGATTATCATATCTACTATTGTGGGCAAGAATCCCGTAGAAGAAATGGAGTAGCCCTCATAGTCAACAAAAGAGTGGGAAAAGCTGTACTGGGATACAATCACAAAAATGATAGAATGATTTCAATACGAATCTAAGGTAGACCTTTCAACATCACAGTAATCCAAGTTTATGCACCAACCACCCATGCTGAAGAGGCTGAAATTGACCAATTCTATGAAGACTTACAACACCTTCTAGAACTGACACCAAAGAAAGATGTTCTTCTCATTATAGGGGACTGGAATGCTAAAGTAGGGAGTCAAGAGATAAAAGGAACAACAGGTAAGTTTGGCCTTGGAGTTCAAAACAAAGCAGGGCAAAGGCTAATAGAGTTTTCTCAAGAGAACAAGCTGGTCATCACAAACACTCTTTTCCAACAACACAAGAGGCGACTCTACACATGGACATCACCAGATGGGCAATACCGAAATCAGATTGATTATGTTCTCTGCAGCCAAAGATGGAGAAGCTCTATACAGTCAGCAAAAACAAGACCTGGAGCTGATTGTGGCTCTGATCATCAGCTTCTTATAGCAAAACTCAAGCTTAAACTGAAGAAAGTAGGAAACACCACTGGGCGAGTCAGGTATAATCTAAACCAAATCCCTTATGAATACACAGTGGAAGTGAAGAACAGATTTAAGGAACTAGATTTGGTGGACAGAGTGCCTGAAGAACTATGGATGGAGGCTCATAACATTGTACAGGAGGCAGCAACAAAAACCATCCCAAAGAAAAGGAAATGCAAGAAAGCAAAGTGGCTGTCCAACGAGGCCTTACAAATAGCAGGGAAGAGAAGGGAAACAAAATGCAAGGGAGATAGGGAAAGTTACAGAAAATGGAATGCAGACTTCCAAAGAATAGCAAGGAGAGACAAGAGGGCCTTCTTAAATGAACAGTGTAAAGAAGTAGAGGAAAATAATAGAAAGGGAAAAACCAGAGATCTGTTCAAGAAAACTGGAGATATTAAAGGAACATTTTGTGCAAAGATTGACATGATAAAGGACAAAAAGGGTAGGGACCTCACAAAAGCAGAAGACATCAAGAAGAGGTGGCAAGAATACACAGAGGAATTATACCAGAAAGATCTGGATGTCCCGGACAACCCAGATAGTGTGGTTGCTGACCTTGAGCCAGACATCCTGGAGAGTGAAGTCAAGTGGGCCTTAGAAAGCATGGCTAACAACAAGGCCAGTGGAGGTGACGGCATTCCAGTAGAACTATTTAAAATCTTAAAAGATGATGCTGTTAAGGTGCTACACTCAATATGCCAGCAAGTATGGAAAACTCAGCAGTGGCCAGAGGATTGGAAAAGATCAGTCTACATCCCAATCCCAAAGAAGGGCAGTGCCAAAGAATGCTCCAACTACCGTACAATTGCACTCATTTCACACGCTAGCAAGGTTATGCTCAAAATCCTACAAGGTAGGCTTCAGCAGTATGTGGACCGAGAACTCCCAGAAGTACAAGCTGGATTTCGAAGGGGCAGAAGAACTAGAGACCAAATTGCTAACATGCGCTGGATTATGGAGAAAGCCAGAGAGTTCCAGAAAAACATCTTCTTCTGCTTCATTGACTATGCAAAAGCCTTTGACTGTGTCGACCACAACAAACTATGGCAAGTTCTTAAAGAAATGGGAGTGCCTGACCACCTTATCTATCTCCTGAGAAATCTATATGTGGGACAGGAAGCAACAGTTAGAACTGGATATGGAACAACGGATTGGTTCAAAATTGGGAAAGGAGTACGACAAGGCTGTATATTGTCTCCCTGCTTATTTAACTTATATGCAGAATACATCATGCGAAAGGCTGGACTGGAGGAATCCCAAGCCGTAATTAAGATTGCCGGGAGAAATATCAACAACCTCAGATATGCAGATGATACCACTCTGATGGCAGAAAGTGAGGAGGAATTAAGGAACCTCTTAATGAGGGTGAAAGAGGAGAGCGCAAAAAATGGTCTGAAGCTCAACATCAAAAAAACTAAGATCATGGCCACTGGTCCCATCACCTCCTGGCAAATAGAAGGGGAAGATATGGAGGCAGTGACAGATTTTACTTTCTTGGGCTCCATGATCACTGCAGATGGTGACAGCAGCCACGAAATTAAAAGACCCCTGCTTCTTGGGAGGAAAGCGATGACAAACCTAGAGAGCATCTTAAAAAGCAGAAACATCACCTTGCTGACAAAGGTCAGCATAGTCAAAGCTATGGTTTTTCCAGTAGCGATGTATGGAAGTGAGAGCTGGACCATAAAGAGGGCTGACCGCCGAAAAATTGATGCTTTTGAATTGTGGTGCTGGAGGAGACTCTTGAGAGTCCCCTGGACTGCAAGGAGAACAAACCTATCCATTTTGAAGGAAATCAATCCTGAGTGCTCACTGGAAGGACAGATCCTGAAGCTGAGGCTCCAATACTTTGGCCATCTCATGAGAAGAGAAGACTCCCTGGAAAAGACCCTGATGTTGGGAAAGTGTGAAGGCAAGAGGAGAAGGGGACGACAGAGGACGAGATGGTTGGACAGTGTCATCGAAGCTACCAACATGAATTTGACCAAACTCCGGGAGGCAGTGGAAGACAGGAGGGCCTGGCGTGCTTTGGTCCATAGGGTCACGAAGAGTCGGACACGACTTAACGACTAAACAACAAACAACAACAAATAATCACCGCTCATTCATCATTGAATGTCATACTGACATAAGTGTGGTTAGAATAACTAAGATGTTAATTCGGGAGGCTGACCTCCTGCCCCCTGCCCATTGTTTGTTCTGATTGTTAACAAAAGGAAAGTCCTCGTTAACATCTGAGATGACCTCTAGGTGGTGCTGTCCAGTCATATTGACATTTATATCTTTAAAAGATACATTTAAAAAAACATAGGACCCTGATTGAAGCCAGTTTCATGAAACTAGGCAGAAAAAAATTGAAAGTGTAAACCAATACTCAGAAGCAAGATGTATTAGCTTTACTGGGACTCACTTGCACATAAATTATAGGACTGAGCAATCCTATACACATGTACTCAGAAGTAAATCTCAATAAACTCATTGGCCCAAATCCTGTTGCTTAGTGTAGTAAATTGCACTACAGTAGCCTCACTGAATCAATGAGGATTTAGTGAGCAAGTTCTATTGATTCAAATGGGCTTACTCCAATTGTGACTCACTAAAGTAGGTTGCAGTTGGAGCAGGTCTATTTTAATCAATTGAACATATGGAGGACTTGACTTATTAAACCCCCATTGAATCAAAGTAGTATATTCTGGAGAAATATACTACACTAGTCAGTTTGGCCTTTTGGATTTACTTCCAGGTCAGCATATCTAGAACTGAAGCCTTAACAATGCAATACTGTACTTTGTCTACTCAGAAGTAACCCTTTCTTAAGTTCAAAAGTACTTAATTGTGGTGCTTAATTGTGTAAAAGCAATTAATTGTGAACATATAATTGCAATATAAGCTACTCAGTTTTACTGGAATTGAGAAGGGAAGGAAAAATGACATTTATGGGTGATTTGGAAATTCATATAAAATACTGATTGTACAACTTAATAAGAAGAGCAAAGACATATGACTTCAACAAGGAGAGACAGAATAGTCGGAAGTTTTAGTTTTATACTGGAGAGGCCTGGGCTGGGTCTATTGAGAGATACTGAGTTCCGTCCATGTGTCAGGAATCAGGGTGCTTGCAGCCCATGTCTAGACAGGCTGCTTTTGTTTTCTCATTTTCTGCTATCACCTGCAAGTCTTTAGAGCCTTTGGGGAGAAAACTAATCAGGCTGGGACTTCTCTTTTTATTGTACCAAATTACTATTAACAGTCCCAAGACTGTGTGATAGAACAATATAATATAAGATTAAATATGAAGTAGGGGAGAGATTGGGTAGTTTGGTAATATATGGACTTTTTTTCTCAATTACTTGCTGCAAGTAATTTCTCGTTTAAGAGAAAATTTGGGCTACCCACAACCAAATAGTCAAGTCCCATCCAATTTATGGCCATGCTAACAGGCTTTTCAAAGTACATGAGATATTGAAGGAGTGACTGCCACCTTGAGTGAATTTCTGTGGCCAAGTGGGGATTCAAATCCAGATGTCCTAGCCTGTCACTTTATCAGGTATACCACACTGGCTCTCACAACATTTCCTTAGGCTTTTTATTTTCCTAGGATTTGGGGGGGGGCGGGAGGCAGGGGGGGGAATGAGAATGGTGAGATCCTAGGTATGTCTACTAGAAAGCAAGTCTCATTTAGTTGCATGGAGACTGCAGACTGAGTTGGAATTGTCAAATTCAGCATCTGTGCAATATTCATGGACTAGAATCTTCCATTCATAGTACAAGGACTCTTTCTATCCTTCAGACCAAAGGCTCATCTCACTCAGCCCAACATTGTGTCTCCAAGAGTGGTCAGTCATCCCGTGAAATACAAAAGATGAAATCTGAGCTTTCTGCCATTTTCCTACTCTTGCACACATGACTGCATTTACTCCCTTTGCTGTTATTACTTTCAAATGCATATTCTTTAAAAGGCAGCCCTGCTAGGACTGCGTAGGGCTAAAATCTTGTGAAGTAAATCCAGTTTTGTGGAGGGGGTCTTGCCAGTAAAGACCTGCAGATCTGGGTTCTTAAGGCTGCAGTTTTATGTGCACTTAGGTAAGGAAGAAGTCCCTTTGAACACGGAGCGGGGAGAGATTATTTTCCGCGCAAACACGAACAGGGGCAGGCTGTAAAACGCAGCAGACATTATTCTGAAATGTTTCCACCAAGGGCGGCTCCTGATCGGAGTGGGGAGGGGGGTCCTTCTCCCAAAACGTTGGAGTGTCTTGCCCCCTCTTCCTCCTTCAGGAGCAGCCCCTGTGAATCATGTAGAAGTAAATAATATTTAGATTGGAATGGGGGTGCTAAGGTTTCACCATGGAAAGGAGCAGCAGACGAAGGAGATCATATGATTTAACAACAGGGAATTGTATTAGAATGAATAGAGTTGCTTATGCAGGCAAGACTAGGACTGCTAAAATGGCAGCATTTGTTCTTGCCTCCTGCAACACTTTAGGGTTCACTCCACCCAAAGGTAAACCCAACGAAGTCCCTTTGCATTCAATAACAAAGATTTTAATTTGCTTGACTCTTCCATTGAACACTACAATTGTTATACACTCTGGGTTCTGGTGAGATCCTACCTTAAATTTCCAACCCGTTTATCTTTAGATATGTATAAATCCAGATGTTGAAAAAGTTCCTTTTTTGCACTACAGTTCTCAGAAGATTCAGTCCAAAAAGTAACTTCAGGCTCTGCCAAAACCATCTGAGTTCAACCCACTCCTTTCCAGTAAATATATTATATTATTCGGCTTCACAGAAGAATAACAAAGATTTAAGCGAGCAGCTTCAGAAAGAGCAGGAAGGCTGAAAGTGGGTCTCGGATCAGAGAAGGCTTAAGGCTACAATCAATAGGTCATTTAAAAATGGCTTATATTTAATCTGCTTTTTTTTAAAAAAAATGAAGCCTTTCAGGAGAAATTATATACACAGATATAAACAATGACGGTCCTTACTCCCACGTTCATATGATTTACTTATCTCATAAACTGCAAACTATCTGATTAGAAGTGGGCACTTAACTTCTTCTCTAAATGCTCCAAAGAGAACTTTATCAATGGTTCCAAGGAATATTTCATTCAACACGTGTCAAGGTTTTGAAAAGCCATGCGGTTTAAAGTGGAGGAAATTAGACTCCATCCAAAGTTCATAGAGGGTTTTTTTTCCCTTTGTGCGTTTTTTTTTAAACTCCCTTGTTAAATTGGTTTCCGCATATGCTTGGGAGCTGCTGATTCGAGCAATTAAGCCTTTCTTTAATTAGCTGGAGTAGGGCTGTTTGTTTGTTTTTTTCTTCGGCAAAATGGTTAAGGGCAAAACCTTATCTTGAAAATAGACACGTAATTTAACAGCAGGTAGAGAATAAGTGAGATAGCTTCCTTGAGTGTTTCCTCTTCCCCCCCACGCTATAAATTGCCAAAATGTTTTCGAGATGCTCGTCCGACGAAGCCAACGAGCCTCCATCTGTACGGGTGCATTTTAAACTTTCCTAAATTGGATTTCTTTTTCTTTCTTTTTTTTTTAAAAGGGTGGTTGAGTCACATATAGCTGGAAGGAGCCATAACCGAAGAACTTATTTCCAGTCTGTTTGGGTCGCAAGAGGACTTATTTGGAGAAGTTTTTGTTTTCGGGCAATGAGGCAGAACCGAATTGCGTGCCAAGGTTATTTCAGGTTTGTTAATGTTTGGAAGTAATACCGGTGAGTAAAGATCTCAGACTGAAAAGACAAATGTCCACCAGCAAGGGAGCTGGAAAAGGACACGTTTCGCTCCTTTAGCTTGGAGCGTTTCCGAGTCGCGACCCATTTCAATTGCCCTCTTAGGCGACACAAACCTGGACTAGGTAAACTAGATAATGAATAACTAAGTCCCACCATTATTTTCCGCGGGGAGGGGGAGCGGGAGAGGGTTAGGGTTAAGTCAAGATCAAAGATTTTTGGGTCATCAACAACACTCTCGACTTTGCCACTGCTGGAGGTTTTGGACAATACATTTAATTACTACCAAGTACTATCATCTTGAAAACCAAACCCCCAGCCTCTCATGGTTTACATGCATGAGGGTGATCGATATAAATTAAACATTTTAAAATCCTTGTTTTGGAAAGGAGAGTTAAAACAACAGCTTAAATCACTTCTACTGTAATTAATTGAGCTTTTGAGCTCAAAAATTTAAAAAGTGTTAAACTTTGGCTGAGGTTTTTTTTTTATATATATTTTTTATTTGCTTTTCCATATTGTTAAAAGCCGTTTTAGGAACATTGTGTGTGTCCCCCTACCACCCAGTCCTCTCTGATTTAATCTTGCTTTCTCCTTCTCTCTCTCTCTCTCTTTTATTTTTTATTTATTTATTTATTTTGTTCATTTCTAGCGTCCCCTGGCCGGAAGGAAGAGACTAAGCCCAGGTGAAACATGAATAAAAGACAAACGGACTGCGGATTTGGTGGGTGCAATCGCGTATGGAAAACGGCCCCCATGAGTAGGTCATGTCCTGCTGTTTTCTGCCTGCCCATGCAATTCCCTGGCTTGACGAAGAAGAGGAAAAGAGGGGGGCCTATTCTGCTATGTTGCAGGCCGATCATATGGATGGAAATGTCATTACGTTCAATGACACTTACTTCCAACAGGTTAAGTCTGAGCAGGATAGCAACCCAGCTTTCCTGCAATTGTCTGAGAACTGTGTGCCAATATAGCTTTTCTTCCCGCCAGGAGACCCCTCCCACGGCTTATTCCTCATGACTTTAAGGCAATAACTAAATTGCCTTAAATTTAGTTGATTTTCTTATTCACCTACGTTCTTTTCTCTTGCCTTCTCCGTATTTCTCCATCTGTGGCTCTTGTCTGTCCTAAAGACCTAAATTCCTTCATTCTCACACTGATACAACCAGACCTAAATTCCTTCATTTACTGGGAAATCCGATATGCTTTGCTTTAGAAATAAATGGCACCTTGGCAGCTCAACCAATCTCGGGCATGTTTACTCTGAATTATGTTCCACTGAATGAAACGAGGCTTCCTCTCAGGTAAGTCTGCAGCCTGGGTGGGGGGAGGGTGGGGGTTTAACTTAGAGGTGTCATGCCCAGCACTTTAGAATCAGCCTATCAGAGCTGCCAGAAAAGTAGTCAAAATCCAAAAATTAAATAGACCCAATCCGTAGTCTGCACAGTTACTACAGATTCAAATCTGGGAAGCACTTTCTTTAGGTAAAACGAGAAGATGAAAAATAAACAGAATAAAATGTATAGGGAAGCAAATGAATGCAACTGTATTAATGTTTTATTGTTGTTGTTGTTTTATTATCTAGGCATTATTACTGATTTGGGCTTTTTTTTGGCTTTTTTTTAAAAAGCCATATATAATTTAAAAATAAATACTTAGTTCTCGTGAAATAGTTCTCCTGTCCACCACTGATTATTACTGATTTGGGCCTGTTTTTGGCTTTTTAAAAAAAAGCCATATATAATTTAAAAATAAATACTTAGTTCTCGTGAAATAGTTCTCCTGTCCACCGCTACATCCTAAATGCACTTTACGACTGCTTATTGGTTCTACTTCCCCAAGAAAGTTCCATTTAAAGGCGGCCCAGAAGCATAAGAAGCAGTCTCTCAGGAGCGCACGCCAATTAGGAATTCTCTTTGATTTTGAACCATTTCATTTCGCCATCCCCGTACACTTGAGCCTTGGGGCGAGGGCTGCTCCATTGAACTGGAAGGCCGCCGTCCTTCCCTTGAGCTTGGGTAGGATCAATGCATTTCGCTTAGTCGCTTCGTTTTCTCTTTGACCTCATTTCCGCCCGAGAAAGGGAAGAAGAATGTTATATACAATTTATTTTTTAAAAATACCGCGGGAGAATATTGTTTTGGGGATACTGATTAATGTAGTTAAAAATTAAATAAATGATTTCCAGAGTTACCTTTAAAGTTACAAATAATAGCTTTTCTGCATTTTCTCCTAAAATAGTCTCAAATAGTTTATTATTTACAGAAAAAGGGAGGGGTGAATTTAATGCGTGGTAGTTTTCCTTTACTTCTAAAGGCATGTGAGTTTGTGCCCTTCTGTTCTTCTCTCCAAGGCGTTCTCCGTGTTATCATGAATATAAGAGTTCTGAACATCTATGTCATTGTTTAAAGTTAGCTAGAATAGGACACAAGTGGAAAGGAACGTAATTGTACAGGGGATTAGGAGGTGTGGATTACACAGGAAAATCGTAGAACCTCCCTGCGTTGTGATTGAGTTTGCGCAGGAGAACTTCCCGCTGGGCTAATTCGGCCCTAGGTGGTTCTCTCTCCTCTTTAGCATATACAGTTGCCCAAATTTTTGCGTAAAGTGCCCAAGTTTTTCAGCAGAGTCTAAACTGCGTGGGGGATCTTGGGATGATCCATCATACTTTGGGTGCCAGCGGTAACTAGGTTGTGTCTTCTGTGTGGAAGGACTGCCTGTCGGTTCTAGCTTCTGACACTTATTTTCAACCAGGTAACTTAACTTTTCTTTTTAAACAGCATTTCTTTTTTGTCCTTAGCTGAACTACCTGAGAGTCTCCTGTTCAGCCCCTCCCCGGGTATCACCTTGAGGGCCACCCAACACGCCACCACCCTTCCAGCGCCAACCACTTGTTACAAGAGAAAGCCCCATTCCTACAACAACCTATTTCTCCCAATTTACTCATTTTCTTTTATCATTTCATCCGTCCCAAGCAAGCATTACTTTTTGTTTTCCAGTGTCATGTGGCAGAGAGTATGTGTTTAAAATGATGACAACCTCATTAAATGAGGATTGAATAGGGTTCTAAACTAAAATTATTTTCCGTCTAGGGCGTCTTTTCCCCTGAGTTTCCTTGTCCCCTCCCCACAATGCTCACCCTGTGGTTGTCCCCCGACCGCCGCGATGTACCCACCTGGTGAAATTTTATCGCTTTTGGATAGACCTAAGGACGACGTTTTTTGCAGGAACATTCTCTCTTCTGCTTCCTCCTCTTCCCCTTCCCCTTCCCCTTCCTCCTCCTCCTCTTCTTCTTCTTCCTCCTCCTCCTCCTCCCCTCCTTCGCCTTTGCTTTCCACTGGTCCATAGTTAGGTTTCAGCAGGATCGACATCTCGTAATCTTTTTTCTCTGCGAAGTCCGATGGAGAAGATGAAGGGCTGCCACGGGGTAAGTTCCCATCCAGAGCGGCGGAAGTCAGTTCTTGGCAAGTCAATGGCGGTGGAAAGATGGTTAAAGACGGCGGTGGCGGGCAAGTGGGGACGAAGCCTGTCTGCGGCGGTCCTTTCTGACGGACAGAGAAAGGCAGATCTTTCCTCTGAAGCCCGGGAAGAGGTGGACCTTCTGGCCGGCCGGCCGGAGGGAATTTCTCCGCTTCGAACTCCGAGCGAGAGGGCTCCCGGTCTTTGCGCCTCGAGGCATACAAGCAGGAAGAGCTGATCTTCTCGGCGAGGAACTCATGATGAGGAGGGTGACCTCTCCAACCTGGGTGATGGAAAGGAGGAGGAAGGAACCGTAGTCCGGACTGATGGCCAGTCATCTCTCTTTCCCCAAACCCATGTAACCCCTTCCCCACCCCTTGTCAAAGGAAGCCTTGCCCGAAGGAGAATGATTCTATGTATAGCACTGCAAAATCCACTTAACTGTTCAATAAGGAGGTGTGGTGTGCACCAAAAAAAAGTTGCGAAGAGAAACCCTTCAGGCAACAGCTTTGAAAGAGAGAGACTGAAAGAGGGGGGAAAAAACACACCCACAAGCCAATATACCGACCCACCCTGTGGAAGCGCGCAGGAGGGAATGTTTAAGGGAAAAGGTCTCCAGCAATGGACTTATCTGTTAGAAAATGCGTCCGCCGAACCACTTCCGGCGGACTAGCCAATCCCAGATGGACATGACTTCTACGGACATCCCCTGGTGTCAATTTTAACGGCAAACTTTACTGGTTTGCGGAGGGACTCATCTCTCTCTCTCTCTCTCTCTTTTTTTTTAAAGAATGAAAAATCTTCGCTGCAGACATCTGCTACAATTCATCCACTTCACTGCCTCTCCTCCTCCCTCCTCTCCCACCCACCCATCCGAAATATAATCTGTTTATAAAGAGAGGAGGAGTGTACATCCCATCGAATCTTGAAAAGTGGTGATATTAATACGGAATAATTTTTGCTCTGTAGTTTTATATTTCCCTGCTTTTCTTCTCCACGCCGGCCCAAGTCTCTTATCCCCCAAGAGACCAACGAGATGCAAGATTCGGAAGAAAGAGTCCGTAGCTGGAATCGTAGGGCCTTCTGTCTTACCCACGTCTGCCTGAATAATTAAAACTTTGCAGCTCCCAAGCTATTTCCTCCCCCATCAACCCCCGCCCTCGCTTAAACTCTCATTTAAAAGATAAACGGGCACCCTCAACTAAAAGTACAACCACTCAGGAAAAAGAAAGTCAAATGAATTGACGTTTTAAAAGCCCGGTACTCTCAGGGCTGACAATTTAAAGGAAACAGGCCAGCCAATTTTTCATCATACTTCTCCATGTGAATCATACCCAGCATGAAGCATAAGAAAGGCAGGATGCAGCCACCGGATATTTAAAAGAATAAGTGGAGTGTGTGTATGTTTTCACCTAATTAGATTTAAGTTGTCCCCATAAACATGCCACCCTTTTAGATACAGGTCTTCTTCTTGCTTTTTTTTTTAATATTGGAGACTCTCATTTCAGAGGACTCAAATTAGCCTCTAGAACTAGAGGGAAAAAATGGGGTGGTTGGGTTTAGGGGCCTTTTAAAATAGGAATCCTTCGAGCAAGGCCTATCTGTGCACTATTTAATTAAAGCAGTGCCTGCCCGAGCCTTCTCTCAGCTCCGTCGCTAGCACTTTTATCACTCACTCACTCACACACACACCCAAGGTCAGAGGACTAACTGACAAGAAGGGTTCTGCCTACCTGGGATGGTTCCTATGCATAACAGAGTGAGGCATCTTAAGTCAAACCATAGTAAAACATCTAAGCGCATGTCCAACAGCATTCTTCACACAGCCATGAGCAGGTTTCCCAGAGATATCTAATTATTCATTCCTTTTATTCAGTTGTATCCAAACCCACCATTACATCTACCTATCGAATGCACAGCGTGAATGCAACCCAGAATACTGGAAGGGCAGAACTCTGCTGTAAATTCTTCCACTGGGAATCCGTTGAAAGGTCCCCCTTTTGATTTAAAGGGATTTGCAGATAGCCCGATCCCTGGATGCATTTGCTGTGTACCCAAAAGACATCCACACCCTTGTACAAAACAGGATTCAGAGTAACATCCCAAGAGGTTTAAAGGAGATTGGAGAAGGAAGGGCTTCCTTTGATAAAGTCTTTCTTATTATAATAGAAATTGCCTAAAACATGGACAACAGAACACTGTCAGAAACACCAGGAATCATAACATCTTAGGAAAGTTTTCTTTCAGTCAGTCAGAGCAACCATGAAGTAACTGTGCTGGTTTTCCTTCCATTGTGTGTGGCTTGGGAATAGGATTGTTTTCACTTGGGAAGTCATCTCAGCCCCTTTCAACGAGAGTCTGGATTCCCTCCTTCAAATATCTGACATCACAACCAGCAACTGAAATGCCTCGATCCTAAGTAAACGTCCGGGAGAGCAAGTTCCACTGAGGACAATGGGAATAATGTGTTAAGACAAGCTGAACTCAGTCCCCCGGGAAAGGCATCATCCATTCGGGCGAAAGCCACCGGAGTGAAGGGCAGCCTTGCAAGTCAGAGGGAAGACAAGGATGCCAAAACCCCTCCGGGAGCCCTCAAGAATCGCCCTGAAGCCTAACAGCGAGACAGAAGGGAAGGGCACGAACTAAGCTGCAGAGGACGGGGCTGCAAAAACTAACCCAGAAAATGGCTTCGTGGTAAGGAAGAAGAAACTGGTTCTGGAGTGGTGACGGAAACACGCCACCGGTCCTACCCTTAAGCAAACTGGGGAAGCAATAGATTTTGGTCTATTGCAAAACCTATGAACGCATATTTTTTTTCGTTCAGGAGGCACCATTTCGATATTACACCTGTGCACCCAATAGTCCCGGGGAGCAAATACGTATTCTAAAAATATGTAGTTCTGGGCAGGTTACACGCCCTTTCTCTGGATTTGATTCGTTCTCAAGGTTTAGGCGGGATGGGAAATCGCCCAGTAGACTTTCCTCGCGGGAACAGTTCAGTGACAAGGTCTCCGTCCAAAGTCCTGTGGAAAAGGAGGACCTGGGCAGAGCTTTTCCGTGACTGGCCCTTGCTTTTGACTGGAAGGACCTTGGCCTCTGGACAGTTTCAGAGCAGAGTGCAGTTACTTGGGGGACTAAGTCCCATCGTACCCCATCAGATCTCTTTATGAGGAAACGTGACCTGCGTTGTACTGGACCACTATGAAAAGGAGGAGGCGGCACCTGCCTTGGGAGTAGCCCCCTGGACGTGGGAGGGACAAGGGCAGAGTCAGTGCCCCCCGATTTTATGAATTGAGAGGCAAAGAGGCATCTTCTGAAAGTTCAAAGTCACAGCTGGTGTCAAAGTCCGGGAAAACTAGAAGATCACACAAAATAAGTTAATTCACCAATTCTGAATCCTCTTCCTTCCATTTTCTCCTTCTAAACTGTTCTCAGAACAAAGGATCTTATAAAAATTAGTATTCTCCTAAATGAAAAAGAGGTGAGTTCATTCTGATATGCACAAAACTCCGCTCATTTCCGCTAGACGCCACACTAATCGCTCTCGATCTGGATAAAGTTGGCATTGCGACCTTACCTTCAAACCTACAACCTGAAACATCGGCGGTTGTGCTTCCAGGCGATGTGTGCTTTCTATCTCACCTTAAATGTTCCAAATAAAATAAGACGGAGGGCCCTGGTAGACGTCTAAGAACACTGGGGCCTCGATCCTACACATTCTCACCTGTTGAACTTAAGAGGAATCACTTCCGAGCCTTGGGCCTGAGGTCGTATCCTCACTCCGTCATAAACAAACCGCAATCACCCTTGAGGTCTCGGTCTTACTCTGTCCTTGTTCCTAATCCCATTTTTTAAAACAACAACACCGTGCTTTCTTCATTGAAATCAATTACTTCTCATTTAAGATCGGGTCTACATGCTTGCGAAATGCGAAATTCAACTCTGGGCCCCGATCCACACCAACAGTTGGTGCAACTCGGATTCCACAAAGCGCGAGGATCCTTCCCCCCTTTAAAAGAACCCGACTCTTTTTGGATCCATACCTTAAGGCTACAGTTCTTGGTATACTTACGCCTGGCACTCAGTGAAACTTTGGAGTATACACACACATACAGGATTTGCACGCAGAAGGGAAGGTTTCTTTACAGGGCGCGAGCAGTGGATACAACCAGATAAAAACCCGGTCTCCCAACGCGTTTAGGAGAATCCCTCCGGGCAAATCAGGGAGTCTTCTGAAGAACACAACTAGCGTTTCTTCAGATGAAAACGAGAAGAAACGCGGTCCTGCTACGGAGCTAAGGACAAAGTCGTCGACTTTTAAGCAGGCCTGATAAACTCACCCCCAGTTTTTGTAGGTGGTGACGGGTGGACGACCCGCGCCTAGTCACAACAAACTCAAGCCGCTGCCTGGGGTTTGTCCACTTCCAGTTTAGTGGATGGAAGCTGGCTATCGCCGAAGGGGGGCAAAACCCGACGTACTCAGTTTTCTGTTCGGCCCAGATGTGCCCGAGGAAGTTGATTGTAAACTACCAGACCTGACACTGAAATTGAGTTAGTCTTCCAAGTACCCAAACCTTTTGTTTTTATTTTTGTGATATTGCTCAATAAGGATTCAACAGGGCGCAGGCGCGTTTCTCAAGAGAGGAAGTTGATCATAGAGAAAATAGAGGAGGACCAAGTCTCTGAAGTCTCCGTCCGACCTCGAGTGGGGGGACAGGTCGGAGAGGGGAGGCCAAAATCCCCTCTCGTGTTTATAACTGAATGGGCTCAATCCAACCTTAGCCCTTCCCAAAACAGAACCAGGGAATCAATGGTTAAAGTTAGGTGTGCCAAAAAGTCCCCTTCATCCCCTAAAAGTCTACTGTGAATAGGCCTAAAGTTGGATTAAGACGAATTAACGCACTATGGAGTTATCAAGGCTATGGTTGACGGTGGACTTCTTCGCTTCTCCTTCCTTGTCCAGTTCCAGACTGGAAAGGTAGTGACAGGGAGCAAATATTCCCATCGGATCTTTGGGAGAAAATAGGAAGAAAAGGAGGCTCCCTTTGAGTCCAGGCTAACGCTCACCCATTTTTAATGCTCGATGCTCAGTGACACGTGTACAATTTACAAAGCGTGCGAGGCCGTGTCACTTTAGGGTTGCTTGTAAACCGTCGGAAGCCGTGCTGCTTAGATCTGGAGTCGTCTTGAATCTGTTGCAGATACTCTCCAGACAGGCTGCTGGATTCCTGCATCTATAAAGCCATTCCGAAACGAATTGCATCCATGCGACTCCCAGTGGGATAGAGTTAATACTCCATTAATCACCCGAGCTTTTCCCCTCTTGATACATAAAGCTATCTTCCAATAGGTTTTGCTCTGTGTAGAAATGCTTCAGTTGAAAATGAAGGGAAGAAGTCTAATTATTCAAATAGTTTTTAAGCAGGTGGCTTGTTCCTTCCCATAGTTTGGAGCCAAACTAAGGTTGAAATTAGCCTCGTAGCCTCTTTGCTTCCTTACTTGCATTGCAAGACAGCTGCCTTTCCTGCCCATTGAAATCAATGGGAAATAGTGCTTGACTTGGCCCATTGATTTCAATGGGATTTACGTTCTGTTAACTTAGGTTGTGGCCCCATGTATACTTACTCCAATGCAGCTTACTGGAAGCTTCTCACATAGGATCCATCAATGTTTGTGTTTTATCCACAGCACCCTGAAGCTATTGTTTTTAATTTTAACATTTATATCATTAAAACAGCAGATCTTACACTATAAAATATCCAAGTGCTACAGACTCACCCTTGGTAAATACAGCCACCAACTTTGCGATTGAACTTAACTGGAACATCTGAGGTCATGAGCCATGCTGAAGATTTTTTTTTTTATGGGAGAAATGAGAAAATACAAACAAATGAACAGGAGCAGAATATTTCATGTTGGTTTTAACATGAAAAAGAGTGATATTATCTTTTGCAGGCATAGTCTCAGGTATTTCCCATTCTCAAGTACAAAATGTTTTCATTTCTCATGAAAGACTTGGGAGAGAGTATAAAGAACACTAAACATTATTATTTTGTTGTGATTTTAGAAATCTGACTATCACTCCTTCCAAATTGAAGTACAAATCTGAATTATAAATTTCAGGATGCAAACCTTGCAGGAACTAAACTACGTTCTCTGGTGCTAACCTGCACTCCTCCGATGGGTGCAACTTGCTCATCCTGGTTGGCATTCCGTTGGCTCTCAACAATCTTCTGGGTCCCCAGCTGCCAAAGGTTTCAGGATCTGAATATCCAGCAGGATCAATCTTTCAGTAGTGCAGTGTGAGGGCTGTAGTTGCAAAAGTTAAGGACATTTCCCAAAAGGTGTGGCTAGTTTTGCTGATTGGTCCATTTCATTTCTTTTAAAAGAAAAAAAAAAGAATGCAACCCACAGATCCACATCCTCTTCCACCTGGCCTAGAGTACTTCCACATTCCCTTAAAATGTTGCACTACAAAAATGAGACCCAACTCCGAGTTGGTTTGTTGTAGAGGATGGGGAAGAAGAAAAGGAATTAAAAGGAGGAAGTAATCACCGGAAACTCATTCAGAAAAGAAAGAAAGAGAGAAGACCTAAATAAAAAACACCCACACAAAAGCAGCCATAAGATGAGGGAGACTTTGAAAGGAAGAGATCTGAAGTTCCCCTTCTCGCCTTGGTCTCCAGACGTTGCTCTCAAAAGGTTTTATGGTGTTTTTCTGTGCAGTGTCAAAGTCTTCCTGATCTCTTTTGAAAACGGTCGTCCCCCAGCCCACTCCTTCGACGCCTCCATTGTACCACAGGAACTGCTAAACTTGGCCATATCTCTCTCTTCCCTCACCTTTCACTGTCTCTCTTGTATAAACAAAAAGGCTGTAGACTGAAGTTGCTTATCCCCAGAAAGAGCAAAAAAGTTAATAATAATAATAATAAAGGAAAACCAGGAAACAAAAGACCAAACAAACAAACAAAAACAAAAACAACTCACACCCCAAGATGTGTAATGGAAGCTTTTACACTTTAACTCAAAAACGATTTCCTTTCTCCTCAATGAGAGTTACTTCTTAGTGAGTTTTGAATTGCCAACTTAATAAGCAGGGAAAATGTAGTGCAAGTCTGAATGCTATTCTTAAGATCTTTGGGGTATCAACTCCATGTTCATCTAAGGCAAAGGGGTATTCTTGCATCTTCTAGATGGCAATCCTTCTGAAACTGAGATCTATTAAATCATGATCTGCACCACAACCCTCTTTAAAAGTCAACATTCATCATTTTGTGGTTTTCATTCATGTGGGATGGGTTCTTTCGGATCTTGGAAAAAGTGGCTATCCAGGACATCGAAAGGAGACGGAAGACATTCCCTGCTGACTAAGGAAATGTTGTTGTTGAGATGAAAGACATTTGACCTTGAAGGTCAGATGTTATTGCCTTGAATATCCAATCAAAGTGGGTGGGTTGCTTTGCTGAAACACAATGGAAATCAGGAAATGAAGATAACACAAGACACACTAGAGAAGCTTTCTAGTTGTTTCTGGAAGGATTAGATACTGATGGCCCCATGTCTTGAAACGTTATGGTCCCTAGCTTTCACAAGACATTATGGTGCCTACAGAAGAAATTCCTATTAGTGAGTCCACCCATGGGATGGGGACCCAATCATCCCTCCCAGGAATTATCCTGTGTCAAACTAAGGATCTTATTACCAGAGAGAAATGCCACTGAGATTAGTAGGCTTACTGTTGAATACACATCTACAGGGTTGCATTAGACTTCCTAAAGTGAATGCCAGCTCCATTCATTTGGAGGGCTCCATACACAAGACAATGTGCAAGAAATATGGATCAAATATTATCTGCTGCCTCCCTGGCAAATGCCCTTACTGTGCTCCAAAGTGGATTTGTACTGGATGGGCATGGTTAACACAACTTGCTGTCCGCAGAAAGGTGCATGTCTACCAAGCACACCAGACTGGAGATGAAGTTCATTCAGGAGAACAAGATGTTTACATTGAGCTATGCTTTGACTGTAGTAGTGCCCTCAGGGTAGGATTTTAGGGCAAAAGGCCGGTGGCCCCCAATCAACAGACTAAATATGAGGGCCCTCAAACAGAGTTGTTCATATTTTGAAACAGGTGAAGCAATACATTCAAACTTTAGAAGTACAGTTTGGCTATATTCCCACCCAGCTTTAATTCTCTGAGGGAATTCACACATTTCTAAACTGGCTTTAGTGTGGGCTTTAATGGGTCTGGGCAAACATGTATTAAATATAAATATTCTTTTCCTTCTCTCTGAATTGCTCAGGATAGCAGATACAGATTTTTACAGATTTCCCTTCTCAACAACCCCATGCAGGAAAGAGAGGCTGAGCAACAATAACTGACCCAAGATGAACCAGCAGCCTCCAGCAAGCAGTTTTACTTGTGTGTACATCCAATGATCCAAAGCAGCTTTCTTCAACTTGATGCCCTCTATGTATCTTGGGTTATTACCCCCTGCAGCCTGTAAAGAGGTTGTAGGAATTGTAGCCTTATGCATCTTGATGGTACCAGATTGCGGAAAGGCTGACCTAAACACCCCTTCATTATAATGCAGTTTCCAGCATCCGTTGCCATGATTATTGTACTCACTGTGCCATATGTGCCATAGAATATATTCACTGAACTGATTTAAAAAAAATGTTAAGGTTGCTTTGCAATAATGAGATCCATATCACTGCTTATGCCACTGGTGTGACAAGTGATGTTCATGCTATGAGAGCCAACGATGGACCCCAGCCCATCAAGAAAATTCTGCAAAGCACAGCAGCCCCTACGCTAACGTATAACTTTATTAAATGTAGAGGGTTGGCAACTGTGGCCTTCTGAATGTTTTTGGCCTGCAACTTCCATCAGCCCTATCCGGCACAACTAATAGTGACAAATTATGGGAGTTGTAGTCCAAAAATTCCTGGAGGGTTCCAGTTGTTCCTGAGAGGTTTGGCCAGTAATTAATGTCTACATTAAGTAGACAAGTAAGCTAGTTTAGGGCCTCAGCTTTAGGACCTCCAATTGGGTGGGCCTCTAAATCTTTGGGGATTCTTTTAAAGGTTATAATAAAACACATTTTGGAGGCAGGTAATGCTATGGGCTTCTTAAAACTAGTGTAACATTGGGCCTTGGGATGTCTTAATCCAGCCTTGCATATAAGAATAGATAAAAGGCCCTGCAAAATAGATTCAAGGCTAGGTTCCCATGAGGTCAAGTACAGCTTCATCAATTACTCAACCTATGTCCAATTTTAACAAAGCAACACAGGAGGAATCTATCTGTAAGGTGCTCTTATTCTGCATTGGCAACACACAAACCTCCTCTGTTTCATTTTGTCACAGGGCCTGCACACATGCTTCCCACTGTGAGAACTGCACTTGGGCTGAACATCCTGGGTGGGGGTACTTTTCCTCTCCCCCCCCCCATTCCTACCTTCTCCCAATTAAGCAATCAATCAAGGTGGGCATAATGGCTTCCTTACAGACAGCCCAGGTAGGACATGGGGTCCCAAGTGCTTGGGGTGACGTATGAATGGCTTCTTCTAGTTTTGCTTCACAGTCGTCCTCTCTGGGGAACAGGGGTCTTCCTGAAGAGTCAAAGGTTGGTAATCTTTGCCAAACAATTATAGGAAGCAGGCACGTGGTGTGTGTGTGTGTAATGAGATTTTAGAGTGTCATTGTTCTCTTGTTCTTTGTGTGTCAGATTAAGAACGGCTCCAGATCATAGCATGAAGGGCATAATTCTGAGCATTTACATCAATAGGCACATGAGAAAAACATGTAAACCTGCTATTTAGCGTCACAGTTAACTTTCCACATCACTACAAGTATGTCCTAAAATAAACGCTACTTGCCTTTCCCCAGCATTGTCTTTACTGATGCCGGTTGTGCCAAGACAGAAACAGAGACAGAATTATTTTAGGCAAGCACACATTCTCGGTTTGTTTTATGTCTCATTTTCCCTCCGTCTTGAGATAGCCGTACGTTACGCCAAAGGCTAACACTAGAGGGCGCCCTAAGATCAGTTTAAGTAAGCTGGCAGGCTTGCTGCTGACACACAATTGCTTTGGAAAAAAAACAGGACTTGCATAGGATGCAATAAACAATGTAGTTTATTTTCCAGCCCAAACTCCTTCCTTCCTTCCTTCCTTCCTTCCTTCAACACGTGAGAAAGGTGTCCCCATGTATTCCCCTCATATATTCCTTTTGTGGTGTCACCCCTGAAGTAATCGGACTTCCTTACAAAGTCCTCAATTCCAAGAATTTTTATTTTTTGAGAGAAGCCTTCTAACACTTTCCCTTTGTGTAACACTTTGCCTCAAACAACGAGCCCTCACCCCACATTGATCTTCCAACTCCTTCGGTGTTCACAGAAGTCTTCTTGTACAAAGTAATGTGTGAACCAGACATACCACGTTACAAGCCCATGTTGATTTCCCCAAGCATGCTGGCATTTTCTCCAGCCCCCTGAAACCATGAGCCTTACTACAGTCTATGACCATGTGGTTCACATATTTATCCACTGGAACACATATTGAAAAAAAGTTAGCGAATACTTATGGGGTCAGAAAAAATGTTGCTGTGTGAATCAATCCTATGTGACAGATGCAGTTTGCAACGAAACAGTCACATTTTGGAGAGAGCTGTAGTGTCTTTGTGAGATAGAAATGGTCCTCAAAGATCTGATGATTCATGAGAAGGAATGTTCTATATTGTGTGTTATATGCCATCAAAACACATCTAATGGAGTTTTCAAGCAAAGCATTTTCAAGGTAATTGAGATATTTAAGGATTGGTTTTACCAGTTCCTCTTCGCCAGTGAATTTCCATATTTATATTTATATTTATATCTATATTTATATTTTTATTTATTTATTTATTTACCCTCCCTTTCGCCTTAAAAGGACCCAAGGCATCTTACATCATTAAAAAGAAAATATTTAAAAGTATACTTAAAACAGTAAGTATACGAATATTTAAAAAAAAAACCCTCTTAGGCTGCCAGTCACTAAGGATCAGCTTCAGGCTCTCCTGGAGGATACCAATGCCCTTGATCCATTCCAGTCCGGGTTCAGGCCACGTCTTGGCATGGAGATGGCATTGGTCACCCTGCAAGATGACCTTTCAAGGGAAGCCAACAAGGGCAAAATGGCCTTGTTGGTCCTCCTCGACCTCTCAGCAGCCTTTGATACCGTTTACCATGGTATCCTCCTGGGGAGGCTCTCAGGGTTGGGGATTGGGGGTCAGGCCTTGGCCTGGCTCCGATCCTTTCTGGAGGACTGTCCTCAGAGAGTACAGCTTGGGGAGATGCTGTCTGCTCCATGGACTCTCAATTGTGGAGTCCCGCAGGGGTCAATCATCTCCCCAATCCTATTTAATATCTATATGAGGCCGCGGGGGGGGGGGTCATCAGGAGTTTTGGAGCTTTGTGTCACCAATATGTGGATGACACTCAGCTCTATCTCTCCTTCCATCCTTCTGCAGTGGATGCTGTCCCGTCCCTTGAGTGCTGCCTGGATGCGGTGCTGGGATGGATGAGGGAAAACAGACTGAGGCTGAACCCGGACAAGACGGAAATCCTGCGGGTGGGGGCCCCTAGTGTCTGTGGTCTGGGTGCCTCCCTTTCCTTCTGGGGAGCCATTCTTTCCATAAAGGATGAGGTGCACAGCCTGGGCATTCTTCTGGACCCAGTGTTATCAATGAAATCCCAGGTAGTGTCTGTGGTCCAATCTGCCTACTTCCACCTAAAGCGGATTGCCCAACTCCATCCCTACCTTGACACCAGTTCCCTCACCATGCCGGTCCATGGTGAGGGACCAGCACGGTGAGGGACCAGATTGGTAGTCGCAAAATTAGACTGCTGCAATGTCCTCTACGTGGGGCTGCCCTTGGGACTGCTACGGAGATTGCAACAGGTCCAGAACGCGGCAGTCAGACTACTGAGTGGGGTTAGAAAATACCAACATATCTCCCCCACTTTGGCTGCCTTACACTGGTTACCTGTTCACTTCCGTTCCAGCTTCAAGGTGATGGTATTAACCTATAAGGCCCTAAACGGTTTGAGACCTCGATATCTAGCCAAGCACCTCCTTCCTGTTAGGTCTGCCCGTCCAGTAAGATAGTCACAGGCAGGGTGGCTGAGAGTTCTGACTCTGAGAGAGGCCCAGAAAACAACCATCAGATATCAGGCCTTCTTGGTGGTAGTTCCACAAATGTGGAATAGCCTCCCACCCGAAGTCCACCTGGCCCCCTTACTGGGCACTTTTTTAAAACTACTAAAAACCTGGTTATATAAACAGGCCTTCCCAGATCAAATAACATCCTGATGCAATAGTGCTTCCGATAACATAATATCTAATCTACCACTATGTTTTCATGTTATTTATTTTATTGTATTGTATTGTATTGTATCTCCTGTTGTATTTTATGGTATTTTTGTTTTGCACTTTTACAATTTATTGATGTTGTTATGTTTTGTGATTCTATTATTGTTACTGTTTAGCTGTTGTAAACCGCCCAAAGTGGCCTTGGCTGCCAGATGGGCGGTATAGAAATCAAGGAAGGGAGGGGAAGGGGAAGGAAGGAAGGAAGGAAGTCAGTCAGTCAGTCAGTCAGTCTGCCTGAAGAGAAAAGTCTTCACCTGCTTGTGGAAGGACAGCAAAGATGGGTCCAGTGTAGCTTCCCAGGGGAGGGAGTTTCAGAGTCTGGGAGCAGCAACAGGGGAGGCCAAGGATTCAAACTCAGGTCTCTTGGGTCCTGGTCCATCATTCTTATATGCTGCTGTACAATGTATATGTTATATATTTCCAAGCTGGTTATGCCTATTTTACAGAAGAGGAATACTCTGAAATATAAGTCATTGTTTCCAACAGATCTTAAATAATTCAGGGGATAAGAGTTACATTTCTGAACATTGCTCTGGAGGAGTCTGGGACTTGTAATCTAAAAAAAGATGTTTTTCAAGCCCTGTAAGACCATTGTATTAAGTAACGCAGGTAACACCAAAATGCTGCTATCACATTTATTTGAATGGGGCATTTCTGCTGTCATGCTATGCTCAGAGACCTAGCCATTACTTACACCCTAGAAGGACATCCCCTTCTCTACCATTTCCCCTTCTTCTTTTTCCAGCTGTTCTTTCAGTCACTTTTCCCTCCCGCTGTTTCTGCATCTTTTTGTCAGCTTTCATTTTTCTAGCTGTCAAACGAGGCTTGTTAATTTTAAAGGTACTGCTTTGTTCCAGCTACCATGATAGTTCTCCCATCTCAAGGCTGTCTGGAATTCATAACATCTGGCTTGAAAGCTCTCCCTCAATCCCAGATGTGGATAGGCTGTGTTTAATTATAGCATCCATAGAGATCCCAAGCCATCTCCCATCATAAGGCATCTTCTTCTGACTATTTTCTTATTTAGAGACCAGAATAAAATCTGACAATATTCCAAACACAGGCTATAATCCAGTTGATAATAAATCAGGAGCACATGAGTTCAAATCCTATCCACCCTGTTTCCATAGATCAAACACAGAGCTTGGCAAAGGTACTTTTTGGACAACAGTTCCTAGAATTCTTCAACTAGCATAGCTAGAGAATTCTGGAAGTTATTTTGTAACTTTGCCATGTTCTGATTAAACACATTAAAGTAGCTACTAACCTGTTTCCCCGAAAATAAGACATGGTCTTATATTAATTTTTGCTCCAAAAAATGCATTAGGGCTTATTTTCAGGGGATGTTTTATTTTTGTCATGTACAACCATCTACATTTATTCAAATGCAGTCATGTCATCTTCTGGTTGATGCACAAGGGTGGAGGGCGGGGTTTCACTTAACTAGGGCTTATTTTTGGAGTAGGACTTATATTACGAGTATCCTGAAAAATCATACTTGGGCTTATTTTCAGGTTAGGTCTTATTTTAGGGGAAACAGGGTATATCAGTTTTAGGGCCACACCTTGGTTTCAGCCTACAAAGCCTTGGACGTCTTTGGCCTTGTTAGAACTAAGCCAGACATTAAGTAGAATGGGAATCTTCTACAATTAACCTGTCTTCCTTCCCAAAGTAGCTGTCCTCAGAAATACATATGTCAGCAACCAGCCATTCCAAAATCTAGTCCCAAATCAAAACAAAGAGAATACAAGCTATGGGGGTAATGAAAAGCATACATAATGACTATCAGGCCTCTTTCACCAGTTCAGGGAGCAGCTCCTCTAAAAATGTTCTAAATGTATAGTCTAGTTTGTCAAGTCAAGATTTTTTTTAGCCAAGGGGAGGGTTACCATTCTTCATAAGTCATTTCCAAAGGCAAGTGTATTGCCTTTGAAGCCACAGGTTCCATCTGGCCAACATGACTAGTAGCCATTTGTGTTTAATTATAGCATCCATAGCTTTCCCACCTCACAATCTTTATCCCCATAACAACAAAATGTGATAGTCTAGGATTCCAGTCACACACTTCCACCATCATTCCTCCTAATAAACTGACGCTGAATCCTAGCAGGATGGAGGCCTTGAGGGTTTGTGGCTCCCAAATCCAAGAGATAGGTAGACCACCTGTTCTGGATGGGGTACACAACCTGGAGACAAACCTGGATCCACCTTTGTTGCTGGAGACCCAGGTGACTTCAGTGGCTTGGAATGCCATTTCTCAGCTTTTGTTTGCATGGCAGTTATGGCTATTCTTGGACTGGGACTACTACTATAGTCTAAACACTGGTAATCTCAGGGCTCGACTCCTGCAATGAGTTCTATGTGGGGATGCCCTTAAGTCTGGTCCACAAACCATATTGGCCCAAAACACTTCTAAGTGGGATAACTTATTACCATTAGCCCATAACACCTACATTGAAGTAGGTGCACTGACCACCTATTTGCTACTGGGCCAGGATTAAGGTTTTGTGGCTAGTTTTAAGTCATAAATAACTTGCAGCCTGATGGACTGTATTATCTTTTTGTCTTTGCTAGATCTTCAAACTTATTTGCACTCTTAGACTTCCTTCCTGCTTCCTTCTCTAAGGTCATTTCCTCATTCTTATTGTTCTTATTTTAAAGAAATGACTGCCATCAGGCCTGCATGCAAAGAAACTAACATTAAGGCCACCTCTGCCTGACTTAGAGTCCATTGCCCTTCTGTACTGCCTTTCTGTGGGAGTACCATTCCGAAGGTTGCTAAGCCACATTGTTGTTGTAGTGAGGGCACACCCTCCTAGCAAGATGCGGCTGCTTCTGAGAGGCGTGACTACCCATTCTTCCTCTTTCTCATAGGTGATAGAGAGCTTGCTTAATTGCCTTTCCTTGGGCCAATCATAATGGCATTATGTAACCATTGTCCTATGTGAACTCTGTCAACTATCTGTATACTGTCAACTATCTGTGAGCTTGTAAGGTTAATAAACACAGTCCTCCTGGGGGCAGGGCAGTCGTCTTATTCGAAGTCCTCTCCTTCTAGTCGCCCATCAGGAGTACTGCTGGCAGACATCCTTCTGTGTGTGTGGCTGACTTCTTTAACTTCTCTAAGACTATTTGCTATCCTAATTACTTGTGACTACATAGACTATCAGCCTGCTCATTTCGTGACCCTACATCTTTCCATGGATTTCCAAATACAACTCATTTTCGTTTCCCCCCATTTTGCCTTATACCAGTCTCTAGAGTGACTACTCCTTTCCAACAGCCACAGCATTAGACCCCTGCATTTTTCAGACAAAAACACCAGATAATCCCAACAGCAGAACAAATCTGTGGCTCAAGTGAAATTTGGGCCAGGGATGTCCCGGTTCACTCTTTGGATCTGGAGCCAAAACAACATTTGAGAGATTTCCCCATTCACTCTTTTGATCACAGCACTTCAGAAAAGCCACAGTCTAGTCCACAGATTGCATTTTCCACCTATGTAGCCCTAAACATCCCCTTGTGTAGCAAAGACTATGGGCAGAATCCTATTCACTTACATAACTACAGAAGAACAATTGCGTAAGTGTACTCCACCCACTACCTCCAGCAGGTCATCTTTTACACAGCCACTCACACACTGGTTACAAAACTGGGTGAGTGACCAGCTGTGTGAAGAACAGCTGACCAGAGAGGGAAAACTGCTGTGTGATTGTCCTTCTATGTGTGGTTTTTCTGACTAGGACTTTGGACTTCGTGGTTTTTGTTCAGATAGGAAACTCTGAGAAACAGCACACATCTGCTGTTGGCGGCCACCAAGTATGTTATGAATGCACATGGACATGTATCTAAACATATTAGCTTTGGTTGCATGTATGTATTCTGGACACTGAGAACAGGTGCAGCACTATCCACACAACCTTCTGAGATGCCCATAGCTCCCTGGGTAAAGGCCAATAATTTTCTTCTTCTTAATAAAAAGAACCTGGCACGTAAATTAATGGAAACAGCTTGGCAATCACTGTACTGTATCTAATAACTCAGTAGTAAATAACATTCTTGTTAATTTAAAACCTACGCCTGGCCATGTTTATGACTTTACAGCACTCAAATTATTTGGGAGCTTCGTATTATGTCAAGGGTGCAGATAGATTAGGCTGAACAAAAGTCCCCAGGAGGTATTTGAAAGGGGTTTCTAATCGCTCCCTTTAGTGGCGCTAATTCAACTCAATGGAGTTTCTTTAAAGCAGTATTTGGCAGACAGAAAAGGCAGGAGAGAAATAAACCTCTTCTCTTGGTGGTGCCTTTATTGTAATACCAGCATTTGAATCTTGATAGGGGAAAAATAAATAAATGAATAACTTCTTGTATATCAGACTAGTGCTCAATAAAACAGATGCTGACACTAAATGGAGTATTTCGTTTTGTGATATCTACTTGCCTTCGTTCAATCCACAACATTTGCTTTGAGAATCAGGTTGTTGTTACATGCCATCAAGTCACCTCTGACTTAATGGTGACCCCATGAATGAGAGATCTCCAGGATGTCCTGTCCTCAACATACCTGCTCAGCTCTTGTAAACTCAAGCCTGCGGTTTCCTTTGGGGAGTTCATCCATCTCTTATTTGGTCTTTCTCTTTTTTTGCTGCCTTCAACCTTTCCCAGAATTATTGCCTTTTGTCTTCTCATGATATGCCCGAAGCAGAATAGCCTCAGTTTCATCATTTTGCCTCCAAAGAAAGTTCAGGCTTGATTTGCTCTAGGTTCCATTTGTTTGTCTTTCTGGCAGTCCAGGGTGTCCGCAAAGCTCGCCTCCAACAGTGCATTTCAAATGAATCAATTTTCTTCCTATCAGCTTTCTTCACGGACCGGTAGTATTTAGAAGCCACACTCTGCCCATCCAGGGTTTACAACTTGAAATTTACTTGTTCATGGAGAAGGAACTCAGGTATAATCTTGTGTGAGTTTGTGGCTCTGGTGTTATTCACATGGATGTGCTTGGGATGGTGGATTGTGTTGGGTTTTTGGTTGTTTGTCTAGCTAGCTTGGTTGGTTGGCTGGCTAGCTTGCTGTCTATTACCTGCTTATCTGAAAGAGACACCTATCTGCTTATCATTAAAAACAAATCTGAATCTAGTGGTTATATCTCTGAAGCCAAGGGTCTCTCTTTTACACACTAAATGACTGACCTTTGGTGAAGCAGAAAAGATGTGACATCCTAGACCAACCTGGGAACTGAGTGAAGGAGCCTCATTACAGAATTCATCAGGTACTCCGACAGTACAGGAGACAGGCAGAATTCTGATGATGCAAACTGAGTTAGTTTATTGGCAGAGTGTGGAAATTACTGGCTTAAAACCTCTGGCAACACAGCAGAGAAAATCCAGACAGGGACCTACAGAGAAGATTATTGTATAATTACAAGTCTCCCTCAAATACACTACCCCTTATTGTTAGTCAGTTTTACCTCAACTGGCAATGTACTCTGAATAGATTTAGTCAGAGACTCTGGTGTTGAGAAAAAAAATGTTTATATTTTATTCACAAATCTGCATATATATCAGGATAACAGACAAAACATAACTTGTTACATAGAAACAGCTTAAGCGATTGACGTCATTAATTGACTGCCTGGTTACATAAACACTCAGATACTAACTGTTGACTCCATAACTGTAAAATTCTAACTCCAACAGAACACTGACATTGCTGACTCAGAACCCTGACTGAGTAAAAAGGTAAGAAATCTTAGGCAGAGAGGGAACAATTGGCTGCTACTGTGATTGACATTCAACCCCAAAGTCCCTCTCTTCCAAACCTCTTAAAGGCATAATATTACTGAATTACAACAATTTTCTCAGCAACAAGTTGTCCAGATTGATAGGAGGTAGCAACTTTGGGAATCGTGAGTGTTCCCACAGGGCCTCCCAGGGTTATCTGGTTTCTTAGGCCAGGATTATGGGCTGTTATATGAATGTATATGGGAACCCAGAGCTGAGCATCTGATCCAAAAGAGTCTGAGGTCAAGCTGCACAGTTCCAGACTCAACCCTTTTGTTATCCTGAATATACATCCTAATCAAAGCAGAGGGACACTAGAACCCCAGTAGAAGGTGATTGCCCAATGATGAAATGATTCCCCAGCCATCCTCAGTTTCCTTCTACTTCTACAGACATCGTGCCCACAGTCCCAAGATGAGGTAGCTTGCATTGGGTTTTTGAGATACATGCCAATCCTCTCTTGGGAACACACTCTAGCACTTTTATAGTAAAAACTCATCCCTACAGATGTATCTTAAGAAGGTGACAACTACTCACAGTTATCAGCTGTAGTTACAATCGGAAGAAAAAGGACAAAAATGGAGGTTCTTGCATGAAGGAAGTCTCCATGCTCGCCCCTTAAAAGGTAATTTGGGGGAAGAAGGGAGCTGTACATCTTCCACTTTTTGACAACTCTGCCATTAAAAGCACTAACTGCATGCAGCTCAGGTACCTCTACAGAACAGAGAGGGAGAAGTGTGCACAGCATGGAAAAGTTACCTTTTTGAACTAAAACTCCCAGGATTTCCATACACTGGATAGATGGGGGCTCTTTGAGTTATAGACCAAAAAAGTAACTTTCCTCAGCAGTGGAGATCTAGGATAGCTGGCTGAGAAAGAACTGTGCCTTCTTTATGGATTCTACAAGTTGATGTGACACTGTGGGAGGCAACGTTATTTCCAGAAATGAGAAAATGAGAAAATTTTCCTTTTTGGGGGAGAGGGGTGTGGCGTTCACCCTTGTTATGCTGAATAGGTTATGCATTATTCATGTTTTATGCTGATGTGGTGGAGAGGCGGAGCCGAGAGAGAGGTTAAAAGGCGGAGCCTGAGATGAAGAGTCAGTCAGAGAGTAGAGTTCAGTCAGAGTTAGGAAGAGAGAGAGAGATAGTTGGGAGATCTGAGGTGTGATTAGTCTGAGGAGTGAATAGTAACCTGTGAGATTTAACTAGAAGATTGATGCTTGATGAACCTGAAGTAAATACTTATGAATTATTAAAGAAACATCTGTAATTAAACTGTTTTAAGAAAAAGTGAAAACTGAATGGACCTTCATCTTTACTAAGTAAAGTACGTTGATTTAGTGATCAACTGGTGGCAGCGTGTGAAAAGGTGTTTGGTTTGCCTTCGTGTGCTCTGTGTTTGGAAGAGAAACAGGGGTTACGAGGGGCAATCATCACAAGGGGTAACAGCTTCCAGAATACCCTGTGGTCTTTCCAGTTTTCTAGTTTCCTATTTTCTATGTTTGAAGAGGTAAATGTGGAAGGCCAAAGATTCTGAGTATAGAAAGTAGCAGTCTGGGAAGCAAACACTGGTTAAACACTAGTTCACCCAACCCCTTCTTTCATTGCAGCTAGGATGATCTCAGCAAATGCACTGGGACATCACTGTGGAATTCAGTGCTGTGGGATCCACTGCCACAAGACACAGTGGTGGCTGCCAACTTGAATGTCTTTGGAAGGAGATAAGATAAATTCATGGAGGTTAAGGCATCAGGAGCTCCTAGTCAAGAAAGCAATCTATTACTTCCAGTTTCACCAGCAGGATGCTTCGATGTATCAGTTGCTGGGGAGCACAAGACAGAAAGTAAGGTTGCACTCACATCCTCCTTGTGGGCTTCCCATTGACATCTACTTGGCCACTATGTGAACACAATGCTAGGCTAGACAGGCCTTCCTCTGATCCAACAGGATTGACCTGATGTTCTGAAGCTGAGGATAAGCCGGTCTCATTTTTCAGACTCAGGTCCCCATCAGCACTAATGCAATAATAATTTTGACTAAATTTACAAGATTGTTGTGGGGTAACTGAGATAATGCATACTCAACACTCCAAAAGAGTTGTACATTCTTATTCTTATTATTCTTGAATCTTGCCTCTCTTGTAACCACCCTTGCCATGTCCTTCTTGGAGTCCAGGTTTACTTGCTAACTCCCAAAGACTCCGGTTTCCTTTTTTGTAGTCCGAAACTACATCTCCCAGAAAGCAGTGTTCCAAGCAGAAGGGTCTGCACATTCATTATGTTTGTGAAGATCCCTATGCTCAGACAAACACGCCAACTTGTGGGCATGCTTCCTTTTTGCAATGCTTTGTACACACTGGCCTCAGTCGGTGCCCAACCTTCCCAGTGGCATTATCGTTTGTCTTCTTAACGACCTCAGTAGATACTGTGCACATTTCTTCCTTAAGCCAGCAGAGGTTGAGCTGTGTTTTCCATTTATTGCAAAAAGAATAAGAGCCCAAGGGAACTGTGTGAGGTGTAGCACTCTTTCCTGCTAGGATTGAGAAAAATAAAAGAGATCTGGGAGTATGTTGACTCCCAGAAAGTGTCCTGTTAACACCTTCAAATTCCGGCAGGGGGCAGTCTGCAATTGCGTTTGGATTTTTACAGCTTCTGTAGAGAACAGCTCTTTCTTTTCGTTTCTTTTCTAAACTGGCAGAAATTCACTCTTGTTGACCGTTGATCCAAGATGGATTTCAGCTTAATGCAGTAAAGGAGAGGAAGGTAACAGAGAGAGAAAGAAAGAAAAAGAGTGTGACTATATTTTTTAAAAAATATTTAGAATCATAACTGCTGGATAGCTCAGTGAGTTAAGTATGGAAGTTTGATTCCCCAGTGTGCCTCCTTGACAGGAGGCTGGACTCGAGGATCCATAGGGTCTCTTCCTGCTCTGCATTTCCAAGATAATGAAGATGACGATTATATCCCTCCCTCACACTCCAATCACGTTAAGACCAGTATCATGTAGTATATATACTACCATAAACCCCTTTTAACCCTGCTTTTAAAAAGAAACATCTGCATGGTTTATGTATTTTGGATGCATTTGTGCAGAAACCCTGTGGCTTCGTATGCTGTAAAGTAAAGTGTTAAGTACAGAGCCTTTTGGAGGTCACTAATTTGTAGGGTCACCATAACTTGGAAGCAACCTTGGCCTATCAAAATGGCACCCAGTCAGGATGGGAAAGATGGCCAGAGACTGAGCTGTGACTAAGGCAAGGGCGGACACCAAAACTGAGAGGTGAATGTAACTGTGAGTGTTAGTAAAATAATCAGCAACACCTCCCACCACTATTTACTTTCCCTTTTTGGAAAGCATAAACTTTCTCTGTTTTGGTGATGGTGGGGAATATCACATTCTCCTCCTTTTTCTTGGAGAAATTCACATGCATGATCAAGGTACAGTGGGTGGGCAGGAGGGTCATTTGCCCCGGGTGTCAAATTTTCTAGTTATAGGTGTGGCCAGGACTTTTTAAAAACATTTATTTTTATTTTTATTTGGGGGGGGGGTAAGCTAGCCCACCCCTTCATGGATTGCTGCCTTGTCGTGGCGAAGGGGTTGAGTAATTCAGAGAAACTATGGGCTATGCCGTGCAGGGACACCCAAGACGGACAGGTCATAGTGGAGAGTTCTGACTAAACGTGATCCACCTGGAGCAGGAACTGGCAAGCCACTCCAGTATCTTTGCCAAGAAAACTCCATGAACAGAAACAAAAGGCTAAAAGATATGACACTGGAAGATGAGCCCCTCAGGTTGGAAGGCGTCCAACATGCTACTGAGGAAGAGCGGAGGACAAGGACAAGTAGCTCCAGAGCTAATGAAGTGGTTGGGCCAAAGCCGAAAAGATGCTCAGCTGCGGACGTGCCTGGAAGTGAAAGGAAAGTCCGATGCTGCAAAGGAAAATACTGCATAGGAACCTGGAATGTAAGATCTATGAACCTTGGTAAGCTGGATGTGGTCAAACAGATGGTGGCAAGAATAAACATTGACATCCTGGGCGTCAGTGAACTAAAATGGACGGGAATGGGCGAATTCAATTCAGACGATTATCATATCTACTATTGTGGGCACGAATCCTGTAGAAGAAATGGAGTAGCCCTCATAGTCAACAAAAGAGTGGGAAAAGCTGTACTGGGATACAATCTCAAAAATGATAGAATGATTTCAATACGAATCCAAGGCAGACCTTTCAACATCACAGTAATCCATGTATATGCACCAACCACCCATGCTGAAGAGGCTGAAATTGACCAATTCTATCAAGACTTACAACACCTTCTAGAACTGACACCAAAGAAAGATGTTCTTCTCATTATAGGGGACTGGAATGCTAAAGTAGGGAGTCAAGAGATAAAAGGAACAACAGGTAAGTTTGGCCTTGGAGTTCAAAACAAAGCAGGGCAAAGGCTAATAGAGTTTTCTCAAGAGAACAAGCTGGTCATCACAAACACTCTTTTCCAACAACACAAGAGGCGACTCTACACATGGACATCACCAGATGGGCAATACCGACATCAGATTGATTATGTTCTCTGCAGCCAAAGATGGAGAAGCTCCATACAGTCAGCAAAAACAAGACCTGGAGCTGATTGTGGCTCTGATCATCAGCTTCTCATAGCAAAACTCAAGCTAAAAATGAAGAAAGTAGGAAAAACCACTGGGCTAGTCAGGTATAATCTAAACCAAATCCCTTATGAATACACAGTGGAAGTGAAAAACAGATTTAAGGAACTCGATTTGGTGGACAGAGTGCCTGAAGAACTATGGATGCAGGCTCGTAACATTGTACAGAAGGCAGCAACAAAAACCATCCCAAAGAAAAGGAAATGCAAGAAAGCAAAGTGGCTGTCCAACAAGGCCTTACAAATAGCAGACAAGAGAAGGGAAACAAAATGCAGGGGAGATAGGGAAAGTTACAGAAAATTGAATGCAGACTTCCAAAGAACAGCAAGGAGAGACAAGAGGGCCTTCTTAAATGAACAGTGCAAAGAAATAGAGGAAAATAATAGAAAGGGAAAAACCAGAGATCTGTTCAAGAAAAATGGAAATATTAAAGGAACATTTTGTGTAAAGATGGACACGATAAAGGACAAAAATGGTAGGGACCTAACAGAAGCAGAAGACATCAAGAAGAGGTGGCAAGAATACACAGAGGAATCATACCAGAAAGATCTGGATGTCCCGGACAACCCAGACAGTGTGGTTGGTGACCGTGAGCCAGACATCCTGCAGAGTGAAGTCAAGTGGGCCTTAGAAAGCATGGCTAACAACAAGGCCAGTGGAGGTGATGGCATTCCAGTTGAACTATTTAAAATCTTAAAAGATGATGCTGTTAAGGTGCTACACTCAATATGCCAGCAAGTTTGGAAAACTCAGCAGTGGCCAGAGGATTGGAAAAGATCAGTCTACATCCCAATCCCAAAGAAGGGCAGTGCCAAAGAATGCTCCCACTACCGTACAATTGCACTCATTTCACACGCTAGCAAGGTTATGCTCAAAATCCTACAGTATGTGGACCGAGAACTCCCAGAAGTACAAGCTGGATTTCGAAGGGGCAGAAGAACTAGAGACCAAATTGCTAACATGCGTTGGATTATGGAGAAAGCCAGAGAGTTCCAGAAAAACATCTTCTTCTGCTTCATTGACTACACAAAAGCCTTTGACTGTGCTGACCACAACAAACTATGGCAAGTTCTTAAAAAAATGGGAGTGCCTGACCACCTTATCTATCTCCTGAGAAATCTATATGTGGGACAGGAAGCAACAGTTAGAATTGGATATGGAACAACGGATTGGTTCAAAATTGGGAAAGGAGTACGACAAGGCTGTATATTGTCTCCCTGCTTATTTAACTTATATGCAGAATACATCATGCCAAAGGCAGGACTGGAGGAATCCCAAGCCGGAATTAAGATTGCCGGAAGAAATATCAACAACCTCAGATATGCAGATGATACCACTCTGATGGCAGAAAGTGAGGAGGAATTAAAGAACCTCTTAATGAGAGTGAAAGAGGAGAGCGCAAAAAATGGTCTGAAGCTCAACATCAAAAAAACTAAGATCATGGCCACTGGTCCCATCACCTCCTGGCAAACAGAAGGGGAAGATATTGAGGCAGTGACAGATTTTACTTTCTTGGGCTCCATGATCACTGCAGATGGTGACAGCAGCCACGAAATTAAAAGACCCCTGCTTCTTGGGAGGAAAGCGATGGCAAACCTAGATAGCATCTTAAAAAGCAGAGACATCACCTTGCCAACAAAGGTCCGCATAGTCAAAGCTATGGTTTTTCCAGTAGCGATGTATGGAAGTGGGAGCTGGACCATAAAGAGGGCTGACCGCCAAAGAATTGATGCTTTTGAATTGTGGTGCTGGAGGAGACTCTTGAGAGTCCCCTGGACTGCAAAGAGAAAAAACCTATCCATTCTGAAGGAAATCAACCCTGAGTGCTCACTGGAAGGACAAATCCTGAAACTGAGGCTCCAATACTTTGGCCATCTCATGAGAAGAGAAGACTCCCTGGAAAAGACCCTGATGTTGGGACGACAGAGGACGAGATGGTTGGACAGTGTCATCGAAGCTACCAACATGAATTTGATCCAACTCCGGGAGGCAGTGGAAGACAGGAGGGCCTGGCGTGCTCTGGTCCATGGGGTCATGAAGAGTCGGACACGACTTAACGACTAAACAACAACAAGCTAGCCCAATCCCAGTTTGGGGATGGGGTGAATGGCTGGGCAACCTGCCTTTAGTACCGTTTCTGCTAGACCTTGTCCCACACCTTCTAGGATGGCTATATGCCCACCTGCCTGCTGCCCATAAAGAGTTTCAACCCTGCACCTGAACTCACCTGAGCAACATTGGAATTAGGCTAGTCTTGATCCTGATGTGCTTATGTCAAACGCAGGGCTGGCATAATTATAATACCAGCTCCAGTGACCTCAACTCCTGTGACCACATTGTTACTGCTGACCAGCAGCCCTTGCCCAGGTATATCAACTGCCTGATTATATACTGGACTTAACTGTATAAGAAATATATTTACTGCTGTGAATCAGGTAATTGTTATCTTCCTACTGTGTTTCATTCTTGGTCCTTAATGAGAAACAACAGGCAGTAATCAACATTGACTAGTCTTGTGAAGTACGGACCCTGGAATTAGGTTCAACCTTGGGAGCTTAGAGGGTAGGGTCTTGGACAACAGGGAGCACAAGTCCATTAAGAGCTGGAAGCAAGAGAAAAATGTATGATGGGTCTGGGTGTAGCCTTAAGGGCAAAAGGCAGGTCCCATTGCAAAAGCCAACAGCAACTGATGCAACATTCACACACATGATGTTTATGACTACAAACAAGGTGTCTTTTATGACAGAAGTAGGCAGAAGGTAAAGTCTACTAGCAGAACTCAGGGTAATCTGCAACCCATCAGCAAAGCTTTCTGGCTTGGCTGACCTTCTGCTAACTGTTTATCTCCAGGTCTGAGTGAGCTGTGAAATATTAGGTTGCCTTTGATCACTTTTTTGTGCAGCAAAACTCTAAAAGTCTTGTGCTAGAATCCCTATAATTGAATATCTAAGTTATAGACTTGTGTTTCTGTATGGCTCATGACATGCAATAAGAAAGTGATTTCATTGCCCCTACTGGTCCCTAATTCTTGTGTGTGTGTGATCTGCTACAAAGCCTCTTTCAGGCTGTAGTGACTGTTACAGGCTTTTCAAGGTAGGAGATATTCAATGAGTGACTTTCCATTGCTACCCCTCTGATGAATTCCCATTGCTACCTGGGAACTGAAGCCAGGTCTCTTGAGTCCTAGACCAATACTCTTTCCACTACACCACACTGGCTCTCTTCCTCGATTCTTACCAGGCTCTGATTTAGCAGACCGTTAATAAAAAATAAAATTAGTTCCATGGTCTAGAGGTCTGCACACCCTTGTTTTATGGAAAACTCATCTCATTCTTTAGAATGGTGGAGCAGGGTCCAAACGCTATTTTCTTTCCCCCGAGATTTTATTCATTTGCTTGGAAATCCTGAGAAGAAAACAGAAGCCCCAAAATTGCATATCAAACTTTGAGGCCTTGCAGACATACAAACATTTGTCTATAATGGAACTTATTTCATGTGCTTAGGCTTCTGTTTGTCCAGACAATGGCCTGTAACCTTCCCTCAAAATATGTGGTTCTTTGATAAGAAGATTAGAAAGGGCAGATAGACTCCCCTGGAAGAATATAGTTAGTTCACTTTGATTGGCACTTCTTTTGCAAGAGGGTGGCAGGTGGGCTAGGCTTTTATTATTGCCTTGCATGAAGCTGGTAAAGGTGAAGCACAAATGCTTGCACACTGTGCCCAGTGTGTGGATAAGGCACCTCAAATCCTCTGTGAAGTGACCTTCTGCTCTATGCTGAGATTTCTTGGCTGTCAGACTGATGTGAAAAATATGATTTCAAGCTAAAAGGGTTGGAAACCATTCAGGTGGAATATCAGGTGTCCAGGTGTAAGTGCAAATTTGATTGCCTCATCTGACAAAATATTTCAAAAAGTTAGTGGTGGAGGGAGAGTATTAACTGTGGATTGAGTTGCTCTGGATCCCATACTAACTACTGGATAGCTCGGTGGTTTAAGCATCAGACTGTGGAACTAGAGGTTGGGAGTTCAATTCCTCACTGTTTCTCCTTGACAAGTGCTGGACTCGGTGATCCATAGGGTCCCCTCCAGCATTGCAGTTCCAAAGCTAAGGCTATTCCTGCACCCATGTCTCCTTGTTCCTCTCTTGCTTTTATATTTGCTTACAAAAAACCTATCTATAACCTCCCCCAGTTCAAACATTCTACACAGGAGTTGCTGTCACAGTGGTTCCCAACCTTCGGTAACCCAGGTGTTCTTGGACTGCAACTCCCAGAAATCCTGGCCAGCACAGCTGGTGGTGAAGACTTCTGGGAATTGCAGTCTAAGACACCTGAGTTACCCAAGGTTGGGAACCACTGATATAGAGCAAGAGAAACCATGTCAGTATTGATTTGAGGAATACACTAAAACACTTAGGCCAAAATCCTGTTGGTTGTTATGCAAGTGATGGGAACTGTTTTCCAGGATGTCTGACATGCGTCCAGATGTCTCCTAGTTGAGCACTCAATCGTGTGACCAATCAAGCATCAGGCAGCGCTGAAAATATAAAAAACACATCTATGAATATCCTTGCATGCACAGAAAACCTTAATAGAATTCTGGCCTTATAATAATATAGTCAAATTTTCTTTTCAAAATGTTTGGTTATGTAAACATTTTTTATTAATCCAGCCGTCATATCAGCAACAACAGGACAACAGGGAGGCGTTTGCCTTCTCCAATAATTCATGACTCTCTTGCTCCTAATATTATCCTCAAAAATAGCCCAGTGATGCAAGTCAGGCTGAACTGAGCAGGCATAGCCCAGGGTCACTCAGTGGTATACATGGCCCAGTGGGGTCTAGAACCTCGACCTTCTCCATCCCTGTGCAACATCCTAACTACTGCATCGAACTGGATCAGCACAGGCTAGATTTGGTGTTTTGCGTACAGACAATGGCCACTCAAATACCCAGGGTGGAGAAGTGCTATGGAGAGGGTAGAATAAGTGTCTAGTGCCTGCCCTTAGCTATTAACTCATCTATTCTGCCATTCAGTAAAAAGTAAACCTGATCCCACTTTCTAGAGTTTTGGCTGTTGCACAGCATTGGAATGATTGATGTCAAAAGGAAGCAGTAACATCAGACATTTTTCTCCGTTGCATGTGGTGTCCAAAAAAAAGGAAGAAGGGGCAGCTTTTCTGTCACTTACAGTAGTCCTTTCAATTTTTACAGGACAAGTCCTTAATCACTAAGTCACATTCAGGTTCCTTTTGTTACTGCAAGGTATCCGGTATACTCCTGCAGAGATGAGGGGATCCCTTTTGTCCTTTGCTGACCGTAACATTTGTTGTATTTTTGTGGTGGGCATGTATTTCTGCCATACATCAAAGGGATCACGGACCACATGGGGAAACTTTTGTAAAAACACAACCTACAAAGAGTATCCAGGCCCACCACAAAAATACAACAAATGTTACGGTCAGCAAAGGACAAAAGGGATTCCCACATACCTTGCAGTTGTGGCCAGGTATATACTGGGACCACAAAACGCAGCATCCACACCAGAATCAAAGAACATGGAAGACACTGCAGATTAAAACAACCGTAAAAATCGGCAGTAGCTGAACATGCCCTGAAACAAGCTGGACATGAAATCTTATTTCAAAATACAGATGTACTGGACAACACCAGCAATCATTATGTTAGACTACACAGGGAAGCCATTGAAAACCACAAACATCAGCACAGCATCAACAAAAAAAGAAGAAAGTCTAAAACTCAACAAAGCCTGGCTCCCAGCACTGAAAAATACAGCCTGCAAAAAGGTCAACGTACTGTACCCAGCCACAAGGACCGGTGATCACTGCACACAATAGACTAGCTAACGACACCCATCAATCACAGTGACAGATCATCTCCCCCTTATCACAACAATACACCCATAACAAAAAAAAAACACCCTGATCATCATAATCACCCAATCTCCTGAAAAGGACAAAAAGCTGATCCCACAGCTACAAATACAGTGGTGCCTTGACTTACGAACGCCCCGACGTACGAACATTTCGACTTACGAACAGCTCCGTTCGCAAAATTTTGCTTTGACTTGCAAACGGAGCTTTGACTTACGAACAAAAAAACCGCAGGGAAAGCGGGAAATGGACTTTGGACTGCCTGGTACTGCCTGGTTGTTGTTGTTTAGTTGTTTAGTCGTGTCCGACTCTTCGTGACCCCATGGACCAGAGCACGCCAGGCCCTCCTGTTTTCCACTGCCTCCCGGAGTTGGGTCAAATTCATGTTGGTAGCTTCGATGACACTGTCCAACCATCTCATCCTCTTTAAAATGTAAAAATTGGTTTAAAAGGTTCTTGGTTTGGTTTAAAGCTGCTTGGTTTTAAAGGTGTTCTGTTTAAAAGGTGTTCATTCCCTCCCTCCCTCCTTTCCTGCCCTTTTTTTTAACCTAAGTCATTTTAGGTTTTAAAAAAAATTCTCCCCCTAGTGGTAGAGGACGGATTAACCGGTTTTGCATTAGTTCCTATGGGAACTAATGCTTTGACTTACAAACGGCGCCTCGACATAAGAACAAAAAACAGCCGGAACGGATTAATCGGTTTTCAATGCATTCCTATGGGAAATGCTGATTTGACTTACGAACGTTTTGACTTACGAACATCTTCTGGACGGATTAAGTTCGTAAGTCAAGGCACCACTGTACTCAACTATCCCACACACTACACCAGAACACAGACAGAGTTCTAACTCCTGTCCTCTGAAGATGCCGGCCACAGAGACTGGCGAAACATTAGGAAGAAAAACCTCCAGAACATGGCCAAACAGCCCGAAAAACCTACAACAACCATCGGATCCCAGCTGTGAAAGCCTTCGATAATACTTTAAAACAACACTTTAAAAAAAACACTCTCCTTTTGTAGTGCTTTAAAATTGTAAGCACAACTTAAAAAATTCTCTTTCACAAGCTTCATTAAAATGAATAGGAATTATGCCAGTTTGTCCTCACTATCTCTCACATTCTTGCATTGGTCATGTATTTAAAAGGGGTGCCCCACCCCAGGGTGTTGGTCTGTATAAAGGAAAAACATTCAGAAACATCTGATTCCTGAGGGTTCTTAAAATCTGTAGGTTCATCTAACAGTTATACTGAGAACAGACCCATGGAAACCAGGGATAGAAGTTGATCATGACAACTCTAAATATATGTAGTGGCCGCTCAGTGTGGTGTAGTGGATAGAGTGATGGATTAGGACACAGGAGCCATGGGCACTCACTGGGGAGGGGGCACTGGTAAAACAAAAGTTAACTTTCTTACTTCCTTTGAAAGTCCTATTAGGTTCGCTATGAGTTGGTTCCAACTCAACGACACATAAAGCACACACATTTTAAACATGTTTAAGCCTGGATCCTTAGCCAAACAATTAAGAGGACATTTGTACTACACGTTCATAGCAATTTAATCCTGCTTCAAGGTTTAGGTATCTAGCTACGGAGCCAGAGGTTGGAAGTTCAATTTCCCACTGTGCCTCCTATGAGTAGAGCCAGCTTGTGCAGTCATAGGCAAGCTGCACAGTCCCAGGAAGCTCCCAAAAGAAGGGAATGGTAAACCACTTCTCAATAATCTTTACTTGGAAAACACTGAAAAGGGGTCACCATAAGTTGGAATTGACTTGATGGCATGTAATGATGATGGCTCCATTCTGCAGAATCTTTTGAGATTAGAGTGATATGCTGTAATTCTGAGGGACAGCACTAAGGGTCTCCACCAGAGAATTCGAACTGCCTTCCCAAACTACAAATCCCAGAATTCCTTATGACAGAGCTGCAACGATTAAAGTGATATCAAATGGCTACAACTGTGTGTGCACATATTCTTCAGTCCCACTGAATTAACCACAAAGCAGGTCTCTTTTTTTGAACCACAGCTCTGAGAACCCAGAAAAGGCACTCTCCCAAGCTCTGCTATGGAGTTCATATGTACACGTTGCACTGTAACTCATTTGTTACAGCACCAGCTTTCCAGGTTGAGAGTTTAGAGCCTCAGACTCAAGGTACAAAGTGGTAATCGAAGCTGGCAGTCCTAGACTATGCTACATGCGTGTGACCAAGATTATAGCCCATGAAGCTCATGCTCTATGAAAGGCCACCACCTTTAAGCTGCTACAAGACTCTGTTTTGCTGCCACAAGCCAGCAGGGTGACAACAACTCCTCTCCTAACTATCTTAGACAGAACTGTCCGAGCAAAGGGGTTTACTTGCCTGGTTTAGTCTTTGGTAAAGCAGTCTGGAGGCTACTTTAAAGAAACATGTTGGGGCTGGAAGTGAAAGTCATAAGCATAGGTGGTTAAATTAGTCAGATGTGTTAACTACTAAATGCTAAATCCTGTGTCTCCTGCAAACCTGTGGCAAAGTCTGTGCTAGTGGAGTGCTGTTTCATGTTACAGACCTTCTGTGCCACTACACTAAATGGCTGAAATGCTGTTGCTGAGTGTAGTAAAACACACTAGAGTAGGCCCTTTGAATCACAGGGGATTTGGTGAGTCAATTTTTCTGTAAATTCCACTGATTCAAATGCACCTACTCTAATGGCAATTTACTATGCTAAAGTACAGTCACAACTAGAACAGGCCCATTTGAAGCAAAGGAACTTCTGAAAGGGTAACTCACCAAATCCCCAGTGATTCAATTGGTCTACTCCAGTGTGACTTACTTCACCAAGCAAGAGGATTTGGGCCATTGTCTTAAATGTACTGAAGCATAATATATGGGTTTGTAATACTCTTTCTCACTCACACAGAGAAACACTCCCCTCACAGTTCCCTTAATTCCCAGAGGCAGGGTCCCCAATCATCTTTTAGGGCTGGTAGTGTCCACATGAAATCCCCAGACCCAAGGGCAAGTTAAGCCTACCCTCCTTTTTTCTTACCACCAGTGAAAGTTATTCTTCTCCCTCCCCCCTCCAACCAAGCACCACCACAACCACACGGCTGAACTTCTCCTTCAGAAACCTTGACTCCACGGTCCTTTGTCTGTTCTGAAAGCAAGCAGTTACATGCTGTTTCAGGAACTGTTCCCTACCTTAACCAAAGAGAAAGCTTCAAACACACACACACACACACACAGAGAGAGAGAGAGAGAGAGAGAGAGAGAGAGAGAGAGAGACTATCTCTCCACCCCTTGTACAAACAAAATCCCAGGAAAAACACTTTCACACCGTAAAAAGGTAGACATCTGTAAATAAAAGGAGAAAGCTACTGCAGGGCCTGTGTTTACTGAAAACCGTTTATGGGTTATGGGTTTATGGCTGGCAGTATTTTTTTGGCTACTGCATAAAATGTCTAAGTTAAATTTCCAGGTTTTCTAAACTGCAATATGACCTCAACTCCCACCCTGCTCTGCTTCTCCTCCTTCCTCTCTGGGCTTCCAATACTACAGTTACTGGAAATGTGTTTTCAAGATCATATCCATGAAGTGTTTTCCCAAAACCCCACTGTTCCATGGAATGACAAATTCAAGGAACTAATGAAGAGGAAAAGGAAGGGGAAAGCAAAGCGAAAGCTTTGGTCTCCCTCAGTTATATAGGTGAAAGAGAATTGTCTGCATTTTTCTACATGTTGGAGGTGGGTGAAGGGTTAAACAGTTGTTTTTAAAGGAATCTCCAGCGCACACAACTCTCCATCACAGTAACTACACTTCCTATGGAGGTCCTCACTTTATGCTACATGATTTTAATCGCAGTTACATTCTGTAATTTAAACACATGCACATGCGTACAACCAGAACCACAGTTCCCAAAGCGTTATGGTCGTAAACCATGCCCACTAAGACCAAAGGTACTTACTGGCAGACGGTACCCTTTAGTAAAGGCTGGACATGGATAGCAAGCTTTATTTTTGTTGCTTGGTAATGCAACATTAATCATTGCTTTTTATGCAGTCCTTCTTCTCAACATGTTTCCAACAAAGTCTTGAAAAGAAAGGCCAGAGTTCTGAGACAATGCACTTTTTAAAAAAAAAAAACAATTTCCCCCTACTGTTGTTTTGTTCTAAATTATAATAAACATGATAAATGGAGAAGGTGTTGGAGCAGGTAGTTAACAAATATTGACCTAGAGAACAGATCCGTTTATTCAATTGCTGAATAGCACGTCAACACTTAAGTAAATCCCACTGAGTCAGTGAATCTCCTCTAGTTGAATGTTGCAATACAATAATGGCCGTTCATATTTAAAAGTCTTTAATTGGCTTTGGAGGGGGGGCATTTTCGTCCCCCAACTTAGATAAGAAGAATTGTATATCTACAGAATTATAATCAAGTCTTGATAACAGATACATGCATTAGTTTATTTAGTTCCACACTAAAGGGGTTAATTGGTTTATCTAGTGTCGGTTGTTTGTGTTATCAGCAGTTTTGTGCCAATGTTAATAATGTAATTGTCACTGTTTGTATTTTCTGCATTCAATTTCACTCTAGCCTCACTGTTTACAACTCTATCCCAACCATTAATATTATATTATATATGCTTCATATATATATGAAATTCTGGATGACAAGTTGTTGTCAAGTGGGCTATTACCCATGAATGTACACATTATAATAAAATTGTTATTGTTAAAGAATAATAAATATTTAGATAATAAAAATGGACAAAAGTTGCTTTTGATTAAAAACACACAGAGAGAAGAAATTTGTGTTTCTGCTTATATGATGTGTGTAAATATTTGTGTGCTACTTGGGTACAATTGTGTTATTTGTGTGCATGTGTTGCATATACAAAATCATCCGTGCTTTAACAGTAACTCAAGAAAGGTGATAACCTGATGAAGGCCCTGCTTTCTGCACTTTAAGGTCACAGGGAACAAATCCCATGGGAAAATCCTATAGAACACTTTTTAAAAAAAGAATTATAAATTAATATTTATCCTATTTGATCAATGAATGAATTGAGGTCCCAATGTTTAGGGTGGTTATTTATGAGCAACTGAAATTTTCAAGATAAATCTGCTGCTGTTTGAAACAATTCCTTTCCTTAAAAAAATAAAAATAAAAAGATCTCAAAGCACAAACAAGCACACAAACACATTTTGTAATATGGTGGGCGATGGAGAAGTAATCTTTTTCCAAAAATCATTATAGATGGATCCAGACTGAACATTTGTGAGTTAATGAACTACTGTCATTCGATCTGTTATCACCTCACCTGGACATGAATGTTACCAGCATGGAATAAATACAGGGGACACATATTTGCACTCCCTGTGTCCAAAGAAAGTGGATTTTGATCCACCAAAGCTCACATGGAAATACACCTCTTAATCTTTAAAGTGCTACAGTACCACAACCACGCCTTTATTTTGGTCAACTTGCAGAGACAGACTACCGCAGATAGTCTTTAGAAATTGAGCATCTCTGGATAAATTAATATTTCAGCATTAACTCTCCAAAGAATACAAACACTTCCAAAATAGTTGGTTTTGGCCAGAGAAAGGAAGGGGATTATTTTGAAACCAGTTGTATTTGAACCAGCAGCTAATGCAGCTAATGGTCAAATAAGACCAGTGTATTAAGAAGTTGGATTTCTTCTCTGTCAATCTGTTAGCTCCTAGCCACAACATCACCACTATCCAGGGAGAAAGGCAATGTGAAGCTACATCAAGCTGTATAACCACCTTGTTAAGAGTTGCATCGCTTACAGATAACAGTCTATGGAGACTATGAACATTTAAAACGCACAGCCTAAGTGCAATTAATCTTGTTTATGTAATTTTAAGTACAGAGATTAATGGAATCCATAAAACGCAAAATACAGTCACACATGTGAAAAATCTAATTAGCTCAGGTTTATTAAAAAAAAAAAAAAAACACCAAGGGAGGAAAAGAGAGAAAGAGAACAGAGGAAATACAAAGGGTAGGGCAGCTCCTGAAACCGTCAACCTCATGGGAAACTTAATCTCTCTGGTAGATAAATGGAAAGAGAAACTCCAACACTGCTTGGATACCTTGAATCACGCCTCCGAAACAACTTTATGCAATTCTTATTTAACTTCAATGATACAAATAAAGAATTCCAATTTTTTAAAAAGGAAAAGCAGATGTTTCAGTATAACATACTTTATACGCTAACATTCTACAAATCAGACCTACAGGGATGGTTGAGAGAGTGTAATATCTCTCTAAAGTGGCAGAAATCAGTAATATAGAAGGAAGAGAAAGACAGTAAGTTGAAAATGTTCCACCACCTCGTTCATTCTGTACTGGAGAAACGGAATAAGACTACAAAACACCAACCTCGCCACGTCATGCAAGCGACTGAGCCCCCCGGTCGCTCTGTCTCAAATCCACGCCCGAAGGATGTAACCCCGCCCAGCTTGATTTTATTAAAATCCATTTAAAATGGGTCTAAAGACAAGGAAAGAGAAATAACTTCCCCACATATATGACTGTATAGAGAATTAGGAAAAGGCTGTGTAATTCAGAATTACACAAGTGCAAGAGTAGAGTAATTTTAAAAAAGTGGTTCAATAGAGTTATCATTCTGCTCTTGCATAGGAATATGCAAGTTTTTCTAAATTACCTTTGCTGCACTGTCTGTACTGAAGAAGAAATTGATCCCAAAGTGTCTCAAGAGTAATATATTCTTTCAGTACTTTCACACATAAAAAACAAGTGAAGTAGACTTCTAGGACATAATGGGAACCATTCTCCCCGGCCGATAATCCACTTCATTTTTCTCGATATTTTTCCCCCAGGCAGTAACAAACTGGTCAAATTGAAAAGAAATGCTTTAATGGCTTCATCTGTAATAGTTTTGGGTCCAGTCTCCGCAGGTTTTTTGTTGTTGTTCTGAAGTGCGTCAGACATGACGAAAAAGCACTAACAACTTGAATTGATCCTATTTTTATTTGCTGTGAAACTTCATTCAGCCTGAGAGCTTCCAGAACCTAAAAAAGGATGTACTCAAACAAAACGTTGTTGCTTTACATTCTGTAAAGCTGAGTGCAATTTTTGGTCTCCAACTAGATTCCCAGTGTGATGTAGCGGATACAGTGAGGGAATAGGACGCTGGAGAGCAGGGTTCAAATCCCCTCTCTGCCACGGAAACTCACTGGGTGAGTAGAACTGGTAAAGCCACTCCTTAAATATCTCACTTACCTTGAAAATGCTATTAGGGGCGCTACAAGTCGGTTCTGACTTGATGGCACAGAACACAGACACCACTAGAGTTATAGACCCGATGAATCAATGGAACTTACTTTAATGTTGACTTAACAAGTCTTGTTCATTCCATTTGTTGTTCTAATCAAAATTAATCATTGGGATTGTTCCTATAATTTCTGAGTTTAGAACTTGGTTTTGTTACAAATACCACAATTCGGAATGCAGTTTTTACCATTACTGTTATTTAAAAAAAAATTAAAGAAAGATTTACTAATTCCCTAGATATATACCCCTTGTAGTTTGTTTTAAAGACTCCAGAACAATGGGTTTATTTTTTTTATCAAGTTTTCCATACGCTTTTCTGTTTTCCCGTGTGACTACAAAAAAACCACAGAGCATACATTCCATTCAGAAAGGCGACCGCAAAATTAAAATAAAGGCAAAGGACTTCATTTGTCCTTCTGTAAAATATTAAACACAGAATTATATGCGTCAACATTTGTTCCTTTTAATCCCAGCATTTCCAGAGAGCGAGTTAGATGGGAAAATGGACCTACTCTAAGAAACAAGAAGTGGAATTTCGGCGAGAAAGAAGAAAGAAGCCGTTGGAAGCCTTATTGCGATTTAGCTGAATCGGATTAAATAGAATAAAACTGAATGTTTTTTGACCCGATGCTAACTTCAGTCACGGGTCGTAAAGGGAAGTAAATGGAAGCATGTATTTCCAGTCCTTGGTATTGTGGACCGGCGTAAACATTATGTACTTTGTGAAATTCAACCGTTTCAAATATCCTTTGAAGGTAACTCGATATCCTCTGACCATCGGAAAGACCCATTCCGGCGCTGTTCTGATTTGGGAGCTGCGTTTTCGAAAACGGGCGTTTCTTCCTTCATAAATCTAAACCTGTCATCACTGCATCCTGTGCCCGTGTCTTTATGAATAAGGTGTAATAACAAGGGGTTTTGAGAAGGAGAAGTGGCTATGGATTGAAGCTTCTCTTTCCCCATCCTATCCCATAATTGATAAGCAATTTGTATACAAATGTCTGATAACCCGGAAGTGCAGACATGGCAAAGAGTACCAAGAATCAGAGAGACTTAATGGGGCGTGGGGCTCTTTTTGATGTATCAACTTCAGTCGAAATCCCCTCTACTTTGGTTTCAAAGCACAGAGTGGAAAAAAAGTAAATCGGGCTTGAAAATATGAATTTATGATGTAGAAGCTTTCCCTCTTCATTAATAAACCAAATCCATTCTCTGCAAGCTTAAATTTTATCCCTCTAGGGAACCAGACTCCTTACGGAAACCTAAAGTGCCTTTGTTCCATTTCTCTCCCCCCCCCCCGCCGCCTTTCCCCCCCCCCCTCCATAAATAAATAAATAATGCACGTGTGAAGGCCGTAATTTATGAACTGACGCCTTGGAAACAACCAAAAACAAAAAAAAGATCGCTACTGAAAACAGTACTCCCGGATTTTGAGCGAGGGTTGTGTTGACGGGATTGATACTGTAGTTTTAAATTCAGTCACACTTTGCCAAAAAGAAAGAAAGAAAGAAAGAAAGAAAGAAAGAAAGAAAGAAAGAAAGAAAGAAAGAAAGGATTTCCATGACAGAGTAATTTCCCTTCTGTGTCCTAAGGACATGACAATAATGCTATCTTAATCATACACGTGGAGATTACGGAGTTTTCTGATGAAAAGGAAGAAAGAAAACTATTAAATACTGTTTACTATTATCAGTTGCAGGATAGCCAGTGTGGTGTAGCGGACAGAGTATCGGACTAGGACTCAGGAGACCGCGGGGGTTCGAATCCCTGCTCATCCATGGAAACTCACTGGGGGCGTGGAACTAGTAAAGCAACTCCTTAAATATCTCACCTTGAGAGCCCTATTGAGGTCGCTATAAGTCGGTTCCGACTTGAGTCCACAGAACAATTTACCAGTTTAAGGTGGTGGGGAGCTGTTTTCTCTTAACTTTACTTGTTGGATTATTATTTGCCTGGTGGTTTTGTTTGCCATTCTGTTTTCGTGCTTGGGGAGTAGAGAGAATTACTAAATTTTAAAAGGAAGAGAAACGGACATTTCTGACTAAAACAGTTGGATTTCATTCTTAATTAAGGGTTGTTGTTATTTCCCCTTTCACAAACACACGCACCCTGTAGGCACTTTTACCCGTGTAGGTCTCATGCCAGATAACAAAGGTAAGCGCGAAAAGGCGTTGGTCACGAAAAGTGAGAAATGTTTAGCTTTCGTCTGCCGACACAAAGGAATTCATTAAATGGAACGTAGTTCCACTCGTCCCACTCCATTCCTCTTCTGAAGGTAAGCGACGAAGGAGACGAAGTTTTAAAGGCTTTTTGGCCGAAGTTCGGGCTTCAGTAATGCACAATGCGAGTCTGAATAAAATTCACCTGCTTAACAATTTCAAAGGAGCATGAGGGCTGGTCTTAAGATATGGGATTCCCTCTCTAGACCACTCACAGAAATTCTTATTTCTTTCCCAGAATGTGCGGGAGCAGCTACTAAAATATCACTTTTTCTTCAGTAGCTATGTTTATTACTAGCATTGTACACTTGATTTAACTCAGGGTTCCCATTTTTAAGGGAATGAACATGATAAACTGTATATCATGTGGGTGCCAGAAGCCTCGGTTTAGTGGTAAACTTTGCAGTACTCATCATGACTGTCCATGATGATATTTACCATGGCTACAATCCCAAGAAGCTGGTTGGCTGACTCAGTGAATTAGGTACCAAGGACAGCAGGTAACTTTATGGAGTGCAGGAAACACTGTGTGGCAGGCCCCGCTCTGTCCTCCAAGACAGGAAAATGTCTGAAGGACTCCAGAGGAACAGTTGGGAGAGTTTCTACTGCTGCTGTGCCTGGATCTGCCACCTAAGGCAGTTAGCTGCCTCACACTGCCAAACAGTAGGGCTGGCCTTCTCTGTCTAGGCAAATGTAAACTCTCTTATAGCTTACTTCATAGAAAGTGACCACTGTTACGTAGAAGCAGGAAGGTAGAGAAAGCAAGTCCATAAATAGAATGAATTGTGGTGGTGGGAATGAAGGAGAGGATGACAGAGAAGAATACTTTCCTTACTATGTTCCTTCAGGAGTTCCTCCAAAGTACAACACATCTACCTTCCTGACTGTATCATATTTAAAACAGGACTTGTTTGTGTGGAACAGAGATAAAGGTTGAAGTGCAATATCTGAAAGACTTCATGGTTCTCATCTGCAGAACCTGCTCAGAATCTTCAAGATAATAATAACCATAGGCTGTTGAATCAATTCTGACCTATGGTGACCCTTTTCAGGATTTTCTAGATAGAGAGTACTCAGTAGTGGTTTAGCATCCCCTTCTTCCAGAGGTGTCCTGGGACTGTGCAGCTTACCCAAGGCCACACAGGCTGGGTGTACTCACAGGAGGCACAATGGGGAACCAAACTCCCAACCTCTGGCTCCACTGCTAGATATCTAAACCACTGAAATATTCAGCTAAATATATAGACAATGCATTACATTCCTAGGTTACAGAATGTCACTTGCATTGTGATAGCTGTGGATGCATAATCCTATTACTAAGCCTATATGATAGTACTTTAGCATAGAATATTATACTTACACTGGCTCCATTCCAGAGAATTCTGGCAGCTGAACACAGTTGAATGCAAATCACTTTGCCCAATGCAAAATCATGGTGCATTGTAAGTCCTAGAGTGTATAGAATCATCTTCATACTATCCAGACGGAGTTTGGAAACATTACTTTTTTAAATTACATCTCCCTGGATTCACCAACATGTGTGGCCACTGGAGATGATGGCTTGAGGATTTAGTCCAAAAATAACTTTTCCAAGCTCTCTGATCCCACTGCTGTATGATGTCTCTCCTCACTCCCTTCCTCTACACACATAATACTTTTCTCTACTCCTTACAGCACATTTATATACAGAAATATTTTCCCCTATTTAATTTTGTTTAATGGATTGTGATTATAGACTGCAAAGAGGATGTCTGAGCTTCCATCTCCCATAAGCCACTTACTGGCAGACCTGCTATGTCAAGAAATGCTCACAAACATTCTAATATTGTAAGGGACCAGCATCATGGTGCATTGAGACAAAGCAGAATACCACCTGTGTTGCAAGAGAAACCTCTTTTTGACAAATCCAGAACTTGGCAATATTACTTTTGGGGACTATAACTCCCAAAATCCCTCAGCCATCATGACTTCTGACTTTTCCAACCTTTCTTTGTATGGTTTCACTTTTATTTGTAGATCTCAACCATATTCATATGTAACATATAGTCAAAACTTGGAAAAAACTGGTTTCATAGGAAAGAGTGCCTATCATCTCATTGAACTTGGTAGATTGAAAATCCCAGTTTGTTGTCCCAACATACCAGCCAAATGTCTTCCATTCTCTTCTCTAATCCACTTTCCCATAGAAGGATAGAGCCAGAATTCTCCTGTCCTGTCCTTTTTATAATGTGGTATGAATGGGCAGAGCAAAAGGCTAGATCTAGTTTCTTTTTTTCACACTTGGCCCCAAACCCATGAAGCAACTATGATAAATAGGCACCAGGAGAGAGGTCTATAAAAAGAGTATGTGCCCAACAGATGGGAGAAAGAAGGCTAGAATGCTTATCTTCCTTTCCTTCCTCCCTTTTGCAAATTCAGCCAAAACGTAGATGGGGAGGGCAGAAATACACTACCCATTGTTTTTGGAGCCATGAGGCGGCCATTAGGAATGGGAAGGGGCAGTAAATATATTTCCAACATCTGTCCCAAAACTGGAAAATGAAAAGTCTGAGAAATCTGGAGATGAGAACTTGGAATGTAATGCATACAGAAATGGACTAAAAGTCAATGGATATAGAACCTGTTGTATCCCTCCTGCTTCCCATATTGCAATGGTTCCCAACCTTGGGTTCCCAGATGTTCTTGAACTAAAACTCCTAGAAGCCTTCACTACTAGCTGTGCTGGCCAGGATTTCTGAGAGTTGTCATCCAAGAACATCTGGAAACCCAAAGTTGGGAACCACTGCCATATCAGATCCCTAAATAACAATCATTAATTGTACTTTAACATGACAGTGGTAGAACATGACACAGGCTTCCAAACATGGCCTTTTAGAGACACTGACATTGATTGATTTCTAATGCAATGAAGTTTACATGTCACATGATGGCAGTACTCCTCCCCATTTAAAATACACAATTTTAGTATTTTTAGCATTCTGATATTTTAACATTTTAGTTCCATTTCAGTTTTTTTTATTGTAATATTTCTGATTTTATTGACGATTCTTGTTTTTGCATTTGCAAATTGTCCCTAGCATTGCTACTTAGGTAGCAAATACATATTTTAATATATAAACACACAGAGACACATAAATGCAACACATTATGCTGAGACTGCTCACATTCCAGTTGTATGGAAATGCCTATAAAGGGCTTAATCATTAGAAACAATAAGTAAACTGATGTGCTTGGCTAAATTTAACAAGGTGTGTAAAACCATAAAGAGCTTGGATATGCTAGAGAGACCTGCCAGGTGTTCCTTGTTAAAATTCCACCCCCTGAATGGATGATAAGCTTGTTTTCAGAGAGGGTTAACATGACTGGTTGGAAAATTCACCTGTCCATCTTTTCCATTCCACCTGTATTTTTCATATAATATCAGTGAGCATGGTGCCTATCCAGTCCTTGCATATATAAAATCTTTAAAAAGTGACCTCTGAAAATGATATGCTGTACAAAAACAGATAGTGTTAAAACTGTATTTTTATTGGTTTATTTTTTTCCTAATAATTTGTTACTCCAAAAAAAATTTAATAATTATTTCTTCTACTCCTTTTTCAGAAATGGCCAATGAGTTGTCCTTTGTTCCTGCACTGGCCTTCCAGTGAGTAGAGGGGCAGAAGGCCTGTATGGGGGAGGTCCCTTGGATGAACTTAACACAGAGAGGCAACAAGTGCATGAAGTGCTTATGAAAACTTACGTTGCAAAAACGTTCCTATTGAAGTGTCAGGAAACTTCAGCAGGTCCAAAATGTAGCAGCCAGGAGGCTAGGCTGACCCCATCTTTGCTGTCCTTCCTCAAGCAGGCGAAGACCTTTTTATATTAATTGTTTTTAGCTTTAAATGGTGTATTGTCTTTCAATAATGTAAGCCACCTTGGGTAGTTTTTAAGAAGAAAGGCTGGGTGGGTGGGTGGGTGGGTAGGAAGGAAGGAAGGAAGGAAGGAAGGAAGGAAGGAATAAATAAATAAATAAATAAATAAATAAATAAATAAGAAGCATGTAAGTCTTTCAAGTCCACAATACTCTTTTTTCTTGGTTGGTTGGTTTCCAGAGAGAAAGAGAAGGCGGCCTTCTTTGCTGTGGGACTGCAATGACAGAATGCTTGCCACCTAGTGGCCCAGTTGGCACTCATGCTGATTTCACATTTGCCTCAAGTTAAAATATGCAGTTCATCAAAGTCTTTGTGGTTTAAGGATGTAGTCCTGTTGCAAATATATAGTTTTTAAATAGTTTCAAATGGCTCATTTTTTAAAAAATACATTTTACTCTGTTTTAACGTTTTCTTCTAAGCTTGTTTTTGTTATACCTCAACCAAAGATATTATAACCCAGAGTGAGATATAAATAACACTGCATTATAGAAATGTATTAATCAGGGACTGCACTACCTTTAGACACAGGAGCATGTTTTACTGTTATTAAAAGGCAGCGACTATTTGTTATTAATTTATAATGACTGCATTTATTGTCAGTGAAGGGTATTTATTGATTTTTCTCCCTGAGTTATCAAAATAAGTTGGTTCTTCTAGGTTACCATGACCCTTGGTGGGCCACCAAGAGGTGAGGGGTGAGGGTAGATTTGCTCCTCTACATCAGGCAGCAAAATATCATTTTGCTATGGTTAACTGGGACTGAAGAGGGGGAAAAGGCGGGAGTCTATTACTAGAGTCTGCAGAGATTTCTAGTCCAGATAAGTGACTGTATAAACAGGCCTCTAAGCAGTTGCTAGGCAACTGAAAAAGAGTTTCTTCTGCTTCCAATTCCACCCTGCACCAAAATAACAAATCACAGTTGGGACCTCCTCTATTGACAGTACATCTCATGACCTCTCTTTTTTACTTACCTGCCTCAGAAAATACAGGCTCTCTTAACACAAAATATAGAATATCTGGCAAGAAAGGATGTTGTAGAAATGTAGCACAGCTAATACTCTAATACTAAGGATCCTTGAAAGTAGGAGGAATATCTCAAGGTTCATGGTGGTCTTATTTAAAAAAAATATGCATACGTAGCCCTCTCTATCATTAATCTGGTTTGCTCTTTCATGGAGGAATCTTGGCAGCTATTTTAGAAAGCTTTGTCCAAATGTCACTAAGGAATATGCCTCAAAACTAAAGATTCCACGAATGTTGGACAGCACACTAACTATATAGTATTAAATGTACTGCTTGGATGACTGCCGTGCTTTTTTTCTCTTGTTAGAGGCACATTTTTTCACTCTGTGCAAAGTGCATTCATCCAAAGGAATTTTTGATTTATCAAAGGTTTTTTTGTAGGTACCCCAAAAGCAGTTTTTAATGCTGATGTTAAAGGGTCAAAAGGATGAAATAAATATTTCCAATGTGATTCATTTCTAAAATGAAAAGTTCTTGGCCTCACTTCCACCTGGAACTCTTATCATGTAGTTCCTTTGTGTAGATCTAGGTGTCTGGAGGCTCTGTGTGGTTGCTCAGCTAGGAGAGTCTTTACATGTTCAAAGGCAAAACTTAGCTTCCTTGAAATGGGATGAAAAAGTAATGTCAAAGGCAAATAGCAGTGCAGGCTTTTCCAAAGCTTGGAAAAAAATACCTCTTTGGACTATAATTTGCTGGAGTCCTCAGTCAGCATAGCCACTGCCTATGCTAGCTGAAGGATTCTATGTGCTGTAATGTAAAACAGCAAAAAAGCAACATTTCCAAGGACTGGATTTTTCTATGTAGAAAAGGTAGACTCCTCAGTATTTTTCTGTGTCTGGGCAAATAGGAGTACCTGCAAAGTCAGCAGACTGCTAAATATTCTCCTATGGGAGATCTCACAGTTTTCCCCAACCTGATGACTTTTATATATCTCAGACACCAGGTTGGTGAATTTTTAGCAACATAAAGTCTTTCTTCTCACCAGATCTAAAGTGATTAAAGATAAGGTTGCTGATAGTGTCAGTCAAATACCTGGTGATAATGTTGAGTAAGGGTAGAAGCAGGAGGGGGTGAGCTAGGAAGAAAAGTAAACCTCCTCAAATGAGGTGTCTGTCCATCCGTCATCCCCCCCCCCCCGCCAGTTGCCCCACCATTGCTAGAATCCTGTTGTTACTTGATGGAAAGGTACTTTTCATACGTACAAGTGTATTCATATATTATCATTTCTGTAGTTCTTTGAAAGATTAGGGGCAGTTCTTGAGCTAGAAAAGCCTGTGCATTTTAAGGCCATGGACACACTCTTCAAGATGCTAACAGACAAGGGGCAAGCTGCTGAGGAAAGGGGAAGCATCTGGCACGCACCACAGAAAAATAGCTGCAGAGGTGCAATGCTGGGGAAGGTGACACCGCTGATTTTTCACAAACTGGGAATTGTTTGCTGGTTTGTTATTCTATCACGGCCCTCACTGCATGCTCACTGGCTGTCTGGCAGCTGGCCGGACCGGAGATTCCAGATCAAAGCAGGGAGTAGTCTGTCCTGCCCTCAGCCTCAGAAGCCTTTGCAACACCTACACTTAGGTAAAGGTGTTATATTTTCATATAAGAATGTGTGGTCTTGTCATCTGTACATGTTATGGGTTACCTCTGGATGAATTTGTGCAGGACTAATCTAACAGTCACTGCTTATCAGGCAAACTATATCAGGCAAAATCCAAAGAAACAAGACAAAGACAAGTGGCACCTTTAAGACTAACCATTATATTTTAATGTAAGCTTTTGTGGACACGTCCACTTCATCAGACCCTGAGGGACAGAATGAAATTAAACGAGATGTATATGAAATTATAAAACTAGGTGAGGATGGTTTGGTGAGATCTTAGCACTGGGTTGTGCAGCTTGTCCAACAGAGGCTCACTCTTCTTCCAGGAAGCACAGTGAGGAAACAGACTCACAACCTCTGGCTCTACAACCAGCTAGTTACCTAAACCACGGAGCTATCCAGTCAGCAGAGAGACTTTATACATGCTTATATAAGCATCTGTCTGCTGAGACTACACTCCATATATCTGAAGAATGGCCTTCAGTTGACAACAGCTGGTGCCAAATAAAGCACATTCATCTTCAAGGTGACATCTTTTAAATAAACTGAATAGAACCAAGCAGGTGAACACCTCACCTTCGAAATATCAGGTGAGGTATCATACATGCAGCTGGCTGGATATCTCAGTGAGTTCGGTATCTGGCTGTGGAGCCAGAGGTTGGGAGTTCGATTCCCCACTGTGCATCCCAGAAGAGCCAGCCTGTGTGGCCTTAGACAAGCTGCACAGTCCCAGGATGCCCCCAGAAGAACGGAACAGTAAACCACTTCTGTGTACTCTCTACCAAGAACACCCTGAAAAGGGTCAACATAAGTCAGAATTGACTTGATGGCATAGAGTTATTAGTTATCACACACTCATGCAGTGAACTACTCCTAGCTGCAAAAGTCATAACCTTCCTTCATTTGCAGAGTTGCCATAGTCCCTTGATCATTTTTGCTCCTCTAGCTCTAGCTTCTGCAATGCAGTGACCAGAACTCTTCAGACAGTATTGTGTATACAGGTTTGGGGGCTAGCCAAGCATTCGGAACCAAATGGAGCTTCTAAACATGGTGGTTTGGCTTGGATCATGTGGTGTGGGTAGTATGTAATGCACTTAAAATCAGTCTGAAGAGCATCACAATTCCAAGAAGTCTTTGGAGGAGTTTTTGTGGTTTTCTTGGTCAAATGTTTTTCTGTTTCTGGACACTCCCCAGCTTCCATCCTTGGTTATCCACAAGCAGACTTATTTAATTCAGAAATGGGACTAGAATAAAACTCAAGACGTTAAACTGAAATGAAATACAGAAACATCTAAAGATCCAAAGGACATAACTACTCGTTTAGATGTAGCCCTGTGATTGAAACAGTTATAGCTCTGTAATATTACATTAGGAAGTGAAAGGAAAGTCCGATGCTGCAAAGAAAAATACTGCATAGGAACCCGGAATGTAAAGTCTATGAACCTTGGTAAGCTGGATGTGGTCAAACAGGAGATGGCAAGAATAAACATTGACATCCTGGGCGTCAGTGAACTAAAATGGACGGGAATGGGCGAATTCAATTCAGACGATTATCATATCTACTATTGTGGGCAACAATCCCATCGAAGAAATGGAGTAGCCCTCATAGTCAACAAAAGAGTGGGAAAAGCTGTACTGGGATACAATCTCAAAAATGATAGAATGATTTCAATACGAATCCAAGGCAGACCTTTCAACATCACAGTAATCCAAGTTTATGCACCAACCACCCATGCTGAAGAGGCTGAAATTGACCAATTCTATGAAGACTTACAACACCTTCTAGAACTGACACCAAAGAAAGATGTTCTTCTCATTATAGGGGACTGGAATGCTAAAGTAGGGAGTCAAGAGATAAAAGGAACAACAGGTAAGTTTGGCCTTGGAGTTCAAAACGAAGCAGGGCAAAGGCTAATAGAGTTTTCTCAAGAGAACAAGCTGGTCATCACAAACACTCTTTTCCAACAACACAAGAGGCGACTCTACACATGGACATCACCAGATGGGCAATACCAAAATCAGATTGATTATGTTCTCTGCAGCCAAAGATGGAGAAGCTCTATACAGTCAGCAAAAACAAGACCTGGAGCTGATTGTGGCTCTGATCATCAGCTTCTTATAGCAAAACTCAAGCTTAAACTGAAGAAAGTAGGAAAAACCACTGGGCGAGTCAGGTATAATCTCAACCAAATCCCTTATGAATACACAGTGGAAGTGAAGAACAGATTTAAGGAACTCAATTTGGTGGACAGAGTGCCTGAAGAACTATGGATGGAGGCTCGTAACATCGTACAGGAGGCAGCAACAAAAACCATCCCAAAGAAAAGGAAATGCAAGAAAGCAAAGTGGCTGTCCAACGAGGCCTTACAAATAGCAGAGAAGAGAAGGGAAACAAAATGCAAGGGAGATAGGGAAAGTTACAGAAAATTGAATGCAGACTTCCAAAGAATAGCAAGGAGAGACAAGAGGGCCTTCTTAAATGAACAGTGCAAAGAAATAGATGAAAAGAATAGAAAGGGAAAAACCAGAGATCTGTTCAAGAAAACTGGAAATATTAAAGGAACATTTTGTGGAAAGATGGACATGATAAAGGACAAAAATGGTAGGGACCTCACAGAAGCAGAAGACATCAAGAATAGGTGGCAAGAATACACAGAGGAATTATACCAGAAAGATTTGGATGTCCCGGACAACCCAGATAGTGTGGCTGCTGACCTTGAGCCAGACATCCTGGAGAGTGAAGTCAAGTGGGCCTTAGAAAGCACGGCTAACAACAAGGACAGTGGAGGTGATGGCATTCCAGTAGAACTATTTAAAATCTAAAAAGATGACGCTGTTAAGGTGCTACACTCAATATGCCAGCAAGTATGGAAAACTCAGCAGTGGCCAGAGGATTGGAAAAGATCAGTCTACATCCCAATCCCAAAGAAGGGCAGTGCCAAAGAATGCTCCAACTACCGTACAATTGCAGTCGATCCTTTTCACACGCTAGCAAGGTTATGCTCAAAATCCTCCAAGGTAGGCTTCAGCAGTATGTGGACCGAGAACTCCCAGAAGTACAAGCTAGATTTCGAAGGGGCAGAGGAACTAGAGACCAAATTGATAACATGCGCTGGATTATGGAGAAAGCCAGAGAGTTCCAGAAAAACATCTACTTCTGCTTCATTGACTACACAAAAGCCTTTGACTGTGTGGACCACAGCAAACTATGGCAAGTCCTTAAAGAAATGGGAGTGCCTGACCACCTTATCTATCTCCTGAGAAATCTATATGTGGGACAGGAAGCAACAGTTAGAACTGGATATGGAACAACGGATTGGTTCAAAATTGGGAAAGGAGTACGACAAGGCTGTATATTGTCTCCCTGCTTATTTAACTTCTATGCAGAATACATCATGCGAAAGGAAGGACTGGATGAATCCCAAACTGGAATTAAGATTGCCGGAAGAAATATCAACAACCTCCGATATGCAGATGATACCACTCTGATGGCAGAAAGTGAGGAGGAATTAAAGAACCTCTTAATGAGGGTGAAAGAGGAGAGCGCCAAAAATGGTCTGAAGCTCAACATCAAAAAAACTAAGATCATGGCCACTGGTCCCATCACCTCCTGGCAAATAGAAGGGGAAGATATGGAGGCAGTGACAGATTTTACTTTCTTGGGCTCCATGATCACTGCAGATGGTGACAGCAGCCACGAAATTAAAAGACGCCTGCTTCTTGGGAGGAAAGTGATGACAAACCTAGACAGCATCTTAAAAAGCAGAGACATCACCTTGCTGACAAAGGTCCGCATAGTCAAAGCTATGGTTTTTCCATTAGCGATGTATGGAAGTGAGAGCTGGACCATAAAGAGGGCCGACCGCCGAAGAATTGATGCTTTTGAATTGTGGTGCTGGAGGAGACTCTTGAGAGTCCCCTGGACTGCAAAGAGAAAAAACCTATCCATTCTGAAGGAAATCAACCCTGAGTGCTCACTGGAAGGACAGATCCTGAAGCTGAGGCTCCAATACTTTGGCCATCTCATGAGAAGAGAAGACTCCCTGGAAAAGACCCTGATGTTGGGAAAGTGTGAGGGCAAGAGGAGAAGGGGACGACAGAGGACGAGATGGTTGGACAGTGTCATCGAAGCTACCAACATGAATTTGATCCAACTCCGGGAGGCAGTGGAAGACAGGAGGGCCTGGCGTGCTCTGGTCCATGGGGTCACGAAGAGTCGGACATGACTTAACGACTAAACAACAACAATCACATTAGGAACAATAAAAATGGTAAGCAGATGGATCAGAGGCATCGGGCACAATCAGCTGGGAGGTTCTCTTCTGTAAATTCCTATGAAATGAAGTAACTGGCAACCACTTTAGGACAGCTTCGCAACAGGACCAGCACCAATATTCTGGCATTAACAAGTTTATCTGTCTCCTTCTAGCCATTGGTTTAAATGTTAAGATATCAGAGCATATCTAAGTTTAATTTCTGTGCAGAGGAGAAATTACTCTTGAAAAAGAGGACACAAAAAAAACCACATGAGGTCTGCAGGGAAGAAAAGGGTGAATAAGAAAGTTCAGGAAGGAACTTATGAGAAACACGACTGGCTTAGTATGTTTTACTACTTCAAGCAAATTATAAAAAAGGTGATCCACCCCTTTCATGTACAGAAGTGAACTAGGCTACCAGTTAAATTTTATTTCCACACGGGTGTAGGGAGAATGTCTGTCACTGCAAATGAGGCTAGCAGGGCAGTGATAGATGGCATGCAGGGAAGGTAGTTTGGTATTCATGCATCTAACTTCCAACAGAGGGGGGCAGATAGGAAGCTGGGAGGCTACCAGCGTCAGCCCCCAGTATCTACCACCAGAGGCAGTTTCTTCACTCTATCCATTATTAAATGCTTATTGCATGCCAGCCATCAAATAGTGTCAAATATGATAAACCAAGTGGTTTTCAAACTACTTTCCAGGAACCCGGGATTCTTTGCAAGGTTAGTAATGGTTGCCTAGTGACAAGATCAATAACAGCACAAACTTCTTTGGATGCTAGCTTGCTCATTTGCTCTTGATCTTTTTCTAACATATGCACCCTCAGGGAAATGTGTGTTCCAGGCCACACTCTTCATTCACAATGGGTAATATGAGGCCCAAGAGTGTCTGGTACTGAATTTGTAGTTCATTACCTACAAGTCTATGCAAAGCATTTTTGTTTCTTAATTACATTCATTTTTCTTTACTGAAGACTTAATTGGTTTAATTATTCCCTATTTAAAATTCACATTGGTTAAATTATTAATTCATTAAATTCATATGTGTTTAGTTCCATTACATTTCATCTTCCTCTTTTTCTCCTTTGTTGGGTTTAATTTCAGTGGACACTGACTGGAAACTGCATCTCCAAGAGTGGTTGCCATTGTTCTGTGGCATTCTGGGAAAATAAAAAGGCGGCTGCCACGCACAAAAATGGCAAGCCCCACTGGCTGGATGTTTAAGGTATTCTTCTTGGACAATAAAGGAGGGAGCTGCCAGAAGGATGTCTGCTACCACCAGATAAGATATGTCCCCCTTCTCCAACGGACAAATTGGCTTAAATGCTGAAGTAATAAAAATGACTCATACTCTTTTGATACTCTTAGGATTTGTGTAGTAAGATATCCAACTTGAACTAAATGGGTTCTGCTCCTTCATTACAGCAGCTGTCCCCAATCTGTAAACAGCTGCACTCTCAGACAATGTGAAAGTGCAGTGTAGAGTTGAATGTACTCCCCAACAGTCTGAGCACCATGAAGAAACAGAGAGAGAACAGTACTTCTTTTATCAGCAATATTCTCTAATTACTTTTTGAAGGCATTGTAAAGTATTCTGAGTTGAATTTTTGAAATGTTATGCCATTCTCTTATCAATCCTTTTGACAAGAAACTGAGCTGCTGAGGAAGGGGCTTTCAATGGGAGATGCTGTATTTTTCATCTTTTTTCTGGCACTTTTAAATTATTTTAAATTGTCTTTATTCAGTGGTTTTGTTCATATGATAATATGTTGAGCTGCTTTTTATTACTACAATATATTGTGTTTTAGCTCCATTAAAAACATTTTTTAAAGTTCTCTTGAATCCTTATATTGGGAGAAAGACAGAATATCAATAAAATAAATAAATCCTAGGATTGGATTTGCTTGCTTGTTTTTTTATTTTAGGAACACAAAAGTATTGAGAAAGAAACTAACAATATAATAAGTAATGCACTGAGTTTCTAACTTAAAAATATATATATAACCTTAACAACAATGACCTTTATGTGCTTTGCACTATGTTATATAGCACATTATTTTTCAAGTTTTAAGTCTCAGAATCCTCTTTCTCAGACATTCCTGTTGAATATTCTCCAGATGACTGAACTTCTTTATTTATCACCAAATTATGTTTTCTTTAAATATCTGGCATTTGAGAGTTGATATATGATGGTAGCTGATAGCCAATGTACAATGGCATCTCATGACTTTTGAAATAGTAATAACAGAGAAAATGTCTGTCATTTTTTTTCTGACAATGAACCATAGCATTCAGCAAATATTTCAGGTAAATTTATTAGGATTGACAAAGAGTTATATATCAATCATCTATTATTGTTGCTTTTGTTGACATGTTCATCAGCCATGGCCAAACAGTCAGATCTGGGAGCAAGTGCTCTGAACTGGGACCTTCATAGGGCTCTACACACATCCCAGAATATTAAGAGAGAGAGAGCAAAAAAGCAAGTAGATAGAAGTCAACTTAGTTTTGATAATATGGGACTAAACCTTGGCCACTCTAATGTACAGCAATATAATCTTCCTTTCAGGAGGGCTCAAAGTGTGGGGACAATGATTAATGTAAAGCAGGTTTTATTCATGGTTTGGAACCAGGTTTTTCCTACATGGAGTAGACTCAGGGTGCAATCAGATGGGGAAACTGCTCACATTTTGGATCACTTGTGGCATGGTCTGGTGTGAGCTATTTCCTGGATGATCACACTATGTACAGGAAATAGCTCTCCAGCGTAACCCCAATCCATGCCCAAACAGGATCTTTTTGGTCCAGCAAAAAGAAAATTGCTTCCAGCAAAATGACCCTTTCTGGTGCAATCAGACAGGATTCTTTTTCACCATCTGATAACACCCCCATTCTAGTCTATTTATGACTAAGTGTACAGGTTCATTGGAACAGTGGTGCTTGATTAGATTACTCCTTCTGTTTGCATGGAAATCATTCCCCCTGTTCACATGGAAATGTGTCCCTCCCCTATTCACTCTCCACTTTCCACCTTCTCTTTAGCAACAGCTGTCAACCAGTTGGGAAACAGCCTACTTCTGTTTACTTGCTGGTGGGTATTAATGCTGGGTTTTTATGCACACAAAGGGGTTGGGTATGGAGTGCCATGGTTCAGCTGTGCATTTCTCCTTTTCTCCTTCTTCTTTTTAAATTAATTTTTGGTAAGTGACATAGTGCTGCATTGTTTCATTACTGAAGAACCTCAAGTGACCCTCTGGTTCTCTTCATTTCCAAAATACATTTCTGTCATAAAAAATAAAAACATTACTGCCTATTGTACTATTGTGCTATGTAGTCTTCCTTGACAGATGGTGAGCAATATCACCTTTGCAAAACTCACAGGCAATAAATGTGTATAAAGGTGAAACTGCACAGCCAGGACATAATCTTCAGCTCTATACTTCATAGCACTTAAATGTTGCAGTGCAATAGTGGGAAAGTACTTTTTAAAGGATTAAAACAAAAATCCTCCTTTTCACTTTAAAATAGGATGGGGTGTGCCATCTACAATCATGGACTGACCACACCCACCTCTACACATCACCACTCATGCACAGGAAGAACACACCCTCAACCCCACATTGGAGAGATCTAGGCGATATCACAGAAGAAAACCTAGTCATTCCAAGTAAACAGTAGGCTTCAATACTAGAACAATCTAAAATGGATTGGTCTCCATTAAGGGATAGGTTGGAACACTCTAACAAGAACATCATATGTTTTATTAGAGGTATCCAAACCATTCCAGCATGAGGCTACAGAGCATGATAAACTCCTGTGCAGCCAGCCTCTAAACCTGGATCCAACCCTGTTATTTTGGATTTGTGCATGAGTGTCTATTGATGTTGCTGCTGCTGCAAGAAAGATGTCTTTCCTAAGTTTTCCTTGAAAGAGATATTGGAAAATAAAGACTGAAGCATGGTCTATTGGCATCTGGCCACTCTGGCGGTTCTGCTGTGGCATTTTAAAGGTTTTATGTATAAAGGGGGGGGGGATATGACTCTTCTCCCTAAATAGCTGGAGAATGCAAGAAGGTCCAGAGAATGGAATTTTGTCTTGTAAAAGAAAAGAAAAAAGTACTCCAGAAAAGCTGGTGCATGATGACAACCAGATGCTTCCCCAGTTTTAGTCTTCATCTCTTCCAGATTAGCTGTTGGTTGCCAGCAATATTTTTCATCTCCTAGGCAGAAACCACTTCTAGATAGCCTGAATATGACTGTTTCTTTTGCTTTCATTGCTACAGCCTCAGTCATCCATTTGATGTCAGTGTTAGAGTCAACAACATGAAGTGTAAAACCCCAGCCCAGCAGCTGCATTCTGCAGAATCTCCCACAGCAAAAATAAGTGCTGAGAGAAGATCATTTTTGGACTATAGTTCCATAATCCCTCTGCCAGCCATGCTGGCATAGCAATTCTGGACGTTATAGTCCACAGAAATAATGTGGCTAAGCTCAAGATCATAGTGCATCAATCTTCTTCTCCACAGTTATTCCTTTTTAAAAAATTTACATTTCCTCCAACGCAGAATGTCATATTGGTCCGGGCCAGCTTCCTAGTAGGTAGAATAAGGTATTACCTCGTGCAGTAGATTCTGGGAGGCAGATATGGTAAGAGCTGTGCTGGAGAAAAGGGATAGCCATACAACTTGTTTGTGGCCCCTAAAGAAGAGGTGGGCAAAGTACAGGTCATAGGCTGCATGTGGCCCCTAGAAGCACCTGGTGGCCCTCAAGGCCACCTAGAAACACACATATCCAATATATCAAGATTTTTTAAAGTGCTATTTTCACCCCTGGAGGCTTCTAGGTACTGTAGTTTCTACACTGTACACACTGAAGAGATCACCTAAGGCCTCACCTGCCAAGCCAAAACAGGAAATGTCTGTCGAGATAATTTCTATTCCCTTTTTTCTTCCTTTTTCTTTCTTTTTTCTTTTTTATGGCTGAAGATGTTCATTTCTGGAACTGTTGCAATCTGTTGGCAGGGTTCAGAGGCTAAATTTTCACCCACAAACCAACAAAGATTGTTCATGTCTGCTCTAAGCTAACCAAGTATGGTGATGGAAGCTGCCAGATCTCCAGTGTTGAAGAAAGATTTAGCTCCCAGCCCAGTTGGATTTTCTATGCAGACTGTGGGAAGGACCATGTTGTTCTTTGCCTCAGCTAGCAAAATGTCTTGGATTGGCTGTTCTACAAGCTGTTTATTGCACATACAACAATTTGCCATGAAGTAAAGCCAAATTTCATGGCCTTACCAGGAGATGATGTTACCACAGTAAGCTTGGAAATCACTAGGCATTCTTTTCTTACTAAACCTTTATCCTTAAGATTTGATCAAATCAATCTTTCCTGATGTAATGACTTCCAGATATTTTTGACTACAGGGCCCAGCATCCATGACCATTGGCCAGGTTAGCTGGGACTGATAGGAACTGATAATCCAGGATATATGTAAGGATTTCTCTCAGGAAAGGCTGCACTAGGCATTATCCACACATTTTCAGAGCTGTCTTTATAAGCATAAGGACTATTAAAAAAAAAAAAACCAAAACAAAAAACCATATATTTTAATCTATTCATTTTATATTTTTGTGTTTTTCCCTTTTTATTCTCCAAGGCAACTGTCAACAACAATAAAAGTCAGCAAAAATAATGCTATCAATAAACCAAAGACTGAAATATTAAACAGGTATGCAATAAAACAGCCAAGCACTGCAGAACAGAGTAAAATGGAAACTAAGAGCAGACCCATAAAACATATGCTGGTACCATGTATTGAAACAGACCATTGGCAGAAACAAATTCAGTGCTGTCTGATCTGAAGGCCAAGCTATACCGGATGCTGAATGTACCATAGGGTGCACCTCACATGTTTTTTAATGTAATAAGAAAGGGTGTTTTTTATTGGGACTGTAGCACACATGAGAAGGAGAAGTTTAACCATCTCTTTCCCAAATGTCTCCCTCTCCTCACTAGCATTCCCTTACCCACCAGGACTAATAGCAACGCAGACAGTATTTTGATGGGATTACAGCTGGGGAGCCAGCGTGGTGAATAGAGTGGCCGACTAGGTTTCAGAAGACCTACTTTCAAATCCCTGCTTGGCCATGGAAAATCACTTGGGGATGGCAATGATGAAACCAATACTTCAAATATCTTGCATATTTTGAACACCCTATTAGGATCCTCATATGTTGGAACTGACTTGATGGTACAAAACATACACACAGCTGAGAAGGGAAGAATTAAACCTTCCCCTCTCCCAATGTGTGCTGTGGTCCCAATTAAAATCACCCCACCTAACTATTATTGATTCTATTTTATTTTTCTGTTAGCAGTTTTTTTAAAAAAACAATTTGCTTCCTAGTGATGCAGTTACTATCATGTCTAGTGTGACCTTCAGCAGCAGCATATTCTACACCAGGCGTGGGTAACAGAAGATTTACAGTTGTTTCTGAACTACAGTTTCCATCATCCCTGGCTACTGGCCATCTCAGAGGTAGCTGGCAGAAATCAGTAACATCCAGAGAGCCATTGCTCCTGTCTTAGTCAAAGGCCTTTTGGTATGGAAATGGACAGTGTCCTTTTAGGGCCAAAACACAGGTTTAGGGGGCATAAGAATAATTAATCATGTGCCATCAACTCACTTCCGACTTAATGGCGATACTTTTCAGGGTTTTCCAGGTAGGCTGGTTCTTTTCACAGGAAACACATTGGGGAATCAAACTCCACAGCCAGAAACCTAAACCACTGAGTTATCCAGCCAATACACATCTGGATGGCATAGAGCAAGCCAAATACATTGGCCAAATAGCCCGGTCCTTAAAAATCTTGCTGCTGCACCTGATGCCTTCAGTATCTGCCACCTGGGCCAACTGCCTCAATCATCCTAATGATAGGACGGGCCCTAAGCCAAGGTTAGAAACATGATGTCATCTTCCCAGCTAATCAGAACATCCTGGTATAATCATTCTAGGAACTCTGACTCTGTGGCAACTCTGTTCTTGTACCTTACAGCAGAAGGCCAATGACTGGAAAACACTGGAGTGCCAACTCAGAAGTACCTTAGGTTGAAGTGGCAAAGTCAGTTTGGGACATGCTGAAGCATTTCACTTCAGTAGCCTTTCTTTTAAGAAGTGGCAACTAAACACCACTCAAGTGACCCCGTGACTACATTTGAACAACCCATACAATGTCATTTAAGAGGTGTAAAACTGAATTTTACATTTACAGTGTACACAACTGAAATACTTGCAAACAGCTGAAACATTTCATTTTTTAAAAAAAATAAAACTTGGTCTGGTCAAAGACTATTCATCCAGACTTTGTCATTTTGTTTCAATTAAATTAAAATGCAGGGGGAATATATCAGTGTCATATGGGACACATTCATCAACAGATGCTGATGGTTTGCTTTGTGTATCCCCAACCCACCATGTCATGGCATCAGTTTGCCCTTGACATTGATAAAGCAATTGTTCATTAGTGGTCATCAACAAGATTGCCCATGGCTTTTAGGTCCTTAATTTTTAAATCTAGTAGACTTTGTGATTCTCCCACTTTTCCTTGTTTAAAACAGAGAGAGTGATGGCGAGAGATGTCACAGGGAACAAAGAGGATGATTAGAGCTGGGTAAGCCATTACAGTGGTGGAGAGAGGTTGGAGTTGCATAAATGGATGATCTCAGAAGTTTATTGCTACTGATCCTCACCCAACAGCTGTGCCAATCATATATGTACTCTACATCTGCCATCCAGATGTGTGTAAATATGCTATCAGTACTGAAGTGCTATCTATAATACATTCCCCAGAGTAAGAACTGTTTTGGTTTCCATAGAGCATATTTTGCCTGCATTCTAGATGGTGTGTGTGTGTGTGTGGTGTAGTCAGGAACTTCCATTTTAGCAGCAGGGGTGGCTGAAAGTACTTTGCTATCCTTGATAAGATTTATTCCACACAGATGCAATCCAAATGGAAGCAACCCCATTCTTTCCTAAGGATTTTTCCTTGATCCTGCAGGCATCCAGTTTATGCAGCTGGAAGGGATTGAGCAGAGATATGGATCTCAAGTCAATAGGATCTGGGCTGAGGAGAAATGGTCGCCTTTGTGCAATCTTCCAGCCACTTTCCCCTACAAAATAACAAGATTTATTCATTCCTTTCATTTTTGTGTGAAGAAAGAGAAAATGAGTTGCTAACTACAACATTACAGTTCAGACAGGGGAAGAGAACTGTATTTTTCCTAGGAGGATTTCCAGAGTAATCTTGAGCAGAGATGTTAAAAATCCTCATTAAATGCATTGTTCCCTGCAATGTTTCCAATTTTTTCATGCAGAGAAATCCCAATGAGACTGTCACTGACCAGGCTGAATTTCCCAACATCACTGAAAGAAAGCTTTGGTTCACTTCCCTTTTTCATTTCCCCCAATTCTATAGGATTTGGCATTCCTATGCACAAATTGCTAATTCCTGCACAAGACAGGTACTCCACTTCTGCCCATTTATAGAAATACTCCTCAAGGTTTCCTGGAGGTCAGTGAGGTTTCCCAAAAGACTTCTCTCTCCCGAGTGACTTGGAGATAAGAAATTTCTGTTCTTTCCTCCCCACCCCTAGCTTCTTGGACAGAGCAAGATGCAGTGAGAGTTCACATCCCTAGCCTAGAATCCTAGAATTCTGTGGCTTGGACAGCTGCATATGCTGTCTGTTAGGCTAGGCCATGGCGGTGCAGGGCTAGAATAATCACTATGCTGAACTATGAATCTTTCTTTCTATGATTAATGATCTAGAGTGTCCCTCTGCTACGGGAAAGAGTGTTTGGCATTCTGTCTCCACTTGGGCTCTTTAAAATTGCCAGTAACTCAGAATCCAGCAGTTGTCCCATCATAGTAAAAACAGGGGGAGGGAGAACTGCTACGGCTTCCTTCCTGGGGAAAATTTAGCAGTACAGGTAGCCAAGTCAGCATTAAGAGCAAAACTTTCTATGCTGTAGAACAGAATGGTTAACAGATAAGTCTGAATGGGGGAGACGAGGGAGGACAACAGTGTTTCTTTCTGCCCCAGTAATATCCCTGATCTTTCATTGGATTAAGTAATTTATTCTGCATGCTTTACTTCCCCCCCCACTTTTTGAGTCTTTACCTCCAATGTTCAGGGCTGACCCAATATATTTTGCCACCTGTGACAGAACCTCAAAAGATGCTCTGCCCACCCTTCCACCTGGACAAAGTTGTGTAATACGCAAAGCCAGCTAAGTTACTTTGCATTTCCATTTCTTGTCAGTAAAATATAATAATGATAATTAAGTAAATAATTAATGATTTGCTATATTCTTCTGATACCCAACACCTTTTGTCTAATGGTAAGGAAGACCCTTAGTATTGTGAGTTGAACTAGACTAGACCCATTAATCAGTGGGAATTAAATGAGCTTGATCAAATCGTAGGTCCCCATTCTACCAGTAGTTGCCTGGAATTGAGTTCTTATCCCACAAAAGATACTTCCAGGGAGTCCCAGCCCTACCAGTCAAAACACATTGTGCAGCTAATCTTTCCCTCACTTTTTTTCTGTGTTGACCAAAAATAAAATAAAATAAAATAAAATAATAAAAATGGAGGGGGATAAGAAATGCTGGGGGAAAGTTAAAGGGATACAAATGAAAGACAGTGGTTTCTAGGCCCTCCATAAAATTCTGTGAATGAAGCAGGAATAAAAATATTGACTGAAATCCTATTGCTTAGTCCCAGACCAGGTTCAAGGTTTTGACACTCATGTAAAAAGCTCTCCATGGTTTGGGCCCACATTTCTTGTCAGAATGTATTTCCCCAATGTCATCTGCCTGACACACTAGACCAGTGATGGTGAACCTTTTTGAGCCCGAGTGCCCAAACTGCAACACAAAACCAACTTATTTAAAAACAACTGCCCCTGCACTACAAGGGTTAAATGGTTGTGGTTTTTTCTTTTCTTTTCCTAGGAGCGGTATTAACAGATAAATACTTACCGGTCCTCCAATCCCCTGTCAGGCTAGACCGGTAATGGCCGCCATTGCACCCCTCCGCTGGACCACTGCACCAGCAGAGGGGAGTGCCAAAATCCAGGATTGGAGGATGGGTAAGTATTTCTTGATGGCGACTTATGGCTCACGTGCCCACAGAGAGGGCTCTGTGTGCCAGCTGTGGCACACATGCCATAGGTTTGCCATCACTGCACTAGACCATCACAGGCAAGGCTCCTTCGGGTGGTCACCCCAAGGGAGGCCCATAGGTCACCTCTAGAGGTAGGGCCTTCTTCACAGTGGCTCTTGTGAAACCAGCTTCCAGAGGAGCTTCGCCTGGCCCCCTCCCTCTGGACATTCAGGAGGCAACTGAAGACGGAGCTTTTCAGGAGGTTCTCCATACCAACCCTAGCTGACCGCCTTTTGTTGACCACTTTTCTGCCTTATTGTTCTAATGCCATCTGTTTTTATGGGTTAGTTGTTAAACTGGTTTTGAACAGTATTAGTTTTATCCTGGGTTTGTTTTGTTTATTATTGTAGACTGCCTAGAGTAGTACTTCAGCACTAATGGGAGCAGTATATAAATAAATAAATAAATAATAGTATACTAAGTCACACTGGAGTAGGCCCATTGAATCAGTGGGAATTTGGCAAGTCAATTAATTAAAATGGGTCTACTCTAGCTGCAGCTTACTGTGCTGAAGTAGGTTGCAACTGCAGTCGGCCCATCTGAATCAATGGAACGTATGGAGGAGCTGACTCATCAAATCCCCACTGATTAATGGGCCTACTCTAGTTCAACTCACTATGCTAAGCAACGGATTTCAGCCATTGTCTGGAAGCCCAAAAAGATAAAGAAGGGGGCAACATCATGTCTCTGGATTCCAGTTCTAACTGTAATCACTGGATGTTCTTTGTTGGTTTTAAGATTGGAAAAGATACATACATACAAAATACATACACATAAAACAGAAAATATGGGTTTTTAAGACAACAGCACTGTATTGACGAATAAAAATTTGATGTCTTACTCTGTTACTAGCAGTACTGTGATCTGTTGCGGCTTCTTTTGATGTGATTGTGCTGTATTCAGTCATATTTAGAGTAGGCCAATTCAATATAACTTAAGCTATACAGCTCACTTCGGACCCATTTATTCTAAGAGGTCTGCTCCAAATATGACTACATCCAGATCTATATTCTTCTTTGTTGTTATTGTTACTATTAATAGCAGTAGTACGTAACAAATATGGAAAAAAGTCCTTCAGGGAGCTATCTTGATGCATTCCTTCTCAGAATTAAATCCTAAATGTAGTTAGTAAAACTTACTCTTAGGTGAGGATGTACAGGATGGCAACCAAACAGTGCAGTACTATGCAAGTCTACTCAAAAGTTAGTGCCACTGATTCTAAGCCACTTTCTGCCAGGTAAGTGTGTATACAAGAATTACATTTCTTAAACATTACATGTTCAACTCCCTACCATGAATATCCTTTGCTTTGTTTACCCTCTTCTGCATGACAAGGGTTCTACAGAATTCAAAAGCCTACAGTGTATTTTATGACCTTTACACTAGCATAATAAAGACACTATCCTGTCATGAATGGAATGGTATCACTCTTCCTGGTATTCAAAATAGGATATTGGGCAAGTCAAAGTCTTGCAGTCAAATTTTCGACTGAAAATCAAAGATGAACAAAGTATCAAGCTCCTTTTCTAAAGAAGAAGCTGCACCAGAAGCATGCCAACTAGTTTTGTAGGGATTTCACAACTCATACTCATTCCGCAATCTACTGTTGAGGCTCAGTACATCCTAAACTCATGCCCAGGGTAGCAATGAAACTACAAGCCCCGTAAACCTCCGGGAGACAGGGCTCCTGTGACATCACACAAGGCCTAACCAAAGGGTATTTCGTGCACCCGTTTAACCTGACCGTTCTTTTTCCTGCCTACAAATCCCTACAGTCCCTCGTACTATTGTTCCTACATTTTGAATGGCCTTGTGAATGTCCGCTTTGTTCATTCTTTATATCCTGCCTGCTGAAAAACAATTGGCGTAACGCAGTCGTTACGTAGGCATCTCCCATAAATGGTTTATCACTTCTGAAATTGTTTCGCGCAATAAATTTGTCTTTAAATGAACGCTTTATAAATAGGTATCTGTCCATAGATCAATTCCAAACGAGTACTTTCTTGTTGCCAATGCCCATATATCTATATATGTATTTGAACGGGAGAGTCTTCTTTTTTAAAAAAATGAATTCTAGCCATCTTCCAGAGGAGCGAGAAAGACCAAACCTGGCACATATATAAACGAAATAACAGGGAGTCAAAAGCGAAATCAGAGGAGTCTTCATAGAAAGACAACTTCCCATTTATTTCAGAACTTTTTTGCTTGCGTGATTGTCAGTGAACTTCCACTTCAGAAATTTTCACATCACCGCCTATGAATCTGGGAGACGAGTTATACAAACTTTCTCTTCCATGGCTACAATTCAGATCCTTTAAAACCGGGGCAACTGTGCTTCAGTTAAATTAGAAAGGTGCTGGTAATTTGCTTGTTTAAGACATCAGGTGTGTTTTAATATGGCTAACTATTCCTTCCACCACCTCCAGGCGTCTTCCCCCAGATATTGATTACCCGCAGGAAAAACCCTATTTACTTTAAAAAAATCAACTAAAAAGGAAAAAGAGGTGATAATAAAGCCATAAACAACACTTCTCTCCTTCCATCTAAATTAAAATTGATTTGAATTAATCGGAAAAACACTCTTTTTGGAGAGATCGTCTTTCAAGACTGTTGCTTCTCAGGCGGTGTGCTAGGAAGGGTGTTTAACTCAAAACTGATTCTACATTGATAGTTTGGATAGAAACATAAGGTTTGTGGGGAGTAGAGATGTATCGCTCAGTCTTAATATTTGCACACTTATTCATGTGTCTATCAGATTATTCTAGAGCCACCACCTAAGTTATTTAGGAAGAATAAACAAGGAACAACATAAATGAGGTGAAAGAAATAGTGCCTTAGCCTCAAGGTCCCTCATAATTTATATTTGAATTAATTCGGGAGGTGTAGCCCTGTTACAGCACAAATGGTTTTCAAGTCCTCTTGTTGCGCCTTAAAAATAGTATTTATTATGGAATAGGTTTTTGTGCACTAGAATGTAATTTATCAGATGCTATAATTGGCTAATGTATGCATATATACATACATAAAGAGAAAATGACTGGAAATCTCGAGGCCAAAAGTACTAAGATATTTCTGTGTAACACTTAGTATGAACCAGATAAGTCTAGTCACCATTCACAAGAGCCGTAATCGCTCCTAAAGCAGAATATTCTTAGTTTTACCCTGTTGTTATGGTACTTGCTTATTATATCTTTTCGTCCGATATATATATCTCAAAATGAATTCTAAAATTATTCAAAGAAACCAAAGATCAGTTTTAATAAGAAGAAACATTTCTCAAAAGAGAGAAGAAGGCGGATTCACGTTAGGAGTCACCTATGACGTCTCTTCCGAATTTCCGGAAGATCGTTCTTAAATTGCTTTAAAACGTTCTTCTTGGCAAGCAGGAACCTTCTGCCTTTTCCTACATTGATTTGACTGCGGAAGACTACTTTTAATGATTCTCAGAGCTATTCTGTTACTGAAAAACAGTGCATTTGGCTAATTCTGTTTATCTCATGGGCGACTTCTTTAAAATTCTTTGGGAGACTGGGGCTTCCTACCGCAGGCAAAACTCCCAAGTAAAAACCTGCATCTCCAAAACCTGTAGAGAGGAGGGTTTTGCATTCTAATGTACAGTGCTTAGCTTTCTCCTTATATGATCAAGGTTTATATAAGGCTATACTGTAGTGTTTTTTAAAAGTATTTTTAATGTTAATAAATGTAGACTTAAATATGAAGCTGAAGTGTTACCAAATAACCTTCCGAAATTTACGTTGTCAGTTGAGAACCTGTGCCTGCTAATAGGGGTTTTCTTTAAATTAATTGATAGAAATGTATAGAAATTTCGCACGTTAGGTTTTGTTTGTTTGTTTGTTTATCTGTATTTCTGTTTGGTTAGTTGCAAAGACTGAATCCCATGTTATGTCGAAAACAATATTTACATGATTGCTCCATAAAGCCTGTTTTAATTATTGCTAATTCCGAGTACAAAATCTTAATCAATGACGTGAATGTGAGACGGGGGAGGGGAAGACAAGCTGCAAGTATTTAAAGAATACCCGGTTATTGGGGTACCTCCCAAGTATTTCCTTCTCTAAAGAGTTCATCTTTTCACAGTCTTAAACGTAAAGGTTCAATAAAGGTTAGAAATTAAGGGTTTGATTTTGGTATGGAATCTGACATTTCTTCCCCCGTTTTCTTAAAGTTAGATGTTATTGTGTCAGTAGGACAGAAGAGGGTATTTGCTGGCACAGTGTAGTTTACCTGCTAGATCGCTGAAGGCATCTCCAGTGAATTTCGTTTATCAAAGTATAGGGAGGAGCACAAGCGTCATCCAGACTAAGCTAGTTGCCTTTAGTTTCCACTGAAATCAATGGGACTCAAGTTATGAACCTACTGATTTCATCGCTATCTTCCTGTGACTATGCTCACTTGCCTAGGAGTAAGCCCCATTGAACCCAGTACTAAATCCTTCAGAACAGACATGAAAAGGCTTGTGCAGTTGGTGGAGACCCGGCTCAGTATCTCCCAGGGTCCCCCTTCCCTCGTCTTAATTGCCGACCTGTTTGGACTGTCCCAAAGTCTGAGAACCATAATGAACAACAATATAATATATTATGTTTACTGAGACAATCGTGTATATCCCCTCAGTCAATAGAGAACATGGGAAGGAAAGAGAAGACCATCAACGTAGAGAAGAGAGTAACTTTCTCCCTCAAACTACATCTTAAAAGGAAGCAGACGCGGAAAGAAAACTGAACGAGGAGAGAGCTTTAAAAGTGTAGGAGCAGTGTTTACAACCACTGCAGAGCAAAATATATCACGGTCTGGTGGAAGAGAGAGGAACCTGCAATGCATACATTCGTATTCGAATCACGACTGCCTGCAGTTGGTAGGCTGGAAAAGGCAGGAGAATGATAATTAACCGCAGGTTTTTGGGAAAATGCATGGGAGTCTTCGGAGATTGTTGTTACTGTTGAGAGTAATCTAGGTTTAGTCATAGGAAGACTAGAGTCATTTAAATCAGTGCCCCATTAATCTGCCCTATTAATTTCAGCGGGTCTCCTCCAAGTAGTACGTATAACTTAGTTTGGATCCGACCCATTATTGTTTGCTTTAAAGGAAGGGGATAGGCTTCCCCCGTCCATAAAATCCCGAACTTTTTCTGTTAGGCATATGGTAAATCTGAAGCCTAGTCTCCCTCTCGGCCCCATTATTGTTTTTTGTTAATTAAAATAAAACCTAATTGTAAGCAAGGGTCCTTTTTGCCCTCTGATTAGCAACCTCAGAGACTGGGCATTAGCTGATTAGCGCAACCCTCCGGGGAATGTTCTCACGCGCATCCGGTTCACTGCGTTCTCCTCACTATGAGGCCTGCGCAGGAGAACTTTCCAAAAGCTTGTGCTGCGGAGATTTAGCATGGTTGCAACTGGTTAGCAAACCGCTAAACCTGTTGCAGTTACAAAGTTAGAGGGCCTCCAGTTCAAAATCATAATACTTACCACTTAAAAGAAGTGGGGGAAGGAAAGAGAAAGAAGCAAGACAATTCTGTAACGTAACACATTGTCAGATGATCTTGTATCATACCTAACAATGCCCATGGCCAGCACCAGACGAGTCATCTTGCAAGTCAAAACCCGCGAACTGTTGTTTTAATTCCTCCTCGTTGCAAATCCAGACTTCCTTCACAAGGCCGTTATCAGTCTTACATCTATTTTTAATTATCTTTTTCTTGTTACATGCAAGCAGTGCTTCGAATTTCTTCACACGGGGATTTGATCTGACCCACTGAAAGTGGAGGGGGAGAGGATACCGACCCACACCTTCCCCGGGCTTTTTCTCTCCTACCTCAACACATCCCCCCCCCCCGCGCGCGCGTCTTCCGCGTGCAAGTGAATCACCGAGTGAGTGTCTACTGCCATCCTCTCCAAATGCTTATGGGAAGGGGGGGGGGGGGGAGGAAGGGTCAAGGAATGTTTACAATGAGGATTTCAAGTTCAATAGCAAAGCACTTAGCCGACAGGACTAAGCGTCCCAGCCCCCCATTTACGGTGTGGGCATGAACTTGGAACAAAAGAAGAAAGGAAAAGGAGGCGGGAATGGAGGGGGGATGGGCGGGAGATCAGGTTGTTCGCTGGGATCTTCCTGATGGGGAGATTTTTGGCTTTCCCATAACCCCAGGTACGTGACACCCAGCCTGTGTATGTGCCAGAGTCTTTTAGTACCTGATACCCAAACCACTGCTAGAAATCTTCCAGCACGGAAAGAAGCCACGCGCTTGGTTTTAAAAGAGAGCATCAGTACAAAGAAAGCAGACCTGGAGGGATGGAGCATAAATGGGGACATAGCTGTAAAAACATGAAGGCATGGCAGACAAATACTGGGACCTTTGCCCGTGTTAGTGTAGGCCCCTGGAAGCAGTGGTACGGATAGGGGAACCCTGAAGGAAACCGTTTCTTGGGTTGGAAGCAATTGGTGGTTGGTGCCGTCTCAGAGACTCCAGGGAAGACTCCGGGGGGGGGGGGGGAGAAGTCTAGGTCCACCCTCAGCAGAATGAACGGGAGGGACCCCCAAGCTCAGCAAGCGTGACTGCCCATATTTTACAAGCTGGCGAAGTAGCACCCAAGACCGTTTAAAAAGGGGCCATTTAGTGAAATGTGATGCTATCTAAAGTGGTCATATGATACAACTATTATATAAGCCCATTACGTTCAGAGACTAAAGCGACCTAATGGAAACACTGCCAAACCTTTGCTCCAATCCCCTTCCCGTATCTTTCACGCAGAAAGCATTGAGGGTGCCGGTGTGCGTTGAGGAGGACTAAAACGGAGATCATTTGGAGTAGTAGTTCGAAACAGTACTAGTAACAGCAACAGCAGCAGGATTTGAACGGGGTATTTTTAGGAAGTGGTCAGGAGGTGACGTGGGGAGTGAAAAACAGGAATAGCTTTTGAAATTTTACAGGCCAACGCATTTTCCAAACTAAGCACACTTAGAGCAGATTGCTACCTCACCTGCTCAGCAGCCAGATCCATTAAACTCAATGGAACTGAAACCCAGATCCCTGTATGTAAGAGTTCGAGCCCTCTGTGCATGAGAAGTGTCTTTCATTCCAGCAGAATTTGCTTCCAGACATGTTGAGGCAAAATATTTTGAAGGAGTTCTTAGTCAGACAATTTCATGGGAGACTTTGATGGCAGTTGAGACCATTTCTCTGTCTAACAGCTTTATAATAACAGTCTTAGAAGCACAGAGCTGGAAAGGTCCCTATGGATCAGGGAGGCACAGTGGGAAATCCCAACCTCTGACTCCACAGCCAAATACCTAAACCACTGAGCTATCCAGCAGTTCTAGTTTTATAGTCTTAGAACTGCTGAGCTGGAATGGACCTGATGGATCATTGAGTAGGGGGCATTGTGGGGAATCGAACTCCCAACCTCTGGCTATGCAGCCAGACATCTGAGCTATCCAGCAGTTTGTTCCCCTTATTTGTCACTTGTCCACTCCCTTCCCAAAATCAAGATAGTATAGGATCCCTCAACCACATAGGATAACATTTAGAGAATTAATGGTTAATGGAGCCACAGTTTGCAGGGTTAAAATCAAAGTTTCATCAGCAGGGACTGTGATGTTACCTCATATATGCCCATTAGGCTTCCCTTTTCTCTCTGAGCTTGTTCAAGTCCTCTTAGTAGCTGCTGGAAGCAGATTTTTCTAGCAGAAAACACATGTTTTTGTGGTCTATTCCTTTCTAATGCAAAGTATTTTGGGATGGCTTGATCTTGAATTGAAATTAATAACTGTTGACTTGACAGAAGACCTCCTCTTGGTGGTGATACAAATAGCAAGAACTGGTTTGTTGATATGGATCAACACAGTTGGCTGCATTTTTGGGTTATCCTTTGGAACAAAACTAAGGGAGCTAGTTTTCAAAATTTACTATTACAGCACTGAGGCTAAGAGATAGTGAAGACAAGGATTCAGGAAACCTGGGTTCAAATCCCTGCTGGGCCACAGAAGCTCACTGGGGTGGTAGTAAAGGTAAAACCAGTCTTTAAACATCTCATGTACTTTGAAAACCCTATTAGAGATGCCAGAAGTGAGATGCCTCTTGACAATATGTAACATATAGAGGAAAACTGTTACAACATGAGAGCATAGGAAACTGCTTCAATGTGAGTCAGACCACTGGTTCACCTAGCAAGGTCTAGCAAGACGCTGAGAGACACCAGAGTTCAAGCACGAGTGCTTCTAGTCCTATCTGGAAGTGCCAAGAACTGAACCTGGGACTTTCTGCTTGCAAAGACAGGCTCCACCAGTGGGTCACCAGTAGGTAATAAAAATTCATTGGCTGAAACCCAGTAGTAAGCCACAGTTAGAGGAAGTAAACACCTATATAAGTTCCATTCATTCAATGGGTTTACTGTAGTTGTGATTTACTATTGAATTTCAGCCATTGCATAACAAAATCTGGGTCCAACCTTATAAGCACATTCTTGCCTCAGATTAAGTCAGTCTCACTGATTTCTATGGAACTTGCTTTGGAGTAGATATGCATTGGATTGCACTGTAAGGCAGTAATAATATACATGTCTAGCTGGAATAGGCCCCATTGAACAGACTGGCATATTTCCAAATAAAAAAATGCATAGAACTTAGTTTCATATCATGTCATCTTTGGAACATTGGTGGGGTAGGGAAGTTGCCTTACATCAAATCAGAAACATGGTCTGTATAGCTCAGTTCTATATGCACTGCTTGGCGTATGGAGTATTCTCCAAGGCTTACCTGAAGATAATGGGTCCTGAATGTAGGACCTGGCTGCATCCCAAGTATATGGTCTCTTACTGAGTACAAGCCCTCCTTTCCTCGTAGACTAAATAGCCCCAGTTATTTCAGTGGCTCTGTTCTTGAGGTCAGTTAAAAATATGATTTCACAGGATAAGTTTAAGATTTAATTATAATTAAAGAAGACTCACTGAAGTTAGTAGTCATAACTTAAGCTGCACTGACTTTACTAGGTTTATTCTAAAGATGACTAAATATTGATGCAACCCAATGAAATCCTCCTTTTCCTGTTCTTCTTCTTGTTTTGGTGCTTCATTCACATGCATGCTGCCCACCTGAACATCTACACACGTGTACAAATGAATATCTGACCTATGTAAGTTATAGAGGCAGCACTTTGTTCCCTCAACTCAAGCCCTTTCTCATCCCCCAGTCTTCCCATCCCCCAGTCTCCTTCCAAGAAGTGAGCGATAGATGCCTCTCTCAATCTCCCCCCCCCCCGGAAATGGCTGGAAGTCGGGTTTTGCCATTGAACTTGACAACAAAAACCTGATCTCCTCCCTGCCCATCCTCCCTGTTTACTAGACCTTGGGAGGTCTCTGCAAACCTTCATTCACAAGGTCAGAGACATAGAAATTGAGGGGGGGCGGTAAACGGAATTGGGGAATAGCCAGCTACATGTGGGGTGAAAGAATACAGGACAGAGATCCAAAGCTTAGGGAGTGAGGGTTAGAGAGGCAGAGGAAATAACCAACGTAATGTAGGGGTGAAAAGAGAAGATCCAGGCGTCCTTTTCTTCAGATGTTTTTTAAAAGCCTGGAAAAATTATTGATTGTGGCGTGCTTCTCTTCCTTCTAAGATTTTGAACAGGAATTGCAGGCATGCTTTGCAACCACTGGGTAAGCAGATCTTTATGGCTCTCGATCAAACCTTTCTTCCCCCACCTCCAAGGTTTTGTAACTTCGGGACGGAGTCCCCACACCCACGTCTCAGATTCCTGGCTGAATCTGAACGCAAATGAGCGGGGGGGGGGGGGGGAGAGAGCAGAAAGAGGGAAGAAGGGAAATGTATTCATACCAATTCATGTATGTCACGAGTTAAGTAAGTAAAGGCCTTTAAACCGTGTGTGATTTACGAGGCTAGGGCAAAAACCTATGTGTCTGAGATGATAGTTCTGAGATTTCGATTTGTTTCGTTTCCACCCAAGGTGGGAGACAGTGTAATATACACGCCATCGATCTGTAGAAATTTCTTATCGGTTCGTAGCTGAAGGTTATCCGCACTGCTGCTTTATAACTAATCCAGGTTGTAAATAAAACTGACTTTTGCGCATGACCATTTTCATTATGCGATAAACACGTCTTGCTACACACACACACACAAACACACAGAGTGCTGAGTTATTATGCGTTGCTCTAAAATACACAACAAGTTTGCTCGATGGACATGTAGTAGGACACTATCTAGAATAAATTATGGGGTTGACTTGAGAGAAGTCTAAACGTATTCATTCAGAACTCCAGTAGTTAAGACCCATTAAATTTAGTGGAAGTTCCTATGCAGTAATTATGGTCAGGAAAGCAGCCTTAGTCACTCTAATAGCGTTTCCTATCAGTAGTGTGTCTCTAGTTTAGTGTTGTGTATGTCCTCTGGGGCTGGGGAAGGAAACACTGAGGGAGAATAATTGTGCAACCATAGATATCTACTCAAAAGTGAGTCCCATTTGTTCAACGGGGCTTACTCCCAGGTAGTTGAGTGAGCACGACGGGCAATCCTGTGCACTTTTTTCTCGGATGAAGCCCTATTGAATCCAATTGGATTTATATCACCATGGTGTTGTTAATCAACTCTATTTAAATGGAATGGACCCAGAATGCTCTACTTTAGTATTTGTGGAGGAACATCTGCAGAAACTGATGAGGCAAGGAACACGTCCCTGTTGTGTTTGTAGAATGTATCTAAACATAGCAACCAAATGTAGCCAACACTGCAGTGAAACAGGGCAGCCAGTGATTTCAAAATTGTAATAGAGGAAAAGAGTGAAATTTCAAAAGGTCAGATTCTGCTGTACGGTATTACTTTGAAGTCCTGTTTTAGCTTTCTGGGAGGATTATAAATACTATGGCATAGATTCTAATCTAAATGGTAGAAAAATGCTTGTGCACACACAACAGTGTCTTGCCTCCTTTTTCCTTGTGTTCATTATCCTAGGTATTTCATGTATTCTGTTTCTTATTCCAACTATTATAAAACAACAGTGGATCCAGCGCACCTGCTTGGTCTCCTCACAAAAAGTCCCCGTGTCTTACATTTCAAGCGTCAAACAGAAAGAAAAGTCTCTATTTAGGGTTTCTCCAAAAGGAATGAAACATTCATGTGAAGCAGAACGAAGACAAAAGAGGGACCAATTATATAAATATTGATATACAGATATAGATACACAAGTACAGGATTATACTTGGACAGAATAGACTAGAGTATTTTACAGAGCAGTAGACAAAGAAAAGTATCAGACCACAGAGAGCATTTTATACAGTCATCTATGCTAGGCAGGGGAGTATTTGAAGATCTTATTTTGACACCCGTTTGGGAATAACCCAACTGGGGAACAATAAAGATCTGTTTCTTATCTTCACTTGATGACATTACTTTTTATATTATTTTCATGGTACACGGGTACATAATTCAGAATGTTCTTCTTGTAACTTTCTGGCTTCTGTTGTACTTTATATCAGAGCCTATAATTTAGTACACAGAAACAAAGATAGTCTGGGAGACTTGATCTCAACAGATATTCTATTTTCTAATTCCTCTAACTGAACATTAATTGATTCCACTAGTTCTAATTTTCCTGATGACTTTTCACTCTCATAGGCATTTGCTTCCACAGAACATAAAATTCCAATAATTTGAAAACTTTTTTAAAAGTTGGAATTATTCCACCTGTAAATACATAGATAAGCAGGAATCTTTTTAAAAAGGAAGGCTATATTCCTAAATAATATAGCAATAGATAAATAGCAATAATATAGCAATAGAGAAATAATAATAAACAGCAGTGAAAACAAATAATAGCAGCAGTATTGTTAATGTGAAAAGGGGACATTGGGGTTAACAGCTGGATTTAATCCAACTATAATATACCCATTGAATTCACAGGAATGTGGTAGGCAATACTAATGTAGCTCCTGTTGATTCAATAGATTTCCTCTAGTTGGCCCTAACTATTGGATTTAGCCCATAATAGCGAGGCAGTTCGGATCTTAAAAAGTTGGCAAACCACCAGATCAGGGCTTTAGTAGTTGTCAATATCCAGCAGCCTCAGTCTTGCCATCTGTATAATGGAGGAACGCTGTACTTCCTGAAGGGGAAGCTGTAAAGACTACAGGGACATGGTAAGAGTGAATACCTGCATAGGGACAAGCAAGATGTGATGGGTTATAATGAAAGAGTATCAAAAAGGCAGGCTCCACTTTTATTTCCATGTAAGCTTTTCGTAGTTCCTGATAAATCCGATCTCTCAAACCAAGCCCCCGTTTTTATGTGTCGGAGTAAACTAAAACTAAGCAATCCCGGCAAATGAGTGGTGACCTGATGCTTTGTCTAACAACAGAACTCATTTGGTCTCCAGCACATCCAAAGCGTCGTGTTCTTCCCCTTCGCTTTTTCTTACTCTTGCAAGTGATGGAGTAACGAAGATCAGACCTTATAGTGGGGGAAAGAGACTCTGGCATTGGTAAGATTAGACAAGAATACGTGCTTATTAGACGAAATAAGGGAGCCAGGCAGAGGCAGCGAAGGAGGAAGCTACGGGGTGCACCGAAAGTGATAACCAGAAGGTGGAGCTCTGTAACCTAACCCGGTGAACGAGCGCGGCGCGTCATTCCCCCTCCCCCAATCGCGCAAGAAATCTCCCAATAAACTCATTTTGATCTTAAGGACCTCCTTTTCCGGGAGGAGAAGGGGGCCCAGAGTCAAGGTCAACGTGATCTAACTACCAGCAGTAACGCGACTCCTGGGGTCAAAGTTAAGGGCCTGATTTATGGTGGCTGGAAGAACCCGCTCCGCCCACTTCTGTGGAGGAGGCCATGAAGGCTGGTGCAGGCAGCGGTTTGCTCAGCCACCAAAGCACACATGCGCCCGCGCGCACACACGCACACACTGCCCACTCTGGGTTCTGTCTCTGCCTTCATCCCCATGGTTCACCCTTCCTCCTTAATAGGCTTCAACCCCAAGGACCTAGGGAGGACGAGGACGAGGACCAGGAAAGGCGAGAGAGAGAGAAAGAGAGATTTCCAAACCAGTCCACGGCCTTTCCTGGAGAGAGCAGAGCAGCGTTTCCTCCCAAAGAAACCATTGGCAAAGTATTTTAGCGAAGGAGACGGAGAGAACGAAAGCAATTCCTCCCCCTCCCTAATCTATCAATTGCCAAAAGTAGACGCAAGGCAATGTTAGCTGTAAAACTGAAACCAGCCATCAGACAAAGTACTTTTTTGAAAAAGAAAAGAAAGGGTAGCTCCTTGCTTTTAAAAATGCATATCAAAAATTTATTAAAATGCTTCATTGTGGTCTTCCAGTAGACTAGAAAGAAAGCTAGTAGAAAAAGAGAGAGGAAATAAAAACAGGAAGGACATTCTTGAACTTGGCCTCTACGCCTTCCATTGATGTGAGTGCACGGATCATGAACTTTTCATTAGTGTTTATCTATTTACACTTCTGGCCTTTCTAACAACAACAAAGAATACCAACAGGATCTAACATTATTTGGCACAGGAAAAGCCATTATAGTGATTGTGAGTTTGTAGGAGGCACAGAAGAGAGAAATATTTGGGAACTACGTATATAAAAAGGAAGAAAGCATTGTCTGAGGTTTACAGTCCAATTCCACAGCGAGGTACTGGAATAGGAAGAGGTAACTCTCAGTAGAATACATTTATTTTTTCTATCAATTATTATTACCTTTATTAAAGTTTGGTCATGTTATGTCAAACAAAGAGTACCGCTTAAACAATCTCTATGGCACCCAAGAGAAATTGTGTATATTACTTAAGTACCTAAAATAAAATAAAATAAATACACAACTATATCCTACTGATATATATATACACACACACCCTTGTCCTACATGCATTTTTGATTATGTAACTTGCATTGAAATCAGTGGGTTCTTCTAAGCAGAATCTTTTCAGAATCAGAATGACAGGCCTGTAAATGTTTGAATACATTTCTAAAGCTTCTTCTAAAGGCAAACACTTTGATTAGGAATACTTCACAATATGCCCCTCCTTCATTTACTTGGAAATAATAAATAACTGACTTCAGTGGGATTTTCATCAAACTGATACATTAAGTTGGTATCCATAACCATACATGCAGTTGTATTTTCTCTGAATTTGTAATTGTCTCTTTCCTTTCTTCTAGTTATCTCCTCCCAAGTGGAACTGAAAAATCAGAGATTAAAAATTAAAATCTTTCTCTCACTACAGGACCAAGAGAAATCATTTGTTCTTAAGATCAATAGATCAAATGTGGTATTTACTATGCACCAACAGTAGTGGTCGAATCTAAGCACATTTATCTGGAAGTGAGCCACATGAATTTCAGAGGAACTTGAGCACAATTTTGTATTAAGAAAAGACAAGTTTAATACAATGGCAGGTACTATATACTGTATTTTAGAACAGGATCCTATGAACATTTGTCCTGTAGTAAGACCCTTTGATTTCAGACAGATTTACCTGTTATAAATGTATACACCTTTTAAGGAATTATTGTCCATATATTAAAAAGAGACAAAGAAATCAGGACTTCAGACTTTAATGGTAGGTCAGATTTAAATAAGTGAGGCTGAAGTTAGAGGGCAGATTCACCCAGAACTATCAATATAATAGAGAATGCAAAATAAAATGTTATGAGTTCAGGCCTGCGCATGTCTACTTGGAAGTAACACCCATTGAGTTAAATGGGACCAGTTCCTAGGTAAGTGCATATAGGAGTGCAATCAAAAGATTTTGTTGTTGTTGTTCTAACTTTAGTAGTTTTTGTTAATTATAGCATAAATTATTTCACATATTTCAGTGTCTTTAAAGGCACTTATAAGGTTTTGGTAGTAGACAGACTTTTTCAAATGTAATGGATGGTTGATTGCCATGTGATCAATTAGCAAAAAAAAATCAATACATGGTCAGCTCTCATATATGTCCATGCAATTCTAAAATATATGTTACATCACATATAACGCAGATATTTTGATATTGATTACTTCTCATATGTACAAGTCACCTTAAAGGTAGATAAAGGTGGGAGTGTATAAATCACAGATTTTCTTCCTGGAAAAAGTGTTTGTTTAATTCCGCATAGCAATTAAAGAGGAGAGTGTTCCTTCACTTCTGCATGATGCTCCCAAACAGCTAACAGACAAACAGAACCAAATTCAAACCGAGCCGGCATGGTTACTCAGAATTTATTTAAAATTCGGTTCGATTTTAGGCAGTTTTCTGTCTTCCTGGTCTTCTTCCCCATCCTCCCATTTTCTTCTTCCCATCCCCTAAAGCAGTTCTTAATTATTCAACTTCGTACAAAGAAGGATAATATATTTCGTATAGCAATGGCGCTAAGGCGGCAACAACCCAAACGACAAATATCCCCCCCCCATTGTAAATTGCACACGTTTTTCTCCCCCTCTCCCCCCCCCCACCTCGCCTGCCATAAGAGTAACCGCAACATGGCGTCGCTCTTCAGTCACCGTGTTGCAAATCGAGTTTTAACTTGTTCTAGAAAACAAAAACAGTAACGATAATTTTTGAAAAAAATAAAAAATAAAGACAAATGAACCAGGACCGACGTCAGTCAGCGCTAGCAAGTGAAATTCGTGTGTTTCCGCTGAGATGGAGACTGGAGATGGCTGCAAAAGGACGGGGCGGGGGGGTGGGGAGGTCACTGAAGCCCCTGAAGCCCCCACGTGTGCTTTTTTTCTGATTTAGTTCGTCTCCCTCCCCCCCACTTCCTCATCGCCTGTCCCGGCAAGGCTGTAGGGAGGCCGCAGAGAAGCCCGCAGGAGTTCCTCTCACTCTTTCTCCCGGGCTCCCTTCCTTCCTTCCTTCCTTCCATCCATCCTCTTTCTTTCTTTCTTTTCTTTCCTTCCTTCCTTCCTCTCTGTCTTTCTCCCTCTCTGTTTTTTCCCCCCTCTCTCCTCCTTCGTGTCGCCACCTCACGGGGTGCCGCCGCCGCCGCCGCCGCCGCCACTGGTGCTGTTGGCGGCCGCGGCGGTTTTCACTTTGGCCACGACTTTCTTCTCTTTCACCCTCCGGTTCTGGAACCAAATGGTGATCTGTCTCTCGGTGAGGTTGGTGGCGGCGGAGATCTTCCTCCTCTTATCCTTGGTGATGAACTTGCTGTTGGAGTACTCTTTCTCCAGCTCTTTCAGCTGCCCTTTGCTGTAGGGGATCCTCTTCTTGCGGCCCCGGCGGAAGGTGCAGCCCTCCGGCGGGTGTTGGCCTACAGCTTCTGGCCAGCCAGAGAAAGAAGCAAAGAAAAGAAACAAAGAGGGAAACCCATTAAACTGACCGCGAGTTAGCATTGCGAGCCCGCTGGCTGGGGGAAACCCAACCCCGGGGGAGCGACATTGACGAACATGGCCAGACCTTTGTCTGGCAATTCCCAGACCGAGTGAAATGGACTAAGGCGCAGACCCTGGACTTTCTGAGCACCCCCATGTGCCCGGATCAAGGCCCCCTCCAGAATCCCTGTTCTTAATTTTCCTTCTCCATTTCCCCTCCCCACTGCTTTGCTCCGCTTATTCCCAAACGTGTTTCTCTCTTCCTTCTCATGAGACACGGGCCTGCCTCCCGCCATATCCCCTTATTGCCACCGCGATGTGGGCCATATATCTCTGTGGTCTATGAAAGCATCGCTCCGATCCTACAACCAGAGCTTTCCCTTACACGTGGAATCCTACGGAATGGGTGTGTGCAATTAATCAGACTGAAACTGATGAATTATGCGTGAATTGTCAGATGCAACAACTGGCAAATCAGTGTTTCTGCTTCGTTGGGACTGCCCTAGGAGTACGTGAGATATCCCCCCTCTCTTTTCCACCCTTTTCTCTCTCCTTTAGAAAACTGACACGCATATTCTTACACGTCTTTAATCTGTCCCACATGCTAAAGAGAATGCAGGTGAAGATTAAAGTCACCACAGTTATTTATTTATTTATTTATTGTTTATTTAATCTATCCCCCCCCCCTTTCTTCCTCAGATTAGTCCAGATTAATTTGTAGTCAGTGTTGAAACTGGCCAAGTAACTTTTGCACAATTTGTAAACAATTAATTGGCTGTTGATTTCTGTCATAACTGCTGCCAAGTAAAGTTGGAAGGGGGGAGAACTAGAATTTTTTCCCTAACACTATGCTTTGGTTGGTCTATGTTTTAGCAACCTTTGGTGTATTCACAGAGTTGTACGGTCCAAATTAGATTTCTCTCCTGTTCCTCCCTCTCAAACACACGTTCACAATTTGTTGGCAATCTTCCATACTTACGGGAACATTAATGCAAATCCACCACTCACACCTGTGTGTGTCACTGGACAGAGCTGGAGGGGCAGCCTGTAGTGAATGGTTTTCGAAGAAAACTGGGCTGCATCTTACTTTCTAGGAGCAGAACTTGCAGCAGTGTATATTTCTAAAGCAGATTTAATTACTTGGTGTAGCATGACATAGGTGGGGAAATGCCAGAATATGGGATTGGATTAAGGTCTTGTAGTGTTCCATAAATAAAATATAAATATTTGATTTAATAATAAGGGATGAATTATTTTACAGCTCAAAAACTATACAGAGCTATAAAGGTTGTAAGGAAGTGATTGCAATGTTTCTTCCCATGGTCTGTTTGGCTTTTTTTCCTTACACATTAGACAATCATTTTACGGCAAACAACCAAAATTCTATCTTAACACTGCATGTGAGAACACAACTCTAGCAAACCTGTTCCAGAATGTAAAGCAGATGAAAATAAAGGACAGAAAAATCAGAACACGATGGTTGTCCTTTCAGTCATTTGAAACTGTGTGCTTTTTAAAAAACAATGCAGTTGTCACAAATTCTCACTGTCCCTATAACATGCACATATGAAATAATTTTATTCCTGTTTAATCTACATTTCTGCTATTTTAGATCACCAAAATGTCATTTCAGATAGATATCCCCCTTTACAGATTCACAAAGTTTTGTAGCTAGTGAATAGAATAGATTCACATAGATTTTTTAAAATACTTTAGTGTAGTTAGTTGCAGTTAGAACCATTTGAACCAGTGGAACCTACAGAGTAGCTGATTTACTAAATCCCATAGATTCAATGGGCCTAATACAGTATAGTGCAATTTACTATGTAGGCAACAAGATATTGGCAATGTGTAATTTATTCATTTCAGGAATTAATTAATATATGGAAGACTGGATAGAAGATAATATATAATTACACAACAATTATTCACAATCCAGATCCTTGGTTATGAATTCCAAGCCCATATACAGCTTGCAATATTTTAGTAAATAAGTGTTTTAAAACATATACCTAGCCAAAGTTAGTTTTTTAAGCAGTGGGTTGCTTCCACTAGTTAGAACAGACCTATTGAAATCAGTGGAATTTAAAATAGTCCTGAGTTATTTCGGTCCCATTGATTTTAAAGGATCTGCTTTAAAATTAATTAATCTTGGATCGAGCCCACTGTATTTAAAGTCCTTAACCTGATGCTGCTCAAAGTTTTTGTAAATTGCCTTTTCTAAGTTTCTGAGTTTTTGTTTGTGTAGAGTAATGCTTTCCAGTCCAAATGCTAATGAATAATAGTAAATGGTGGCAGTAAAGCTTATACAACATTATATATTACTGAAACATTTGTACCAAATATTTATCCCTGTTGGCAGATACACTACCACAACAATACTGTGCTGTGATGATAGAAGGAGACACACATTACTGCTGTGTAAATTATTGTTGTTCTGCATTATTTAATTTAAATAGTTATAATCGCTTACTGTAATTGTGCAGTCAGTATCAGAATTACATAAATGAATCACATGTCTAGAGTGAGTGTGTGATGCCATCAACTTTTGGGGAAATTACCAGATCTCCACATAGCAGAGTGAGCTTGAGTATAATATCCTGAATGTATTAAGAGTGACACACTGTGTGGAACCAATGACGTATAACATTACTGTTTAATACAGAGTGCCATTTCAATAACTCCCCCCTCCCCCAAATATGTGTCTGAAATTACATAACTATATCACTGGTGCTAATCCAGTGGGAATTCTCCTATACAAGTCCCATTCAGATTCATGGGAGGGTTTGCTTTTATTTTATTTTATTTTTTATTTATTTATTTATTCGGCTTTTACCCTGCCCATCTAGATTCAAACGAATCTACTCTGGGCGGCTTATTTTATTTTATTTTATTTGCATGCCATGAAGTCAATTATGACTTATGGTGTCCCTTTCCAGGGTTTTCTAGGTAGAGAATACACAGAAGTGATTTACTATTCCCTTCTTCTGGGGGCACCCTGGGACTCTTGCCCTAGGAGGCACAGTGGGCAATCGAACTGCCAGCCTCTGAACCATTGAGCTATCCAGTTAGCTTTGCCTTTGAGATAGTCCCATTCATTTCAGCTGGAACTTTGCAAGAGAGTTTCTTGTTACTGCATCTCATTTTAGATTAAGTAGTGGTTAAAGACTAAGGATTCAAAATACTGAATAAGAATAACATAAAATTTAGGGGTACTGACAGTCGTCATGAAGCAAACTTATCCTTATATTCACTGGAAGTCCCAGACATTCTGCTGTATGCATTAAACCTAAAAATTCTGCAATTTACTTGTTTGGGGCCTACAAAAGTACATGTGGACAATAATGCTGCCCAAAATCCTGTTGCTTAGCCTAGTAAATAGCATTAGAAGAGAACCATGGAACCAATGGAGATTTAGTGAGTCAACTCCTCTGTAAGTTCCATTTATTTGAATGGCCCTACTCTAATTATGACTTACTATGCTAAAGCTAGAACAGACCCATTTGAATCAATGGAATTTCTAGAGGAGTTTACTCACCAAATCCCCATTGGCCTAATGGGCCTACTCTAGTGTGATTTACAATAGGATTTTGGCCACTGAGTTTTAAGGAACGCCTTTTAAATATGCCTAAACAATATTATTTTGAAAACCTGAAACTCTTCTGTTACTTCTGGGCTCATCCTCTGTCTTCATGAATGCATATGTTGTGTATTTTATTGTTATTTTCAAATCTTGGTCATCTTCTGCTGTGTCATTAATCTCTATTGTTACTTTATCCTCTCAAAATATTGTCAATGGTTGGGAAAATGTATAATAAAAAGTGGGATACAAATATTTAAAACAAAGATAGATAGAAACCTAAATAAACAACCACATTTGGTGTGCCGCTTTAAGTAGTTATACTGTGAAAATAATAATTGCTGAGTGTACAACACTGCAATGTACTAAGTCAACAAGGCTTAGATACCATCAGAATTACATATAATGCTGTATGTCTTGTGACAAAAAGAAAACTAATCCTATATCATGGCTTGAAACAGATATTTTTGTCAAATGATCAAGCCCCTGTTAGAGCCAGCATCTGAATGCACATGAAGGATGATTTCAAGGCAAGCAGAAGGATTTTTTTGTCTTGAAGACTCATTTGCGTAAACCTCCAGATATGTAAAGTGTAGCATAGGTGTGTAACTAATAAGGGAAAGAAGGAGACTTTAATTTTGTTTATAAAACTAAACTTTAGGAAAACTTTAGATGATATGATCTGTTCCTCTGAAAATAAATTAAACTTCAATTGAGTTAATATATTAATTGATTACCATGTGGAACTGCAGCAGAAGTTGCTTCATTCACTATAGTTTTTCCATTGTCACAAAACAATGATTACATAGAACAGATGGAAAGGATTATATTGCTGCATATGCAATTAAACAGAAATAAAAATAAAGTAGAATTATTGTGTGAATCAGAATATGCACAATGCTGGATTCAGACAGTCATGTAAATAACTGTACATTTCAATGAGTCTACTCTAAGTATAACTAAATCTGAATCCAGCCTAAAGTTTGAGGATATACAGATTTTTTAAAACGGAGAGAATATTATTAAATAGTATGTTTTAAATTGTTGAGTTAACATGGGAAGATTCATATTCAAGAACAGAACTCAACCAGAGGTGGTTCAATATATTTTCCTGTCTTAAAGTATAGCCACAAACACTACCCCTGTCAAGCCATAAGGGACAGTAACCCAGGCCAGGCAAGTTATTTTGGCACCTAAAGAAAAACATTTCACAAGCACCTCTCCCTCTACCTGGCAGTCAAGACACAAGTATAATAAATTGTGTAACTCCCAATTTTCTGCCCTTTCTTGACATTTCAAAGCCAGAGGTTGTGGCTTCATTCTCTCTTAAGAGAAGGACCAGCTCCACATACAAGGGCACCATAACCAAAAGGCTGGCAATCCTTTGATTGTCTGATGACTATCCCTCAAATGTCCAACCTTAAAGGCAGACATCTCTTTTCTAAGAAGAGAGAGAGAGAGAGAGAGAGAGAGAGTGTGTTTTAAATATCTTGTGCATAGAGGTTTTTGGGTGGCGGCGGCATTCCATTTGGATGCAAGTCAGTTGCGGGGATTAGATTACTGTTGGCTTCCCCCTTCAGTGTGTAGAATCCCATGATGCTTTGCATGGTCCCCTTTGGGTAACTGATGTTCCATAAGGTTTGGCCACAAGGGGTCGTGGAATCTTATGCTTCCTGCCCCCCTCCCCTTTTGCACCGTTCTGGAGGCCACTGCAGGCAATGGCTGCAAGGCTGCTGAGGCTGGGCTATGTATGTGCTGCAGGCAACCTAGGAAAGTACCTGGTGCTGGTGCTTAGTAAAACCTGTTCGTCTTTCAGGGGCCACGAGGCAGTTTCTTAAATTCTGTGGCAAGTGTGCCTTAGGTTCCACATTTGAGGGATAGTCATCAGACAATCAAAGGATTGCCAGCCTTTTGGTTATGGTGTCCTTGTGTGTGGAGCTGGTCCTTCTCTTAAGAGAGAATGAAGCCACAATCTCTGGCATTATACTTGTGTCTTGACTGCCAGGTAGAGGGAGAGGTGCTTGTGAAATGTTTTTCTTTAGGTGCCAAAATAACTTGCCTGGCCTGGGTTACTGTCCCTTATGGCACTGAAATAAAGGGCCTCCATCATTCTACATTCTTTAATATCCCCCACTGGTCTCGAGGGGGGACAGCAATAATATCCAGTCATGCTATTATACTCTGTCTGTAATATTTCTACATCTTCCCAAAGGCATTTGGAACCAGTCTAATTACACAGAATTTTTTTTGAAGAAAATAACCCCCTTTTTCAGTGGATTTGCAGGATTGTAATTTGGCAGTACAAAGAGCTGGTGGAAAGATGTGAGGAACAAATGGAGTGGGTAGCAACTCTGCTCTAAAAAAAAAAAGCATCCTGCACCATCGCCAGATATGTATGTATTTTCACTTCTTAAAGAGAACGAACTGATTTGTTGGGGGCATGATCTGATCACAATGGACATTACGGCTTGCTTTTGGGCTCCAGCCTTACCTGCGTGCAATTCTTGCTCACTGACACAGAAGCAATACCCCTAATCACAGATGTGTTCTAGGTGGGCAGGACTGGCTGTTCAGTGGTGAGGAAAAGACACTCTGCATGTGCTCAGAGACATCCATGATTCAGTCATAGGTATGATTACAGGTTCTGATTACCTCCCACATGGTCAAGAGCTGGCAAACTAGACCCAGTTCATGTTAAACTCTGGGTATTATCAACAACTGGTAAAATTATGAATCCAATATCTAAGGTATTGAAAAGAAAAGAAACACCTCTAACCTGCCCAGTCAGAAAGAACACTGAAAATAACTCCAAAGTGAGATTTCACAACCCTCCTGGGGTAGCACTTTCCATAATTAATTTACTGTTCTAAATTAAAAACACTCACACAGATAAGGTATACGTACTTGTTTAACTTCATATATAATTTTTATTAACATTCCAGGTATTATTGAGAGCTATTCATATCGCAATGGAAGCAACCCCTGAATGCTGACTATGTGTGCAGGGTTTGCCTATGTGTAGCATACAAAAATGCAGTTGTGCCACTGATCCACTGCACTCTGATTTTTTTTCAATATCATAGGACATGATATGAATGTACATATACCAAAGCTTTAGAATTTATTAATTTTGGAGAATAACTTCCAGAATCCACCAACTGGTATGGCCATAACATTTCCAAGCTCTGACATAAGCAGATGCATCTACATACATACATACATACATACATACATACATACATACATACATACATACATATAGGATTTACACATATGCACCAACATACAGTACATGCATTCCTTATGGTCTCTATTCCACACACTCACACTATACACATACCCCAGGAACAGAAATAACTTCACAGAATTCTAGGAACAAAGTTAATTTAGGAAAGGGATAAACTCTGTATTCATATACTGCAAAAATTACAGTAAAGTAGACCAATAAATTTATTATGGAAAATGCTATCACAGAAAGGCTCTGAAATCCTGGGGTTATTTTCAATATGTATATGTATGTGTGCATGCATGCATATATATATATATACACACACATACATGCATGCATCCATCCATCCACATGTGTAGGGAGGTGTCATAAAGTACCCGAGAAGCCGCCGCCGAAACTGACTCGGAGTCCGCGTCTCGGCGAACAATGACCATCTCGCTTCCGTAGACAGAGACCCACACGTCTAGATTAAAAACCGTGCCTTCCAGGTAGACTGGGGGCCCCAAACGCCTTTTATTTTAGGGCGAGGCGCTCGGAAGGTCTCGGCCGAGTGGAAACCCCAGACCTCCAATCCAGGGGAGGGTTTCGGCGGAGGGGTGGCGGGGCGGTAGGGAGGGCCGGGCTGGCGGAGGGGAGGCGGAGGGGCCCGGAGAGAGCGAGAGGAGAGGGAGAAGAGCCGCCGCGTTGCTTTGGAACGGCACGCGTTACCTGCGAAGGCAGTTTTCCAAAAGTGTCCGGCCGGGCTTTGCTCTTTTGGACAACACATTTGGTTGTTCCACCCTCCGGCTAAGGCCCAGGGTTCGTGGTAAGGGTCCACGGGCAGGAGCGCTTCGTGCCGGGCATCGCCCGGGGGCCCGCCGAGGGTCTGAACCACCGAAACGTCCAGGTAGCTGGCCATGGGCTGGTAAGGCCCCGCGTAGCCCGGGTAGAAGGCGAACTCGGCCGGCCGCGTGGGGTACTCCTCCGGGGCGGCCGGGGCGGCGGAGTCGCAGGCGTCCAGGTATTTCTCCGCCGGGTAGGCGGCCGGCGGCGGGGCCGGGCCGGGCTTGAGCGAACTCCGGGCCACCCGGTAGGAATAGTAGCCGCCGCCGAAGCAGCCGTACGAGAAGGGCGAGGCGCTGGAGGTCGAGGACGCCTGCGGGATGGCCGGGCAGGGAATGCAGGGCTTGCCCGAGGCCTCGCCGGGGCCCGAGCCGGGGCCGTCCAGGGGAGGGTAACCGGGGCCGGGCATGGAGGCGCTGGGGCTGGAGGGGCTCGGCCCGCCCAACGCCCCGCTCCGGCAGGGCCCGCCGGCCGGGAAAGGCGCCGAGCTCAGCAAGCCGGCCATGCCCTTGGCGCCGCTGCCGAGCCCCTCCTCCAGCCCCCGACGGGCTTCTCCGAAGGCGCCTTCGGGGTCCATCCAGCGCCCAGCGCCGCCGGACGGCGCATGGGCGGCTGCCACCGGCTCGGCTCGGCACCGTCGGCAGTCCAACGGGTCGGGAGTGGGGGAGCGACTGGGGGCCGGGCCAGGCGAGGAGAATGGTTTTAAAAGGCAGGCGGCTGCCCGAGGAGGGTCGCCGGCGCTCTGGGCGCGTGCTCGCCTCTCTCCCCCTCCCGGCCTTCATCTCCAGCCCGCCGCCGCCGCCGCCCCCCGACGCAAAGGACGTGGCTTTCCCCGAGCGGCGCTCTCATTGGCTGAGGCGCATCCACTGGAGACGGGGAGGGGGGGGAAGAAAGAGAAATTGCGAAAATGCTTCTATAGCAAGACGGGGGGGGGGAGAGGGGGGAGACAGAAGAGGCAAGGTTGCCGGGGGAGGGAGAAGAAGTTCATTCGTGACAGGCTTCTGAGCAAGAAGGGGTGGGATGTGTTTTTTTTTTTCCCCCCCTGTGATTATTTTTCCTTCAATCTGACAAGATGAAGAGGGAGGACGGAGGGGGGAGACCCTCCAGGACCCTGTCTCCCAGATGGAACAGACCCAAGTCAGTGGGAAGACCATTCTGGCTGGCCCACAAATAACAGTCTGGGCTGCACATTTTCAGAACGCGAAAAGAAAAAAAAAGGAAAGAAAGATCTCTTGATAACTATGGATTATTTCTAATCAATGTGAAATAAACAGAATTTCATCCCATTCTTTATAAATTGCGTCTTTTCTTTATTAAACTCCTGGATTTCCTCTTAACTCACTGATGATATACTCAAAGAAGTCCCTCAATATTTCAATACAGATTCAGTGCTTTCTTGCTGTGCGCTGCGGATCCCATTTGCGGAAGCGTGTCCCGAAAGTATGTTGTTGCTGCAGCTGTTTTAAGTTGGCTCAAAGTATTTAAATATATTGAAGTTGGACTCATTTTTTTTTTAATTCCAAGCAGAAAAGAGGTCATGTCAGAAGCACTATAGAAAGAAAAGAAGAAGAAGAGAAAAAGAAACATTGCTACAGGAAGCAAAACTGTAGATTACTTGCGTAGAAAAACACATATTGAAACCGGCGATTTCTTGGTATCGGCGTAGCCTGCACATGCAAAGCGTAAGCTATAGCCATGTTTGGAAAGGCTGTAATGGGTGAATCATCGGAGGTACTGGGGCTTGATCAAATCAGACACCGGCCTTTGTTAGTGGCAGTGAGTGGAAGGGAGGAAGTGAAGGGAGGCACGCAGTTGCGGCTCGCACCACATTTCAGAAATAAAAGTTTTGACTTGTTAAGTAGTTTCAGATGTGTGAGCCTAAGGAATGCGGTGTGCGCGAAGTGTGACATCAATACGTTGCTTTCGGAGTATGTTACATAATATACGCAATATGGGTGAAGGGATGAACATGTACATGTGAATAGAATATAAGGGGCGAGGGATAACGAACCCGTCCAAAGAGCTGGGGAGAAAGGAGGGATGGAAACCTGTAGCAACGTATGGCTTCCCGCCTTTAAGCTGAAAGCAAGCAATAGGGTTTTCAAAATATCACGAGAAGATCATGTTCTTCGTGCTGAAGTTCTGCTATTAAGATCCGGAGTTACTGAGGATCTGTATGACTGATTTTCCAAAGTAAATACGTTTAGGGTAAGATATGCATCCATACTTTCACACGCGAAAGAAGGTGCTACACTGATAAACGATCGACCCCAGTCTTCTTTTCCATCATTCTGCGTCGGTATTTCCAAAGATCTCCTCCGCCAAACAAAGCATTACTAAAATTATGTTTCTTTTCTTACAAGTATTTCTCTCCATAACTTGAGTCGCCTTGGCTAAGCCCCCTTTCTTCCAACTATTGCACGAGTTTTCTTTGGTCCTCTTTAATTTTTTTTAAGATTTTCATTTTTTAAAAAAATGAAATTTGTTGCAAATCGAACCTGCAGGGCTCTAGAAAATCTTGGAAGGGGCTTGCGCAACATGCAGGACAGCTGTCTAACATAATGCTTATAGTTCACAAATATGTTTTAAACATATATTTCTTCTCTGTGTCTCTTGTGGTGATGACTGAGGGCTGGGACTGAGGCGCCCTCTCAGCGGGTGCACCTAAAACTGTCTCTTCACATCTCTCCCTCTCTCTCAAACACACGCCGGCGCACACCATAGGCAGGAGTGGCAAAATTGCCCTAACTTTCAAGGAGAATAAAGGGTAAATATATAAACAAGGTATTGAAAAGAAAGCAGGATTTGCCTCTCCCGAGTATCTCCGACCTAGAACTCTTCAGGATGTTGATCCTGCTGCCTTTCCTTCGCCTGTACTGTTGAACATTCGGAACATCCGCCTCCCTGTGACTTTTGATCGTATGTAGGAAGCCAGAATACTGGTCGAACCGACTGCAGCAGGACTGTGAAAGAGACCTCAGTTCAGTTCTTTCTTTCCTTATCCGGAAGCTCATTTGGTGACCTATGTGTAAGGACTTTCTCCACCTCTGTACTGCATGTAAATAACAGAAAGTAGAACAGTGATTCGAAGAGGGGATGAGATACAGAGCTTTCCTCTTCATCGCGCCAAGGCCTTAAAGGTTTCATCAAACAAAAATTTGTGACAAATCATTATATAACAATCAGCAGGTTTCTACACCTGAAGAAGTAGGTTGGCTACCCCGCCAGCTTGTTTCCAATAAAACTTGCTAGGCTTTAAAGTGCCACAAGACCTGTCCTTGTTTTTGCTGCCAAAGATTATTAGCAGGCCCTGGAAAAAACGATAACAGGGTGTTTAACCCAAGTTACACCTTCTAGCTGTGCCTTAAATCCTACTTGAAATCAGTAACTTTTCACTAAGGCATAGTTTTTGAGAATTCCAGATTTGAACAGGACCATTAGACTGAATGAGCAAGAAAGGAGAACAGATACAAAAAAGCATTAAAGAATGCCGAGGAGGTTTAAGATTAACAAGAAAATGAACTATTAAAGGACTTAGAGGTTTTGCATATAAGCAGAGGAGGGGGCCTTTTTCATCTTTAATTTAAAATTAAATAGGGCACAGAGAAGAGGGACTCAAAGTCTACCTATGGGCTGCACGACTTCAAGTCAACTTTCCACAAAACTTCATTTGAAGTTCATTTGCCTGCTGAGTGGACATTATTATTATTATTACCCAGGAATAAGTCCAACTAAACTGGATGGGATTTACTTCAGAGTAAACAAAACTAGGGTTGAGCTGGTACAGATTCCGAGTTAGAGCCAGGCTTGATCATATTTAAAGTGGACACTGTTTAACTCAGTGAGTTAAATTAGGACTAATTAATTTAAGCACCACTTATGTCAATTGTAATACTCTAATTTTAATTAAGTCCAACCCAGTGAGTCTGATTAAACCCACAGTCCAACAAGGCTGAATGACCTTCAAATAAATTATTCCCTCACAGTGTCAGTTCCCACTTCTAGCTGGGAAGCAAATGAGATTTTTGGACCTTGTAGTCAGTATGGGTGAGAGCACATCATTTCTCACAGCTGGGAAAAGTTACTTTTAAAATTACAGATCGCAGAATACCAGAAACACAATGGTGGTCATGAGAGGTGAAATAGTCTGAATACTGTTGTTCAAAAAATAACTTCCTTACCTTGTAATAAATCCTTTCCAAATAATATCAGGCTATATCATTCTGAAAGCAGTTATTTTCTTTTAATTAAAATTGTGGGAAGTGATTTTTATATTAGGACAGATTTATGGGTTTCCAGGAGTCAGTAATTGCTACGAAAAGAGACTTTCATTCTGGCTTTCCTGGAGTGTCTACAGTGCAGTTAAATTTGTTGCCTTTTGGGATGGAGGGGGCAGCAGAATATGTAGCCTTGCAGCTAACAGTTTGGTTCAAACGCAACCTAGAAATGTCATTAATTAATTAATACAAGAAAGAGAGAGAGAGAGAGAGAGTATTATATATACACATATATAAGCAGCACACTTTAATTAATACCATAAGGAAAGAGTCCTGAAAAATTGTATTTCCCCAAAATGTATAATATTGCAGCCAGCACTATTATGTAAAATTGCTCAACTGGTAATAAAGACAGAATAATGACTCCCCTCCCCCCACGAGCAGTCATGTGGCATGATGTGAATTTATTCATGTGAAAAAAAAAATACAGTTGCTCAGTCAGCGTGTGTGCTGTAATTGTCAATCAAAACAGTGGGCTTTCCTAAGCTTTCTTATTTAGCAACAAATTCTGATGAAATGGAAGATATGCAACATTCTTCCACCTAATAATCTTTTTTTAAGATTATGAAAGAATTTTTGTTTAAGATTATTAGGTGGAAGGACGTTGCCTCTGGTCTATTTCCTTGTTTAAGATTATTAGTGTGTAGCTTCTGCTGATTCTTGTGGGCTCTCCCATGGAAACGTCATGAGGGAGGCAGCCTTGTTAGTCTGCTTCCCCAAAATAAAATGTCATGTAGCACCTTATTAAAGTCGAACACAGGTGTTTATATGTTTCTGGCCATAGGTTACACAGTAATATCTTGGTCCTGTCTTCAAGTCCTTTTGTTCATCATATCTATTCAAAATAAATAAAAGGAAGTGTAAGAAACTGATCAAATGACTGGTCTTTGTAGTTCCAGGTTCTCAACATTGGCGCTGCCCTAGCGTTCCGGGAAGAGGCTTTTCTCCAGACCCATCTGGAGATCCACAACCTGGACCCTTCTACATGCCAAACAGATGTTCCACGCCAGCTGTGTAACCAAAAGTGTGCCAAAGGAACAAGGAATTCATATCATGAATAATCAAACTCTGCAGAAACAGACAGATGATAGATAGGTAGATTGCTGGATGGATAAAAGGATAGCTTTCTTTTTCTGAGGTGAGCAGGCAAAAATCGAAAAAAGCTCTTGGGGCTGTTCCTTCAATGGCTTCAAACATTTAGACCTCAGTCCTTCTTCCTTCTTTGCTAGCCTGATGAGAATTTGTGCAATTATACTTGCTTCTAATAAAGGTATATGCCCAGCTATGGATTTTGGAGTTTGTTTTGTTTTTATGCATCAATATAAGTCCAACTCCCTTAGCTTGGTTTATTTGTTCTTTTGATTTTCATTATTTTTAAACATAAGCTTTCTTATGCTATAGTCCACTTTTTCGAATGCATCAGGTGCTATTCAGTATTTCAGGTATGTATGTATGTATGTATGTATGTATGTATGTATGTATGTATGTATGTATGTATGTATGTATATGCAGTAATGTGGCTATAACCAAGCATCTGCTGAAACAGACTAGTGTGTAGGACAGGTCCTAATATAACACCTTGGTTAGTCATCCAATAGACACAAGACTCTTTCTTCTTTGACTAACATGACTAGGTAGAAGACACTGGCATATGTGGTCAGTCTTGTCAGGGAGAACCAATAGATATTAATGCCTGGTGGATCTTCCTTTTTTTCTTCTCTGCAATAATAGAAATAATTACATTATTTTGCACCAGAAGAAAAATTGGGAATTCCATAGCTTTCAGTCAGACAAAGGGATTATTCAAGATAGCCAGCTTGTTTTCTAACATGCTTTGACCAATCTTTGTGCAGACCTTATATAAACTAAACTTATCCCATCCTCTTGCCCATCTTGGTTCACAAAGGCCTGGACATTCCAGTCCACACACAGTGGGAATCCAGTGTAAATAGCCAATCTAATCCAATGGACATAGCAGCTGCCTAGAAGATTTTGGCCATATATAGGACAATATATCTGTGGACTATGTTGCTCACTGAGCCCTCCCTACTGCTCTCTTCTTCTTTCATTTCAGCCAAATGACACAGAGAAATTATTAACCTTCTCTAGATTAATTGTGGCTTCAGAAATAAAGTGTAGGGATTGCACAAACAGGCGAAAAAGAAAATAATTAATTTATCTCACAATGAGAGAGTATAACCCTTATAAATAAATAAACAAACAAACTCATCATAGAGAAGAAAAACTTGTATAAAAACTACAACTGTAATCCTATAAATTCTTGCCTGGGAGTAAATTGCATTGAAGTCACGGAGCCTTACTTTTGAGCATACATGGATAAGACTGCCCTATAAACAGATGTACAGAATGATTCAATGTGTGTCAGAAGTGAGTATGTATAGGTAACAGTGTTGCTGGTATGCATATTGAGGATTCCAGTGTAAAGGGGATTTATAGCGGATTAATATATTCAATATATTCAGGAAATGGCATCCCTTCTTGCCTGGAATGATGGATCTTGCTGAACAGATAGAGAGGTTGTCCTTTCCCTGGCAACCCTTTCACGACCAAAGCCTACAAGAATGCAACTCTAGAATCCCTGAGAAGCCTCGTGCAAATGCAGACCAGTCCTACACAATAAACACTCAAACTCTTTATCCTACTTGTCTTGGTCATCCTTCCGATGACTGGCAGGTAGGAAATTTATCATATTCCATTTTTGCAGTCAAAGGCTGTAATGCAGAACTTCAGTTTTGATAAGAGTTCAGTTCTGACAGCTGCTGTCAATGAAACAGCTTAACCTTAAATCATTGCCATGAGTGGCCAGCGTCTCCAACCTGTGGCCACCCTAACAGAGTATTTGAGACATGACATATTCAATGAGTGCTTTACTATTGCTTCTTCCCACCCAGTCAGTTTTCATGATCAAGGAGGAGGTGATTTGAACCCAGGTCTTCGAGGTCCTAGTCCAACACTCTACCCACTGCACCATGCCTGCTCAGCTTTATGTGAGCACACGTGAATGCAAAAGACAACAGAGAACACTTTCTCACTGAACAACTATTCATTCACACCTGGGATTAACTTGGAAAAGTGGAAGTGTGTTCCTGTAAGCAGCTCTGATTCTATTTTCATTGTTTAGCCTCTGGCCCATGTTTATGAATTTTGGACAGGCTTTACAATCCCCCCCCCTCCTTCCACTCTTGACTTGAGTGAAAGTGAACAAGTAGGGTGGTCAATGGGCTGGGTCCAAATCTTGTCATGCTTGGCCCAGACTCATTAAAATCACATTAAGATCAGCAAGGCTTAAACTGGCCATTTTTAAGTTTACTGATTTCAATGGATTTTTTAAAGAATTAAACCTGGATCTACCGTTTGGAACCTAACCGTATCTACATCAGCAAAGACAGCATGCTGAAAGGTTATTCCGAAATACATGAACCCGTTCAAATATTATTAGGTCTAACTTTCCAAGTTTTAGGAAGCACGTCTCTTGCAGCTGTAGGAAGAGGGGACACGTTTTCACTTTGTAACTTGCTTACCGTCTTGTTTAGGAACAGAAGTAAATTCGACGGATCGCAAATGCAAACTGCCCATATCAAATAAACCATGTTTATACCAGTTTGTATAGAGAGGAGGCGGGAAGCTGAGATACATGCGAGGATTAATTTGTGCGAAGACTTAACAAAACTAGAGCCTGACTACAGTAAATATATACGTGCATATTCATTCCCTTCCCTCCTTTTCTTAAACGAAACAGGTCAACGGCGATATCCACGGACTTTTAACCAAATTATCCACAGGAAACAAAACTCCGAACATATGTCTGCAACTCATTACGATGAAGTCTTTAACAGTAAGAACCCTTTAAGGAATGCCTCGTTCACCTGCATAAAGTATGTGCAATCGTAGTATAATTCTATCTGAAGGGGAGACTTTTCTATCCTTCAGTAATGCCATGTCTGTGTCATTTTCGGTAGAAAGGAAATAGGAATGATTTACCTTTTTATCCAGATTGATTGACAAAATAAAAACATTATACTCCCGGCTGGTGGGGTGGGGGAGGAGAAAATTTTGACCGAACTATTACCAAGATGGCTTCTTAAACTATCAATTTAGGAACAATTCGAAGCTTTAAAAATACTCTTCTCCCTCCCCCCGCCTGTTTTTTAATTTTTGTAATTATTAAGCAAGGAACCAAATACTTAAGGAACCATCTGTAGTAGTGGTAGGCATACCCCGACATTTCCATGAGTCGCTGCAGACACTTAAAAGTTGGGTACTGCGTCTCCAAATTTTTGAAGACTTCTCAGTGACTACCTCTGGCCAAAATAATCTGGCAGAGCCCTAAGCAATGAGAGTAATCTAAGGCCATTCAAGTACGCTGCCTTGGGTGGACTCGACTGTGTAAGATAGGTGCAGTTAAGCCTTCTGCGATGTTATATAAACTGATATCTCGATGTCTATATCAATCAGTTTGAGATGTCCATGAACACACCTGCGTCCTTTCCATATTGGCTGAACTGTTCTGTTTACGCGGACTTCCTTAGGGTGTCATGCAATCAGAGGTCGATAAATTACTCATCCCAATGAATCTCATGAAGTGCTGAGCACTGATCCTGGCTACACTCAATTCTGAATGGATTCCGTCTTGTCCTATTGTTTTTACTTCTCAGAAGTAACTTTCTGAGCCCTCTTTGCAATGGTTTGTAACTCCGGAGTGGATCCTTATATTTAACAGGGTCCACTGGGTTGAGGTGCTGAGTTTGCCTCCATTCCATCGACTTGCTGTTTCTATGCACTCTCCTTATGCACGGGGTGGGGGAGATGACAGAACAAGGCATGGGAAGAGACACTGCAGAAAGTGAGCTGCAAGAGGGGGGAATTCTTTTCTCTCTCCATTTGCTCTTTACATCTGATTCCACACGCCAGCATCTGGAGATATTACTGAGATCTAATAGTGCAGATTTGGCGTTCTCACGTTATAATGGCACTGATTTTTTTTATTTTAGGCAAACAGCTTTAGTATTTTCAGTGTCATGACCTCCAAAAGTACTTTCACAAGCAAACTGGCAAAAAAATATGCTTTTTAAAAGATAATTTTATTTGAACACAAATGAGACTACAACTGAAAGGGTCAAAGACGCGGTTCAAACGTTATGTTGGTCTGTCAGCCAAGGACTGGACGTTGAAGCGATAGACTAGGCTCTCTCCCTAGTCTTTCTGTCCCACGCACGTTTTGCTTAATTCGAGGCCACGAGTGAGAGTAGGTTTATAGGCGAGAGCTACTAAGTCTTTAAAATGTACAGGTCCGCTAATGGAGGAAAACAACTTAAGCCTCACATGTGAAACAGAACGATCGTTGGTCGTCATAGATCATAGACCACCAGGCTTTACTTCTCCAATGAAATGTTTGGTCATGGATAATAATTATGAACGGAATCTCTAATTTGCCCCATTTTCTTAGGTTGGAGTAGTGTAATTTAAAACATATATGGGAGACATATTTTGCCAGGGTAGTTGTTTTGCTTGGCGAGTTGGTTGCTTGTTGGACACTCGGATGGATGCAGAAAGACAAACCAACTAGAACCAAACTGTTGTGACTTTTGTAAAAATAAACAAATAGAAGTAATTATTATGGAAGTTTACTCGGGGTTTTGTTTAGTTCTGTGTTTTAGCGCGCAGTTGGACACAAATGTGCGTTGGGGGGGGGGGGAGTTGCGTTTGGAAACTGATGGAGACCAACTCAGAAGAAATTATCCCCAGGCAAATAGATGTAGGTGGGCGGAGGTCTGTACAGGACTGCCGCCTTGCTTCAGATTCTCAGCGGGATTTACTTGCAAGAAACCATTCCTGCAAAGTTCAACGGGACCGACCTGCCAGTCAACATGTTCTATCTCATGGTCTTTATGAGAAAAGTCATATTGTTTTGTAAAAGGGAGAAAACAAACATATCATTATGTATCATAATTGGAGGGGGATTTTATAAATGAGAATATTAAGGGAGGGATTTGCAGCCAGCTGCGGCAAGATGACCGGAGGACTGAACCTGTAGTTGAGGGTGTTCTTTTATTTTTCCCCAGCTCCTCTGATAAAACTAAAACCTGATCTCTCGCCTGCATTCAAGTTTGCGGGACCACTGAAAGCTGACTTCAAAAGCTATCTGTAGCTCCAAAAAGGTGATGTTACAGCGACTTTAAAACCAGCACTTTCTTAAAGAGATATTGTGATCGAAACTCTGGCGTTCTCCTTTAAGGATGAAGGTGGCCGTCCCGCCTGCTCCTTCGTGTTTATTACCTCTTTCCTTTAAAAAAAAAAAAGCTCTACTGTTCTTTCACCACGTTGCATATGGAGGGGAAGGAGGGGCTGAAATCATCTTGGTGTTTTGGTCTCTTGGACCGAAAGCCGACCCAGATTGCCTAAAGGTAAAGGGGGGGGGGGGGGGAGGATGGAAGCCAGCTGCGAAGTTCAACATGAGCCCGCCCACGGAAAGGTCGGCTCTGAGGGATGGAAGTTCAAGGTCAAGTTGAAAGTCGAGAGCCTGTTTACTTCGGTCGCATCCGGTCTTCCGGTCTGTCGCTGCCCATTCTTTTCAAGTCTTTCTCCCCACCTCGGTTTCCAGTTGATTGACACCAGGAACTCCCCACCTTTCCACTTCATTCCAATCCATTTAAAAAACAAAACAAAGACAAACAAACAAACAAAAAACCCTCACATGCCTAAAGGTGTATTTGCAAGATTGGTGGGAAATTGAAACATAGTGCAGAGAGGACAAAAGTTATGATACGGGGTCGCAACTAACTTATAAGGAGCTCATACCGAGCGATCCATAAAATAATATACTGAGCAGCGTCAGAAAATTCGTAGCAACATATGGACTAAATCTAAGTGTTTGAACAGAATAAATGGGATTTACATAAGTGTTGACTTAACACATCCCAATTCAGCCAATGGGTCTGGTCAAGCTGAGACTAAGAATTAGATTCAACTCATAAATTTGTGTGAATGTGACATATCCACGCAGAGATAAACACGCAGACACAGAGCTATAAACACACAACTAGTTGCAGACTCCGAGGACCGGTTTCGACGCAAATTTTCTACTCATACAGCTGTCACTGATTATTATGCCATCTTTTCTCGGGGGCAGAACCGGGGGGACGGGGGGGGAGAGCCCCACAGCCAAGGCCAACTTTATTAAAAGTAGTCATAATCCAGATGGAGCAGGGCGGAGTGTTTATTTGTCTTGTAGAATCATTACTCTCTCTCTCTCTCTAGTTTTGGAGGCTGCAAACACACATTTTATCCTATATTGAAAGGCGCTGAGTTATAGTTTTGGAGATACAATTTTGAAATGTCTGAAAACAGGTGCTCTGCTCCCAAAGCTGTCGTTTCTGCACCGAAAGACTCATTTTTCTTTCCAGATCGGAAGGACACTTTCCTTATATAGCTCCTTGACCCACACAAGGGTTGGTGTTTTCAAAATACCACAAGTAACTCCATCGAGTGTAAGACGTCTAACCAGGGGTATTGCGAAATTTTTTACTGCCTGACGCAAACGCAGTCCCAAAGGCGCTGACTGAGTTGGAAAGAACTTCCGTTGAAATCAAACGGATCTTCTCGTTCTCCTAAGTTCACAGGTTTTCGCTGCGGGCATTTGTGTAACTTCAGCTTCCCCAAGGAAGTCTCCACGCAGGCGATTTCGAAAACACCGCTAGAAAGAATCCGATTCTGTTTACCTGTGGCCAGCAAAACCTGCGGAAGTTGGTGGTTTACTCTGTAGAACTCGATGCTTCCATAGTTTTTAGTGAGAAGAACCACAAGACAATATGTCTTCCCCACCTGCCTAACTTGGGGGCCCTCCAGATGTCAGGGTACAAGTCTTCATCATCCTCCACCTCCACGGCAGGGCTGGATGGGGATGATGGGAGCGGTGGTCCAGACAACTGGAGAAATCCAGGCTGCGGGCAGAGATTTATGGCCATACTTTTCACCGATTTCTTTCTTAGGGGTGGGGGAAAGTGCACTGTATTGGGTGCCAAAGGCATTATTGAGTGAGAAGAAAACTGCAAGGTAAGGGACGCAGAAAACATGAGAGATTCGTAGATTTCTAACTCAAAAAGTAAATATTGAACAAGGTGGGACTTGTGTTCCCGATACCACAAATAAAGGCAATAAATACTTGAGACTTGTTTGTCTCTTATTGGTCCATCTTGTCCAACTGTATCTGATTTTAGAGCGGTGGGGGGGGAGGCAGAATGAAGATGCGAGGCCTGCTCTGTGTACCTGTATAAAACATATTTAACAAACAAATATTGAAACTAAAAACTAAAAGTTTCACATCAGTTGCTTTCCTTATATTATACAGCAACAGCAGAGGGAATTCCAAGGGCTTTAGCCATAGCACAAGATATGGTCAATATTCTGCCCTCTTCAGTTTTCATAACCTCTAGATTCAAATGGCAGATATACTAAAATTTTGACATATATCGGTCATACTACCTCTGCTGATTTGCATTTCCTGGTTAAATATTAGTTTGATTATCCTACAGACGTTCTAATTGTTTTCATTCTTAGACAGTTAATTAATGACGACGAACGGTCGTTTTCCTGTTGCTTTGACACAGGCTGGCTATTAATTGAATTAGATGAACCCAGATTTTATCGCAGAGCGGTCTCCTCTATGGGCTTTACTTTCTACTCAGACAGGCAATGAACTGGAGACAATTTGTGATTTATCTTACCGACTTCCACTGACCAGTCTGATCACTGATTTGCTAATTTTCTTTTGTATCTATTATGCACCTTTTCCTCTTGTGATCAGGCTATGGATACTAATTTAGTATAGCAGCGTTTAATCCTGCTGTATCTTTATTCAGAAGTCCTACTGAGGCGACACCTTGTCACCGGTCCCTACGAGTAGAGCTGGCTTGCCCGATTCTTAAAATCTTTCCTCAGAGGAAGTTCCTGAGTTCATTGGTAAATGTGTTGAAAATTCTGGTAGTGGCGGCGGGAGTGGTAATAGGGAGAGGTATTCTTTGTAACAAAACATCTCATTTTGAAGTCCATCCTTTCTGCTGAAATCCTGAAATAAATCCGCAGAAAACCTTTCTGTGCCTAAGGAAGGGAAGGGGGGAGGAATAATGTAAACATTAATTAAAGGTGTACCTCCCTTTGGAAAAAAAGATTCAATTATTCTGAGCTGTTTGGTGGGAGTTTTAAATATATATGTTGGTTGGAAACAGCAAATATAATCGAAGGTCATCTTTAATCGTTTTTGCAATCTCCTAAACGGATCACTACTAAACAGTAATCTCCTGAGCTCTTTTCCTGTATGAACTGTGATGTTCCGGACTGGAAATTTAATGTATGATTCTTGGCCAGGGCAGCTGATCTCGCAAAGGGAAATACCTCTCACTCAGTGATGCTGATGCAATGGGGATGCATTCTTTAATGATCTCTGGGCACATTTATGCTGAAGTAATAGCACAACCTTATGCTCCTTTGCCTGTGAATATGCCACAGTGGAGTTAGTAGGATTTACTCCTGTGTAGACCATATGTAGCTGCATTTCAAGGCTCTTGGAAATCAACCCAAGAAATTATGAAAGAGAATGTAGAGCTGGATCATAGCCTCACACACAACACATACACATTTTTGGGAATACAGCAGCTACTTTTCACCCCATAGCCAGTCTCTCTGGCTGTGGCTCAACCAAAGTTGAACAACTCCAGAGCATTTCCTTGGGAAATGTAAGCACATGCTTGCTTTGCTTCTATTGAAATCAATGGCATTTTAAAGCAATTTTGCTTGGAGTGGGCTATTTAATTAAATCGGGGTGGGGAATGAAGGGCACTTCAGATATGGGAGGACTGCAGTTCCCATCTGCCCCAGTCAGAATAGCCAATAGCAAGGGATAATAATAGCTGCAGTCTTTTTGGTGGCTCACACTTTTCCTTCCTGTGAATTAAATCCTAAATGTAGTCCTTCCAGTGGTGCCTTTAAAACTAAGGTGGTGAGCTGCAGTTTTATTTACAACACTTATTTGGCAGTAATGTCTACTGAAATAAATGGTAGGATTACTTCCAGTGCAAGGCGGGCTGTTCACTTAGTTTCTGATCTAAATCCTGCTTCTCTTTCCCTGCACCAAAAAAGAAAAAAGAAAAGGGGGGTGGGGGTAACCTATTTATAATTGCAAACTGACACATCATTTCCTGGAAGTAAGTCCTAGCTCTCCCATATAAATCAGTGCAATTTACTTCCAGGTAAACATGTTTAGGACTGGGCTCTATGAGAGAATTTTTCTTCCACGCCTGACTGAACTAGAAGTAATTCACCTCTGACATTTTGTCCTTAGCATTTGGGCTCTAGAGGTGAAAGAAGAGTCCCCGTTTCACTTTTTCTCTTTTGCACTAAAAACTTCCACAGGATCTAGAAGAGTATCTGAAGCATTCTTAGGTACCACCTAGCAATGGTAGGTAATAATGAGCAGTTATAATGTAACAACATAGTTTCTGAAAGATTAGCCTTGTTAATCTACTGGCACAGGAACAGAATTCTGTGGCATTCTGAAGATTCATAAACAAATACGATTTTAATTCTAACAACTGAAAATTAGTATAGCATGAGGTTTCACGTACCATGTCTACTTCATAAGTACACAAAAACATACCCTCTAAGAATTTTTCAATAATTTTTTACAATGCTATAGGATTGTTTTCACATCAGCTCAGGTCAAAGTTTTTTGTGGAAATTCTTGTGCAGACTGTATCTTTGCAGATTCTTCAAAAGTTGTCCAAAACGAATTCCAAAAGGACATCCAATATTTCTTTTGAAGTTAAAGGGTATTTGCGAATTCTCTAAAGCGTCAAGAAGTAATAAAGGAATCACTGTTCTGATTGATGGTTTTGGGAACGATTTCAAGGGCAGAGGTGTTAAAGGCATTTTTTAAAAAATGCATTCCACCTGCTAATAATCCGTCTCATTTCACATCAGCTTGTGAATTGACTTTCTGGTGATTTATTCTGAAATATAAATCCATTCAGATGATGAACGGGGTGTTGGTGGGTTGAATGGATGAGAGAAAGAGGGAGAGAGACAGCCAGAGACAGAGCTGATGGGACAGGCATGTTTCTATGTCTGTTGGCAATGGGACATATTAACAATCTCATCAGTGGAAAACCATACTGCTCGCATCAAGAGGATCCTACTATTTTCTTGTAATAAAACAATGAACCATAATGTAACGCTTTGGAACAAATAACTTTGCACAACTCTATAAAGATCTCTCTAGAAAACTAACTTATTCATTGGATATTAGAAGTGTGAAAAATATATTTGCATTCTTTAAAATAAAAATGAACTAAGGCTGCAGGCTGAAGAATACTTTCAGAAAAGTACCTTCCATTGAAATTAAGGGGACTTAATTCCCTCTAAACAAAGGAATGCTTTTAGTATTGCATTAACACAAGTACACAAATGCATACCTAGCCTGTATGATTTTTTTTTACAGTGAAGAAAAGCCAAGTTTGAGAAAACAGGTAAGTCATAATGCTATGTGTCTTTTTAAATATGATTTCTGTCCTCCCAACATAAACCACCCACTACCCCTTTGCCAGCTCCATTTGGCACCTAATAACCTCCCAGCCTTTGAACAATCTCTGTCTCCAGACCTACCATTAGGCAAAGTGAGGCAGTTCCTCAAACAGCAAGTTTGGGATGCCATGAAAGGCTGGCTGATCTCTTATCATTGTGTTTCTACTGCCAAGGTGCTGCTGAACCTTTCTACCTAGCACCACAATACCTTACCTAGCTCTGGGTACTATCCCCCAGGAATAGGATGGGGCAGAATTGATTTGCTACTCCACCTCAGGCAGCAAAATCTCACAGCCCAGGGCCTGTCCAACTCTATCTTTGTTCTACTTTGGCCCACCTCTACCACCAGCAAGAAACCTTTACCTTACGATAGAAACACAAGGATATAAAGAGAGCCAAAGCAAAAGCCTACGTAGTCCACTGCGGCCAATCAGATGGCCATGAGAAACACTCAAGCAGGACATGATGACAATATTTCTCCCATGGTTGTTCTTCAACAGCTAGATGTCTGAGTTCTTGACAGCTGCATATATGGTATATAACCACCCTGAGTTGCAGTCTAATTCCTTTTCAACGTTATCAAAACCATCACCACACCTTATGACAGTAAGTTCCATAGTTTAGCTATACACTATATGAAGAGGCACTTCCTTATATTTGTTCTGAATTTCACATCTGCCAGTTTCATTGGGTGATCCCAAGTTCTAGCATGATGAGACGGAGCAAAAATGACTCTCCATACCCTTTCTTTAAATCATGATAATATGATATACCTTTTTCACATAGCTTATTACTTGCCTTAAAAAAAACAACTGAGAAGCGCTGTATGTCACTGCCTTTCCCCATATAGGTGCTGCTGTAAACTGATTACCCTTCTAACTGCTTTGTTTTACACCCCTTTTCAGCTCTATTATGCTCATTCTGAGCTGTGTCAACCAGAACTGTAAATAGTAATCTGTATGTGGTTGTATGATAGATTGCCTAGTAAAAGTGTTACAGTATGGGCAGCTTTACTGTATTTGTGACTCCTTTCCTAATTATTTTCAACATGGAATTCACTGTTTTCTGAGCCAATGTTTTCTTTGTGCTATTCACCAGGGCTCCCAGAACTAAGGTTGCTTGTTACAGGACATAGCTTTAAAATCTCTCCCTTTTTCAGTCTTTCTCAAATGCCTCAAAACAATACTACACAATTATATGTAGAGAACCAGTGTGGTATAACAGACAAGAGTGTCAGACTAGGAATCATTTGGGGGGTGGGGGTGGCAGTGGTGAGCCACTGTCTGAACATCTCACATTCCTCAAAAGAAAAGAAAAAACAAGAAAAGAAAAGAAAAGAAGAAAATCTACAAGGGTTACCATAAGCTGGAAGTGACCTGGTGGTACATAATAACAACTGCCTCAAAATGATGATGCACATCGTCTTCTTATGTACATTTTTCTTGTGTTTCAGTCCTCCATTTTGAACGAGATGGAGTACTCACTGGCCTGCATATGCTCTGATAACTTTAGTAGTAAATAGAACATTTAGTTATGAGAGTGTGGGGGGGGGGGGGGGAGAGAAATAGACAACTTTTCTAACTATGAAATTTGCATATTGTTTTTGGAATGTGACATTCAGATACTGAATTTAAACAAATATTTTAAAATTAGAAATATGAATAGTTTTGATTTCTTGGCATGCCCTTGATTTGAAGGTGTGGGTGCTGTTAGATACAGTACTCCTCAGTTTCCAACCGAGAAATGTTACTGCATGCAGTCTACTAAATATTGTCCCATATAAAATACGATTGTATATTAACTGATGAAATACTAATAATATTGCATGTCAGCTGAAAAATACTGAATACCAAATATCAGGGATGGGGACTTGAGTCATGGGACTTGCTGTTAAGTTGGACTTAAGTTGCACCAGTGACTCAACTTGGACTGAACTCAGTTTTTTTTTTCAATGACTCAAACTCAACTTGCAACTTGGACCTCACCCACCCCTCCCTTTTTTTCTGGGGGTGGGTGTTTTTAATAGGGACTTGGGACTCAGGACTTGGTAGCAAAGACTTGGACTCAGACTTGGGACTTGATACCAAAGACTCAGACTTAGACTTGGGACTCGGAGTCAAGGACTTGCCAACATCCCTGCTAAATAGCATTGCATGAGAGTTAACAAGTATTATCAACAGTCAGCATGCGCTGAACCCATATGTCAATATAATAATTGGATAGAAGTCAAGTATTGATAATTATCAAATATTTGCCCAACAGTTTTTGAATATTTGAATATTCAGTTTAGCTGGAAGGAAATTTCACACATGTGTTTTAGTAAACAATTTTTCCCAACTTTTACACACAAGATAGCAAGCAATTCTCATATTGATTTAAGGGGAAAAGTTACTTCTCATATGAAATTAGATAACACGAAAAACAGCCATTGAGCATATGGGAAAAATCAATGTGATAAGTCATCTCAAGGGGATTTGTATTAAGACACATTTCCAGGAACTCTGGTGCTCTGCTATGTATGGCACCTGGTGCCATCAGTAAAATGGCATTGTGTGACTATTCTGTCTTTCCCTCCTCAACTGATTTGCTAGGGAAGGAAAGAAAAAGAAGGAAGTAACACTAGACGGTTAGAATGAAAACTGATGTCTGGACCTGCTGTAGATCCTGATGCCACAGGAAAATGAAATAGGTGGAACAAATGAATCAAGGGACACAGTTTACCTCTTCTGCAGTGAAATGAATCAATGTTCAGGTAGGTCAGCCTTCCCTTTCCAGCAACATCTGGCTGGGATGCTTTTCCAGAAATGCATATGAGGGCAGATGATGCCTGGAGCTCTGAAAAGTTACTTTTTTGAATCTGTACTTGGATCCTGGGAATTACACACACACACACACACACACACACCAAAAAAGGAAAGCTTATCCAAATTCTGCTGATGGCCCTTGGTTTTATGATGCCCCTTTCCATTCTATGTATGGAAGTATAGACTGGCAGGTAAATCCTGTTTTACTGATTCAAGGAGATTCCAGGGCAGAAGGATAGCTTTGTTTGTAGAGCAGGCTGGGTGGCAAACAAAGCTGTGTCTTCCAAAATCTCACAGCCATTTTCCATTCAGCCCCCAAGCATCTGCAGTCCTCCATCAAGTTACGTGATCACTCTGTTATCTGGAATAGGATACACAGAGAGAGAGAGAGATGCACACACATTCACACATGCAAGCACACACACAAACTTCTCTTCTGGAATCACACATTCATAATAGGAAAACTTTTCCTAAATAGTGAAAGAGATACTAGGACCATGTGCCTTTCCTCTTCTTTATCTTTTGCCTCTTTTATCAAAGGTTGCACATTATTACAACTATATGTACTAGCTTTGGATACAATGATACTGTGCTTTATCCATGCCAGTCTCCAAGGATTTTGTCAATGAGTTATTCTCCTTCCTGCGATCTTTTTTTTTGTTTCATTTTGAATGATCAGCTGTTACAATCTACACTTTTCATTTTTCATTTCATGACTGAAATAGACTTGCCCTCTGCATTTTATGTTTTATGTTTTCTTATTCTTTAATCACTTGTCTTAGCACTTCTTTCTTGGTCACCCTCTTGATCCAATACATTTTTAGCATCCTGCAGGAAAGCCTCATTTCATCAACTTCTAAATAATGTTGGTTGCCTGGGTTTAAGCCTATGATACCATGCTACACAGTAAAACTGAGAATTCATTGCACCACAACGTTTATTTTTAAAGCCAAATTTAAAGTTTTTGTTGTGTGTTAAGTCTTTGCCTTAACACTTCATCAGTGTATTCAATTCCCCCTCAGACAAATACAGATTTACATCCAAAAGAAGATATTGTTCTCGCTGTCCTTTCAAACCCACCTTCATTGCTTGATTTATTTCTTGGGGAGTCTTGGTGAATGGACTTTGCTTCCTTTCTAAGACTAGTTTTACCATTTTTTTGGAACTCGAGAAAGAAATTTATCATTAACATTGTAGAAATCGCCCTACTATGCTCCTTGAATAGTTCTGTTGTGCTGCTGGTGTGTGCCACCCACATTGTTTGTGTCAAACAGTCTTCAGTTCCAGGGGAGGGGTACTCCATAGTCTCCACAACATGGACAATTTATTTCATATATTTCAGCACATACAGCTGTACAACAGATGTAGTGGGATACAGCTCCAATCCTATGCACACTTGCTTGTAATACACCCTTTTGAACTTAGTCCCCCATAGAACTCAGGAGGAATTTTGGATTTGCACGCATGCACGCGCACTCACACACATGCTTGTGTGGGTTTAAACTGTAGCCTCGAAATCTCAGGTTCAGCTCTCTGAACTTATCAAATGGCCTTCAGTAAGTTATTCTCTATCTCTTTACCTTAAAATGCCTCTTCTGTAATGCATTGAAGTTCATACTGGCTTACCATAATGATATAGGGTTGTAAGAGGTTGCTGAGATACCATATGTCAATGTTGTAGCCTTCCTGCTGTTGTTGAACTGCAACTCTGGTCAGCCCTGGCCAGATACAAAATGATTAGGATGGTAAGTCTGCCAGTCCAACAACATCTGGAGGACCACAAGTTGCCCACCCCACTTCTTTAACAGATCGTTCACTGTTTCAGAATATCATTAGATATAGAAAGCAGCATAGCATTTGATTTAATATAAAAAAATGAATATTGAAACATATAAATAGACAATAGTAGTGTTACATTGATATATGTACTTTTATCCTTGCCTTTGAGGGTCTTTTAATAAGGTTTTATTCTATGCACTTTATGTGTTGATAGCTCAGATCCAATTGCTAGCCCAGCTAGAGTAGAATCATTGCATCAATTGTTGGATGGTGCATCAATATATCCAGTGAATTCCATTGATTCAACAGTCTCTTTTATTTGGAATTGTATATTAAGTCTGTACCATAAACCTTGTGAACAAATATCACTCAAGGTAGCTCATGGTGGTGGAATCAAAGAAACGAAATAAATCATAAAATCATATCCCCACCAGAACTCAAGACTGGTTGTGTTGCTCCTTGCTGATTCCATGTTGTCCTCCATCACTTTGGCCACACATCTCCCTCTAGTGCTTCTGAGACAAATGGCCAGAGGTTTATATCAACACTACCTGCCAGAGAGGACAAGACAAGAAGGAATCTCATTTGCTCACAGGTTGCTCTGCACAGGCAGTCAGGAACTATCTGGCAGTCCCTTGTACTTGTGCTCACTCACACAATTTTTTGCCTTAAGCAGTGCACTGTGCTAAAAATACAGGGAAATACTCTCTTGTTCCCTCTAGTGGCTAATTCTGATATTGCATGTAAGAAATATTTCTAAAAATAGGGGGGAAATGTAAACACTACTTTTTTTACTTAAGATTGATAAGACAGTGACATATAACCTGAAAAAAATATGTCCAAATGCCTTTAAAATATCTTACAATGCCCTTAAAAGTAATTTGCAAAGGTAGTTAGGTGTTACTTATTGTACCAAAAAGGCATCATTGTAACTACTGGATACTCACTATTGTATTCATGTATTATTGATTTTATTGGAGGCAGGTTTTTTATTTTTGAAAACTCCAATGTTAGAAACTGCTCTAAAAAAGAACAATATAGAAACATTTCATGAAATGGGGATGATGACAAAGGTGATGATCATCATCATCATCTTAAGATTCCCTGGATTTTCATAGTCTGGGTATAGACCATGATGTGGGAGATAGGAGGAGGATACCAGTGGGGTTCTGCTCTCCCTGCCATAAATGATATCCACCTCTGGATATTAAGGATGATTATAACAGTTTAAATAGCCTATTTGCTAGGTTTATATAGCAAGAACAAACATTTCTTTATGTTTAAAAATAATAAATGTATGATTGCTGTATCCTTGTGATCTTCCAGTTGTTGCTGAATGCTAACTGGAAGCAGTTTTAGCTAGCTTCAACACATGGTCAGATATGATGGGAAATGTGGTTCCAAAATCAGAAGTTCGAAGAAATATTAAAACTTTAAAAATTACCAGTAACAAGTTATCTGTTGTTCATTTTAGTAGAGAGCCAGAATGAATTAATATTTCAGATGTAACACCACATGTGGGGACAACAAGATGGGAGGAACTAACAAGTACAAGTGTCCTAGCCAGTTTCTCATCCAATGCAGAGGAATTTTGAAAAGAAATTTTCAAATTTCAAGCCATTCCTTTTCAGTCCTAAAGGTTGCTTTATTTCTGAGTAACAAAAAATAAGAGAAAGTTAGGAGGGAGCAAACAAAACAATGAGAAATATAAGTAGGTACCACACATTCATTTGAAACATTAGTAGTAACAAATTGGACTTTGCAACGGGTAAGATAATGCATTACTTTTGAAAAGTAGCTTTCCAGGCTCTGCCAAAAATCTCTGGAGAGTCACACACTTCCCACAGAACTCTTATATGTATATTTATCTGCTGGATTTCTAACCCACATTTTGAGACACACTGCTTTCATAAGACAGTGTTTGAAGGAAATGAGAGAGAGGGAAGAGGGAGGGAGAGTGGGTGATATGGTGGAGAGAATACTGGACTGGAATCCAGAGACCTAGGTGCAGATCCCTATTAGGTCATAAAATCTAGTGGATTACTTTGGATCCATCAGTGTCTCCTCAACCTACCTTGCAAGATTATTGTGAGTTTAAGCTGAGGAAGAAAAGAGCTATGTATGCTACTTGGGGTCAGATTAAACATGGCAACTTTAAGAGATCCTGTAGCACTACCAGAATTCTCCATTATTCTAACAATTATATATAACTTGTAATTTAGCTGTTTTTAAAAAAGACCCTCTTCCCTATAATCTGAGGCCCGAAAGTGTACTTGACTTTTTTGGCACTGATGTTATGCTTTGAGCTCACTGAAAAGAGACCATACACAAACATTTAGCTGGAATCCTTTGATATTATAACTGCCTGAGAGTGTATCTATGTTAATGTGCAGAAAATCAAATCAATATTCTACAAGGCAATTCTAAAAATGGGAGAAACCCAAACAAAAAATTATCAATCAGCATCAAATTTGACACAGATGTACCAGACAGTCTGCTCTTGCTCTGTGACAAATGTGAGGAACCCTAAATAGATTTAAAATAGCTCATACAAATTGAAAATACCAATCTTGCTTATCTTGAAAGAGAATGGTTGCCCCACACACTTTTTTATTTAGAAAGAATCCAGTCTGCAGGGGCTGAAATACTGATCCTCAAGAAAGGTATTTCAAAAGAGAAAAAACAACCACCTTGCTGTAAGACAGAGCATGTGAGGAACAGACTTACCAGCAAGAGCATTGTAAAGTAGATACATTGTTGTAGCTTCAAAGGGTCGTCTGAATGTTGAAAACACCAATGGCAGCAGTCAAGATGGTCTACAGAATACTCTCTTGTGCTCATTATCAGGCTTTGCCAATAATCATTGCAGAGTCACACACTACAAAAAACAGCCCAGACAAATATTTTCTGTTTGGGTGAGAAGTGATTAACTGATGAAAAAAGGAGTTAGCTTCTAAAATTTCCCTTGCTTGGTGTCATGTTGTGAATGGTAGTGAGCATAAGAGAGTATCTTGTAAAACATCTTGACTGCTGCCATTGGTGTGGTCAAGATTCAGGCAGGCCTTTGCTATGTAAAGTTTGGCATGATTTTTCCTACTGGCAATGCAGGTATGTGCAGCAATATTAGGCCATTTCCTGGTGTTTTGAATTGTGGATATAGAAGCACAATATTCCACATTCATAAATGGGAGGTTTTTTGGAAGAATTGAATATTTACACTGGTGTAACTTCAGTGGCAGAAATTTGAGCAATGAACTATGCAAATTAAGAAGTCAATGTGGGCATTTGCAATCACACACCGAACCACTGAAATTGCACTGTTCTTAACTGGCAGCAATCCACTGCTGAAATTTATGCCAGTGGAGTTAATATGGTGGACATAACAAACAGGATTCTGTTTGATATCTAATAAATGTTTTAAAAGGAAGGAAGGAAGGAAGGAAGGAAGGAAGGAAGGAAGGAAGGAAGGAAGGAAGGAAGGAAGGAAGGAAGGAAGGAAGGAAGGAAGGAAGGAAGAGTATTCACAGTATTGCAGATGAGGAATAGGAAAAATGGTGATCCAGGAAGCATTGTTGTCATGTGCCTGTGCAAAAAGTATCACAGACCCGTTGAAGTGAAAAGAAGTTTCATCCCTAGAGTAAATAAAAGTGATGGTCACATTTGCTGGGTAAACAATTGCCTGTTTCCAGAAACTGCCATTAGTTAATTTGAGTGCTGGGAAACACTGATTTACTGATAGTGGGAGTGTATGGCTGAGTGACATCATTGTAGACAGATTATTGATGACTGTATAGACCTCAGGGGAGAATGGCAATGGCCGTAAAGGAGGTTAGCCACTTCAATTCATAATTATTTCCCTGCTTAGCTCAAACATTATCTGTGGTAGGTTGGGGAAGAAATATTAATCACCATTAAAATCATGCTGTGTTGAAATATGTATTATGCCCCTATATTAATTTTTGTGCCCAAACAAAAAAATAGCATCCAGCTCCTTACATCCTGTTCCAGCTGATATTAAACAGGCAAATCCTTAAGTTGGGGCAAGTTTTCTGAATCTGCATGTTGAACTTTTGTTATTGCATTCATGCATCACACTGTGTTTTGCTTTCAAACTTCATATACTTGGAACAAATCCTTCTTGAAATAAGATGAGAGACTCTCCTGCTCAAAAGGCCAAAAAATAAATATTAATAGTTCACACACATCTACTGAGGGAACTAACAGGAAATCTTAGGCCAGACTTTTTACAGAGCCCTGAATGCATTCAAGAGGGTTTGATGACTTCAGAGCTAGTAATTAAAGTACCTTATAAATGTGGTGGTTTTGCTTCAAAACGTTTTTACCACTCTGATGGTTTTGTTTTTTCTGTGGCATAAATAGCACCAGAAAGCTTGCATCCACAAATTTATACATTCCAACTACTGAGGGGTTTATTTTTCTCTTTTGGAAGTTTTCTGCAGATATTTCTTTCTTTCTCTTCTTGCGGGTTGTTTCAAAGGAAAACTGAGGAAGAATATGATTTATACCCAAGCACCTTCTGCATCTGATATAAATTTTCCATAAAATAAGAGTTGCTATTTGATTTTTCTAAAAGACCCAAACAAGTTGAAATTAGTGATAGAAAGAATTGATGTTTGGCAGCCTTTCACTTGTAGGGACCACCATAAATGTAGTGCCCAGAGGTTGGGTGAGCTTCTCTTCTCTTCTCTTCTCAGCGCCACTAGCTGTGCTGGCATGGGCATTCTGGGAGTTGTAGTCCCCAAAAGTAGAAGGTCACATGACATCTCACCCCTCCTCTATCATAACAACCCATCACAAGGGCTGAAAGAAGATGGCATAGATTAATAGTTTATGCAGACCTTATTGAAGCCACCAACAATAGTTTAACTTTTCCAGAGCAAGCTTGGATGGGAATCCCTATAAAATCCATAAAATTTTCTTACCAAGCTTTGTGGAAGGCTAATGTCTAGATTCCTAAATCAACTTCTTCCCCACTTCCCAGTCCCTATAGAGGTTTCTCGGAGTGGACTGGGAGGCTTCCAGTAATAGCTGACAAAAGAGCTTATGTGATCACCCTAGTAGGCTTCTTCCTTTCAAGGTGTTGGAGCTCATACTGATCATCTCAAAGGGAGATAACAATAAGCCCCAGTTTTTGCACAAAACATATTAAGGAAAAACAAAGGTCTAAACTGGGGGTGGAGGTGGAGAACACAGCTGAATGAGGACTGAGTTGACCCAGTGGGGACAGAAACCTGGTGAGCTGTTGGAGAGAGGAGGAGAAAACTGGGAAGGTGAAGAGCAGGGGAGAATATAGAAATATTCAGCAAGAGGCATGGATGGATGGGTGGGCGGGCGAACCCATACAGATGGATCCATACTATCTGAATTATCTTCATTTACCTACTGATATGTGGCACAGGATGTGCAAAAACAACATTCAACAATGCAAGTTTAGAAAGAAAAATAGCACATAGTAGGAACATCGCTACTTTGACTAGATTCAAGAAAAGATTATATATTCGAATATGCCTGCACATATAAACATTTCAAATAGAAAATTAGCACATTTAAAAAAACTCTTTCCATTGATGTGCCACCTGTATGATTTTTTCAACTGAATTTTGATGCAGAACATTCTGAGGAAGTCTCTACCATATGTTTCTTCGTTTTCTCAAATCTGTAAATCCACATTTTCTACTAAAATGCTCTATTTTGCAAAAAGCTTCCCAAAGGGCAGTCCTCTGTTTCATTGAAATCAACAAAGGGTTTTGTGGCACCCTCAAAAATGTGTCATTTGACATAAGCTTGCATGGGTTGTGGTCCATTTCTTTAAATGCATGGAGTACATCCTCAGTAGACAAACATTCGTACACATAAAGGGAGAGGAGAGCGGACTGCAAAGGCAAGAGAAATGCAGATGGTCTAGCATGTGGAATAGCGGTTTCCTGAATAGCTAAGAGTGCAATAATGTACTCTCTATTCAGAAGTATATCTCACTCAGTTCAGTAGGACTTACTGTCAGATAATAATATACAAGATGGCAGCCTGGGAATTAGCCAGGAAATCTTTGATTCAAATCTCAGCTCAGCCACCCAAACACATTAGCTGACCTTTGATAAGCCACCATTTCTCTAAGCATCTCTCCAAATGTAAAATGGGAAGGGATAATGATTTTGACCAATATGCATGTGCTTGGTGAGGAATACTTACATAAAAAATATAGCAGCACTATTTAGATGTTAAAATTTATTATTACTATCAGTATTAATGATGTCTTCACCCTACACTGTTACATAGATAAGGAACATTCTTGTTCTCTATTCCTGTCGTGGAGTATCTGCCCCCTGACATAATTCCAAGTGACACAAACTCAGGAAGCATCTAACTCAAGGATGAGATCTCAGACATCATGAAGGGCAGCAGAAAGGCAGATCTAGCCCATGGGACTCAAGCCAGAGGGACAAGCTTTATTGAAATACATGGGAGTTGCACAAGTGCCCTTTTTTCATATAGAGCTTGGGGGAAAGTCCTCTTTTTTAGACTACAAGTCCCCAAACCCTCTAACTGGAATAGATCCAGCTCATCTTGAATCTGTAGTTCCTGAATATGTGATCCCAAATTCTGCTTCCAACCCACAGGAGAATTGCTCACTGGGTTAGGCAGCATGTTTATGGGAATGGGAGAAATGCATGTGTTGGGCAGGAGTAGGGGGATTGGATGACATTTAGATTTTCCATCTCAAGCCTTTGACCTATCTTAGAATTTCCCTCCAAATGACAAAACTTGGAAGGTGATCCTGGTAGCTTGGAAAGTTTTGAAAGAAAACTTAATTCTAAACATACTTGCTATCCTTTGAGATAAATACACAGTTCCAGTTGTGGAATATACTTCTTCTTAGTCAAGATTCTGGTGGGGGGGGGGGAATGAAAAACAATGCCAACAACACAACTTCTGGTTCATATCTTTTGGAATTGTTTTTAAAATAAAAAAAATATTGAATTTACTATTTAAATGAATATCTGTTTGAAAATCTTCTCTTTAAAGTTACCTTTGATGTGTCTGACATCAGAGAACATGCAAAAAAGACAGGACTATACAGTTACATTTTGAAAGTTATCTTGTGCCCAAAATTAACAGCATTGATTTTGCTGCATTTAGAGCTAAAATGAAACCTCAGAACTTGACCCAACAGGAGGAAGCCGCATGAATATTCTGAGGACACACATCTTTAGAAGTCAGATGATGCAAAATGGCTAATCATAACATGCTCATAAGCAGGTCCCATTGATTGTAATGAAGTTTATTTCCAGGCCTTTTTGGATTAGGCCCCTAACTAAATTAACACTGAAAATTTCAACAGTGAAATTAGAGAGGCTAAATCCAACTATTAGTGCCAGCTAATAGTGGAACATATGTCAACACTTATATATATCTCACTGATTCAATGGGTGTGTTCTAGATTCAGGATTTAGGGCTCTGGTCTTAACCCAAGTTGTTCTCAATAGGGCTGATTTTCATTCTCACACCTCCATTCTCATACCAAGACACTTACTGTGGAGTTAAGTATTATTCTATCATTCAGTGCAACCTTTACTTCTGAGCAGACAGATCTAGGATTGTTCTGAGTTTACAGAATATTTTTTTAAAAGCAGCAAATAACAGCATCTATTCAGAAGCAATCCTGACTGAATTCAGTGGGATTATTTTGAAGTGAGCATACAATGATTTACAGTGTCTTCACCACTTCTCTGTCCAATTCTCCTTGCTTATAAAGAACCAGACAGTAGAGAAAATTGCCCTTTAATTCAGCTCCTTGTCAGCTCTTGCAGAAGGAGGCATACAACTAGAAACTGCACTTTTATGCTTATTTACTCAGAAGTAAGTCCCAGAGGTATTCAGTAGAGCTTCCTCCCTACTTAACTCTGCCTGGTAATTAGTAATTATTATTTCTACCAAGTAACTCCCCTTACCTGCTACTTCTACCATGCTTAGCTCTTAAATTAAATGAAATACATCTTGTTGGATGTAGTTTAGGGGCCTTGGTTGAACTGAGAAATTCTACAAACTGAACAGACTGGGGTGCCAAAGAGTTGGCAAAAGTTACTTTTGTGGGTTCCAGCTACCTTATTATCCCTGTCAATGCCACTGTGGGTATACCGGCTGTGCTATTCTGGAAGTTGTGGTCCAAAGCAGCACCTTTCCTCTGCTCTGCTGCAAGAAAATAACTTTATTAAACCCCTAGGTTCCAAATTAGTCCGTCTTAGTCCGTTACAGAGTCATCAACAACTACGGGAGGGGAAAAATAACAAAGCTCAAAATAATTAAAGCTCCCACCCGCACAAGCCAGCTGTTTTGAAAATGAACAAATGCGCCTTGTTTAACCTGTGGGATAGAACTCGCTTGGTCAGATGCAGCAAGGAAGGTCGTATCTGGTTGGGCATTTAGAGCCCTGAATTACAAAGGGTGGAGGGAGTGAACCCAGAGAGTTAAAACCTCGTGAAATGCAAGGGAGATACGACCTGTTGCCTTCTATTTGCTTTCAAATAGTGGATCCTTCAAGTATCAATGAATCCGTTCTCATATCTTCGCATCCTGGGCTCTCTGCTCCAAATCAAGCCCACACTGATATTAGTATCACCCCCTTTTAGTTACATGCGTCTTAGAAACGGAAAGCATTGTTTGTCTACGGGACTGATTTCCAATAAATCCATCAATTTCGAAGTTAGCAATTATACTTGGCGGGGGCGGTTCCCCTGGATAAGCAATGCTTTTCTTTTCCATCCACGGATTTAAGGATTTGAACGTGGGCTGCATTTGCCAACAAAGTAAGGCACTCAGTAAATACCGTTCAGCGATTCTTTTTTCAAAGGGGAAGAAAAGGCGAAAGGTGGGGGATGTTAAATAATTAACAATTTGAAATCAAAATTATGAAGCCGGAGAAATGGTACGCAATCCAGCGAGAAGGTCTCCTTCCCAAGACCTGCTGGACAGTTCAATGTGTGCAACTGGTGCTGGATTGAACCCAGAAGCATTTGGTATATGTGAAGTGGGGTGTGAGAGTCAGAAACGGGAGATGCAATAATATAACATCAAATACAAACTATTTTTTTTCTTTTTCTTATTCTCTTTCTTGCCTCCCCATGCTGTTTAGAGTTCTTTCTCCGATACCATTCCACTCTTCCAGAGAAGTCTGATTAGCGGGCAACAAATGCAGAAAGCCAATATATGCAATATATATATTGGTGGCCAAAGGATTCTTCTGCTGCCCTGTATATATATACATACATATATATATTTAGGACAACAAATGCAGAAAGCAAATATGTATATATATTTAAATATATATATTTATATATATATACATATTTGCTTTCTGCATTTGTTGTCCTAAATATATATATATGTATGTATATATATATACAGGGCAGCAGAAGAATCCTTTGGCCACCAAAACCGTCTGTCCTAAATATATATATGAGCGGGATGCTCATCGAGACCAACCCATCTAAAGGGACTGCAGTGTCTTCTTTTGTTTTTGATAGGGAAAGAAGGAAAGGGACCAGAAGTTCCCTTTCGTTATTAATTCACTCTCAGTCTTGAGACTTTAAGCCTATATAATGGCCTCCTTTCTTCCTTTCCGTATCTCCTGCTTTTCATGCCACCTGATGAAGAATTCTGGAGAAGTCGAAAACAGTGCACAATTTGATGCCATTTTAGTTGGTCCTAATAAAGGTATTGACCAGTTGTGGATTTTGTTTTTACTCTTGGATCAGATTCAGAACCAATATCAGTGGGCAAATCATTACATTAGATTTTTTCATACAAAGGGACACAAAAGGCACGAGGTGGCCATATTTAAGCATTAGAAATCCCAATGGTTATCGCACTGGTGATAATTCAAACCTATGTATATTTACTCCGAAGTCCCACTGTGGATTATTTCGAAATTAAATATATACAGGAACGGAGCCGGAAATGTATTTGAAATACAATCCTACTGTACCCACAATTCCTTAAGAAGAGTGATGCAGTTAAACGATTTTAGATGCCATTTCTCGAATATGCTCTTGATATTGTAATTACTCTAAAAGGTGCTGCGTTCGGGGTCTCACTGCTGAGTCCCCCCCTCCCCCAAGACGGGAGCTGGACTTCTGCCCTGAAATCCTTCCCATTACTTGGGAATAGGTCCCATAGATTTTCGTGGGACTTCTTGGAAAAGAAGGTATATTGAATTGGTCCGCTCATCACTCCAGTAACAGTTAACATTGCTGAGATGCGTCTCAAGCTATCTGTCCTGCTGACTCAATTCTGACATTTCTTCTAGAGCCACTGTCAATTTTTAATATTTCCGACTTCCCTGCTGCTTAGGGGGTTTTGCTGATTAATTTTCAAAAGCTGGCCAAGGTGGGGAGGAGAGAACTAGGATCATAGGGAGCTGAAATCCGGTAGTAATTTGTAAATAGGGAGAGCGATGGGTTTGGACTGGGTGGCTCTTTACGAACGCACCTGATCTCCCAAGGCTGTACCTGTCGACTCCGAAGTCTGTCCCGGTGCTTCCAGCGGGAGACACTTCCAAATATGAGACTGCAGCCTTTCTCCTGTGGAAGAGTGAATTGGTGGCTGGACACTTCATGAACTCCGTGGTGGGCAAAGTGCCGCCCCGGGCCGCAGGTGACCTCCGTAGGTTGTTTCTATGGCACTCCAGATGCCAGCCTTGCCATCCAGCATAAACCCCTGGAATCTTTCGGATTCCGCAGTAAAATAAGCGGCAGAAATCCCAGTCAACCCCCTCCCAAATCTCTAAAATGAGAACAGAAATGGACTTGAAACTGCGTGACGTCTGGGGTTTTCCTAATTTTTTGCCCAATTTGGGGGCTGATGCGCCGGCTATCCTAGAAGACAAAAACCAGCTCCCAAGTCCTCTCCCGAAGTTGGAAGGGACCGTCACCGGCGAGGGCTGGGAGTGAAATTGGGAATATTTAACCAAGACTCACTGGAAAAATCACACACCTGCCCCACTCCCCATGTTTTGCGGTGCAGGGTTTAAACTCGTGTATTTTCCATAGGGACACGAACGGATAAAGAGATGAACAGACGAACAGCAACGGAATTCATAGCTACACCAACACTGTGCTAGGCTGGAGTCCTGTGAGCATTTACCTGGGAGTCAGCGCTGTTGAAGGCAGTGGCACTTACTTCTGAGTAAAGGCGGATAGGATTGCGCTGCGGGAGCCGCTCTTTAGTGACTTAGGGTTGCAGGTGTTTTCTCTAGATAGAAATGGACAAGCAGGGAAAAAATACACTCAGGCTAAATCCAGGTGGACATACTGGATAGCACTGGATTTGCTTACTTCTTCGAAATAAAAACTACAGTCGAGAAAACGAAAGAGATAAAAGTGCGCAGCCTGAAATGTGATTGAACTACCTATCAAATGGCATTAATTCCTACGAGTTGTGGGTTGTATACACTCCTATACCCATTTATGTGGAGTTAGAGTCCCATTGACCTCAGCGGGAGTGACTCATTTCTGAGTAAATGTATATGTAGGACTGTCTGATACTCACTAAACAAAATAGTGTCCCAATTTCTTTTCAAAAGCACAGCAAGTCTTTAGAACGCCTTCTAGCCCACGTAAAGTACTACTTAAAATCATTTTGATTCGTATGGGGAGACTACGCCCGAGTTTCAGTCCATTAATTAAAATCAAAGTGCTAAACATGGATTGGAGTCTCGTTCTAATTTTTTTCGCCAGACTTTAAGTCTGCTATTTAAAATATGTCCCCCTCACATATGCCCGAAAAAGGCAGGAATTGATCTTAGAAATTATTCTGGCAACCGAAGTGAAGGTATGCTTTCACTACCAAAGCCATCTAAATCATAATAATTTGTAATTCGTTTGTAATGTTCATATCAATTAAACGACAGGACAAGAAGCCTGTGAGATTATATAATGTTGAAGTATACTCTCCTAAACCTCTCGCATCCAGATCCACTGATATTAAGGAGGGTTCCTTTAAAGTGATTTCAGAATGATATTTGACATAGCAAACACTTTTTTAAATGAATCAGCAATTCCTAAAGAATTGCTGGAAACGATCTGGTGCTTCAGCGCCTTAAGATAGAAAAACATATTTTGCAAAAACACAGTCCCGTATTTAGAAGCTTGCAAGGTATTTACTGCACTGATCCTGGTGACTCTTCCTTGGTATTGGGGACATGCCATGACAGCAATCAGAAAGGAGCTGTTTGTTTCAACACACTTTCACATTATAGCAAAAGAGAGAAATACAATCCTCCAAGGATGATATGAGCAGATATGGGAAATAGGAATAATAGAGAAAATTTCATACTAATTAAAGGCTATAGTTCATTTTAAATGTATTGATTCTTTTACAGAAAAATTGTTAGATTCAGGTATATAAAACAAGAGTAGTATATTGTTCATTGAATTCTTCTTATGTCTTTCTTTATTCTTTACTTCCTTCCTTAATGACTATATGTTAGCTTAGATGCCCTAGTCTGAATCCAGGTATAACTGTATGACAATCAAACCATCTTCTTCAACATTTCATTCCACAGTAGAAAATATCCTGTTATTTATTTTTAAATGTAATGAAAAACCTCTAAGGAGTCTTTTTTTAAAGTATATTCCTGAAACAAGTCAAAAGATATTAAAAGGTAACTTGAAAACAACAGTAAATCACTTGAAGTCCAAAGTAACTTCCCCCTCCCCAGCGCTTCCAGCCTGGCCACCACAAAAGGACCTCCATTTCTCAGCACTTTGAGCTGTCCCCCCCCCCCACAAGAAAAACCCAGCTGTTCAGCTGCTCATGGATACAGCTCCATCACAGAAATCATTGAGTATGTTTTGTTTTTTCACAGGGCCTCCAAGCCAGACTAAGATATTGTAAGGTCCTAAACTGTGTCATGGTTTAAAGAAATTAAACAGCTTAAAGAATTACTGCTAAAATATGCCTTATTCTAAAACATGGAATTTTGTTTTTTAAAAAAATATTGAAAAATTAGAAGTTCCTCATAATCTGAGGATCGATGTAGTTGAATCAATTTAGTTTATTGGTAAATCAGCCATTGTAAGTGGTACATAGTTACATTTGGAACAAAGCAGGGGCTTGTAATTCCTTAAATATTAATAGGTTGATTGCTGCAAGCTTTCTGAACATAATTTTTAATGGGCTCCAACCCGTTTTTCCATGAAAGAAAGGTGACACTATAATAAAGTTTTCTTTTGGTGCGACAGATGCTCCCATCTTTTTTTTTACAAGGTAAAACTGAAAAATAATGTTTTAAAAGCACTTTCTCCTCACTGTGATTTTTTTAAAAAAACTCTCATGCAACTGCCCAATGCCAAACAAATGTCTCAGACATCTCAAATGGGTTTTGGTTTATTTGCAGGGTCCTTTAAAAGGGTGGCAGGGGATATGTCAACAGAGCAGGTGTATGTATAACACCGGCAGCCAGCCAGACAGCAAAGCAAAGAATTTTAAAAGGTCAACGGTAGAAGGTTTCAGTTGCTTGAAGGTAGACACCCACGCCCATTGTATGCTTCCTTGTTTGCTTGGAAGGGGGGATTCAGGTGTGTGGGGAGGGGGGCATATGTGCATATCAGACAGATAGACAGAGAGAGACACTAGAGAGAGAAAAAGAACCCCTCTTCATGATTGACATCTCTTGGTGTAAAAATAGCCAGGTCTCAGGTTCAGGATCTGTTTCAACAGCATGCGTAAGTACCAGTACATGTGTCATGCTTTTGAGGGTGTGTTTTTCCCCCATAGCCCAACCTATGGAGACCTAAGAAGCCATAAATGGAGATGGCATGATCTGAGGGCAGCATACTTCTGCAGCTGCTGCAATATGACAGAAGCTAAGCAAACCTGGGTTTGGTCTATGTCTGGATGGAAGACTCTCCCAGACCCTCAGTTGTGTACTTTCCCTGGATTAAATGTGTGATACAAACAGCATAAATAAAGGGGAGACTTCATTCAAAATAACACCCCAGCATTCTAGCAGGGGGGAGAACCTGGACTGAATCCAGATGTAGTCATATGTTGACCCAGCCACTATTATCCAGACACTGCAGTGAGATAACTCCCATCATTCCCCACCATCAGCCAGGGTGCCTGGAGTTGATGGAAAATGGAGTCTAGCAACACTGGGAGGGCCACCAGTTCTTAAGTCCTGCTTTAAATGACAAAATGAAAGTTGTATGTTAGACAAAAGAGGGAGCAGCCAACTCCTTACAATGTAAGAAGAATCAGTTTGTCTTTAATTTCAGAACCTTTGGAAAACAAGACAATAAAGTTGGAAAGATTGTAGAGAAGCTGAATGTGATGGAGCTTGGGGAAAGTTACTTTTTTGGACTACATGCCTGAGAATCCCCCAACCAGCATGTCCACTGCTGTGGGATTCTGGGAAATGTAGTCCAAAATGTAACTTTTCCAAACCTTGCAGCAGAAACACTATTTTCTGATATTTGAGAGGCCATCTCAACCGCCTATGAAAACAGAAAAACTGCAGAGCTGGGATGGGAAAATGTCTGGTTCTCAGATGTTCTATGCTACAGTTCCCACAATCCCTTGCCATAAATAGAAGAGTTGATGAGGTTTGTAGTTAAAACATTTGAAGGATGAAAGGTTCCCCATCCCAATTTAGAGCAACTTTTCCTCCTCCACAGTCTCTTGGATGTTAGATGTCATCATAGCTATCCGGACTTTGGAAGCAACAGCCCTAAACAAAGATGTTGTCCTGCATTCCAAGTTCTCCAGCCAGTAGACTCTTCTCCTTCGTGTACTTCTTTTCTCCATTTATTTTATCTTGAATGATCTTCTGTTACAATCTGTACTTTTCCTTTCTTATTGCGTGACTGGAAGCATTCTGGTTTTCTGCATTTTATGTGTATTACGATTTCTCGGGCTTCATACATTCTCAATATTTTCACATTACTCGCCCTCTGGATTGAAGATATCCTTGGCATCCAGTGTCAATAAATCCACATTTTAAATGCTCCTAACATTTTTATAGTTGCCTGTGTTAAAGTCCAAGTTTCCATGCTACTGATGAAATTCAAATCAGTGTCATCAAGGCCAGACTGCATCAATCCAAGATGTCTCAGAGACTCAAATGTAAAAGTGCTGCTGTTGAAGATAAAATATTTTTAAAAAAATCAATGTTATTAATGCCAGCCTCCTTAGAGGAGGATTAGAAGGAAATAACACTTTTTCAAAAGAGATCCAGACTGAGTTGGGAGTGATCTGAGAAGTTCCAAACCTGAGCAAATTTTACCTAAAGTGAATTATAGAAAGCATGGTTGAAGCTAGAATTGTTTAAAGACAGAGAACAGAGTAGGGCCCTTGTGTTGTCCTATCATAGGCTATGAATTCACAGAATTAAAAACAAAAGTCAGTCAGGGGCCACACACAAATAAAGTACAGCTCTCCTAACTATGGAAAGATCTGAAAATGAGGATTGGACTGGTTGACAGCCAACCCAAGGCACCCATCATTTGAGAAGAGCTTTGAAATTAGGGATGGGTGCAATGGCAGACTCCTAATTCACTATGCCTTTAAAACTGGACACAAATACCATTGCCCATCAGCCAGCCAAAAACCAAAAACTTTTGACAGAACTCCTCTGCTAAGGCTCCTGAGTAAATTTACTGTGTAATTCTAGACATGACTTCCCACTGAGTTCAATGATATTTTCCTCCAAAGGTGGACATAGAATTGCAGCCTTGCAATTGTTGGATAAGATGGTAGGTCTTCTTGTGGATTTGTAGGTGGCTAAGCAGCAAATGCAGACAGTCCTCTGATTAGGTAAAATGAAGTGGTAAACTAAGGTTGTTTCAGGTATAGTGAAGGCCACTGTCCAACTGTCAAATTTAACTATCAGTCTAGACCAGTGGTTCCCAACCTGGGGTCCCCAGATGTTCTTGGACTAAAATTCCCAGAAGCCTTCACCATTAGTTGTGCTGGCCAGGATCTTTGGGAACTGCAGTCCAAGAACATCTGGGGACCTAAGGTTGGGAGCCACTGGTCTAGGCAATGCTGGTATGTGGAATCAGAGGGGGTGTCATCTTACTCTTTGCCACTGTCCCTGCTGAGTGATAGATTCTGGGAGCTGTAGTTTGAAAAAGTAACTTTTCCAAACTCTGCTCTGAAGAGGATGAATAAGCAACAAAATGGGCTGAATGTATATAAATGCAAAGTGGTTAAAAAGGGAAAAGAAAAGAAAAGCAATGAAAAATCAATGCTAGGCATATATGCAGTGATTAAGTCTGACAAGTAGTTTCTCACTACTTAGGAAATAGATCTGAATGCTGGTGGGGATGGGAGGCCCCACTGAAAATATCTATTCAGCATTTAGTGGCAATGTAAAGATAAACTATATGCAGGGAACTGAAAAATAGCTGCTAGAAATTGCTATTTTTGTTTCAAAATTTACCAATTTTATTAAATTATAAATACTTCAAGGACTTGGACAGCCTGACTTCGAAATTTGTATGGAAGGCCAAGAAACCAAGAATAAAACTTAGAATATTGCAAGATTTAAAAGAGAGAGGTGGCTCAGGATTGCCAAACTGGCTATTATATTATAAGGCATGTGCTATGATCTGGATAAAAGAATGGATAACATTAGAAAATCAAAGACTATTGAAATTGGAAGGTCATGATTTAAAAATGGGTTGGCATGCATATGTGTGGTATGGGAAATTTAAAGAACAGTCACATTTTGCAGAACATATTCTCAGGAAGGCGCTGTGCTTAGTATGGCAAAAATTTCAAATCCAAACCTATAAGAGAATTCCAATATGGGTAGCACCAATAGAAGCATTTACACTGAAAGTATTGAATCAGAAGGGAACGTTACTCACATATAAAGATTTGTTAACTAAATATCAGAATATCAAAGACAAACAAGACCTAGAGAAATTGGGTCTAGCTACAGATTGGTGGTCAATGCTGAAACTAGAATCAAGATATAAAAAGGACAAAAACATGGGCTTTTTTGAGGGGAAAGTCCAGGTGGATGAACTATGGATCTACACTAATGAGAAAATAATCAAAAAAAAATGTATACATATCTATTAGAGTATGATTTAGAGGATGAGAGCGTGAAGGAGGTGATGGTAAAATGGGCATAAAACTTTGGGTATAATATCGATATTGATGAATGGACAAAAATGTGGGAAGATAATTATAAAATGATCAAGCCAGTCAATCTTAGAGAAAATATCCTTTAAAGAAAGGAACATGGGCTTAAATCCTGTCACATAATCTAAGAAAAGGCATTAACTTTCACTTCGTTCCCAGCTGTCAAATACAGAGTTCCCGCTGCAATTCCCTGGGGCATACTCCCATACTGGCTTGGTGCATGCGTGCACCCCTATGAGAACTGCAGCCGTTGCCAGATAGAAGCAACGTAAAAATTACAGTTTTTCTCACACTAAGCCACAGGATTTCAGCCAATAACTGGTAGGTTTCAGAAGCAGAGGAAGTAAAGCATATTTTTTTTACTTCCAGCAAGGGAGGCACTGTGGAATGACATGGGTCGAGCCAGCTAGCAGTGTAGGGATGCTGGGGACAGAGAGAACATGGCAAGGTTTCCGTCCATATTCCTTGTAGAGATGCAAGACTTTTTGACCAAATAAATAGTGAAAGAAGTGCTGGAGCAATGCACTTCGCCCACCCCAGTGTATGGCATCCGTAGGTTTCTTTGGGAGAGTCATAATTCAGTGGTACAAGACATGCTCTGTATTCAGAAGCATCCTAATCCGGTCAAACCCTGTGCCAAATAAGGTGGAAAGCCACTTTCGAATCAGAGCAGACAAGAACGACTCAACTAGAGAAATAATCTGACGTGGAATACCACAGCCTTCTATCAGCCTATGCATGTCTTTTTGTGTATCAGTCAGCCAGTCAGTTAGGCAATGAATCCATTACTCCACAGTAGGAAGAGAAAGGTGGTGTTCTTTATTTTGGATCGCCAACATCTTTAAAGGAACCCAGTGGACAGAGTAATTGGCTAGGACTCCGGAGATCTGGGTTTGATTTCCCACCTCTGTCATGGAAGCTCACTGGGGAAGTGAAGCTGTTAAAACTACTCCATAACCTTGAAAAGCCTCTTAGGGTCTCTAGAAGTCAGTTCAGACTTGACGGCATTCTTGGTCACCAGCTTAACTCCCTTATTTAGTGCCATGTCCATGAACGCTCCCAGATTGTGCATCCAGTCCCTTGGGGAAGTATCTATCTGTGAACAGATATACTCTTCTATTTAGAACAGAATACTGATCATTTTTCTTACCCACTGTATGTTTGTCATGTCTGGTGTCATGTTTCAGTCAGCCTAAAAATGCCTCCAGACACAATTAAAAGAGTTCCCCAGGACCATTAGGCAGAAGGAATGGTGGAGCTACATGCCATCTCTCAATTGATAGTATTTCAGCTCAAACCTCCAAATGACTTCCCTCAACATGTTTCCTGTCAATGTTGAAAAGCATAGGGTACAATACAGAACCTTGAGACATCCAACAAGCCTGTGACTATATGGAGAAGTCTATATAACAAGCAGTATATAACACTGAACTTCCTATGTCTAACCCAAATGAACAATTTAGAATGATTTGAGGGTCAATAGTATGGAAAAGGACGGAACTAGAGACCAAATTGCTAACATACGCTGGATTATGGAGAAAGCCAGAGAGTTTATTTATTTTATTTTATTTATTTATTGCATTTATACCCCACCCATCTAGTCAGCTGACTACTCTGGGCAGCTTCCAACACATACAATAACAATATAAAATATAACAACATTAAACACCAGTGATAGACTTATTCAAGATGGAAAAATAGGAAAAAATAAAAATAAATCAAATAATAACTGAGGGGAAGGCCTGCCTAAACATCCAAGTTTTCAATTGGTTTTTAAAGGAGAGTTCCAGGAGAGTTCCAGGAAAACATCTACTTCTGCTTCACTGACTACGCAAAAGCCTTTGACTGTGTGGACCACAGCAAACTATGGCAAGTCCTTAAAGAAATGGGAGTGCCTGACCACCTTATCCATCTCCTGAGAAATCTATATGTGGGACAGGAAGCAACAGTTAGAACTGGATATGGAACAACTGATTGGTTCAGAATTGGGAAAGGAGTACGACAAGGCTGTATATTGTCCCCCTGCTTATTTAACTTATATGCAGAATACATCATGCCAAAGGCAGGACTGGAAAAGCGGTGAGTGGTCCAGACAAACCGACAGGGTCTGTGGCAACTTGTCCTCCTTTTCTGTTAGATAAGCTGTAGCAATAAATCAAAGAGGGCTAATAAGTATTTTCCCCTTTGTCCAGATTCTGCTGGCAAGCTCTGACATGTACATTTGAAAAATAATGGGAGGAGATTACAACTAGCTTTGGTGCACTGATAAAAAAAAATAACCCAATTATTCAGTCACAACTGGTTACAGTTAAGATCTTTTAGCTGGCTTTCTAGCTCAGTAAATTGGAATACCTGACTGTGGAACCAAGAGTTCAATTCCTCACTATGCCTCCCAAAAGAAAAGACAACATGTGTAGCCTTGGGCAAATTGTGCAAGTTCTACAGCATTTCCAGAAAAAGGTGTTGGTAAACTTCTTTTGAGTATTTTTATCTAGGAAACCCCAAAAAGGGATGCCATAAATCAGAATTGACTTAACAGCACATAATTTTTTAGCTTTCAAAGTGTTGTTTCCCCCCCCCCCCCAATCAAAATATCTGATAGTACAGATTTACTGAGAAGTCTATTGTATTCACTGGGACTTATTTCTGGGTAAGTTTGAACATATTGCAGCCTTAAACCGAGGCTGCACATCAGGGGTTGACAGCTGCAGCCCTCCAGATATTGCTGGCCTACACCTTCCTTTGACCCTAGCCAGCCCAATGGGGATTATGGAAGCCACAGTTGCCCACTCAAATTTTATATGATCATTATATTTATACCAAATGTCAACAGGATATAATCTAAACTTTATTCTTTTCTGGGTTTGGTTTTCTTATGAACACAGCTCATAACATTGTGGAAGATGGCAGCACTTTTGCAAAATTGCAAGAATTTCTTTTCATGTTAGAGAGGAGAATGCGATGAAAAAACACAGATTCTCCCCCGCCCCTCGCATCATTTGCTACTCTTGGTTATTCATTCTATGTACTAACGTGTGTGGGAAGACATGCTGTGGGTAGAAAGGCAATGTATCTGAAGGACAGAATGGGCACTTTAGATGAGCAACTCGGGTTGACGTGAAAGGCTGCTCGGTGGAACTTCTCTGCAAAGCCAGTTAAGATCAGAAAGGGGTGGGTTCGAATTTAGAACACAGAGCATGTTTGCAGCCTCCTCTGGGAGACCAGTGTGTCTCTCTCACCCTCAATGTCCTGCTTAAGATTAAAGAGAGAAATAAAGAGAAGCTCACCAAAAACAGATACAGAGAGAGAGAGAGAGAGAGAGAGAGAGGGAGGGAGGGAGGGAGGGAGGGAGAGACATAGAGAGACTGTTTGAATGTTTCACCTTTGTGGCTGTTGCTTTCAGGAATTTCATGACTTCTCCCTCCCGGGCGTAGTAATCCATGGGCGTGTGCCCCGTTTCGTTTCTCTGCAAGGGGTTGGCACCTGAAAAGGAAGAAAGGGAACAGAAGGTGTGGGACAGAATCAGACGACGGGCCACTTTACAGCCTCTAAGCTACCTCGGGTCCTCTGCAATCATGGCTCTGAGCAGGCCTGGGACCACAAAAAGAACCATGTGCCACCAGTGGCGACCCAGACGGATACCGAGAGAGCCGACAAAAGGGAGAGGTCAGCGCGAACCACAGGCCTGGGCTAGAAAGGGCAGGAGGCGCCATGGGTATGTGAGCACCCCCCCCTCCAAACCAAGGCCATGATGGCAAAGGAGAAAATAGGGCTTGGGCAACAGCAACGGGTACCAGCGGAGGAGACCAAGCAGTTGCACCGCACACTTGCAGGAAGGAAGTTTCCCTTTCTCCTGCCTCACAAAGCTAGGTCCGGGAGGAGTCAATCACCTTGGCTCCTCGCCGCTTGCCATGCCCTGAGACTCGGCTAGCAAACACAAGGGACCTCCACTTCACCTTTTCTCCTCAGGGGAACGGGATTCAGCATCTCCTACTCAAGAATCACCAAGGGGGGGAAAAACCAACAACACACAGTCCATGCACACCACGTGTCACACAGTTGCACAGGCTGTTCATGTAAAAGAGCAGGTTTTTAGCTGAGTGCTCTCAGGCGAGTAAGGAATTCTTATTCAGAAACGGTGTGCCCACTCAAGACCCTGGAAAAGTTACTTCTTTGGACTAGAAAATCCAGAATCCACCAGCCACCTATCTGGTCACACTGGCTAGGAGTTCTGGGTGTTGTAGTCAAAAGAAGGACCTCCCCCCCCCCACTTAAATTCTATACCTAAGAAGAGACACAGGGATAGGAACATCTGCTTGGCATGCGGAGGGCTCATCTCTCTTGTTCCCAGCGAAAGGGAGGACCGGAAAAATTCTCTAGACTGACCCTAGCGAACTGGAAGAATCATCAAATTAATATGGAGGAATAGTATAAAAAGAATGTGGAATAGGGCCGTTTCTGATAAACTAATGAGGGAAATAAAGATTAGAAAAGGATTCTCGAGTGTAAATAATTTTAAAGATATGTAAAATGTATTTTTAGTACAGTACATGTGTTTGAGAAAGGAAAAGGTTAAACCCCTGGACAAGAATTATTATATTTCTGGAGAGAAACAGGGCAGGTATAAAATGTAAAGAAAAACCAATAAGTAAATTAGTCCCAAGGGTATTGGGGAGCACAGGGGGGGAATATGGACGATCTATTTTCCCTCTTAATATAAATTCGTCATTTTTTAAAAGTTGTTTTGTGAGTTGAATTTTTTTCTGTTGCCTTTTTAATTGCCGTGTTATTGTGTATTATCAATTGAAAGTTGTAAAAGAAATTTTCTTTCAAAAAATAATAATAAAGTTTCTTCTTTGCTTTTGGAAGGAACTGGTGTCCGTGGGCCTTGGAGACAACCGGAGCGGTGAAAGGATCGTGCTGGGCCATGTGAAGCACAAGCTGGTCTGCTCTCCGGATTTCGAATCCCTGCTGGAAGACAGGCACCATCGATAAGGTGGTCAGACCGGGACTGCGGTGAAGGCCTGCATTGGGCCCCTGATCCTTCCCAAGGGATCCTTCAAAACAACAGGGATCTGGGCTATCCAGATGTGTCCCACTCCTAAGAAGAGAGAACCCAGAGTGTTCCTAAGAAGACCCTTCCAGACAGGTTCAGCCGCCCTGTAGAGGAACGGAGCGACGTCTTGGGGCCAAGCTTGGCCTCCAGAGCTGTAAAGCCTCCCGTGAGGAGAGGTTGTTAAGAACAACAGGAACCAAAGGGTTGAAGACACAGCTCTCGTTTTTTGTTTTGTTTTGTTGTGTTGTGGGGTTTTTTTTGTGGGGGGAAGGTTTCTATAGCTCCAGTTGAAGGATTCTGGGAGCTGTCGTTGGGAAAGTCACCCTTCCAAATTCTGAGCCTCATTTGGAAGCGGCTTTATTTATAGAAAAGAAAACACGTACTGTAACGACATAACTCTTTGTAACCCTCCCGGACATAGAATAAAAATATGAGACTTGGAGCAGAAATAGCTATTCAGCGGCAGTTTTAGGCCCATGTTGGTGTCCTGTTCCAGATCTCTGCCTAAGAACTTTTCTCTGGTTTTTTTCACGGGGGGGGGTGTCTTTATAGCCACACACTTAAGAGAGGGGCAAAGGGATATAAAGTGGAGGTTGGTGGCTGTGGCGTTTGCCCCTCGTGGCCCCTGTTTGTCTCACTAAACACAGAGCTCACAAAGGCAAACCAAAACACCTCTTGACACGCTGCCACCAGTTGATCCCTTTTATCAACTTAGTTTACTCAGAAAAGACGAAGGTCCATTCAGCACTGACTTTTTTTAATAAAACAGGTTTATCGATTACAGATGGTTTCTAGAATAATTCATAAGCGTATTCTTTCAGTTTCACCAAGCATCCATATTAATCTTCTATATTAAATCTCACAGGTGATTTATATTAAATCACTCCTCAGACTAATCACTCCTCGGATCCCCAAACTCTCTCTCTCTCTCTCTCTCTCTCTCTCTCTCAACACAGACTCGACTGCCTCCTCCTCTCTCAGGCTTCGCCTTCTTACATCTCTTGTGTCCCCACCTCTTGACCACATTAGCATAGAACATGAATAATGAATAACTCAGATTACCTAACAAGGGTGCACGCTACAGTGGCTATGCTCCCAAGCAGCCAAAACCAAGTTGCTGTCCCATATTTTGCCTGCCACCCCCACAAACTCCACCTCCCATCCAGCCTTCCAGCTGCGTCAGGCAGGTTGTGAAATTAGTCCTGTAGGTTTCCTTTATTCTTTGAACCATTAAAATACATGCGTGCATTTTCAAGGAGATGCCCAGGTGCCAGGGGTTACTGTACCATGCTTGTCATGCCCAGTCCAGGGTTTCCAGAGCATTGAAAGACTCCTTGTTTCACCAACTGATCAGGGAGGGGGGGGGGAAGAGAGGTTTGTCCATCTCCCGCTTCAGTGTTTCTTCCCCCCCCCCCTCTATTGGAAATTGCCCAGTGTTGCCCAGTCTGGCAGTGCTGGTTGTCCCTTGATGGGAAGGTTTCTTCATGCAGTGGTGGGCATTGTAGTGAAAGTGCTGGTGCTCAGCTTGGCTCATTTTTCTTTCTGAGTAAGAAGAACCTTTGTTTTGTTCACCAGCACGTAGAACAGATTCTGCCTTAGTGGTCCTTGTCAAATTAAGATCTGGCTTTGGAAAAGAGGGCAGATCAGGAGATTGTGCCAAATAAACATAACGCTAATAATTTTTATTTTTTTTTAGTAGAGGAGCCAAACTTTTAACTTGGAGCTATCCTGTTAGAACCCCGGAGCTTTTTTATTTATTTATTTATTTATTTTTACATTTTGCCTGCTGTCATAATGGCAAGGCAGTCCTGACTGATCTTCTGATTTATTTGTGCCTGGGAAGGTGAGACCTGCTCCTTTTTTTTTCTTTTTTTTTACCCAAAATGCCAAAGAAGTGTACAGATGTCTGGCAAAGATGCTGTGTACTGACCTCCAGGTGTTGCTATCCTTTCAGCTGCCACAGCTTTAACCCAAGTCAGATAGAGGGATTGACTCTCAATGTTCAACTAGAAGGAATTTTGTAATTTTATATATAAACTCATGACCACAAGCATATATTCTTGTGATTCTTGCTTTTTTTTTTTCATTTCTGCTGCAAAGCACCTCCTGATTTCTTCTGAGAGGGACAGAGTTTAGTGCTGCAACCCTTCCTATTGTTAAGTTCATTTCTGCAATCAGCCTGCTTTTCAAAAACTTTCAATTAACTTTTAATTAGCACACAAACACTTTAAGCCGGAGGGGGGGGGGGAGAGAGGTTTCAGAAGAGAAGCTATAGCAGCCAAGTGGATTTCTAACATATTTTCTGAAGGACTTCAAATCTCATTCACGTCAATAAGGGCATTTTAGTCGCCTTGACTGCTTCTCCAAGAACTCAGAAACTATCGGCCAATTAGAAAAAAATTAGTTTCCCCTTTTTATTAGGACCACTGCTGGCTCCTTTAAGGCCAGTCCAGGCAGGGTGGGAAGATTCCATTCGTACAACCCAGGCAGTTGTCATCTGCTGAGCACACCCTTCAGCCAAACCAGGCTTGTTGGGTGCCTCAAAGGACATTTGTGATGCAAAGGATGATGTCAGCAGAGGTGCCCTAAAAATCTGCCAGCCTGGAGGCAGACTTTCAGAGCAAGCGAGTTTGGTACCCAGCACCAGCTGGTCACCATGATGCTCAACCTTCTGTTCATGTTAACTGTTCCTTCGATTTTGTTTATTTGTTTATTTTATTTATTTGTTAGATTTTTACCCCGCCCCTCTAGACTACATCTACTCAGGGCGGCTTACAAAATAAGCCGGTGGCTACGTTTTAAACTTTGGAAAAAGGTCAGTATTGGGACTGGGAGGAACCGGGCTGGATTTGAGATATTGATTATGGTTAGTCAATTTTTTTCTCTTGTTTCTCCTCTGGCAGCTTCCCTTTTGCAGTGTGACCCCAGGTCAAAAAAAGCGGCAAAGACTTCCAAAATATCACAGGTGATATTCTTTTCTTTAACTCCTTGTCATCCTAAATAACTACAGCAATGTTATCATATGCCCAGGCTTCTGGTTTTAAGGGGTCACCCAGCTGTGTTTGCACAGCTGGGTGACCCCTTTATTTCAAATTTTAAAAATATTATTAATGTTACCCCTGAGGGTGAAGGTGGCACTGGTGTATTAAAATGTAATTGTATTTTATTGTGGTGTTAGCTTTATGTTGTTTAGTTTGGATGCTGGTTTAATAAAATATAAAAATTTTAAAAAAGATCCACAACCTTTCCCCTTTATTAATACCAATAAATTGCCCCCAAATACCTATAAAAATATTCTTAATTATCAAATCATTCTTTCCATTCACATTACATGTAAACTTATCATTAATAATATTCCAGACATCTTTAAATCGTTCGTCATGCTTTATTTTCTAATTCTTTGCCACCAATAATCTTGCTGCTCTTAATAAATTTAAAAGCTCTTTCTTCATTGCTCAATGCCATTCCTCTTTATCAAATATTTATAAAAGCACTACTTTGGAATATACCTCTACATTTAACTTAAATATTTCATTTATTTCCTTAAAAACCAACTGCCAAAATTTCAGTATATTCTCACATTTCCACCACATATGAAAATAAGCACCTGTTTTATTTAAAATATTTTACCCAGCCTTTTTCCTTAAAGAAGACCCAAGGCAGCTAGTATCATTAAGAGATAATATTTAAAGATAAAATGAGTAAGTATGCAAATATTTAAAAGGATCATATGACACAAAATAAATGAAAAATAAAAATAACACCAAAACCACATTCAAAGCAGGGGCAACTTGGAGTTCTTAATTATGTCTGTACCCTTTTGGTAAAGAAATAACTAAAACTTTCTATACTTACTCTAAATTAAAGGCATAGTTTTAAAAAATCATTTCAATTCTCTCTACTATATCCATGTTGTATAAAAAATATTCTCGGGGTTCCAATGAAGTTCCTGCAGTCCTATACTTAGCCATATTAAATTACTTGACTGAGATATAATACTAAGTGTATATAACATAATGTTAAATTAGGAAGACCTAACCCTCCTAGTTTTTCAGATTTATACCATTTCTTCTTATAAATCCTTGCCTTTTTATCTCCATTACCAAATGTATTAATCCTATTTTGCCAACTCATCTTCAGTTATCTTTAGCATAATAAATAAATAAAATATCTTCGGTAAAAATCTTCATTTTCCATACTGATATTCTACCGAGGCACCAAAGTTCAATGTTCCTAAAATTATCTAACTTATTTTTAATTTCTTGTTTCAATCCTTTACAATTTTCCTCTTTTAATCATTCTAGATTGTTTGGAATATTTATACCTAAATATCTTCTGAATATTACCGTCATGTTTTTTCTAATTATCTCTTTTCCCTCCTTATTATAATTAAACTACATTGTCTATGATTTATACCAATTTAACTATAACCCGTCATCTCTCCAAATCCTTTTGAAGATGATTTTACCCTATCCATAACCATTAACAGATTTTCTACTGTTAATGAAATATCATCAGCAAATAAACGAATCTTTAGCCTAACTTTAGAACTTATGCCACAAATAATTTTTCTTCTCTAGAAGGGGAAACCTTCTCTAGTACCACAACCTAGGGATAACTGCTGTGTTATACTTTAATTTATTAACATTGTTGTGATATTGTCTAAATGTAATTGATTTATCATACATTTAAATTGCATAAGATCTGGAGTTTGGAATTCATTGTTAGAGAGTTCTAGTGTTATAGTTCAGGCGAGCGCACAAAACTACTTTTGCTGCAATAAAATTCCCAGGGTTCTGTAAGACAGAGACTTGGCAATAGAAATGGCATAAAATTGTTATACCTGTGCAATGTAATACAGTTGTTTGAGTAAACCAGAGATTCTAAAGTAGAGGACAGGACAAAACAGAAGCCCTCACTTGCTTGCTTTCTGCTTCTGAACCCACTCCCCATCCCTGCAGGATCACCCGCTCTTCACCAGGGACTTCTATCGATTCCAGCACCTCCCTGTGCAATTGTGCCTCGTGCTCAACATGTTGTTCCCAAAGGCCTGTCCCGGCAGCCAGGCAAAGCATTCGGATTCCTTTCCTCGCCTACAAGGAACAGGAGCTGCTAGAGTGGCACGTCTGCAGGAAATACGTGACACCTTCTTCTTTGCATCCTGGAGGCATCTGGGAAGGTTATGGGACTGCAAAAACTCCCGTGTGCCCTATACCAGCCATAGGGCCCTCCATGCCAAGTCCTTGGCTCCATGCGCAAAGCCACAGGTCCCACCTATCTGGTCAAGTTCAGCGCCAGCCATGCCGAGGACCTCATGGAGCTAGCTCAGAGCACCAGATCCCACATGGGAAAAGTCCAGGCCATCATGAGAGAAGTCTGCAATGCAGGGTGCAAACAACGAGGACGCGCCAACAAAGCGGACAGGGAGCAGGCAGGAGGGATGGCGCTGACCACCGGGCCGGCCGGCTTAGCTGGGCCGATTCCACCGAGCCAGACTTCCACCAGGCAACCAGGGGGAGCCCCAAGCAAGCCACGGCCGGTCACCCTCCTTTCTTGGACCCAGCGTTCATGTGCCGCAAGCAGCTGGAGTTGCCATGCCTTCTGGAGGTGCAGCAGGAGAGCCATCCCTCTGTGCAGCCGCTTGCCAGGCCTCTGTGCCTGGCTCACGCCGTGGTCGAGTCCCTGGATAAGGAGCAAGTCATGTGGGACCTGCGCCTGTGCCTGGCCAAGGGGCTGGAGGAAGGGCCCCACCGGCCTTTTGTGGAGTACCCCGTCTGCCTGCTCTGCTGCCGATGCACCCCGTTCTGCTCGCACCTTCGCCTGCGGCACAGCCTTCGCCTCGTGGTCTACCCGCAGCGGACAGTGCAGGAAGGGGAGGTCCGTATGAGCCCGGGCTTCCTCCTGAGTTTCACCGTGGCCGAGTCCAGCGAGTGGGGATGCGTGCCGGTGAAGGATGCCTGCCAGGGGCAGCCGGGCAGAGACCGGCCCTCCAAGCCCGAAAGGGCCGGGGGCAGGAGCACACCCCCAAAGAGTGACACCACGAATCCTGAGCCTCGAGGACCAGAGAGGACACCCTGGCTGGGTGGGCAGCCTTCCGAGCAAGACGTTGCCCCAAGGCCCGGAGGCCACAGGGCTGCTCCCAGAGACCCAAAGGTCAGCTTTGCACCCGCTCCCAGGTCCCCCACAAAACCAGGCAAAGCACAAACGCACTCCTGGTCTGCAAAGCCCGTCCCGGCGGGAGAAGGACCCTTCCAGCCCGAGGCTCCCCAGAAGCGTCCCAACATCTTCAGACGCCTGGTGCTCTGCCTGGGAGCCTGTGCTCAATTACGGAAAAAGAAGCAGAAGAAGCAGAAGAGCCCCCCCTCCCCAAAGCAGGACTCTGCGGCTGCCTCGCTGATGTTGGCGTCACCCTCTGAAACCGAAGAGTCCCCCCCTTCGGAGTCCTTTGAGGATGAAGATGAAGAAGGGCTCTTGACTCCTCCCCAAGAAAGGGGGAAGCGGGCTCCACAGAATACTCCTGGGACTTCAAAGAGACCTAGCAGGAAACCTTCCTCCATTCGCTTCATAAAAGGCCTTTTCTCCAAGAAAAGGACTAGCAAAGACCAGCTCTATGGAGCCCCTAATGATCAGTGAGGCAGCCACTTCCATGGAGAGGAATCCCTTCCGCTCAGCCACCTCTCTCTCTCTCTCTCTCTCTCTCTCTCTCTCTCTCTCTCTCTCTCTCTCTCTCTCTCTCTCAACTTTCTTTTTCCTTCCTTTTTCCATCCTTCTTCCCCCTCTTCCACTGAACTGTCCCCATCTCTTGGGGGTTGGTGGGGACTGTCTTTATTCCCTTTTTTTTTCATTTTCCCATGTCTTCTCCCCCTTCTTTAATCCCTCCCTCATTACTGTCAGCTGTTTTCCCCTTTTCTTATATATAGTACGGTGGTGCCTCGACTTACGACCATAATCCATTCCAGAAGATGGAACGTAAGTCGAAATGGTCGTAAGTCAAAGCATGCATTCCCATAGGATTACGCAATTAATCCGTTCCGCCCCCCAAAAAAAACAAACCCTCAAAAAAATAAAATAAAGATAAACAGAGCAAGTCCAATGCTGGGACTGCAAAAAACAAAATGCCAACAACAACAAAAAAAAACAACCACAGAAACATAACCCCCTCCCAGACCTGCAAAACCGACCCAGAACAGTTTTTAAAAACCGGCACCTTACCTTACTAGACAGTCCCAAGCCGATGCCGCCAATGTTGATGGTGCCCAATGGCGCTTCCAGCTCCGGAACCAGCACCTCCCGGAGGTGCGCCGGGAGGCTGAGTGCCGGGAGGCTGAGCCTGGCAGGGGTGCTTCATCCGGCTGCTCACTGGGGTGCTTCCTCTGGCCAGGCTCAGCCTCCTGGTGCTGGGCCACCACTACTTACGACCATTTCGAGTTACGACCAGCTCCGGGCGCAAAATCTTGCTTTGACCTGCGGCCGGAGCTTCGACTTCCGAAAAGAAAAAGGCAGGGGAAAAGGGAGGGAAATTCAAACTGTTGGTGGCGAAGAGGCTTCTTCTTTGTCGCTCTTTCACCCCAACGGTTAGGGAAAGGGATGCGCCTCCCGCCGGTGGCAGTGGCCAAGCACCAGGAGGCTGAGCCTGGCCGGGGTGCTCCTTCTGGCCGCTCGCCTCCTGGCGACGGCGCCAGCAGCGGTGGCCCAGCGCCGGGAGGCTGAGCCTGGCTGGGGGGCTCCCTCCAGCCGCTTGCCTCCCACGGCGGTGGCTCAGCGCCGGGAGGCTGACCCTGGCCGGGGTGCTCCAGCCGCTTGCCTCCCGATGGGCTCCAACGAGGCCGGGGTCAGCGCTCCTTGCTGCCCTCTCCGGGCCGATGCCACCGCTCGTGCCCGCCGCCGTCTTGGGCACCAGCAGTGGCACTGGTCCACGGAGGGTGGTGAGGATCACCGACCCCGGCATCATTGGAGCTGGAGGGAGCACCCCAGCCAGGCTCAGCCTCCCGGTGCTGGGCAGCCGCCACCGCCGGGAGGCAAGTGGCCGGAGGGAGCACCCCGGCCAGGCTCAGCCTCCCGGTGCTGGGCCACCGCTGTCGCCGTGGGGAGGCGAGCGGCCGGAGAGAGCACCCTGGCCAGGCCAGGCCTCCTGGCGCTCAGCCTCCTGGCCGGGGTGTTCCCTCCGGCCGCTCTCCTCCCGGCGGCAGCGGTTGCCAAGCGCAGGGAGGCTAAGCCTAGCTGGGGTGCTCCGGCCGCTCGCCTACCGACGGGCTCCAACGATGCTGGGGTCGGCGCTCCTCGCCACCCTCTCCAGGCCAATGCCGCGGCTCATGCCCGCCACCCGCCTTGGGCACCAGCAGCGGCACTGGTCCACGGAGGGCGGTGAGGATCGACGACCCCGGCATCGTTGGAGCCGGAGGGAGCCCCCCAGCCAGGCTCAGCCTCCCGGCGCTGGGCCACCGCTGCTGGCGCCGTCGCCAGGAGGCGAGTGGCCAGAAGGAGCAGAAGAAGTAGAAGTGGCCAGAAGGAGGTGGCGGTGGCGGCAGCTGCTGTTGGCGGCTTGGAGGCGGTCTTCGAGGACGGGCTGGGAGCGAGCTCCGCTCTCAGGCATCGCTCGGCGGCGGCTTGGGTGCTCAGGGAAAGGGCCGGCAGCGCGCCTCGCTTGCCGGCTCTCCCCCAAGACAGCACCTCTTGCACCCTCCATCCGGAACTGCAGCCTGCCAGCTGGCAGACAGGCGGGCTGGCTGGCAGGCTGCAGTTCCGGATGGAGGGTGCAAGAGGCGGTGTCTTGGGAGAGAGCCGGTGAGCGAGGCGAGGCTTTTTTTGACTCTTGACAGCAGAGGACGCGTGGGCGCTTCAGGGGGGGCAGGCAAGGCGGGGGCCACAAACTATCGTCCGGCAGGCCGCAAATGGCCCGCGGGCCACATGTTTGAGACCCCTGCTTTAAATGTTTCATACATGGCATTTTACTCCGGTAAGACTGGCAAAAATGTCAGAAGGGATCAGTAATGTTTGTTTGAAATGTAAAAAAAAATCCAGGGACTTATTATCATATACGGTGGTCATGCGAAAAAGGAAAAAAAATTGGTCACAGGTTTGGGAAATGTCACAAGAGATTGTTCAGCAAAAATTAAGTTTTAAACCTGAAATGTTACTATTGAATATAATGCCAGAAATTATTGATAAGAAAACAAAATATAGTCTACTGTATATATTTACTGCAGCTAGGTTACTCTGGGCCCAAAAATGGAAGAATGGAGAGACACCAACTATAGATGAGCTATTAAAGAACCTATTGGACATTGCAGAACTAGATACGCTTTCAGAGACACTACGGGATCAGCCAAGAGACTTTGTAAAGGAAAGCTGGAAGCTGATACATAAATGGGCCCAGAAAAAGACAGGAACTTGGGGGAAGAATTACTGTCGTTTATAGCGAATCAGTGCTCACTGGAATCCTTTGATGATATTTAGATGACCAGACGACGGCGAAATCTCTGAACTATAGGGTGTTTAATTTTGATGTTTTTTGTTTATTTTTGTTAGGTTTTTAGTGTTTTTAGTTTTGTATGTTAGGTATGTATGAATAAAATAATATAAAAATAAATAAATAAATAAATAGCTGCTAGTATTGGTTTTGTACATAAGAACATAAGAATGTTGTTGAATCAGACCAAAGGCTTATGTATCCCAGTATTCTGGGCTAAGTCCATTAGATAGTTTCAGCCACAGTAAACCATTGGATGGACAGTGACTGTTAAGACAAACCTTATGCAAGATCCATTTATTTACTCTAGTTTAGAGTAAGCGTTGTATTTAGCCTTTTCTTCACACAGCAGTGAACAGAAGGCCTCTGGGAAGGTCACAAGGAGGATATGAGCGAAACAGCACCTTCCTGCTAATGTTTCCCATGCATGTGGCATTAAAAGGTATGCTATGTCTGTAAGTATGCATCATAACTAGTAGATGGAGATAGTGTTATCTCCTGAATTGTCACCTGTACTCCCCCTTTAAAGTTGTACAAGGTGGCAGCCACCATTGCAACCCCTTGTTTAATCACGAACAACAGTTATGGTGTGGCCTTATTTGGAAGAGGCTGCTTCTGAGCATGTCAATAGCATGTCTTGATGTTATGACAACACCCTAAAATTGAGATTTCAGGGCCAAAGCTTGAGACCTGGAAAAAGGCCCTCAAAGCCATGAGACTTGGCAACCTCCGCTAGATAAGACTGGCTGCATAGATTAATCAAACTCTACCACATGGAGACACTAGTTAAACTTACTGATGCTTGCAGAAGTATTCATTCCTCAATAACCTAAAGGCTGAATGCTCTATCTACCTATACATTTTCATGTCTTGAAAGCCTAAGGCCTAAATCCTTACAACTTAAAACTTAAGACACTTTAAAAACAAATGCTGAGAGTCGTCATTTAATTCCAAAATGCAGATTCTTGCTCAGCTATAGAAGCTTAGTATGTAGCCATATTTCAGCCTAACTCTTCTCACAGGCTTGTTGTAAATTAAAATGGGATCCAGCCTTCCAAGTTTCATATTTGATATAAAGTAAGTAACCTCTTACCAGTTTGGACCCTTTCCCACCAAGCATACAAAGCACGGCTCAATTCCATGCATAGTGATCACCTTATTACAATCTTCCCCATTATGGTGAGAAGCGTTGCATTTCAGTTAAAATTCAAAGATGAGCATTTTTGGACTACAATTCCCAAATTATTCCAGCCCACATTATTTTATTGGCCAAGATATTCTGAGAGTCATAGTAAAAAATGAAAACAAAAAACCTTCCATAATCTCTGTATAAATTACAATAACTACTTCTGAATTTACATGGAAATCTATGTCCTCTCCTTTTAATGAAGCATTTCCTCTTTTTTAGCAATACATAAATGGCCATACTAGCATACGGGTGGCAACACCATGTCCACTTCCAACACATTTATCACTTCCACCATATTTGAGAACATCTGTCTTTCCAACAGTTCTTTATCTCCACTTCCTAAAGTCTTCCACCTTGCTACTAAAAAGAGAACACTTTAGATTGTGTGTGAGTATGCACAGGAAGTGCATACTTTCTACAAAAAGAGCTGCCAGAAATTTGTGCCCTTTGCCCTGGAAATTCTTCTCTGTAATCCTAAATAGGCTGTTTGTGGTTATTTCTTCGTAAAGGAAGGCCCTCTCCAGATAGGACTGCCTGCTGGCCTGCATTTTTACTGGCCTGACAGGAATTTTATGCTCTCCACTTCTTCCCAGAATAGAAGAATGTAAATCCAGCCAGCAGGGAATGTATGTTAGGTGTTTCTCTCATTAACACTCTTTTTCTGTCAGTGTTCACTATTCAAGTGTAATTAAGGATCAACTGGTGGTGCCACTCAGGCTGGGCTTTTGGACTAAGATACGTTTTTAAAATATATATTATTCTTTACAACAACAAAATAATGCTAATTGCCAAGTAAATGTATTCAAGCAGTTGGTCATGCTGCCTGCAGGATTTGTTGTTAAAAAAAACCCCAACCCTTCCTAACCACTTTCGGGGGGGGGGGGGGCAGTTCATCCCACCCATTAGACACAGTGGAGGACCTGGGAACATAGAATTACAAGAGCATTTACATTCAGCAGCTAAATATTGTAAATGGACACAAGCCAAATGTTTTCCAAAACAATAGGATTCCAAATCAATCAAGATATTTTGAATAAGGGTCAGGCTATCATTTCTTCAAGGCATGAGGGATCATCAATTCCCTCAAGAAGAGATGAACAAACTCTGAAAACCATAGTGATGACCTATTTGTAGACAGCTTCAATAACCAGGAGGGGAAAGGACCTAACAAACAGATTGTAGGCCTTGACATCTTTCAGCTCTTAGGGTGACTATGTTTTGAAAAAAATGGACAAGAAAATGTTAAAAGAAACTGCAGTGCCAAAAAAAGAGGAAATATAGCGTATAGAAAGAGGATAAGGGGGAACCGAGATTTGTATGTAATTTGCATATATCAGGTGATATCTATTAATGCAAATTTAAAAAAAATATATTATTTAATTTGAAAGCCAATACATCTATCCCTATCATGGAGAAGGCTATGTCTAAGTGGCCTGTGTGCCTCTCTATTCAGTCTAGTGCCCAGATGCTAATGGTGGAGAGTCCTCTTCAAAGTCCTGATTTTCCTTTCTTAGGGTCTTTGAGTCTGAAACTGGACTTGGCCAAGATAATTCTTCAAACAGCCTTCGAAATACAGTAAAGGCCAGTCATTTGGCAGCCTTCCAAATAAAGGACTGTGCCCTGTAAAAGAGTACAGATGGTCACCCTCTGAGATTGGACAAGGTGAAAAATATCCACAATGTAACCACACAGTCTCATGAAAATGGCCACCATATTGCCCAGCTTCTATATTTTTCTCTTTCAGAATATCTCAGTACTGTTAAGTAAGGAAATAAACTGTGGAAAGATGTGTAGGATGCCAACACCAATATCATATGGAATACTAAAAGGACTAGATTAAATTGGAGGCCAGATCAAGGTTAATGAGAAAGAGGACAGCCCCGCCTATCTCTGAAAGATTTATACTGCCATTTTCATAAACCAACCTGATTGATAGAGTGGCTGAAAGAGGAACATAATTCTCTCCCACCAACTAGAGCCATATTTCTGTAATGTTCTACTAAGCGCTTGTGTCAAGAGAGTGGCACAGTCGTACCTGTCACCTTAGAAACAGCAATAAATCTATGGCACTACAGAGGGCTCATGTTGGCACTGCAAAGCAGTGAAAAGTAATTCGATACGACTCAAGTCGCAAAGTAACAAAGGTCTGAAATGATGGAGAAAAGATCACTGAAATCATACAGAGTAAATCACAGCAGTCTGTTATCATGAAGCCCTGTGATATATTGACTAAACAAGATGAAAGTACAGTGGTACCCTCGGTTTACGAATGCCTCGGTTAACGTAATTTTCAGTTTACGAATGAAAATCCATTGGAAATAATGCCTCGGTTTACGAATTTTTTTCGCGATACGAAGCAAGTTTCCCCAGAATGCATTGTGCCTGGGAGGTTTATAGCACTGCCCCCGTGCATGCTGGAGTCTGTGAGTAGCACGTGGTGTTGAGTGTGGAGGTGTTGGAGGTGTTGCAGCGGTTTTTGCATCGAGTTTTGGAGCCATTCTGGAATTTTTTTGCAGCGGTTTTGGGACTTTTTGGAACTTTTTGGGTGCATTTCTCAAGCGGTGGAAAGGTAGGGAGCTGAGCTTCATCGTTTGCATGACTTTTACTGTGTGTTCTGCACTTTATAAAGAGTTGTGAACAGATAAAAAACTTTTTTTTTTACTTTTTTCTGACCTCCGGAATGGATTAATTGGTTTTCAATGCGTTCCTATGGGAAACCACGTTTCAGTTTATGAATTTTTCGCAATACAAAATGTCCCGGAGAACTCATTAAATTCGTAAACCGAGGTACCACTGTATAGTGACTGGAGTGTTAAGAAAGGACAGTTTTCTCTAACCCAGTGGTCATGCTGCCTGGAGAAAATGAGAATTGTAGCCAACATTTGAAGAAGGCACCAGGTTGGGAAAGCCTGGCATGTAATAAGTAGGGAAAACTTGTTGCAGAGTTTTGAATTTTTGGTAAACTCCCTTCTGCTATGCAGTATAAGTACAGAGAGACTCACAGAAAAGAATAGCTTCAAGTTCCCCAGATAGTCCACCTCTTTCTCATTAACTGGCATTTAAGGTCTCAGTAACTCACTCTGAGACATCTGTAGGAGAAAGAACAAAAATGTTCTATTACTTATAGTTGTGAACAGATCAACAGTAAACTAACAAATAATACTGCTTCCAACAGACTAAAGAGAGGGAAAGGGAAAGACTCAGTAGTGAGGTGGGGCTCTCTCTGAGTTCAGTGGTGGGAAGGAACAATTGGTTAGTGCTGGATAGATTGACAGTCACCCCAGCCTAGATAAGTCCCTCCCAGTCACTCAAACCACAAGCAGCATGTGAGGTTGTAAAAACTCCAGCAGAGCTAACGTACCTGTTCTTTGCAAAGCACCATGTACTTGCATGGTACTAAATACACAGTACCATGCATGGGAAACCTCTCTCTGTGTGTGTGGCTGTGGCTGTGTGAGCAACTTCTACACAGCCAGGGGCTGTCGATGCCCATCCAGGACTTGGAGGACTCCATCTACTCCTGCTCTCCAAAAATTATTTTTTAAATTAACAATTTAGAAGTGTTGAAGGAAGCAAGGGTACCAGCCCACTCCCCAAAATGGAAAATTCGTACCCCCTCTCCCCTAGAGCAGCAATGGCAAACCTATGGCACGCGTGCCACAGCTGCCACGCAAAGCCCGCTCTGTGGGCACGTGAGCCATAAGTCGCTGGATCGCTACCCCCTGGCAGCCAAACCTGAGGAGGAGGCTGCAACCATGGTGCTAGCACTCAGACAGGCGGCGAGCCAGGATCCGGGGCCGCTGGCGCTGACGGCGGCAGGCTGGCCGAGCTATAGGCAGTGGTGGGGCTGGGCATGACTGGAGGCGGATCCAGAGTGGGGTCTGGAGGCATCTCTGTGCCGGGATTCACCCTTCCGCCACCACGTCCGGTGCCGCCCGCTGGGTTGTTGTTGTTTGTTTTTTGTTTTTCAGTTTGGGCACTTGGGCTCACAAAGGTTCACCCTCAATGGCCTAGAGGCACAAGAAGACTTTCTGAGCATTTTTTTAAAAATTGGGCTGGGTGAGGTGGAGGAGCCTATTGGGATCCCAGGAAGCTGCATGCAACCTACTGGCGGCACTTTGCCTTCAGACTTCCTCGGGGGCAAGTTCTACCTGCATTATCTCAAGGCGCATTGAGAAGCCACAGACCCAGCTTTCCCTCTGCTGCTCTGGAGACTAAGCCCCAGAGCTTTTCGTCAACCTTCTCCTTCAGTTTTTCTCCACTTCACATAGTTCACAGCTATTTAACCAGACTGTCCCAATTGCTCAAGATTATTATTATTGTTAGTATTATGATAACTTTGCCTGGATGCATGAATACCCTTTATGATGTGCACAGATCATGCTATTATATCCTGGCCCTGTAAATGTCTTCTGGGCAGAGGAGATAGGTTAAGTGAATGCAATGTTGTCCAGTAAGCGTTGTTTTTAATTAAATATCTTGCAAGCACATAGTTTTACCAGCAACAGCGGTTCCAGATTGACTTACAGCCTATTGCTCTCTGAAGAAACCCTTTCAACAAGCTCTCAGTGTAATTTCATATACCCTGTACTCCATTTTCTAGGTCAGTGTGAAATCTCTAAACTTTGAGTCCCAGCTGTCATGTTCTTAATGATGCAGGAAATGGAGAGAAAGAGATACAATTTACACATTCCTGTTTTACAGGTCAGTGAGGATGCTCTTGAGGTACGCTGGGGGGGAAAGCTGACCCAAGACATTTCGCTGCCTAAGGCAAAGGACAAGTTTGCACACTCCATTCCAGAACCTGACCCTGAAATCATGCTTCAGTTCTGGCAGCAGGATGGATTGCTTCATTGTATTTGAGGGGAGCTACCTGAAACAATGGAGAGCAGGCTGTGTGGTATACCCAGTTCTGTCTTCCATTTGCTTGCATCTGCTCTATGCCTTTAAGCAGGGGGACTTGCCTTCCTGTGTGTAACGCATGTGAAGTTATGTTTGTGACAAGTAGAAATTTAGGTAGTACAGAAATTCAGCACTCTAATACAGAGAGGCCGTGAGGGGAAAATAACTGTCTTGCTGAATGTTTCCTTTTATACAGCTAACAACACCCAAAACAAAATTTACTTTTTATTTTATTTTCTATCATAACTTAGATTTCTATGAGCTCAAAAGACAATCCTATAGAAGTCTTCCCAATCATGTAGAAATACTATCACCACTTTCTTCCTTCTTTAATACTACTTTCATACCTGCTGGCTATGAGTACGGAAAATGTTTGGGCTTTGGACTACAACTCCCAGAATTCTTTAGCCAGCACAACCAGATTCTGAGAGGTATGGTCCAAAACCAACCAACAATTTCCCATCTCTGCACAACAGGCAAAAAAAATCATCATCATCATCATCCAAGGACTTGACTTAGCATGGCAGAGTTGCCATTAAGAAAGGGTGATTTTCATTCTTCTTTCTCAGCAGCATGTGGTTTTCCAGGAGCACTCAAAATGTTCAGCCACCTCTATAATAGTACATACTGGTACCGAGATCTTTGAGGAGATGGCAGGGGTTTCAGTTGCTTACTTGACAAAATGTTCCTTCCATCATCATCATCATCATCATCATCATCATCATCATTGTGTGCCATCAAGTCAATTCTGACTTAGGGCGACCCTTTTCAGGGTTCTCTAGGTAGAGAGCACTTAGAAATGGTTTACCATTCCCTTCTTCTGGGAGGCGTCTTGGGACTGTACAGCTTGCCCAAGGCCACACAGGTTGGCTCTTCTCCCATGAGGCACAGTGGGGAATCCAGCTCCCAACATCTGGCTCTGCAGCCAGATACCTAAACCAATTGGGCTATCCAGTCGGCTCCTTCCATCATAGATAGAAGAAAATACAAGCGTGTGCATGGGAAACTAATACATAGTAAAGCTGGGATACACTGCTTCCTCCTAAGCCTCTTGATATGCACTCTCTCTCCTGGCACCTTGATGTTCATTCATGGGAGTCCTCACTTGGGAAGTGGTACAGTCTGGGTACACATTTGCTGATTTGGGTTGAATTAGGACTGTGGATTTTTTTAAAAAAAATGACCTTTAACCATTCATGTCAAAGGTGCAATCCTCTTTGCTTAAACCAACATTGGGTACCTCATGTTGTTTTACCTTCCTATACAGTACAATCATGAAGAAACTGCAACAGATGCTCTTTAAATATAGAGGTCTTGAGCAGGAAGTTCTGTTTGGCAATTTAATCTCGAATATATCCAAACGCAGGCCTTTCCACTGTGGAATGGATTCTATCCCACCATCTCCCCAGGAATTATCTGCTCCCCCTCCCACCACCCATGCCTCTGACATCTGAAATGGCATGCCAGCACACTGACAATGCAGTAGCTGAAGACACATGCAGGCAAGCCCTCTCCACAAAGCAGGGGCCACAGATGCTCTGTCTATGCCTCAGCAGGAAAAGGGAACACAACATAGATGCTTTTGGCATTATAAGCAGCTTTGAGTTATGTTTAGCGGTTTGTGGATCCGAAATATGGATTGGAAAGTATAGATAAAAGAAGCATGAGAAAGTCCAAAGGAATGGAGAGAGTAGTAATGATAGATATTCTGGGGAAATTGTCATATTGTTTACTTATGTGATTTCCCTTTTTAGCATAACTAAGCAAGTAGATGTAAGAATACACTTTCGCTCTCTGGAATTTTACCCTTTCCCCATCCTTACTCATCCCTTTTGAAAATTGAAAATGAATAAAAACTTAGAAAAAACAAACAGATTTTTCCAAGCTCTAATTCAGAACAAAGGTCATATTAGGCCTGCCCCTCCTTCTATGATAATGTGGTGTCCAATTTACTTGAAAATATGACAAGGCAGCTCCATTGCATCTGAGGGCCCTCCTGCTCATTCTGTCCAGTTGGACTGTGGATCTCTGCCACCAAGTCCTGCCTTGATGGCAACCGCTACAGCTGAAGCCTGTCATTTAGCCATTTCCCTTCATTATACATTTTAAGACAGTTCGCTGTCACTTTGAATCTCAAGTGTGCTGTTTCCTGCACTGGCTTACAAACCGCCTACTTTTTTGCAGATGAAAATGGGGAGATTTTTCTCCTGCACCTATTTATAGTGTTTGTTTTATAAGGATGCTTTTCCAATCAGGACCAGCCCAAGATATTCTGCTGTCTGAGGCAGAGCAGCAATGTCCAAGGTATTTAGCACCCAGAGCCAGGAAAATCCCATTAGTAGCCACACCATCTCTGGCAGTAAAAATAAAATAATAATAGAGTAAATCATTAATTGTTTTATGCTTTCCGTGGCATGCAAAACTGGCTGCCTGTTTCTGCCTAATGACAGGACTGGCCCAACTTCACTTATCATGAACGCAATGCTTTTCTGGCTTTTCAAGGGTCTCTGATTCAATTCCTTGGCTCTGCTTAGTCCCTTTCTTTATTTTGTCCTCCCACCTTTTTTGTGGGGAATGCCTTTTTAAAAATTAAGAAATGCTAGAGTTATCACTCTCCAGGTTCCATCAGCAACTTCCCAAATATCTTTAGAATTTGCCATTACAATCCTCTACACACTTATTAGAGGGCAGCCCCAGATGGCATCCACAGGGTCTGGAGAAGGCAGTAGGCACAATAGATGGAGCCAACTAAGTAAATTTGATTTTCTCCTCATCCTCTTCCCTTGCAAAGATTCTGAAGACACATAAATAATGCTTTACAATTAGGAATAAGTACCATGAAGTTTTAGAAGCAGTGTGATGCTATCAACAGCGTGTTGGACTAAGACTTAGGAGAATGGGTTAAGATCCCTGCTTGGCCATGGAAACCCAGTGGGGGGAAGGGGATGTGCCAATAGTAAACCATGCCTCAAACGTCTTACATACCATGTTTCCCTGAAAATAAGACAGGGTCTTATATTAATTTTTGCTCCAAAAAACACATTAGGGCTTATTTTCAGAGGATGTTTTATTTTTTTCATGTACAACAATCTACATTTATTGTATCTTTTCAGGCAGGCTTTTAACAATCATGATTGAGTCCTTGAATGCCTGAAAGTTAATAGTTTTAATGTTTACTTGTTTTTAATTATTCAATTGTATATTAATTAGCACATAGTTTAATTGTTTTTTAATGTTTAACTTATTATGCCTTTAATTCTATTCTTTTTAATATTGAGAGCCATCTTGGGTCCCCTTATTGGGAGAAAGGCGGCCTATAAATAAAACTAAATAAATAAATAAAAATAAAATAACTTGAAAACCCTATTAGGGGTGGCCTCAAGTCAGAAGCAACTCGATGGCACTCAACACATGCACTGAATTTAACAAGACTTCTGAATAGGCCTGCTTAGGATTTCGGGGGGGGGGGGGGGCTAGGCAGGATGCTTAGGATCTATATTAAGTGCATTGCTTACCAGTTCACACACTGCAGCTTGGGAGCATATTGAACTTTTGCTGATAACTGATCCTAGGACAGCTCTGCTTTCCTGGAGATACACCTTAACTGAAAGAGCAAACACCTTCATGGCTTTCACAATAGCAAATGACAGCACGACTGTGAGATCAATGGGTCAGATCCAGATTGCATTTGTTGAATATTTGTCCCATTAAAGTGTGAGCTGTTAGTTATAAGTAACTTAGGGTGCAACCCTACACAGCACAGGTGAGCAACATCCTGGATCTGGGGAGACACCCCTCCCTTCCATCACCACCACAGCTGCCCACCTCCTGAGAAAAGCTGCCGAAGTTTCTGCCACCACACCCGGGGCAAACCTGTAACCCTTCTGAGAAACACACCTTTTAAATCAACAGAACCACTCTCTCAGCAGCCCTCTGGAGCATTCGCTTCTTGGAAACAAGGTGCACCCTCCCTGAATACTCTGTTCCCTAGAAGTACTGGGATATTTGCTCTGGTGGCCGAAACTGTGGCATGTGGGCCACACATGGCTGGCTCCTGCTTTACACGCATACCGGGGAGCAAGTCTTACCAAACTCAGTGGGACTCCCGAGAAGACACTTATAGGATTTTGCTAGCTGTCATGCTGATTTCAACTACCAAGGTCTCTACAGGTGTGCAGATTTGTGATTTTTGTGCTGTAACTCTCAGAATCCCCCAAGCAGCAAGCACAAAACCACAAGTTTGTACCCCTGTAGTTTGCATTCAGCTGAATGATTCTAGCAGGCGAAGGAAAGGCTTCAGCAATGAGTACGAGTAGAAAGGGAGACCTAGGCAGTGGCCCTTGTTGTGAAAACAATAAGAGATGCTAGGGACACATTGCTGCTTTCATCTGTGATATGATGGACGGCATCTAGCTTGGTCAGGAATGAGCAGAAGAAGGTTCAATATTGGTAAGAGTTCTGGGTGGTTTGCTCTTGCAGTATTACTAGCAAGAGTTTGGGGCTCCCAGCTCCCTAACAAAGAGAATGACAAAACAAATTGCTGAAAATTAGGATGAAGACCATGTGGCCCTCCTGATGCTTACAATGCCCACCGGTCACTACCATACATAGCTAAAGGTGAGGGATGATGGCGATCAGAGCCCAGTAATAGCTGAGCAGTCCCACTTCCACATCCCTGGAGAAAAATAATAATTATGGAAAAATCCCAGGTGTTGATTTTTGTGGGAAAGGAGTTGGATTCTGAATGATACTGGTCAAGAAAGGGCTGAGCATTTTTAATTTTGAAGTATGTCTGCCAGTCTCTGCCAGTATTTTCAGTTTGGCTCCAGCTGGCGGCTTTCTCCTGCTGATGCCGTGTGTGTGGTGGTTAGAGTGTTGGGGCTATGCCTCGGCGGGACACCTGGGTTCAAATCCTCCCTCAGCCATGAAACTCACTGGGGAATTCTGAGAAAGCCAGACTCCCTCCGTCGGAACTACCTGACGGGGTTGGTGTGAGGATAAAATGAGGAGAGGAGAGCTGTACGCGCCGCCTGGAGCTCACGGGAGGAAAGGCAGGATATCAATGCAAATAAGAAATAAAGGGGGAACAAAACAGAGCCCCCACCAACTCAAGGCTTGCCTGCCTCTCCAACCCAGGCAACGGTTGAAGACAGCAAGGAGGATCTGTGGATCCGGGGGATGGCGGTGCCGACGAGGAGTCCTGTGTGTGCGCTGGTGTGGCAGATCTGCTCTTCTTCTGACCTAGAAATTAACGAGCTTGGATGTCGCCACAATTCACCACCCCCGCCCATCTCCCCTAGCAAGCCTTGGTTCCACCACGAAGATTTTGGAACCGTTCAGCGTTCCCGAAAAGACTATGCTCTCCCCTTCTCCCTCCCTTTTTCCTCTCTTTCCAAAAACAAAACAAAAAAACATTCCTCCACCCATCCCGTGGAATTTTCCAGCTGGAGGAATTCGGGGGGGGGGGAGAAAGAGAGAGAGAGAACTACAGAACATGGCCGATTCCAGGTTAAAAAAAAGGGCGGGGAGAGGCACTGGGGGGTCACAGTGGAAACCAGGGAGAAGTTCTGCTGTGCAAGCCCCACGGCCAGTGAAATGAATGGAAGGGGTATTAAAAGAGGACGGGGGGTGGGGGCAGTGTTAGGTTAGACTCAGGTTTTAGTTATAATTGGACACATTGAGATCAACGGGACTGTTTTATGGAGTTATTCTAAAACCCAAACCAGTTTTCTCGGGCTATTCTCATTCATTTCCAGGCAGTGTAGGGGAGCGGATTATGGGAGCGCTGCCTGTGACCGGTATTATTAATTGCACCGATAGATGACCGAACTCTAGAAAGTGGGAGTCGGGGTGCCGGTGGGAACGGTTACTTCGACAGAAAGCGGGAAGAAACGTGAATTGGTGCAATTCTGTGTATGCGTTCAGCGGGCCCCACTTCCTAGTAAGTGCACTGAAGATGGATGGCCAGCCTGTTTTCTGCCCCAAGAGTAAAACTTTCAAAATTTGTTCTTCCATTTTTTTGCTACACCGGGGTTCTTTATTGTTTCTTAGGATTTCTGCATGTGTTGAAAAGTCAATAAAATCGTTATGCAAAAGGGAAGCAAAGAAGTAGTGCCCCTTTCTGTGATACTCGGGCAAACAACCAACATAATGTATTTATTAATTTAATTTATAAAATAGGTGCTAAAAAGAGACTTGAGGGGGGCATCTTTAATTAACGCCTCTCCCCTATATTTGTGTTCATGAAGAAAAACTCTTTTGTGATGCATGTAGGATTTGGACATGCCAGTCTGTTCGCCTTTAAAATTTTAATCTATGTGAAATAATGCGGTGTGTAAGTAGGTGGGAATATAATGAACATGAGGGATTATAATATTATCAAATACTGTGGTCATTCTCGAGGCCTGACTTGATGTTAAATACGGTGAATAAACAAGGTTAATTCCCATTCCCATATTTCGTGGCTATATATGATAGTCTAATATTTTCCACTTATTTTTATAGACGAGGCTATTCATGCATCGTAAGTTACCAAAGACTTCGCGTTACTCGCTATTCTAAACGTCGACCCAACGACTCCAGTTCTTTTAAACCCACATTTGAAAGTGTCATGAATGTGGCGATTAGCGCTTTCAACTCTTAATCCACAGGTTTTCTCTCTTCTTTTGTCGTTCTCGGAATCGTTAGGCAAGAAAGCAAACAAGACGACCAATCCTGGCTGTTGTTTTTATTATAAAAGCGAGGTTTTCTTTGAAATGCCCCTTCCAGATTTTAGCCAAAGAGAGGGAAGGTTGAACAGGCCCCCTAATGGCGAAAAGGGACTTTTTCTAAATGTTTCCCTAGGATTTGAAGTCCTTTAAGGGCACCGCACGTCTGTCAGAAGAAGGTGTTTTATTTCATATGTTGCCTGGTGTGGTGGAATTATAATCACTTCACGGCCGATGTTCAGTTTTTCCTTAATTTTGGACTACATTTTCCCTATAATATCCTCTAACTAACAAATTCCTGGGGAATTATTTTTATATCGGTTGAAATGTTATTCCCTTCTTTTTGTTACAGACAATCAGATGCCTTTTGAATTCCTGTCTCCTAACCAACGCACACCTATTTCCACTTGGAAGGGAATTTTCTTTTTCCTCTTTGGCAAACAGAATCTAACACAATCCATGCTGAAGATCACCGAATCAGTTATTCTGAAATGCATTGTGGGGGGGGGGGGGGAGCGGAAGATCTGGGGCCCCTTACCTTTTACTCTGTATTGTGCCTATTTTATATGCAGTTTCATGTTTTTAGCTTTATTGTCTACAGATTTTCAGCCGAACTGTACCCACGTGTGCATTCAAATATGAGTCCTATTAAGAGAAATGGGTCTTCCCCCCCCTCCTCAAGCGCTTTTTAAAAATCACTTTCTGCCTACCTGTTAACCCAGAGCTCGTGTTTTCTTTCACCGTTGGCTAATATTTGCACTGTTTTGCCGTACATCATAAGCAAGCTATTATAAACACACATTTATGGTAAACTTATTTAATTTGTAGGTGATTCTTTGAAATTAATGGCGGAAACTATTTTCTTTCTATTATTGCCTTACGCAACTATACTTATCTGGTTTATGATACTGCGCCTTGTAGTAATACAATATTCTGATCTGATAGGAGAGTAAGGTTCCGTTCGAACTTCTTCCCAAATCCAGCATGGGGACATTTGCACGTATTTTCACGAGCATTCTAACGTATCTTCTTTCACCTTGCGGGCCACGATCCACCCGATTTATGCCAAAGCTTCTATTTAGGGCTAAAATGGAACACTCTTGGCATTTTACTTACTTTGGTGATTTCTCTCGCTCGCTCGCTTACAACCACACAAACACACACCCACATTTACTTTCCAGGTGAAGGATACACTAATATTCCGTTAAGAACCTGCAACACGTTCAGGGTCCTATCGGCACTTCCGTCTTCTTATTTTAATATTTTGTTTTTAAAAATTTACTTCGCCATATTGCAATGGCTGTAAAACCTCGGAGTGATCGTTCTGCAGAGGACGGCCGGAGTGCAAATCCTTTTAAGTAAAACAAAACAAAGCAACAAACCCAAACGTTCGGACTGAGGATAAACCGTAACAGTCCTGCTGCTCAACCCCCCTGGCACTTTCTGATCAGAAGCAAAAAAAGTATTCTATTCTTTCTAACTTGGGGGGCGGGGGTAGAGGATATGCTTTTTTCTCCTCCTTCCCCCCCCCCCCATCGCACTTCCAACACCTCTCAGACAGTTTGTGATAGTCCAAGACCAGAAGGACGCCACCTGCTTAGGCACCGACCCTACACCCACTTACTTGGGCGTAAGTCTCCTTAACTTTTTGAGAACGTCCGTTTAGGCCAAAGCTGTGTGGCGGCCGCGCGCAGTGAAACAGGTTCTCTTAGCAAAAGTGAGGGGGAATCTCTTGAAATCGATAGCAAATTACTGTATATAAAAATCCGTTTGAAGTCTTCCTTTGAGGACCGAGAGCTTATCGTCACTGCACCTCCCTAGAATCTAGAGTGTCTCTAATATGAAGATGGAGAAAGGGAGGTTCAGGCTAGCTTCTCGCCCCCTTAGAAACTCTCTCTTTGTGTGTGCAGGTAGTCAGTCCTAAGAGTACACGAATAAAGGGGCCATTGTCGTCTTTTTAATTCTTACATTCTGGGGCTAAACTTCAGCCCCAAAAACCAGCTTTGGGGAGGGGTTCAACAGCTGAGGTTCCGAGGGCATCGTTTCAAGGGCATACAATAGTAACACTCATAAGACTGAAACGACGTTCTCTCTTTCTGGCTTGGAGGTCCAATTCGTTCTCAGGGTTTGCTAGCGGCGACTTTCTCAGGTGACCTACAGCTTGTTTGGTGTTTGTTCTGGTGGTTTGGGGTGTGTGTGTGTGTACGATGTTGGCATAAATGCATTCCTTCTTGGCATCCGAAGGTGTGCAACACTCTATGATGTCTAATTGAGAAAAGAAGCCAGAAAAACTTGGCCAAAGGGAAGGACCAGCCCTTATTTAATTTTGCTTTAAGAGTTTGTTGTTAACAATTTCAGGAGGGAACCAAGCCTCCCATTTTTCCAGCCTTTGCATTACCACTCAAAGGCACCCACCTTGGATGCACCTCTCATCCTTCCAGATTCTCTCTCTTGAAAGAAGAATGTCTCATTTTCTGGATAATAAAGAGATAGAAAGGTATTGCATTTACCTTCACCAGAGAACCACCACACGAGGCAACTGTTTTAGCCAGACTAATGGTAATAATAGCACTGCCCCTGGCCCAGACACCAAAATGGCTAGTTATGGTTCTGTCATTCTTCCATCAATCATTCTAAATCAAAACTTCAGACATTTAAAAATTAGGCTGGGAGGGTCGGGTTAGAAGTTTGTACTTGGATGACGTGGGCCACACTAGATCATCAGGTTCATTCCCCTGTAAAGGCCAGTGGGTACCAATGGCTTTTCAAGACTGTTGCATTAGGCTACAGAACGATCATGCATCCCATTTGGGTCACTGTTTAATTTGGGTGTGCCTCTAGAAACTTCACCTGGTCCAGAATGCTACAAACAAACTCTTCAGAGGAATCAGCTACAGAGAGCACACAAATTCCTTGTTTCTGGTCTGTTTCTATATGTGGTGTAGGGGTAAATTTGGAAGTGCAAGTGACAGCCTCCTTAGCCACCCCTTCCCTCTAAGAAGAATCTAAAAATGCAAACTACTGATTCCATTCATTAATAATAATAATAATAATAATAATAATAATAATAATAATAATAATAATAATAATAATAATAATAATAATTAATAATAATAATAATGGCAAGTATTTTATGAAGTTAATGGCCAAACTGTCATGGAAGATCAAACCAGTGTCAAAGATCTTCCATTATAACAGAGATAACTTGCAAGAATATACAGTTCCAGGAAAAATCTATTTCAGTCCAAGCTACAGTGAGGATCACAGTTAAGCTCAGAATGAACAGTGAAGCCTGAGGGGGTAGGCAGATGTTTGTTTGTTTGTTTGTTTGTTTATTCGACTTGTATGCCCCCCCCCCCCCGCACCCTGCAAGGTGTTGTTGTAGCCTCAGCTGCTCAGAAAGCCCTGGGTCTTCAATCCTACAAAGCCTGGCCCTGTTGCACCACTGCCTTCCAGGCAACATTCAGAGTGCAAGGTATGACCTATAAAGTTTGATTTGGGTCAGGTTATTTGAAAGACTGAATTCTTCCATACCAACCTGCTCATGTTTTTAGATCCTGGGGAGAGACTCTTCCTTTTGCTCCACACGAAAGAAAGGCACATTAGATGGGAATGCAAGATAGGGCCTCCTCAGCAGTTCCTCCCAGTCTCTGGAACTCCCTGACAAAGAAATCAAGGATCACTTCTTTTTGCTGTTTTTAATTTTTGGTTAAATTCCTTTAGCTGCACAGCAGAAGTACAGGGATTCACAGACCAGAATAGCGTCAAGTTCCCCAAAATAGCCCACTCCTTTCTCATTAACAGGCACTTACAGTCTCAATAACTCACTCTGAGACATTTATAGGAGGAAGGAAGGAAGGAAGGAAGGAAGGAAGGAAGGAAGGAAGGAAGGAAGGAAGGAACGGAGGGAGGGAGAGCACAATGTTAGCAAATGGTTTATTTCATGAAATATTTAATAAAGCAGCATTAGGGAAGACTGTTACCCCTAGGGCATGATTAAGATGTGTTGAGTTCTTAATCTGTATCGTGTTTAGGAAGCCAGGCCCATATCATTAGAGAGAGAGAGAGGCAGAGAGGCAGGCAGGCAGGCATATTATTCTAACTAAGGATGTCATGTCAGCAGCATGCCATTCCCTAAGATTTGAGGACCAGAGACACACCATTGTGATGTCATCAGGATTCACCCTTGTGATGTTATAGCCAATAGCTCCTTGAGCAACAATTACAAAATATGAGTGACAGACAGAAAATGTGAAAACACAATGATGAATCTAATGACCAATGAAGTAGTGTTTCTAAGGGTCTGCCTCCCACAGTCTACTGGGAGAGATTTGAATGTTAAAATAATGAAAAGCAAGTACATTACTAAAAGGAAAAGAATACTATTTTCCAAATCAAAGTTGAGACAAACATAAATTTGAATATTGTAGATCTTTAGGATCAGAATCCTATATACCTAACTGAATCAAGAAAGGGAAATCATTAAGCATTCCTCCTCTTCATGAAGCCAATCTTTGCGACCTAAAACCCACAACTGAGAGTGAGTCTCTTCAGTCTCCCATTCGTTTGAATGTGGCTTGTACCCGAAGCCATGTCATTGTTCCCTGTCTTTTTCCTGAAGTATATCCATTAACAGCATTTAGTTAAAAAAAAATTCTTCCTAATGATGGAGTTTCTACTTCACTAGCTCACTGTTGACCATTCCAGTTTTTCTGTAGCTTGCCAACATTTTGGGAGGTTCTGCACTAAATGTCAAAATACAGCTACAATATTGCTTTGCAAACCAGGAGCCCTGGCATGTTTTCCTTCTGGTTTAGGAGGATGACTTTATCAGATAATAGATTTCCAAGTCCAGCTTTAAATGTTTTTAAAGCTTAGGAGTCGTAAAGTATTTGATGATGGCTCTGATAACAACACATTTCTGCAATTATGGCTCACCTCCCTTTTAAATCACCTTAGTAACAGAGCCAAAAGAGGTTTAGAATTGCTGGTAAAACGCCTGTGATTTTTCATGGTAGAGTTACAGTCATCTATAATTCTTCCGGAATTCCTCTCTAGAATTGTTTGCTGTAGGATGCCGCTTCAGCCAATAGTAAGTTAGAACCTGCTGATTAATTGCCAGATATCCATTATTAGCAACATTAGCCCCCGTCCTGAAGGGTTACTCAAGTTGGCAGAGGTACCAGTTATGAGGTAAAATAAAGTGGCATGAGGTGCCTGCCCAAGGTAGCAAAGCTGGGACAATTCTGGTGAGAGATTCTGAAAAGAAAAGCTGTTTGTTTTATTCGGAGACAATGTCCCAGCAGTACTTCTGACTGGATTGTTTAATATTTATTTATTTATTTATATTTTATTTTATTTATTTGATTTATACACCACCCTTTTGGCAGCCAAGGCCACTCTGGGAAATAACCAAAAAAAAACCACCCCAAAATAACAAATAGCAACATTAATACATAGAGGCGAAGATCAAAAAATCATAAAGTGCCGTGAGGATAAAATTATAATACAATAAATACAATTAGAAGCGTAAAAAAATAAAAACATGGAGCATGGCAGTACAATAGAAGTTATAATATTGGACACTATTGTATCAGAGTATAGTTTGTTCGGGGAAGGCCTGTCTAAATAGCCAGGTTTTTAGAAGCTTTTTGAATGTGCCCAGTGAAGGGGCCAGGCGGACTTTGGGCGGAAGAGAGTTCCATAGTTGTGGCGCTACCGCCAAGAAGGCTTGATTTCTAGTGGTTGTTTTCCGGGCCTCTCTCGGGGTCAGAACTCTCAGCCGCCCTTCCTGCAACGATCTTACAGGACGGGCAGACCTAACTGGAAGGAGGCGCTCGGCCAGATATTGAGGTCCCAAACCGTTTAAGGCCTTATAGGTTAGTACCATCACCTTGAAACTGGAATGGAAGCGAACAGGTAGCCAGTGTAAGGCGGCTAGGGTGGGGGAGATATGTTGGTATTTTCTAACCCCTCAGAAGTCTGGCTGCTGCACTCTGGACCCGTTGCAGTCTCCGTAGCAGTCCCAAGGGCAGCCCCACGTAGAGGGCATTACAGTAGTCTAATCTCAAGACTACCAGCGCATGGACCAGCATGGTGAGGGACTAGGTGTCAAGGTAGGGATGTAGCTGGGCGATCCAATTTAGGTGGAAATAAGCTATCTGAGATGTCATTGACAGCGATGGATCCAAAAGCGCACCCAAGCTACGAACCTCATCCTTCATGGAAAGAGTAAAAAAAAACCCAGAAGATAGGGAGGCACCCAGACCACAGACACTAGGGGCCCCCATCCACAGGTTTTCCATCTTGTCCGGGTTCAGCCTCAGTCTGTTTTCCCTCATCCATCCCAGCACCGCATCCAGGCAGCACTCAAGGGACAGGACAGCATCCACTGCAGAAGGATGGAAGGAGAGATAGAGCTGAGTGTCATCCACATATTGGTGACACAAAGCTCCGAAACTCCTGATGACCTCCCCCAGCAGCCTCATATAGATATTAAATAGCATTGGGGAGATGATTGACCCCTGCAGGACTCCACAATTGAGAGTCCACAGAGCGGACAACATCTCCCCAAGCTGAATTCTCTGAGGACGGTCCTCCAGGAAGGATCGGAGCCAGGCCAAAGCCTGACCACCGACCCCCAACCCCGAGAGCCTCCCCAGGAGGATACCATGGTCGACGGTATCAAAGGCCGCTGAGAGGTCGAGGAGGACCAGCAAGGACATTTTGCTCCTGTCGGCCTCCCTCAAGAGGTCATCTTGCAGGGTGACCAATGCTGTCTCCGTGCCATGATGCAGCCTTAATCCGGACTGGAATGGATCAAGAGCATTGGTCTCCTCCAGGAGAGCCTGAAGCTGATCGGCCATCACTCTCTCCACCAGCTTGCCAATAAAGGGGATATTGGTGACTGGATGATAGTTGTTAATATCATCAGCTGCCAGATTGGTTTTTTTCTGGATTGGCCTAATGAGTGTTTCCTTGAGGGCAAGGGGGACCCTGCCCTCAAGGAGAGACCCATTAATAATAGCCTCCACCCACTTGGTTGTTATCGGCCTGGCCGCTTTCAAGAGCCAGGCCGGGCAAGGATCTACTGAGGAGGTGGTGGCCCCACAGCTATCAGTGACCCTGTCAACCTCAACTGACGTCACGGGCTGAAATTGTGTTAAAATTCCCAGGCAAGGCGATGCGCTGGACGTCTCGGCTTGATCCACTGATAAAGAGGAGATATCTAGGTTCCGGCGGATGGCCTCCGCTTTTTGCTTAAAGAAGGCCGCAAATTGGTCGCAGGAGATGCTACTGGGAGGCCTGTCACTGTGACCAATTCCGGATAAATCGAGTACAATGCGGAACAGTTCCGCTTGATGGTCCTGAGCTTCACTTATCCAGCGAGCGAAGTAGGATTTTCTTATAGCCTTCACTTTGGCTAAATAAATATTTGACATTATATCTGTAACATCATAATAAAATAGGTGATAAAATTTTAAATGCATGAAAATAATCTCAAATCCTTGTGATCTGGGGTACCATGAAAGTACAGTAAATTTGTAATTATTTATTTTGAGAGGGTCATGAGTGGTCAGGTTCACGAGTGGGAGTACGTGTAGACAGAATGAGGAAGGACCTGCTGAAAAGTCTGCTGTGAACAGGACACCTCATGGTCTGTTTGCCCTGTTATACCACCACATTGTCAGGAATATTATTATTTCTGTCTCAGTAACCACCATCTTTAATTGAAGAAGTGCAGAGACAAAAGGAAACAGTTCAAATTGTGTCTTCTCACCACCTATATTGGGGTGGGCAATTCTGACATGTTGGGGGCCCTATTTCCCCTCCTCATAGTCTTCAGGTGGCATATGCTTTGACTGCTGCTTTCGACACCACCACCAAAATTCAACAGCAACCATGGTAGCCCTATGGTGCAGATGGGTGCCTCCTGCAAGATTATAGTGGAGAACATCTCACAATGGATTCCATCACTAAATAAAGTAAGCGGAAGGGGAAAGGCAGCAGGGGAAATTATACTTTGGTGTAATTTTGGTGGTATCAGTGGCGGTATCACCACTAGTTTAGCAGTGGTAGGGGTACAAAAGAGGGGCCCAAGGTCTGCATGCAGCTCAAGCCCATATGTTGCCCACCCCTGGCATATATCATGTCTAACCAGCTGCTGTTGCAAAAAAAAAAAAAAACCCATCAAGTATCACTGCTGTTGGCTAAGAAGGCCCCAGATCTGATACAGATGATGGACAAAAGAGTCTGTAAGCTGCTGCCATGCCTATAGCTGTATGAAGGGAAGAAGGCATAATCAGTATATAAACAGGACCTTCAGATCACTCTTCTTCCTGAAGAACTGATTCACCCCCAGGTAAATACCACTGAAACCAAACAACAAAATAATAGGCACAAGGCCAATAAAACCTTGTCTTTAGGCAGGATGAGGCAACCAGTCATATGAGGTAAGCCTTCAGGGCAGAGAACTTTATAGGAAACCCATTGAAAATACACACATCAAAGACAGAGGGACAATGACCGCTTGACTTATCTCAGCAGGGAGTCTTTTTATACAAGGAAAAGAAAAGATCCAAGACAACAATGACTGATCCTTCCTTTCCAAACACTGGAAGGTGGGCCATCCTAGGCATTTGGTATTGCCTCCATCTTGTGGCTCAGTGGCGCCAGGGGATGGAAACAGCGATCTCTGGCATTTAAAGATGCACTGGCAGTCTTCCTTTCCTGGAACACAGACTTTTCTGGTGCGTTGTTCATTATCAATTTCCCAGCTCCCGCTATTTTTGCTGACTCAGAGCTCTGGCTCTGTCATTAAAAGTCAGTCATTGGAAGGGGAGTTAACTCTTTTATTCAGCCTTGGAGATGTACTGTAGGCAACAGTCTAACCATGAAACACTGCTGCAACACCTGATAAAGAAACAAGTTGAGTCTCACATCAGCTACATGGCATGGCAGCAGCATTCTAGGACTCTTGTGCTAGAGACATAGGATAGCTCAGAACGTTACATGGTTTCACAGTTCCTATGCTAACTGGAATGCATTTAATGCAAAGACAAGCAATTTCAGCAAGATCAGCATCTCCTATCTCACCTCTCTTTTTTATCTTGGGACTACTGATCAATAAAACATAGTATTGATTTTTTTTCACTGTGGGTCACAGGATGGGTTGTAGATAATCCCTAGAGAAATAAAGCCTCCAATAAAGAAAGACAATGGGGGGGGGGGGTGTAAGGCAGGAGAAACAAGGAGAGAGAAAAAGGTGAAGAGAACTATGGAAAAAGGTTTAAACAACTATGTAAATGGATGAAAATGCGTGGATGTCAGATGCATATGAACAAGGTATGTACAGATGGACGGACGTAAATAGAGTATGAACCTCTCCCCACTTTGGCAACACTCACCACTAGTCTGCAGTCCCTGGAGAGTTCCCCCTGAAAGAATGTCACCCTTGGGCTGAAAAAATGTTCCCAACTTCTATCTTAGATTAATCCCCTTTGAATAGCACTTCTAATACCTCTGAATTGTACAAACAACACTGACTGGTTCAGAGTTACTTACAAGAGAAGTCCTGAAATTGTAATTACACTTGCATCTGAAAGCATTATACAGTTTAGGGGAGGGATATGGTGGGGGTAGGACCAAGTTGAAATTACTGATTAATTGGTTGTTGTAGGTTTTTTGGGCTGTTTGGCCATGTTCTGGAGGTTTTTCTTCCTAACGTTTCGCCAGTCTCTGTGGCCGGCATCTTCAGAGGACAGGAGTTAGAACTCCTGTCACAGACAGAGTTCTAACCCCTGTCCTCTGAAGATGCCGGCCACGGAGACTGGCGAAACGTTAGGAAGAAAAACCTCCAGAACATGGCCAAACAGCCCGAAAAACCTACAACAACCATTGGATCCTGGCTGTGAAAGCCTTCGAGAATATACTGATTAATTGTTCATGCATTTAAGCAACCATAGACCCCCACCGTATTTAGTGCAAACTTTATGTGTCATTTCGTTATGACATTATTTCAAAGTATTTGAGTGTTCCGTATTTATATTATACATAATTTGGGATAAGGATACATGAAGGATCGCTTATCCCAGTATGAACTTGCTCTTGTGTATCAGTCACCTTTGGAGGATTCTTCCAAATACCCATACTATCTTTGAAAGAGATGGAGAATGTGTGGCCCTTCAGATATTGTAGGATGCTATGGATGTTCCCTCAAGAATAACTATGCTGGCTAAGGCTCGTAGGAGTCACAGTTCAACAACATCTAGAGGGCCACACTTGAGGTGTGGTGCAGTCAATCCTTGCATGTGGGTGCAAAGATTTACCCACAAATGACACACTGCACCTCAAAGCAAACCAGTTTAGTATGATCTAGACCAATCTAAGGCAGGAAAATTAGGCTGTGTAGTCTCACCCTCTGTCAGCTACTGGAGAAGACCAAAGGATGTGAATGCCATTGTCACTAAACAAGCAGCTGGATTAAAGGCAAAAGAACATTAAATTGATGATATACACAGAAGCAAAAGAAATGTCCAGTGATGCACAACACATTTAATTGGAATACAAAAAGCAAGAAGCACGATTCAAAGTAGGCTCAAAATGAGGAAACTAGAAATGGAACTTTTAAATAGTGTAATGTTTGGTGTGAGCAAACTAACAGTGACTGGAATAGGACGCTATCAAATAATTACAAAATATTTTGCTCTGGAAATAACAAACATACAGTCATGGCCAAAAACATTGGCACCCTTGCAATTCTGTCAGAAAATGCAACCCTTCTCTCAGAAAATTGTTGCAGTTGCTAATGTTTTGGTACTCACATGTTCATTCCTTTGGTTTGCGTTGGAACAACACAAAAAAACAGAGAAGAAAAGTCAAGTCTGATACAATCCCACACAGAAACCCAAAAATGCACTGGCCAAAATTATTGGCACCCTTAACTTAATATTTGGTAGCACCCCCTTTGGAAAAAAATAACTGAAATCAATCTCTTCCTGTAACCATGAATGAGTTTCTTACACCTCTCTACTGGAATTTTGGACCACTCTTCTTTTGCAAACTGCTCCAGGGCTTTCAGATTTGAAGGATCCCTTCTCCCAACTGCTGTTTTGAGATCTCTCCACAGGTGTTCTATGGGATTCAGATCTGGACTCATTGCTGGCCATTTCAGAACTCTCCAGCGCTTTGTTTGTAACCATTTCTGAGTGATTTTTGAAGTGTGTTTTGGGTCATTGTCCTGCTGGAAGACCCATGACCTCTGGTGGAGACGCAGCTTTCTGACACTGGCCACTACGTTGCGCCCCAAAATTCTTTGGTAATCATCAGATTTCATGATACCGTTCACACAGTCAAGGCATCCAGTGCCAGAAGCAGCAAAGCAACCCCAAAACATCTGCCTCATTTCTTTTTCTGTAAACAGTGCCATCATGTCCTTTACCAAAAAGCTCTACTTTTGTCTCATCTGTCCACAGTACGTCCTCCCAGAAGGATTGTGGTTTTGTCACATAAGTTTTGGCATACTCCAGTCTTGGTTTTTTATGCCTTTGTGTCAGCAGTGGGGTCCTCCTGGGTCTCCTACCATAGCGTCCCTTTTCATTCAGATGGCGACAGATAGTGCGAGCTGACACTGTTGTACCCTGTGTCTGCAGATCAGCTTGAATTTGTTGGGAAGTTAATCTGGGTTCTGTATCCACCATTCGAACAACCCTTCGTTGTAATTTTTCAGTAATTTTGCTCTTCCGTCCATGTCCAGGGAGGTTAGCTACAGTGCCATGGGCTGTAAACCTCTTGATGATATTGTGCACAGTGGACACAGGAACATTAAGATCTCTGGAGATGGACTTGTAGTCCTGAGATTGTCAATATTTTTCCACAATTTGTTCTCTCAAATCCACAGACAACTCTTTACACTTCATTCTTTTCTCCATGCTCAGTGTCACACACAACACAAAGGTTGAGTCAACTTTTCTCCATCTTAACTGGTTGCATGTGATTACTATATTGCCCACACCTCTTACTTGCGACAGGCGTGTCTAAATACAAATTAAAGGAGCATCACATGCTTGAAAAGCAATTATTTCTTACAATTAGACAGGGTGCCGATAATTTTGGCCAGTGCATTTTTGGGTTTCTGTGTGGGGTTGTATCAGATTTGACTTTTCTTCTTTTTTTTTTTTGTGTGTGTGTGTGTTGTTCGAATGCAAACCAAAGAAATGAACATGTGAGTACCAAAACATTTGTTCGAATGCAAACCAAAGAAATGAACATGTGAGTACCAAAACTGCAACAATTTTCTGAGAGAAGGGTTGCATTTTCTGACAGAATTGCAAGGGTGCCAATATTTGTGGCCATGACTGTAGAAGAAACAGCATCATATCATAGTGAGCTGAGAGGTAGCAAAAGCATTGGGGGTATAATGCAAAGTCTGACCAAAAAAATATCAAACAAACTTTATGGAAAACCTATTGACATAACTATCATATAAGTCTATGCATCAACTACAGATGCTAAAGAAAGCTTTCATGTAGGTACCCAGAAGGAAATGTGCCTGGAAACAGAATGTGGTGACTGAAATGTAAATGCAGAAAATAAAGCAGAACCAAACATAGTTGGAGAATTTGGCATAGGAGTCAGAAATGAAGCAAGAGAGTGACTCAAAAATTCTGTGAAGCCAACAATTTGTTTATTGCAAATACATCCTTCAGAAAACTGAACAGACAATTGTACACGTGGATGTTACTTGCTGGTAAATATAGAAATAAAAAATATTATGTAACTTGGAGATGATATGCTGTCTTTGCAATTGGACTGTGGTACAGAGCATGAATTGTTCAAATAAAAAAATTAGAGTAAAGTTGAAGAAAAATACGAAAAAGTGCCAAATATAATTTAAACAGCATTCCTCAAGAATGTGAAGAACATATAAAGAGCAGAATTACATTACTACTCTCAACTAATTGTGAACCAAAAGAACTGTGGATTGAAACTACAGAGATTTGCAGTGAAGAATGCAAAACTATTCCTGTAGTCAATGGGAAAGAAAAATATTGATGATGGACTGATGAAGCTCTTAAACATGTTGATAACAGATGAGAAACAAAAGCAAAAGGTGACAGAAATAGATTTCAGCCACTTGCACATAGAGTCAATGGCCAAATCCTCTTGCTCAGAATACTAAATTGCACTAGAGAATGGCCATTAAATCAACAGAAATTTGATGAGTTAACTCCTCTGTAAATTCCACTGATTCAAATGGGCTTACTCTAACTGCAACTTACTATACAAAGATAAGCATGACAGATTCCATTGAAGATACAATATATCCTTTGATGAAGAACCTGCAATTTGAGGAAGTAAAGTGAAAGCTGCTGTCAAATGACTTGGAAGAAATAAATCACCAGGAAAGTATAGGATACCAAAAGAATTTCAGTCTATTCAACAATTTCAAGTTATAGAGACTTAATCTATCAAAATCCTAAAATGAATATGCCAAAAAGTATGGAACACAAAACAACAGCTAATAGACTAAAAATGTTAAAAAATACATTCTATACACAAGACAACAAAGGCTGTAGTAATTTTAGTACCATTGCATTAATTTCCCTGGCAAGAAAAGTGATTTTATCAGAATTACTTTTATGGAGAAATAGATACCAGACATTCAAGATGGATTCAGAACAGGCACTAGAAATCCTATTGCAAATGTACATTGGCTATGAGAGCATACCAAAGAATTTCAGAAGTAAATCAATCTGTGCTTTATAAATTACAGGAGCCAGAATCCTACTGATGTTTGTGTAAAGTTTGCGTAACTTGCTGCAACTAATTGCAGCTAACTGAAGTGCCAGGGTATGTCTTGGTCACATGCCTGCTCAAGCATCCAAACGCTGAACCAAAATGTGCCCTTACAATCACTTGCAGTTAGCAGTGGCAAGTAACATCACCCATATACAAACATCAGTAGGATTCTGCCAGTAAAGTTTTGATTATGCAGGTCATGAAAAGCTATGAATTGTTCTAAAAGAAATGGGTGTGCTACAACACTTCATTGTCCTAATGTGTAACCTATACTCTGGAGAAGAGGCTACCTACTGATAGGACAGAATATGAAGAAACAGAAGGATCTCCACTTTGCAGGGGTCAGACAAGAGTATAAGCCATCTCCTTATCTATTCAATTTATATGCAGAAGATATATGAACATTTGGATTAGATTCAGCAGAAGGAAGAGTGAAAATTGGTGTCACATCCAGGTCACAATGAGGCAGCCGAGTAAGACCTGGGTGTGGGGGAGTTACCATACTCTCCAAAGCAAATAACAAAGTATCAACCACAAAGGTTTAGATTTCTGTGGAGAGGAAGACCAACTCTGACATCTGAAAAGTCCCAGTTCTGCAAGCAGAATAAACTGTGCTGATCAAATGAAAGCTATATATTTTTCGAATTCCTATTCTTGCACATGATTCATGTTTTAACTTGCTAGTCCAGTGGAAAGCAAGCAAGCAATGGAATACAGAATACGGCAAACAGCCTCCGATGGAACCGGATGAAGTTTAGAACTCTAACACACTCTATAAAGTAAACTGCATAGGATAAAATCAGATACTATCAGAGGAATAAAATACTTAGTCAAGCAATCTTCTCACAGCAGTATGTCTCAGAAATCAAACCACAACCTAAGCCAGTGTTTAACTCCAGATGACCAATCATAAAATAAAAGAAACTAATCTAGGAACTATAGGTGATCAGAAAAATTCATGGGGTTACATCAAATGGCTTTTAACACCTCAGGAATTGTGTTAAGCCCTCCTCCTCAAATAAGTTAATCAGAATGATGGAGAGACTCCAAACAAGATGCTACAGAGAGCGGTGTAGAAGATAGGCAATTCTTAGAGTGTAGGGAATTGTCTCTTCTTCCAAAGAGCTCCCTATAGAATCTAGTTTTGCCTAAAGAAACATACTATTGGTTCATCTAGCCTAGTTTTGTCAACTCTGACTGGCAGCAGCTCTCCAGGGTTTCAGGCAGGATTCTTTCCCAATGTTACACGGAGTTCCCTGATATTCTCTTATGCTCTCCTATACAAGTACTAATTCGACCCAACAATCTTCCTTAGCTTCTGAACTCAGAAGCAATTGGTGTGTTCAGGGTGGTATGATGAAAAAAACTTATATGGAACTGTCTCTTGAAAGTACACCTGTACTACCTTTATGCAGAGAAAGATGATACCTGGCCTACATTACTGTTGTAAGGATAACTGAAATAAGGTATACAGAGTGTTTCGCACATTTGGAATGTGTTTCTGACTAGATAATTGCTACTGTATATTGTGTGTTTACCCACACATTGAAACTGTCACATTTACTTTACTATGTTGGCCATAGCACCTGCAAGAGAAAGAGGTAGATTGTAAGGAAAAGTTTGTGTTTATTGTTGCCATGCTTTCTTTTGGACTGAATATAACAGCCTCAATCACACTTCTGCACTGCCAGGAAATCTGAAGCCTGCCAGGAAGCCCCAGTCCCTTGGCTCCTAGTAATCATGACTATAAATGTTCATTTGAAGTAAGATAAACATGCAATTGCAGAGACTTTGCTTCAAATACTGAAGTCTACCCTACATAGAAATCACACTGTCCCGACCAGCCCATAGTTCATGCCAAGAATATAGCAGGCCATTAGAGGCTTTAAAGCCATTGGGATCCCATGGACAGTAAGCCCGCTCTGCCCCACTTTCCTGCCAAACAGCAGTGAGAATGGAAACCAGGGATGGAAAGAAGAGGGTAAATATAATTAGTAGATAAATATACAGGACTATTGTGACAGATACGGCAAGATCCCAGGGATTCAGAGCAGCTATGTTACAACCAGAAACACCACACACATAATCCAAAGATGTACAAGATTCAGTTTTATTCCAGTGGGGGAAGCGAATTGTCTCTGTGTTCCCATCTTTGCCATCTGTGGTCCTTTATTGCGACTTGTGAACTGTCTTTCCTTATAAATTCTCTCTAGGTTACTAAAACAAACGGCTTTGAAAATATCAAGAATTTAGAGCCAAACTAGACATGATATGCTGTCAGTCACATTCCTCTTTCTCTTGATTTTTTAAAGTGGGAAGTTGCCTTGGAAACTGCAATGGGAGAACAAAATGTTGGGGAAGAGGACTGCATTAATTCCAGATGTCTATCTACTCAGAAGTGACCCTCTCAAACTGCTTTTTTGACCATGGAGAATAACATAGGGACTAGGTACCTTTCCCTCCATACCAGAAAGCAGAATATATTGCCTAGCAAGATAGCTGGAGGAGGAAGGGTTAAGCAGCCTCTCTCTTCTCACCCTTTTGCTTCCTACTGCAGCCTCTGAGGATGTTTTCCATGAAAAAGTCATTGGAGAAAAGAGACAAGCAAGATTATGTGACTTGAGTCACTTCAGGTTTGGTCCTTACAATTCAGTCTGCAAAACCATGTAGAACTTCATACTCCTCTGCAGACCTAAAAAGTGGTACGGGAGACTTAACTCTGTAGTATCAGAAAGTCACTGTATGCAGCATACATCTTAGGAATTTCAGGAAAAGGATGTTTCCATTTGCAAAGAATTAGCCACATATTTTTTGCAGAGAGTTAAAAACTGGGAGCTTTCAGTACCTGAAGATGCACTTACTGTAAAAAGACTCACTATCTTTACAATCAACGTTTTGTTGGCTGCACAGAAGCTCCTTTACATGGGATTATACTGAACTGTACAGATTGGACATAGTTGAACAGTTCACATAGTTTCAGTATGCCTCTCAATAGAAAGGACTGCTTGGGAGGCTCCAGCAACCTGTGTTTGGAAAACATTTGACCAGATCCTGGAAGAAAGAAGAAAATGATATAATAAGCAAACATGAATCAGGAATCACCAATGATAAAGGTTATGGTCCCAAACATTTTGTCCAAAGATCACCAAAAGACTATTTCCTCTCTCTTTTTTTTTTTTACCCTGCCTGTTGACATGGCTATTTTACAAAGTAGCTAATTAAAAACAACAGCAAAGAAACCTCACTTGGGTCCTGACAATTATAACAATATCAAACCTTTGCATGACTCATCCTTTTGGACAAGGTGCTTGATTCCAGGCACCCTTGAGTGTCCTATTTGAAGTATTTCAATCTGATTTTAGACCTGGTTCTGGCACAGAATTGTCTTGGTCACTTCAAAAGATGATTATGGCTGGGAGAAGAATATCAAGAGTGAGCAAGTTCTGCTGAACCTCTCTATCCTCTCAACCAAGGATTAGGGGAACAGTTTTCAATTGTGGGAATGATTCCATTGAAATCTGGAGAACTTATTCTAGAAGGCAGTGCTGGGCATCTGCTGCTCTTATGCTATAAGTTCCTGTAGAATTCCATCCTGGACCACATTATCTGTTCTATTTTTTTAATAGCCACAGCTGCTGAGTGAGGTCATTCTGGGACTTAGAGTGAGGTGACACTCAACTAAAACATATTTATCTTTTCCATCTTATTTAGGTGAGGCAATAGAAACTATTAAACTAGTATCTGGGATCAGTAATTTCACGATCTCATGGGGCAACTAATATCCCTATTCTATACCATCCTTTCCTGTTTTAGGTTTATCTGCAACCATAATAGATTAGTGAGTTCCAAAGATCACAACAGTGCTTAGTCACTATATAAACAGTGAATCAAAATCTCAGTTTAAGTGATATTTCCTATGGAATGGTATGACTGTAATAAAAACATTTCCACATACTGGTTTCTTCCACACTAGGACCCTAAGTGCTGGTAAGGCATAGTTTTCCTACTTCAAACTGGAAGTGAAATTAAAACAGGAGCTGCACAGAATGTTTAATATAGTACTAATTCTCTATCAAAAGTCACACTTGTTCCTTCTATACTATTCTCTCCCTGCAAAATACATGAAAGCCACACTTGCCTGTTACTTGTTCACAGGACTCTCTCCAAATGTCAGATCACTGGTTCTTCTTGGCTGGTTGTTCATCCGTGAGATCACCAGCAGGTCTTGCAAGCAGTGTTGCGGAACCACTGGCCTTTGTGCAGCCAGATGGGCACTGTAGTATTTTCTTGGCCTGTGGCAAGAAGCACTCCTGCTGCCCAGAATTTCTCTTGGAAGGGAAGCACTTTCTGCATAACAGTAAAAAAAAAAAAAAAAGCAACACCATTTACATGCTGTACTTGAATACGCCTAGCAATACACTAATTCCCTTTTCTTAAGTCAAAAAGTGGTCCTGTCTACACAGCTGGGCTGGAGCAGGCCAAAGAGGGTCATTAGAAGGTCTGGTATGTCATTTAACGCAATCCTCACATCCAAATAGCATACAAACCTCAAGCAACCCTACTTGGTCCACAGCAGCCTGCTGTCAATTTGCCAATATCATGAACTGGCTTAAGCAGAAAGCCACTTTGGCAAATTAAACATTTCCTTGGCTCCATGGAGAGGCCAAGGTAGTAAAAAAAAAAAACACATTTAAAGTGTGTATTAGAATATGCACTGCAGCACTTTAAAAACAGTATTAAGTATGTGTATTTACGAGTTAGTTATGTGTATTAGGTATGTGTATTAGTTATACCTAACACCTGTAGCTATTTGATAATGCACATACCTAATACTGCTTTTAAAGTGATGCAGCACATATTTGCTGCTCTAATACACACCTAAAATTGTTTTCACTTCCTCAGCCCCTCCACAGAGCTGAGGAAGTGTTTAATTTGCCAATATCATGAAGTGGATCTCTTCACAATACTGGCAATAACAGAAGTCATCTCATTGTGGTTCATTTCCAGCAATCATACATGCTGGAAACAGACCAAAAGAGCAATCCTATTGGTACCAAAAAAGCAGAAGCACCTGATAGGGGCCAATAAGGTGCGGGTGGGCTGGTTCACTCCAGCAAACATGTTATCTGATCACTGTCTTTAAGAGCAAATCAGCCTGTCCCTGCAGTGGACCGAACAGTGAGCTAATCACCTATGCAGTCAGCCTCTAAATGAATGAATGGTGAGAAGTGGGATTCTACTATAAAACCATTTTGAAGAATGTGAGTACCCTATTCCTGAGTGTTTCCTCATCACATTCTCTGGCAAATCCCCCTATTTTCAGCCAATCTCATCCCCTTTTACCTGCAGAATCAGAGTTGACTCCTGTTTTTGTGAACTTCTGGTAAGAGGACCATGTCTGCACAATTTAATTATCAAAGAAAAAAGGAAGACTACATGCTACTGCAAATAGCATGTTAATGCAACGTAAATTTCTAATCTGCAACATCTGTGTAGCCCTCCTTCTCTTGATAGCCCAAACTATGAAAGCAAAGGTTCACGGTCAAGATCAATCATATAAAATCTTCTGCAGATAGTGGAGGAGGCACACAAATATTGCAGACTGACCAATTGTAACAACTTTCAGTGAAGGTATAAAGACTTCCTTACTGAATGGTCCCTTCAAACACACTATGCCATTCCACCCCCATATACCTCTGCTATCTACAGCCAAGATACAACTGCCCCCACAAGCCCACCATGTAGAGTCCTGCTTAATAGAAAGGTGGCTGCTGTGGGTCTATGCAGAAGTCTCCTGGACTGTGGCCATATAGCTGAGGGCACAGGGAAGGATTCAAAGCTCATCATGGGACCAGATCTGCTTTTGGCCATGTGAGGAGGAGAAGAGTGAGAGGAGAGCAGCCACCACAAAGTGCAAAGTATCAGCCAACCCAAGCTGCAGAAGTGATTCATGCTTTCCTGGTTGAAACCTCACAGCTGCTGCTGCTGATACCACCAGCACCACCTCTAACATGTCCCTAGTCAGATCCCCAAAGTGGTGCGCTTAAGGTACTGTCCCCCACTCCCTTGTTCCTTCTTCTCATCTTCTTTCCTACCTTCTATCCCTAACTTGCTTATCTGCTCTCCTTTCTTTCTTTCTTTCTTTCTTTCTTTCTTTCTTTCTTCCCTTCCTTGCCTTCCACCAAGCACAATCAATACATTCTATCTGTCTCAAGCCAGTGATTTCTGTGTCCTCTTCCCTTCCTCATGGGGTGGTCTATCTTAGTGTCAGTTACCTCCTTCTTTCCTTACCCTTAGTTGGCAACAGTGCCTGTTCTGGGGCTTTGTCAACCAGTGTAAAACCCACTAAAGAGAAGGAATGTCCTGTAAGAGCTAGCTGAATCCAGGCAAGAAAAGCTATCACCATGACAATGTGATATGTGTGGTGGGGTATATACGTACCTACTGCCATCATCACCACATTGGGGTGTCTAAGTGGAAATTCCAGGTCTAGGGGATGGCTGAGGAATAAGCTTTTCAGGTACTCCCCCCTCCCCCTGCCTTTAAAGCTTCTTGGGATATATTGAGCCATCCATCATATCATATTGGAGCAGCAATAAGGTGAGTCATAGTTACAGCTTTAAGACTTAATTCATTAGTAGATACATAAATTAAAAATTTAGGAACAGATTAATGTTCCTCTCTGATTAAATGGTGGGACCAAGAACAAATACAGAAAATCCTTAAAAGAGATCCCATGCTACAGACCATGTTAATCTACATCCTTCTTTCTTTCACATACAAAGATGGGTCAAAAAAGTTAAATTTGTTTACTTGTGTTTAAGTTCAGTTTACTTCCCAAGTCAGCAATTCACAATGAAGTTACTACACCTTTCTTCCAATTATATCATTATCTAATGACAATGACCACAAGCAATCAAAGATATTAGTCCACAGCTAAAATCAGTACCAACAACACTTTTAAATCTAATTTGTCAAGGACTGGGACCTTGAATTTGTTTAGGTTTTTGAAGGACATTTTAATTCTGGTCTATTACTGTTTATCCCATAGTCTCATGCATTGTGCTAATATAACAATGAGCTTTCTTTCTAATAATATGCTCTGTTGTTTTAAATGTGTTTTAGTACTGATTTTATTACTATTTGTAATGTAATACTTCTTTCATTCTTTTTTAATATTTGCATACCTACTGTTTTTAGCTTCTACATGTTGTCCTTTTAATGATGTAAGCCACCTTGTATTCTTTTTAAGGAGAAAGGTGGGGTAAAAATATTTTAAATAAATAAATAATAAATGTGGTGGGTTTTATTTGTTAAAGTACATGTTTTTGCACACCTAACTGTTTTTCAGCCAGTAATTTGAAATCCTCAAAACATTAAACTAAGATTTTGCATATGAATTCAATATGTATATGCAATGAAATATGCCTGTTTAAATACTTAATTAAAAGCCAGATGAGTCAAAGGGCAGATAAAATATAGCTCTCTACTACAGTTTACTTCTGTGCTTACAACATTTAGGACATACACTCTTCCCTTCCCCTCTCAACCTCTGGCATAATGAATGGAGATCAAAAAACCCCACTTTCATTTTCAAATGACCCAGAGTTTCCTGAATTTTAATGTAACAGACAATTTTGATTGAAAAGAAAAATTCTTTAAAAAAATTTTTGTTTAACTATAACATAAACATAAAATACATAAACCAAAATACAAATTGACTGTGTTCCCCACCACCATAGACTGGACCTCTTGCAATAATCTTCTTTTTCCTCCATCTATTCTAGAAGAAAAAAATTCTGACCACCTTCCCAGAGCTGTAATAGAACAGAACGGAGAATCTACAAGGCTAAAGATTGTCCTGTTTCATGAATGCAAATGTCAATCCAAGATTAAATGACCACTTGTCCAACCCAGTCAGTATCCAAAAATTGGTTGATCACCCAACCACAATTCCTATGTCCCTAACACTGGAGGCTGGTCTATTAGGGCAAACTGGACACTTCCCCTCAGGCTATTTCCCCCAACCAGTTCACTCCTGCTTGTCTCTTTATCAGAGGTAATAGATAAGGCAGAGGTCTTCATGAGTGGGGAAGATCTCCCCAAATTGGGCTCCCCTATTCAATCCGTGTCTCACCTCTGTGACCAAGATCCCACCTGTGCTCCCCTCCTGCTTATTTCGCAGTCTCACACATTGTGTAAGTGTGCGTGGCAAAAGGGTGGTGGGGAACCAAGAGTGAGAGGACAATTGTAAGTGGATAAGTCAACTGACAACTTTCAGACAGGCAGAGAAAAACAGCTGCAGCTAGGAATATTTTTAATTTGGCAGTATGCTATATTTTTCTACTTTTTTTGGCTGAGTTGTGAGTGCATAAATGGGATTGAGGTCAGGCAGTGACTCAATGCCTGTTACTGAATATGTGCAGTTGCCTGCTTCTGGATATGTGCAACCACCTCTATAGTGATTTAGGTATCTGGCTGCGGATCCAGAGGTTGGGAGTTCAATTCCCCACTGTGCTTCCTTGGCAGGGGCTAGACTTGATAAACCACAGGGTCCTTACAGATCTGCAGTTCTAAGGTTCTTCCTATTATTAAATGCCTGCCTTCTTGCTTGTGTCTGTGTTTATGAATGAATACTCAGTTTTGTCCCGCCTGTGCCTGTCATCAGCTGCTGTACCTTCCACCCCGCATCTGGACACCAGCTGCCACTGGCAGTACACAAAGGCAGGAGCTCTTTCCCTTAGGACCCTTGCATCCAAAATGCACAGCCCATATTAGGAATGAGGATTACACTGCTGGAGCATCTCGTATGTCTGGATATTGAGGTTTGGAAAGGCTGACTAGAAAGCACCAATCTCTCAAACCCAAGAAACAATTTGTGGAAATCTAAAGCCTAAATCAAGGAGGGAGCTCTATCCAACATCATATTCTGACCCTTCTGTTGCCTCAGTAACAATCTACCCTCCATCTATGACAGATGGATAAAAGACTTTGAAAACAGGATGCCAAGAATATGTCACTCACGCGCTCTGTTGGCGAGATGAAGAGACTGCTGTTCCAAGAGAAGCCTGATGTCTCTCTCCATTGGTCCATAATTCATCTTGCTGAAGAATTCTGAGACCAAGATGCATTGTTTTTCTTTGTCAGTCTCAGATAATTTTGTTCTCATCTTCTGAAGAGCAGAACATGAGGAGGCTGTTTTTCCTCTAAGACGATACCGGAAGGACTCCTCTCCAAACGGGTGAAAGCTTTTAATAGTTGGTCCTTCACAGCAGGTCATGCATTTTGCTGTTGCACTCCTTGCACAGAACTGGGTCATTGCTGGAAAATGTTTGTGATGACATGGGCTTTGTTTACCACACGCTTTTGTAAACCCATCTGGTGGCTGGAGCTGATAAGGGAGTGAAGGAAGGTCTGTCATACAGTCCCTGCTCTACATGCCTGATAAACTCACTGATAACTCTGTTGACAAGAGACCCAGGGGCTGCTGATATGGTTCTCCCACTCAGATCTAACACTACAATTAATTTTAACATAAGAAGGAATGGTATGAAATTCATGTTGCTGTTTAATTCAGGATGACTACAACTGCTGTACTACATATTTCGAGTGGTCACAAGAAAGAGAATTTCCTGTATTGTGTATAAGTGGAAATTTCAGGAGATATAGCTTGACATGTAAGCTATATCTGTTGGGATTCCCTCTTCCACACAACCATCAAAAGTACAAGAGCCTTGTTCTCTTTTCCATAAGGATAACCAATGAACATTTATATCCAGACAGATTAGAAATAACATAAGAAGAGAAGTTCTTGTAGCCAATTTGAAGTCCTGAACCTTTTCATGTTTGATACAGGGGTCTTCCAAAAGTATTGCCCTGCTTTGTTTACTGCATTTTACTGCTATTGCTGTTTTATCACTGTTGTTACCCACCTTAAGATATCGATGAAGAATGGAAAACAAACAGAAAAAATATTACATCCAAGTAGTACAGTACTCAACTGAGACAGTACAGTGAAAACCCTGGCCCAACAGCCTGCTCTGTATTTGTTGCTGAGATCTGAGATCAAACACAGCAGTGACTAATACAAATGATTTTGTGTTACTTACTCTAACTCTAATCATAGAATCATACTCACATCTGTTGTAGAAGGATGGTTGCTAATAGTGTTCCTCAGTTCTGGACTGGAATTATGCTGCTCCGGGGTGCTGGATGAATTTTCTCTGGTAAGATCAGGCACTGAGCTGTAAGGCCTCACAGGTTGTTTTTCAGGGGGCTCTGAGCAGTTGCTTGTTCCATTGCTCTCACACTGGGAGATGGCATGAGAATCACAAGCCACTTCTGTCTTGGGTTCTTGCACATCTGAAAAATGGTCAGGTAGGAAGGCAGTCCTAGGCCCAGTTTCTGAACAAACCTAGGTTGAACAGGGAGGAAAAAAGGTGGGGTGGCCAAATATGAAATTCATGTGTGCAGGTCCACGGATGTTAGGATTTTGTGTGTGCAACAAAATCTGGAAAAGAAACTCAGTTGGACTACAACTGACATGCATGCTGACTGGAACATTTTTCTGACACATAACTCAAACCATGTTGCCTAGGACTGGAATGCACGCCAAGCAGATGAAGCATTAAAGGCATTAAGACACCTTGGAGGTTTACAAAGTCCTGCCCAGCTGCAAATGAAAACTTTACATGTTCTAACAGTTATTACTATTAATAACAAATAAATTAATTACATAATACAACTTGGTTGTAACTTGGTTTTAATAATTTTTTGTTTTTAAATAACCTGACCTGATTTTTTACGACTATATACAAATTGAAATGATCTTATCTTAACTTCTATAAGTTCTGCAATACAGTTGTTGGTTCAAAAAATATATCAAAATGCATATTTTTTGCATTAAAAGTGTATACATATGCATATTTTAAGAAATGCAAATTGTTGTGCATTTAAAATAGTCATATGCAAAAAACCACAGTCTGTTGTTTGGACAGATCTACAAATGCATGTGAAACTATCGGGGACCAATGTTAGAGTGAGCCATCTACTTCTAACCAAACCCTAAACACATTTAGCAGCATTTGCTCACATACATAATCTTGCCCCTTGCCTCTGTCTGTCATTTGTTACCCTTATTTATTTATTTATTAGATTTATATACCGCCCATCTAGAACGTGTCTACTCTGGGCGGTTTACATATAACATAAAAATAAACTAAGGTAAAATCCAGATTAACCCTTGCCTCTTCCTTTCCTACTACCCCTGTAAAAATGTAGATTGCAAACTCCTGGTTTATGTTACTCTGCAAAGTGATACATACATTAACAGTGGGATTCAACTAACAAATCAAAATACGATGAAGGTAAGAAGAGAGGTCATACAGGAACACATTAGCTATCAGTATGGGGTAACGGAGAATCAGGTAGCAGAAGAAAATGAAAGAAAGTGAATCAATCAATATGATAGAGAGGAGATGGATAGATTGGATTTCAAGTTCTGCTATCTGAGCATTGGCTGTACTGTTTGAAGCTCATGGGTGTTGTGAGTTTTTTTAAAAATCTGAACCACCACCAGGTCGTTTACCCGTGACGTAAGAAGATAAAAGAAGCAAAGAAGTACATTGAAAGGTGAAGTCAAGTCACCACTTAGCCACTGAGCACAGTAACTGGCTATGGGCAAATTCTTCTCTTTACTATGACAGAATAACCCCATGGGCATCATCATGAACTTCATTTATACAAACCTGAACTCTTTGAAAGAGGGAGCTGATTATATGATAAATAAATACAATAAACCGGAAAATAAATTTGCTCTGGAGCATGATGCAATGAGAATATAAAAAAGTGTGAACATGATAATATCATGAGAGAGGCAGAAAGATACTTTGAGTAGAGGATTTTCAGTTGGCAAGAAAGATGAAAGATGCAGCAGAAAGGAAGACCTACACGGAAGAAGTTGTTATAATTTAGAACAGAAATGCATATGGTGGCGGGGCAGTTGCTTTTGTTTGGTTTGGTTTTTTCCCCCCGTTTTGCTCCAAGAACTGGATTCAGTATCACCTGGTGTAGGGCCACACAGCTGCATGGACGCACATCTTAATACATTCCTATCAAAATGGGTCAGATTTAAATTTCTCCTCCCTATCCAATGAGATTGAGGGACTGCCTAAATGGAAGTGAAACTCTCTCCCATCCTACCACTAAAATACTGCTTCCAAACCAGCACTACTGGCAGGAAAACTGCAACCTTAGAAGTCATGAGACACTGCTTCCCATTACCACCTGTTTGTAGGTCAGCTGATTAGTGGGAATGAGAAGAGAGGTGTTCACTTTGGGGGCCACACGGGGAGGGGGCTCCAGTACTGGAGGGTATCCACCCTGCTTTAGAAGAAGGTAAACAATGAATTTTGAAGCTGTTGGAAAATATGAATTGACAGAGGGCAACTATATCCTATCACCCTACTGAGTGGATTTAGTATCATAAAATTATTAAATAATGGAGTTGGATGGGGCCTATAAGGCTACTGAGTCCAACCCTCCTCAATGCAGCAATCGAAGTTAAAGCAGATAAGACAGATGGCTGCCTAGCTCTCCTCTTGAATGCCTCCAATGTTGACTTGTATGGGAGCAAGACCTGATCCAGTCACACTTGTTTAAATCCATTTATATCAGCAGAATGCAGCTTAATCCAAAGACAACATCTGGATCACTGCAATTCGTTTACAGAAGTAGAATTAAGAGTCAGTTTTCAACTGATTTTTCCACTCCTTCAGAATTGCCAGTGGGGGAAATTATTTGCCAGCAGAAATGTTACTCTCTGTCCTACCTGGTCAGGGACTGGCACCACACTTGCCCTGTTTGCCACCTTTTGCCTGAAGATCTTGATCTTTTCTCCACTAGACTCTCCCTGAAGTTCAACCTTCTTCTCTTTCAGCAGAGCCACTTTTTGTTCCTTCTTGAGACGCAGCTCCTGGAGCTGCTGCCTATTGATGACATTGTAGAAAAGAAGTTATTGCAACCGAGACAGAGAGGAGACTGCACTGCAGGTCAAATTCAAATTGCCTCAGTTCCAAACCCCCGTCCTTCAGGCTTCGTCAAAATGACATCAAATCAAAAACTATAAAATGGATTATGCCTCAGAGCCAATGGATGAAAAGTCCTTCTGATAGTTTGTCCCAAATCATCTAATAGAATTTTATGCAGAGGGAGAGAAGGGTTTGTGTTTGTCACCTTGTTCACGGTAAATGGTTAGCTAACCCACCCCTAACGTTAGCCCAAAATTCAAGAACTGTTTGTTCCTGTCAAGGTTTACTCCTGGGATATATGATGCATCTACAAAACAAAAAGGGCATGCAGAGCATGCTTCCTTTCACAACCACAATCAGGCTCACACAACCAGAAGAAAAATACCAAGGCACCAAATGTGTCTTCAACCAAAAAGCCATTTTAGGAAAAGCCAGTCTTTGCTATGAGTGTCTAGCCTTGTTGAGTGTGCACCTCAGGAGACAGCTGGCAGACAGACAGATACTAGCATGTTTCCACACAACACATATAATCTATGTACAGAACCCATTAGCACAAGGAGTGTCCAGTAGCACTGCTGGCTTAAAAATGAACATGGCCAGTTGCCATGACAGATCAACAGAACCTCCATGTTCAGAGGTAGCATCCCTCTAAATGCCAAAGGCTAGAGACAAACACCAAGAGACCTGCTTGTCACTATTCAGAGAAATCTGGCGATGGCTGCTGCTGGAGACAACATACTATTCTAGACAGAACTTGGTCTGACCAAGGAAGGTAGTTTCCGACATCCTTAGGGGGTCAGTCAGACACACACACATCTCTAAAATATTACTTTGATTCTAATTCCCAGAATTCTTCAGTTAGAATGACCAGAGTGTTCTGTATTAGCAAAAGTTTACCCAAAAAAAAGGTAGATAATGATATGCAAAGTGAATATCTAGAACCCCAAACCATAATCAAGTCTCCTCATTTCATCTTTCCCTGTCACATACACTCCCTACACTCTCTACTGCTACTCTCTAGTGACTGTTCACAAATGAAGAAAATACCTGCAAAAACAGAGGGAACCCCAGAAAAAGGCTGGTCCTGATGGAGCAAAGCTCCAGTAAAAAGAGTTACTTCAGAACAAATGGTTCGAGTTGTTGTCCAGATACTGCGAGGCCGGATCTGACATGAACAGTACCTTTAGCCTGCCTCTGTGTTTATTCGTTCTTCCAATTTGTTCTATGGAGCAGTTTATGGTGCTTCCTATGGCACATTCAATTCTCCATCTTTTGGAAACCTTTAATTTTATCTTAATTCAGTCTTTAAATTATTTTTAAAATAAAAATAGTAATTTAAAATACTATCAAATGCAAAGCTGCAGCAAAGGAATAGATTTGTAGGGATCTCTTTCCTAGCAAAGCATTTTTTGAAGACACGACTTCAGTGCAGTGCAGAAACAAAACGCAGGAAGCTCTGGTCTCCTTTGGGACAATCTGTATTCATTTGGGGTGGAATCTTTGTCTGTCTGGTCAAGCTCAGTGTTACTTTTGCTATGGCAGTTTTGGCGGAATAATAAGGACATCTCTTTTTTTCCCATGTAACAACAACTGTATGTAAGAAGTGTTACATTTTTAGTGTAATAAGTAACAGTGGTGTGTTATCCCTGAAACACTGCTTTTATGAGATCTGAGGGGCATTTTCCTACTTTCCTACATAGTTTCAAGAGTATTACTTTTTTAAGTACCTGAAAAGTAATAACCTTAATTACATGTTACTAAAACATTACCCTTTAAATAGAGAGTAATACATCTTTAAAATAAAAAATAATGAATTACTTTTGAAAAATCACGCTCCAACTCTGGGTAGATTCGTTCCTTAAGATGTCATGTGCAGTGTTGTCAATGTTACGATAAGGGTAGAATTACTATAAAATATCCAAGGATCCAGTTCATTCTTATGAATGCTGTACATTGTTTACTCATCTGTGTTTCATCCTCCTTTGTTCTTGTGTTTTTTTAAAAAATAACCTTCACTACAAGTAAAGGTTTTTTTAAAGATGTTTATGTCTCTTATTTAGCCTGATTAAAAAACCTCCACCTTTCCTACTCTAAAATTCCAAGGACTTTTAACTATTCTGTATTAGGCTTCTAGAAGTTCTGGAATCTAAGTGACAAAGCACAGACACAAGACACAGGTGTGTTGTAACAGTGCACAGAATGCACAGAATTTGCAATCACACACCACTGTGGAGCTCTCTTCATGACTCCTGCAGACAACCATACAATGAACAATGACTTGGCTTACTTGTTGGCTACAATTTGACATGTATGGCAAAGAACTTGAGGAAATGGAAAATCTGTCATGTTGCACTGAGCTATGGCGGAAAGAGAAGCAGCACAAGTCTGCTGCCTGCTTCTGTCAGCTCAGCATATAAGAGGCTCCCTTCCCTAGAGGTGTGGGCAGGAGAAATGGGTTTTCTCATACTATAATAATTGTAAAGGAAGAGGGTTATTTGCCCTTGCAAATCAAACTGCAGAGACTTTACCAGTTACATTTTATTTATTTATTTAAAATATTTTTACCCCAACTTTCTCCACAAAAGGACCCAAGGTCCTTTTGTGGAGGACCCAAAAGGGCCCAACCACCATGGGAAACTTTGAATCAAGCGAGAACACCCCTCCTTGTCTTGCCACATCCTCACTTTCTTTTTTGGTTTCATTTATGTATCGGCTACACAGCAAGTTTCTCAACTCTCTCAAATAAATGCAATAGTTTGCAAGATGCAATTTGTTGATGTGCATGTGCTGCAATTCACAGGTACAAAATTACATTAACAGAAAACAGAAGTATTTTCATTTGAGATTTCACGAAGAATTTGTAAATTGGTAAGCAAATTAGGATTTCTATACAGGCAAATATGAGGAGGGTGCTCTACTCCCTCAACTCTGGCCATTATTTATATGCCAGTGGGGCACTTGAAGGGTTGTGAGCCCTAGCAATCCCTGGGACCAGTCCTGGCTAAATTAATCTGAAAGGCAAGTCACCTGGAAGTTGTGCAAACAAACACATATATACACACACTTATTAGGAATCAAATCTGTGGAATTACCACAAAGGATTTGAACGGGTAATGGCTAGAATTGTTGTTCTCAGGGCTGAACAGTGTCGGGGCTGGCCTCTGATATTTTACTGCCTGAGGTAAAGTAGCAAATGGTGTTCCCAATGGCAGCTAGGTTAGCCTGTATTTCTCAGTACATCCCTAGTATTATAAATACAACAGCAAATTAAATCACCATATTGTGCCTTATAATGACACCCTAAGTCTGCTGCTTGAGGAGATAGTGTTATTCTACCTCATAGTAGGACCAGGCTGGATGATTTCGGGACATTGAACTGCACAATGAGAACTGCTTTGTTCTCAATGAATAGTTCCCAATCTATACAGTTAGTAAAGGAAGATATTTCTATAAACAGAAAGTAAATATCTAGCATTCTGGCTTCCAATCAAAAATGAACCAAGTAAAGATTACTTTGAATTCAGGGAAGAGAAGAAGCAGTACTATTTTGGACAGACAATAACCAAATGTTTGCTGTTGTCTTTTCTTTCTTTCAAAAACATGGTCCCCCTCTTATCTGAGAGAAAACATACCACGAAACGTTCTTTCTTACCTGGCATACTCCTCACGTGCTCTGGAAGCTACTGTTTCCTGGAAGAGGGAATTATTGTGTTGAAAAAACTTATCATATCTGTCTGAATCAGAGCTCGGGTAAATTCGACGGTAGCCTCCTGTGTTTTTTTCTTCATATTTCTCTGCTTGCTCGAGCCAGGCAGCTTGGCAGGTCTTGTATTCCTCGATCCTGATAAAATTATCCAAGTAAAACTGTTAACAAGCCCCTGAGAAAATGTCTGCAGTGGGAGATTCTTCTCACTTGACGTTCATGGTGCCATTGCAGTCTTCGAACTTTATTTCTTTAATTCTTACAAGTTGAGATAAAACTTCTTCATAAAGCTTGTAAAGAAAGTTCAGAAATATAAACAGCACACACAATAGTTTCATATGTGGGGATACTTATTTAATAAATACATAAAGTTTTGAAGCTAATGGGAGTACATGCACAGCTGATACTCCCACCCTTCCCTTCTACCCCCTCCCTGGAAAAGGCAAGGTCAGGAGGAAAGAAAGGCCTATTCTAGCAGATATTTCTACAAGATGGAAGTTCAGGCCTCTTTCCTCTCCTCAGTTCCTTTACAGGATAAAATAAATAGATCAAAGGAGTGCTGAACATTGCCAACATTCATGACAGGAACTTGCAGTCTGGCTTTGGTTTTGTTCAGCCAGAGCCCTGTCCACAGGACCTGAGCATTTAAATGACTTCTGGAAAATGTTGGAACATACAGTTGAGTTCACATTTTCTGTGTATGTCATCTAACTTGCTTTATATGATTCAGACTGCTGATGAAACAGAGTCTGAATGACAAATAAAGAGCAACTTGTCTAAAAATATTTTGTTCAAAACTACTATGTTCTTTTAATGTATACATTGGAGGATGCTCAAATGTTTGGATACAGGATTCATATTGTACATATTTCTGCACCAACTACAAGGCATGGAACACACACTGCAATGCTTACAGAAATGGTGGATTTCCTCTTGCTTTACTCCCTAGCTTTGCTGAAGGCTGCAAAGCTCTCCTGCATTCCCTAGAAAATTAGGATAGCAGAGAGAGAGAAAAGGTAGTGTTCTGGCCCTGATTTTTGTTCTGAATAGCTAAGCAAATCAAACTGTACATTATGACAATTCAGACTAAAACATTCTGGATGCTAGCACCAAATGAACACCTTCAATTCTGATGCACAATTTTTTTTTTAATCCAAAGTGAAACCTGGCTATTTTGCAACTTCATCTGAAGTCCCCCCCCCCTTCTGTTTTTTTCACTACATTCTATCAAATTTATGGGGCAGGGAACTGCACAAATGTAGCATCATTTTAGGAGACTAAAAACAAATACAAAACCCAAGCCTGTCTTTCTGGAAGGAGAAGGCATCTATGTATAACACCTAGTACACACATGCTAGCAGCAAGACAAAGGGAACACAAACATCAAAAACAAAATGAAGCATGGCACAACACACATATGATCACACCCATCACCTGTCAGCTATATCCTTTCCCAGATACATTAGTAAACTGATTTTCACATGCTCCCTTTTGGCTGTTTTGGGCTGCTACATGATTTTCTATATCTTAGCTATTGCTGTTATAGAGTAATCCACTTACTAAAGAAAGACCTAGATCAGAGGTCGTCAACCCCCGGTCCGTGGCCTGAGCCGCGAAGACAGACCTCCCACCCCCCCGCACGCACTCCCCTCCCCACAGCTGCTTTGCGCACGTGCGCACGTGCCAGCGCCGGCGTGAGCACTCCCCCACCTCTTCATGCATGCGCAGGGGCGCCTGCACGCCCGCCTGCGGGCTCCCCCACCCCATCACGCATGCGCCCGAGTGCCCGAGCGCCCGCGCGAAGGGGTGCGCAGGTGGGCAGGCGCCCCTGCGCATGCGCGAAGGCGTGGGGGAGTGCTCACGCTGGCACGGGCGGGCGGGCACTCCCCCACCACTTCGCGCATGCGCCCAAGAGCGAGCGCGCACCCGCACGCACCTGCGGGGGCGGCCCCTGCCTTCCTTAGAGGCTCAGCCGGTCCGCGGTCCCAAAAAGTTTGGGGACCGCTGACCTAGATGCTATATTATACATGGAACCGCAGCTGCTAACAGCTGTTAGGACTGTGAAATGTATAATGTGGTGATATTAAGAATTAGATAACCTGTCTCAGATATTACAAAGAAGGGGAGGGGAATAAATGTCTAGGTCATTTTCAGTGATAGCCATGTATATGTATGGCCTGAATTGCCAGATAACTTGTTGGTTTACCTGAGAGCTTGCTAATTTCACTTGTGAATTTTTGTTTGTATTTGTATTTCTGTAATTCTTATTTAATGAGGGCTACTAAATGAATGGGAACTTGCATTTAAAATATGGTAATTTATTTCTATATGCTCCAAAGTCAATGAGATGTGAATCCATTGCACTTAAGATATATTTTGCAGGTGGCTTATAGACTAATTGACTAAGCTCTAGGATACAGGAGAAGGACTAAAAAGCTCACACCTGGCTTCCTGGTTACGGCATTGCTTGAGAAGCCTCTCTTTCCCTCTTCGTTTCTCTTCTTCCAAGACTTTCCGCTTATCACAGGCTCCCAAGTTGATCAGAACAAGAGTGTCATACAAGAGTTGGTCTTTAACTTCTTTGTCCAGCCATGAATCAGTACTGAAGCTTGGAGAATGATTCACCTGGAACAACAAGGATCAAGCCAATTTGCGTTTACATTTTCATTTGACATACACAGCAAATTCCCGGGGAAAGAGCATTGGAAGATCAAAAATAATAGACACAACTGCAGTGGGGAGTAAGTTGAAGGCAACATTTGAAGCTTCCAGTCAAGGCTGGTATATTGCCATCGAAGCATGTTCACAACTCCACAATTATCATTCACAACCATTACAATGCACAAGAGGTACACATAAAGAGACATGTGCAATAGTTGCTCCACAACCATAGGAGACCATTTTAGTGAGTTATCAAAATTCAAGTACAAGCATCTTACTAGAGCACTGAACTCACTTATTTTTTAAAGCATGATTCTTCCAAAGGCTCCGGGCAGGACTGCAGAATCTTCCTATTAGGCTTTTTCATGGTTTGTGTTAGCTGGAAGGAGTGTCCAGTGGCATCTCCAAGACTAACAATGTCATTATTTATTACTATATGAGGTTATAATATAATAGTCTTTAAAGTGTCACAAGACTGTTGATTTTACAGCAGCAGCATGAAATGGCTATCTTTTTGGAAACTACTGGCGTGTTTTAACATTGTTTAACTGAGTGATATGATTTATCTCATTATTTGGAGATGTGGAGGTTATTTGGAGGTTTTTACTAATGATATAATAGTAATTATTAAGTAGACATAATAATTAAGGTTTTGATGAGTAATACTATGTGAGGGGCCATTTATGTCCAGTGTAGAAGACTACAGCTTTGAACTATAGTTAGATGAAATATGTAGAGGCAAACTATTACAAAATTGAGATCTATACAGTATAAAAATGGTAATAGTATCCTGTGTGCTTAATGAGACTGGATATGTTAAATGTCAGTTATGAATTTGCTCATCATTTGCTGAAAATAAGGTGCAATCATTTTTAAAAGTCACTAAAACAAATTTTTGGTCATCAAGCAAGCAAACAAACCTAACCTATATTTGCCGAAGAATGATAGGTAACCCTGTACTAAAAACTGTATTCAGTGAGAACATTCACTTGTAAATCACATTAGAAGATGGAGGCTATTTCAACAATTATTTTTGATTAAATGTTGGAAATTTCATATCTTTTACATAACATTTATACTATATGACTTCCCAACTCATACAATGTTTTAGTAGTTAAACTTGTCTTTGTATTAGTAATGGAAATATTTTTGCATTTTCTTATTTATATATATAATCTGAATTACATTAAACCCATTGGTAACAATATATTCAGTATAATGTCAGGTATTTTAATTATTTATTTTGTTGGGTTTATTGTATCGCTTTCCAGTATCAACCTCATCCTGTTCCCCTCAAATAAATCCAAATCAATCAATCAATCAATCCAAATAAGTAAAACTGAAATAAAATAAATCTGGGGTTCTACTATGACATAAACAAAAGGATGTGTAACCTATCTGTGAAGTGCATTGTCACAGAACTTTATGAAGGCAACTAATTTAAACAGCTTGTATCAACGGTATGGAAGCTAATTTCATCAGTGGTATTAGTTGTGACAGCCAAATGTACGGCCACAGATTACCAAATACTGAGAATTAAAAACAGAGGGAGCCTACTTGTGAACCTCTCTGGGGAATCTGACTGGCCACTGTCAGAAGAGATAAAGAAGAGCTTGTTTGGTGAACCATGGCTGAGACCTAATTTATGAAAAGTTCGTGCCTTAATCCTCACACAAAATGTGTTTAACACTTGATTGTCTTCCTGACTGGGAACTCCAATGTGTAAGGGCATATTTGATAACATTCCCTGTAGTCTAACGCCCTCTGCTGGATAACCATATGTTTGGAAGAGTTGCCACAGGGCACATATCAGTGAGGCATGCAAGTAGCAGCTGATGGTCTCCAAAGAAAGGGAGGAGAGAAGGTAGAAAGAGCTGTTTGCTTTACAGGAACATACCTCAAGCAACCATGGTTTGAGTTTTCGATCTAATAAAATATCAAAACCCAGGATTTCAAAGCAAGCACTCCACATGGTGTGATTGGGAAAACAGGTGAGATAATTATGCTTGATGATAGGATGGGCTGATATCAATGTTTTAATAACAGCATCTTCAATGTCCTTCCATATCCGTTCTGTTTCATAGCCATTTTGCTCCATGTATTTATTAAAGGTGGACAGCTTCCTTTGAAAAATCAGGGGCAGGGTGGAGAAAAAAGTGAAAGACAAAATGTGAAGCACTTTTTTGGTACACATTGCTTTAAGTACAGAGGTGTTTACACTCAAGATGCAGCCATAAATAAATGCCAAATGCAAAGTGATTCAATATGCACATCTTCCAGTTTCATGTGACTTCATCCAGTACGGCTACCAAATATAGTTCTGTATTTGCGATCATTAAAATAAATGTAAATTCCCAGAAACAGAAAAGTAGTTAATGAAAGAGAAGAAGAAAAAACTCCCCTTCTGCTGCTCTTTAACTATGCATTGGAAGATTAGTTGCTCACATAAGTAATGGAAGAATTAAAAGGGTTTTTTAAAAAAAGGAATGAATACAGTTTGTGGTCTTGAGTGAATTTGCAGAGTTTCACAAAGAAATAAATAGACACTTTGTTAGGCAATCAGATGGATAGAAAGGCAGGTAGAAAGACAGATAGAAGCCCACAGACCAAGTTATAAAGCACCAAGTCTCAATCTTTCATATCTTACACCTCATCAACCATGCTGTCAAAAGAACCTGGTCCTGTCATAATAGAAGCAAAAGGCCCACTTTCTACAATAAGGGCATTAATCTGTTTAGAGGCCTTATATTAGTCTATTTATTATTTATACTAAGTTGCAGAACAGTACTTTTGAAGGATTCACTTGAAGATCTGTATAAATGTGCTGTGAGCACATTTATATGATATTTAACAATAGTGGGCCAAGTGGGAAAGTTAAATCAAGGTTGCTGGTATGAATGGGTCACATGATATGAAGATTAAGCCTGTCATAGAGAGGAGGGGCAGGATCTGTTCTTGATCATTCCACAGAGCAGGACCCATAATAATGGACTCAAATTACAGGAAGCCAGATTTTGGCTGAATATCAAGAAAATCTTCCTGTTAGAGCAGTATGACAACAGAACCAGTTACCTTCAGAAGAACCGAGTGCTCCAATGCTGGAGGCATTCAAGAGAAAAATTGGATAACCATTTATCTGCCAGATCTGCTTTGATTTGGACTCCTGCACTGGGCAGGGAGTTAGACTCGATGGCCTTAAGGACCCCTTCCAACTCAATTATTCTATGATTCTATGAATAAGGAGAGTATAATCCATAGCAGCTGATGCCACTTCAGTAACACTGTCAATGGTGGGTTTCATGAATGGGGGACTAGGGAAATAATGACTATCCAAAGTTAGTTCTAGCATTTTAACATGTAACAGATAAATAATACATGGCAGTTAGGATCAGAAGGAGCTGAGGGATAAAACATGTAGGAAGAAATGGAAATTGAGCAAGAACAGCCCCTGTGTTACATTTAAAGGACTTCTGCATCCCACTGGTGAAACACACACCACCAGCTGAGAATCACAGTTATAAAAGGAAATTGCACTGAGCAACTAAATAGCATGGTTAAGCCACAGAAAAATGGAGGTTAATGCAAAATAGCTGTATGGGAAGCACATCCCATTCTCACAGACTTTAGCATAAACGGGCAGTAAATTCTACAGATTGGGACTGAACTGTTGTTCCTAACACCACACCTTAAAGAGCCATGAAATTCTTGTGATTACCACAGTTCTGTGGAACCCAAACCGAACTGAGAACAGATTAATGTAAAAGCAACAACCCTCTTTCACTCCACCTTTGATACACATTGGCTGAAATGCTGTTGCACAGTTCTGTGTGTAAAACAGGGATAACAGCAGCAGCAGCAAATTACCATTGATTAAAGGTGATTTCAGAGTGCAGGTCACTCGTACACGATGTGATTAAGTCGCATGCATCCTGAAATCATCCAATAAAGCTTTTAATCAGTGATAATTTGTCACTGCGGATAACATCATTACCACTGTTCACACAGAGCTGTGCAACAGAATTTTGGCTAACACCTAAGTCTTTTGAAAGTTGAAATAACAAAGCTGTTGTATTTCCTATATGATCAGGTGACATTTGAATAATAACAAAGGACCAAGAGGAAGCAGACAGTGAGCAGAGGGCAAAATCAAAACTCTCAAGATTTAACTCTTGGCTTTGGACTTACTGTAACATCTGCTCTAGTAACTCCTCCTACTCGTTTACTGACCTGCCACATTGCAGACTCCATTGTCTGATTACCTCATTGTACTGCAGAAAAGAGACTGCACTGCTGGCATTAACCTGTTTACTGGAAAAGTGCAGTAATACAATGGAAAACTACCCAAAACAAACCAAGCCTTTGCCGCAGTGGGCAGAACACTGCAACAGAGCAGCAACAGCAGCTGACAGAATATGATATTAGTGATCAACAGAAAAGTCTAGAATAGCTGGAGAAAAGAGAAAAACAAGGCAACAATAATTAGACCAAACTGACCATTCTGTGCAAGATTTAGAGAGGTGGCTAATTACACCCACTGAAAACAATGAAACAGAGGGTGGCAATCCAGCAACTCCATTTGCGACAAATTCATTTTAGGGGGGGGGATAAATCCAATCTCCTCTCAGCTGCTTCAGGCTCCCTGCTGTTACTCATCTGAGCTTTTAAAATGATTTATTTCACCTAATGATGGAGAAAGCGCCACGTGCCAGCTGAATTTAGAGAAATGTTTCCTAAACACATATGAAATGGCTGTAAAGATTCATGAGAGCAGGCACACCAGCATCCCCCCAGCTGTGATTATTCTGGAAAACATTCTGTACCTCTTGCTACCAGAGTCTTCGTCTCGTACAAAATTAGCACTGTGCTTGTTAATTGAATAATTAGTCAGGTGCATACAGACGTCATCCTGTAAATAATTAAACAAACAAGCAGGTTATGAGGCTACAGAGATTTAATTTTTCCTTATGCTCCCTTCTTCACAACTGAGGTGAAGAGGATGCAAGAAGTATCACCTGTACCTTATGAAAGGGCTGTATAGATTCGATGGCCTTTATATCCATTTCATATCTATGATTCCATGAATGTAACACTGTTTTCCTTAACAAAATTATTCTGACAATGGAATTTCAAGACAATTCAACTTCCAGCATGTGTATTATGTGGAAGGTGATATTCTGCACTCTATAGAATCATAGATCTCAAAGAGATATTAAACTACTCATGTTATTTTCAAGGCAATATGCTCAGAGCAAAACAAAACCGGGAGACAAAAATGTGTTTTTAAAAGGCTTCCTATCTCACAGCTAAGTTGTTGTATAAGCTCCAAAGGACGAAAGATTAAAAATAGGTAAAATCCAGCATTGGCTGGTATGGAAGTTTTGAGCTTGGCAGAACTCATCTCTATGTGCCCCTTGACTGGTGACTATTCTCATTATGATCCTTACTTGGGAACCATGGGGGTCATTTCAAGCAGAACCATCATTTCAGATGGAAAAATGCCAGATAAAACCCTACATGCTGCACACGTCTCAGAAAAGAAATTTTGCAGCCTGATGAAAGGGATGAGGGAACACACAGCCACTCCGTTCCGTGCATAGAAGGCAACTAGACTGATAGTGAAAACTCACTTCTGCACTGGGAACAGAATAGCATCCTCTACCACTTCTGAAAGTGGCAGAATAGTTTTGGAAGAAGAGGACAGGCTGTGTGGAACACAGTTTTGTCATCCAAGAGAGGTGAATAGCTGGGGCTTCAGGAAGAAAACCTGAGGTGTGGCCACTGCTTTTCCATCAACATCTGATATCTGAGAACAAACTGTAATGCTGCTTCTAATTTGTAGCTGCCACCTCCTACATATTGTTGAACTAGCAGTGCAAGAAACTTGTATGGTAGAACCCATGCAGCACACCCTCAGCGGTAAATGAAGAGACCGAAGACATGGCTGCATTTCCCCTGATGCTGTGAGGCTTGGGTAGTCTTGGGAAAAGGTGAAAAAGCACTGGATGTACACCAATATTCTAGCATGCCAGTTTGTATCAGCAGGAACCCCACTTTACTCACCAAATTGCTATGTGATGGTTCCGAATATGCAGATGTTGCAAAGCGTGCAAGACCCTCCTTATAAACATAAACCCGTAGTGGATCACATGACGTCACCAGGACATAAACACGAAGATCAAACTTAAAACCATCAATAATAAAAGGCTTGGGGGAAAAGAAGGGAAATACTTAAATTACACATCTGAGAAACAGAAATAACACAAATCTAAAGAACTGAACATCACCTAGAAACTCACATGCAAGCCATCATACCCAATGTTCTAGGACTTTCACTGGCTTCCTCCAGCTTACTAAATATGAATTCACATGTCAGTTTTGACTTGAGATCACCTCAGTATCTCTTTTTCCATAACAGACCCATATTGAAAACACTGACTGAATCCCCTCTACTCAAGTCCACCCATGTATCATAGCTCACATCAGAAGGTCACACCAGAAGGGCAAATAGAAGCTTATTCCCTGAAGATTAATAATTTATCTGAGCTTTTTTTTTTAAAGAGTTCAGTAAGCTTGGTGTTTCCTAATGATTGCAAAATTGGAACCAGAGAAAGTATTGTAGGTCATCCAGCTAACCATTGCTTGATAGCGGAAGTCCAGAGTTAGAGCATCCCCAGCCCAGGCTTCAATTTTATCAATGCAATTTTAAATTTTATTTCTGACTACTGAGGCGCTGACCAACAGCAGAAAAGGTTGAAACAGAGGGTTGCCTCAGCCTACTACCTTACTATTGTTGGATAAGCACCTCCTTGGTTGGATCAAGGACTACCAATGGTATCATTCATCCCTCTCAGTTTTGCACCATCTATAATTTTAATAAGGATTCCCATGATTCTTCTACCTCATTAATGAAAATGTTAAACAGATATAAAAATGGTGAACAAATATTGAAAATTTTCAGGCTCCACAACAAAGTTTTGCAACCTCCCATTTAAAACCTCCTCTAATCTGATGAGTGTGGTTTTAGTAGAGTCTCCCATCAGCTGTGAATCAACTTGATGATATTATGGCCTATCCCATAAACAGACCATCTGCTGGTTAACCAAAAGCTAGACCTGTATAGTCAAAATTCTGCTTAATCATTCCATCTTTTAATTTCTGCTCCACCCACCTCAGTTTCCTGATACCCCTTATCTTGCTTCCCTGCATACTTTTCTATTTGATTCTAGCACATTTCCTATGATCCTCCTGACCCTCCATATTTATGCTCTAGTTCCCAAAATTCATACTTATTAACTTGCTGAATACCATGCTCCCTATCACAGTTGTTTCATTAATTTCCTTATTTACCACTCTACTGGCAAAAGTCTTTGGGCTTATACAAAATATAAACTTCCTTCTTAAGACCCACATGTCCATGTCTCCCTGCCTCCATTCACAACCCCTTGGTGCCTTCCATAATGAGAACACACAATTCTTATCACCTCTCTCTACCCCTAGTACAAAAAGTGAGTCTCCTTCCAGTGCCACTGCTTATCCCACAGTAATCTCATGAATCATCATCATTCTTTCCACCAACTAATCCTTCCGTCCAAGTAAAACGTTTCTAAACATCAGCAAAACTGTAGCAACTGATGCTAGAGCAACTCAAAGGTAACACTAAAAGCCCACTGAAAGACTAAAGTAAAATATTACCTTTGAGATATAGAGTTGGCAGATCATATCCTCCCCAGGTTTGATATCTTTTACAGTTCTTGTAATGAAAATGCCTCTGCCTTGACAGCCAGAATCTGGTTTACAGATATACGTCTTATGCTTTTTTGATCTGCCAAAGGCTTGCAGTTCGCCATAGCTGAGAACAGTGAGGAAGAAAGCAAAAAAGAAATTCTTTTTCTGATATATAAATTAACCCTGGCATAATAGCAGTCCAAGATGAAGTACTGACAGTAATAGGAAGAATCTTGATATAATCAGGCATCAACTCAGTTTGTTTCCTTGTTTTTTAAAACAGCTTCTACCTTTACACTAACCCTGGCCTTTGGGGAATTCTTCATGGAAATACTCATTGGTGAATGACAGGTGAAAGGTGTGTTTTTTTGTTTTGTTTTTTAATTGTATGAAATATCTCTTTCCCTCCAGTCTTGCTTCCCCTCCTCTCATGTCCACAATTCTGTGGCTCCTGGCTTTATGGTCACTTTCCAACCCCCCTCCCTACACCAAAATAAAACTAGCTCTCAAGAAAGATCAGAACGGAAATGCTTTAGGAAAACTCACTCAGCAGGAAGACACCAGGTTCTGGGAAAGAAGTTAAAGTCCTTGGGGAAAAGCTTTAACATCCTGCTCATATTCCTGGCCAGAAGGTCCTTCCTACAGATTTCAGACATCCCAGGGAAATGGTTGATTTTCTAGGAAAGCAGGTCAAAGGCAAAATCTTAAGCTTTGTCTAGGACTTCTAGATAATTTTCATGAGTGAAAAAACACAGGTACATTACCTCCATCTCACGGTAACAAATACCTGGTAACTTTTCATTTCCAACACTCTATCCAGTGAAACAGAATAATCTGTCCAATATAGGGTCCAGTCATCAACCTCACTTGCTTCCCGGAGGCCACACAGCTTGGCAGCCCGTCGCACTGCAAAGAGACAGGTTATATTAGCATTTACATAAAAGTGTCTGGGAAGAAGGGCTTGTTGAGATCCACTGGATGCATAATAGGTACATCATCAGCCAAATGTGACCCACAACACTGTATATTTTAATTACAAGGTATGAATTCAACAGGTGATCATTTCCTTGAGCTTAGCAGGCAACGAGATATAGTTGATGTACGTGCCTTTATTGCCTCTTCAAATTGTAGCCCTTGCAAAAATTATCCATCCTTGGGCTTAGAAAGAAAAAAATAATTCAAAATGTAATAGATGTGTCTTTCAGAACTTGCCTTTTTCTTTACAAACCAATTTTAATTGCAGTCATGAGATCCAGAATCTTCTTTTTCTTTTTAAACAAAAGCTGGGTTTCTCAAAATTCTAGTTGAGTCGAGAGATACCTGGAGACTTCTCTCTTATACAACGGAGGAGTAAAACCAAGCTCCTCTTTCTCAACTGGGAACTAAGGAGGGTACTCACCACTCTCATATTTGCAGTTAGTCAGATTTATCACTGGTCATCTGGAAAACATAAAAGGAAGAAAAAAGACAGAGGCAGACAGGCAAAACCAATTCATGGTTTTAATCTGAAGCTTTTGAGAACCATTTTGATTTGTTTTCTAAGATTCAGCTTTTGCCTCCGCCAAGTGTAGGTGGAATACTATGCTTGGAAAGGTTTGGACCTGGAAATTTGTTCAAATTCACCTTAGTCTTCACCACAAATGGAAGGGCTTTTGGTATCTCACTCAGCCATAGTAATACCTACTGAATGGGATTACTTTGAAAATAAATATTACTGAAATGTAATAATACATGATTTATCACTATTTAAAATATTTTCAAGAAGGCAAAGCAACATATTACCTTGGCTAAAATGTGTCAACCCCATATACTGTATCCCAAGCTTACAAAAACATGAGGTAAGGCAGTGGTCCCCAACCTTTTTGCTTCCACAGACCAGTTTAGCGTGTGGGCGGTGTGTGTGTGTCTGTGTGTGCGTGGGAGGGGCCGTGCGTGTGTGGGAGGGGCTGTGCGTGCTCTCAAATGGGGAAGAGCCCTTAGCTTCAGGTCCTGTATTTCTATATCATGCTATACAGCACCACAGCTACAGTCTCCTTTTGCTACTGAAAGAATGCAGTGATCAAGAGCAGCTTCAAATGTGCTCACTTGGTTACTGATCACTGCCTCAGAATAAAAGAACACAGGGCACCCAGATACTGGATAAAGTGTCGGATGAACCACAAACGTATGGTTTATTTGAGAAAGATGCAGAGAAGCTGCTTTGTGCTAAAACCTGCAAGCATGTGGTTACAATACAAACAGACAGTTCCATGCAGGCTGGAAATTGCTGTTTTACACACATGAAAAGCATACATTGTTTTACACTCAAAACAGGAACATAAAACAGTTGACTCTGGATTATGGTACACTTCAGTACAGCACTCATCATGGTTATATCCTACTCCAAGATAAGTATCAGCCTGACTCTGAATATCCATTGCTGGGGAACAATAGCAGGAGAGGGGTATTGTATTTGTGCCCTGCTTAGGAGCTTCCCAGAGATATCTGGATGGCTACTGTGTGATACAAGATTTTGGATCAGACAGGATATTGGTCTACTTCACAGGGATTTTCTGAATTGCTGTTCATATATATTCAAATGCCCATTCTCCCATGAAGTGTTTACAAGGAGGCCCTGTGAAGCCAGTGTTTCAGCCTAGCATACCTCACTGGTTTTAGCTTTTAGATTGATTGGCATGGACTGGTGGGAGAAATATTAAGAATATATGTTCTTCCGTTCAAAAATGTCTCTTTTCCAGGCTCTTTCTGCTTGAATCAATATTGCACTAGGGTGGCCTCTTAAACACCACAAGAAGAGAGCACACGTCACTTAAAAGATGATAGGAGAGGGCACTGATTCACAAAAAATTGTATCTGCTAATTTATATGTGCAGGTGCAAAATTGGAAATTATTTTTATAATTTTGTCAGAATTACAATATATCTCACCCAGGAAGACTGTGACGCAGTGACCTGTCTGTTTACTGAGTTTGCTGTTGCAGTACTAAGTGTGATGGGCAGCTTCAAGATCCCTAACCCCCCTTCTTATGATTCTTCCCGTTTGAATCAGACTTGCACTGGACAGCCTCTCAGATAGGGGACACCTTAAAACAGGACTGTCCTCTTCCGAAGATTTTTTTAGAAAGGTCATGTGGCCACCCTGTATTGCACTCCCTCCTCTTTCTCAGCACCATAAAGAACTGCCATGCTTCCTCATTTAATTCCTTAAGCTACTACAGTTCCCTATCCTCATATGGACTTCACAAGTCCTTTCAATCTTATTACTAACCTCCTTTTCTTTCTCTTCTTCTTTACAACCACACTGGAACACAGACTTTTTTTGCTTTCCTCTTCACAAACCACTGTTTCCTGGTCCGTGGCATCAAGTACACTTTCTTCTTTATCTAGCCCACTCGGAGGAAATTCTAGCTCAGAACCATCCTTCTCGCCCAGTTCTTCCAGGTCTGTTTGAAGTGAACGATACCTTCGTGCTTCATCTGATAACTTCATCCTGCTTCCCAAACAAAGAAGCAAATGAACAAGGAGATAAACAAATTGGACCCAAAGGTAGTAAACATTTATACCAATTACTTGTCACTCTGGAGATTTCCTTGATAAACAACCCAACAGGCACAGGAACCATTCACTGCACTGCATAGAGCTTTGTAAACACACATTTTTATAATGGCCTCATCTTCCCATCAGAAGATGAAGGCACACATCATGTCTGTTTTTATCAATGGTGTTGTCTATGTGATTAGACAATCCATGAAAGGTAAAATATTATGACCCTTGTCTGTTAGGATAGCTCAATGGGTTGAGTACCTGGCTGCAGAGTAAGAGGTTGCGAGTTCAATTCTCCAATATATCTTATGTATTTGGGGGCAAGCTGTACAGTCCCAGGGTGCACCCAGAAGAAGAGACTGGTAAACCACTTCTAAGTACTCTATACCTAGGAAAGCCTGTAAAGGACTGCCATAAGTCAGAACTGACTTGGCAGCACAATTAATTAAAAGTCCTTTCACTGTTTAAGTTCAATATATCATAAATTTATTCCAGTGTAGGTATTAAAGCTATAAGCATCCTTCTCATACCACCACAGTATCCTTTAATAGCTTACCCTTGCTCATTTCTGCAGGTTCAGTCCTTCTTAGATTCTAGAGTGCAATGCTATAGCCCACAAGTACACGCACCTCACTTGAATGCCATCTCAGTACTGACACCCGATAAGTAGAGTGAGAGAACTCTGGGTCTATCAGATCTAATTGTTGAAACTTGAATCTAACAGGGTCAAATTCTCCTGCAAGCATGCAGTTCAAAGAGAAGTTACAGTACAATAAATCTTTGTCTGAGGTTTGTTTACTTAATGGGCGGGGCTGATAGCCATCATACCATATCAAGTATGTTTTCTTCTCATACACATGTAGGCTCCACAGGATAAAAATGTTATCCCTGGAAACATAGCTTAAAGTATCCTTCTACAAAAACCTTGTGTCTGAACAAGTTACTGGATTCTAACTTCTTCATCTACAAGCTTTGTGTAGAAAGAAATTCAAAATGTTTTGATAATCAAATTACCAGTGGAGGGGGAGCACACCTAAGGGAGACACTAACAAGAAATTACTCAAACAGGTATTTTGGATAATCCTTGTGTATGGGGAAAATCTACTGTAGCTCAAAAATCAACTGCAAAATGAAAGTTTTAAAATTCTCACTATTTATTGAATGAAATAAATCTGAATTTATTTATTTAAAATAATTAAAATAATTAAAATTAAAATTTTAATTTTAAAATTTTAATTTTAAAATTAAAATTTATTTAAAATTAAATTAAAATAATTAAAATATTATTAAAATAATATTTAACTTATATGCAGAATACATCATGCGAAAGGCTGGACTGGAGGAATCCCAAGCCGGAATTAAGATTGCCGGAAGAAATATCAACAACCTCAGATATGCAGATGATACCACTCTGATGGCAGAAAGTGAGGAGGAATCAAAGAACCTCTTAATGAGGGTGAAAGAGGAGAGCGCAAAAAATGGTCTGAAGCTCAACATCAAAAAAACTAAGATCATGGCCACTGGTCCCATCACCTCCTGGCAAATAGAAGGGGAAGATATGGAGACAGTGACAGACTTTACTTTCTTGGGCTCCATGATCACTGCAGATGGTGACAGCAGCCACGAAATTAAAAGACGCCTGCTTCTTGGGAGGAAAGCGATGACAAACCTAGACAGCATCTTAAAAAGCAGAGACATCACCTTGCCGACAAAGGTCCGCATAGTCAAAGCTATGGTTTTTCCAGTAGCGATGTATGGAAGTGAGAGCTGGACCATAAAGAAGGTTGACCGCCAAAGAATTGATGCTTTTGAATTGTGGTGCTGGAGGAGGCTCTTGAGAGTCCCCTAGACTGCAAGGAGAACAAACCTATCCATTTTGAAGGAAATCAACCCTGAGTGCTCACTGGAAGGACAGATCCTGAAGCTGAGGCTCCAATACTTTGGCCATCTCACGAGAAGAGAAGACTCCCTGGAAAAGACCCTGATGTTGGGAAAATGTGAAGGCAAGAGGAGAAGGGGATGTCAGAGGACAAGATGGTTGGACAGTGTCATCAAAGCTACCAACATGAATTTGACCAGACTCCGGGAGGCAGTGGAAGACAGGAGGGCCTGGCGTGCTCTGGTCCATGGGGTCACAAAGAGTCGGACACGACTTAACGACTAAACAACAACAAAAATAATTTCCCAGTAGGAAAACATGGAAAGAATATGACCTCAAACTGTTCTATAATGAGATAGGATGATTGCAGGATATTAAAATGTCAGGCAAAAACAAAAGAAAAATTAAAAAACAAAGACGACAAAAACTTTGTGTCATCTTAAAGACTAACTGCTATATTTTAATGTGAACTTTCACGGACAAGTCCACCTCTTATTAAGGATATTAAAAGGTTCAGCTGGGCAATTTGTGAATGATAAAACTCTCACCCTAAGAAGCTAAGATTGTTTTTAATTGTCAAGATGTGAAATTCTGAATGTACAGACTGCTAAAATAATTAAAGAGGGCACAGAAAAAGCAACCCTGAAAATATACATTGTGGTTTCAAAATGAGGTTTGTACAGCTATATACTAAAAGTCATTGCAAAACAATCAGCCAGCTCTCCAGTCCCATCATCAAGTAAGGCCCTTGAACAATAACATTGCCTTGCAAAAGAATCTCTTTCACAGTTGACAGTCCAGCATCAAAGTAAACAAAGCGCGAAGGGGAACCTCCTAGAGTCCTAAAGTGTGGATAAAGTAAACTGGTAACTGAGCAAGTTAGTCCACCACCAATTTAGGCCCATAGCATTTTGCCTAGCTTGTAGAATAGGACCCAAACAACTTAGCAACCCGCTTCCCTGGCAGATGAACTCACCTGTTAGTCAAAATAAGAGTTATCTGCTATGTCCATTATTTGCTGCATCTGTATTATTTGCTTCATTCCGTATTTTACAGAAATCACATTTTGCCATCCCAACAAAAGCAATAGGAATTTTTATTATAAATTGTTTGACCTTAGATTGAGTCCCAGTAATTTACTGCAGTGGCAAAAGCCAGTTCTTTACAGTTGAAGGGAAATGTAAACATCAAAGAGATGTTTACATGCCACCACATCTTGTCACATACACCAGATATCAACAACACTGATACCAGGGAGCATCAGGAATCATCTAGCAGCAGCAGAAACAGCAGCAATAGGTGATGACAACACGGATTTTCCGCCATAGATTCAAGCTGCCTTTGCTGGGTGAGCACTTAGAATAATTTTTTGTATGTCATTATCTTAAGGTTTGATTAAAGGTTAAAGACTGCTCAAAGTTATAATGCTTTTCGCTTTTCAATTATGTGTTTCAGGGGTGTATTCTCTGGTTTTTGATTCTGCCTTTTCAAGCTATAAGCACCTCCATTTTTAGAATGTAGTTAAAACATTTTTTTCTATTTTATTGTACTTTTTATGCTCTTGTTTTTCCATAGCTGTAACAATTTGGATGCTTTCAAAAACTGTGAAGTACTTTTGTGCATATGGAACACAGAAGCAATATAGATAAATAAAGCTTGTAGAATTAGACAAGCTGATGTTGCCTGGAATCATTGCAACAATGAAAAGACTTATGCCTTGATACCCAGATGAATTCTGATATGATTGAAAATGGTTGTCTGATCTCATTCTGGAATTAATCCTAAATGGGATAAATGAGAGAAGCCCCTGTCAGGGAACCAGAATGGTGCAGGTAGGAATACTCTGTGGACTGTTTTGTTCATGCTGACATTTATGTTGTCTAATCACCAGCAAAATTTCCATGCAGTTACCCCATTATTTATTTATTTATTTGTTTGTTTGTTTGTTTATGTATTTATTTGCTTTCTCTCCATAGGTAACTCAACGTTGCTCACAGCACATAAAACAACAGATTTTAAAACACAGTATAAATATCGTATTTAAAAAACAATTGAACACATATTAAGATTTAAAAACACATTTAAAAACAAGTTAAAATCTGCAGTGCTAATCCGCAATCCTTAACACTGTTCTTGCAAGTAAATTTCACAGAAACCACACAACAGTTGTCTGAGTAAACACTCTTAATATGAGCACAAGATAGATGGAAAATATATGCTAAGAGTGCATTTCTTTTAATGCTTAAGTCCTTGCATCATGAAATAATTAGTTGAAATGGTTTATTAGTCTGAACTCTACATGTCTTAAAAACCATGAAAAACTAACAAGCATGTTTAACAAACAGGAACAGTTAAAAAAAATCTGTTTAAAACTCTAAAACCACTTGCATTTTGTAAAACTAACCTGATTCTCCACTCCTCAGAATGGGTTTCAGGCTCTTCCCAGACTTGTTCATAAGGGAAGGTGTATGTTGTTGCAGCTGTCATCTTGGTGTTTCTAAGCAAGGTAAAAATCAAACACAATATAAAACTGAAGACTCCAGCGATAAGAAATTATGCTTAGAGTTTTCTAGCCATGACTCAGAACCAGATCCTGGCACAAGTCAGGAGTTATTCTGAAGTAATCATTAGTAGACACACAACAAATAAAAGCCTGTTAGTGTAGCAGAATCAGTCCCACCGTTACCAAGGAAAGTCTTGTTTGTTTCATTTACAGTTGTCTGAACACGTCTTTTCATTACAGTCTTCTGTGTCTGTCCAAATGGAAAGCTGTGCATACAATTGCAACTGATAGATTGGAAGGTTTTTTAAAGCATTATCTTACATTTTTAAAAACCCAGTAGAAACATGCTTTTAATTTAAATAACGTTCAGATATGTAAGAGTTTCTCCACTGAGTGTTGTCCAAATGCTGCAATTTTATATTAGAATAAATGAACAGTTAAATTTTCACCTACCATAAATAGCTAAGCAAATGAAAGAGCAACAAAGGGCATTTTGATTCCCACATATACTCTGCAATATTACTATATCAGACCTTTGGAAATTGTTACTTAGAGTAATGTAAAAAATATACAGAATAGATATAAAATATTCAAGATCCTTTCCCTCCTTAAGAATAAGTAAGAGCTTAATCAACAACAGCTGGCTTATACTTCCTTACATGAGTGGGGTAAGGGAGAGAGAAAATGCAATGCAGAGGTCTACATTATCAGAAGGTTTTAAGACGGAGGTTTGTTGGGAAACATAAGTGAAGAAACACAGCTCTTTTAGATATAAGAAAAACCTCAGAATAATAGACGTAAACTCCCCATTTGAAGGAAAGGAACAAATGCTATACAGTACTTGTTTTCAAACAAAAACAGTGCAGGTGCTCATCACGACATTCTCTCTAACCAGTCCCAACACACAAGGTGAGTCTGAAATGCAAGATGCTGGATTCGTCCATATCAACAAACGAGGAGCAGATGCCTTTTAAAGTTACTGGCTCTTAATTATCTATCAAAGATCCAAACCCAGCAGATCAAACTTTTGGTCCCCTAGCTACTGCCATGATTGCAGCTAAGCTCAGAGGAGTCAAGAAAGCACAGGGATGACCTGGTGTGGTGCACAATTATGTTTATTTATTTATTTATTTATTTATTGAGCTTATATGCCGCCCATTTAGACATAGTCTACTCTGGGCGGCTCACAGAACGCAGAATAAAAACAATTAATAAAGTCCTGCTGTTCTCCTGTTGCCTCTGCTACTCGGATATTTCCAAGGCTTCAGTCCTGGGGAGCCTGGACTGCACCACAGACTGTAAGTGAATGGTGAGAATAAGGATGCAAGGGGGACAGATGACAGCAAGGGATTGTGGCTAAAACTGTAATTCTGCATGCACTGGTGGAAGGCAGTATGATCAGCCCTCTCTCTCTAGGCAAGATACTGTCTGTCTCTTTAACAAGAGTTTGTCTCAGTCTGCAGTTGGCAAATTAGTGTGCTTTTGTCTTGTAATTGGTCACCTGGGGGATGGCAAGACTTGTTTTTATGCATAATGTTTCAGGCCAGAAACAAACCTTAGATAAAAGCCATTAGTCCTCAAAACACTTTAATATTGCTGAGAAGCACTATTAAGAGAAGTCCCATACTTAACTCCTAAAGATCAATCACCAAAAGCAAGCTAATTTGCAAATTTCAGGTGATACAAACACCTCTTAAGACACTCAAACGTTTGCTTTAGTTAAGGATTTCCCACTTCTAGTCACAGATTTCCCCTCTAAGGTTAGTTACTGGTCTTGGGCAGGAAGCATCTGCACCGCCTGCTCCTAAAAAGAAATATGCATTAGCTTCGAAGTGCTGCTTGACGCCCAAAGAGCAGATTCGGAGTCTCGTCGAAGGACCACAGATTATTACCACTTTCTTCTTATTATGCCACATCATTCTGCCTCCTGTGCCAGAAAAAAATTGCCTACTTTAGGATTCTATACAAAGTGTCCTGGGCAAGTCCTGGAAAGTCATTCTTGAGCAGAGGTGAGGCGTGCTTTTCAGCAAGAATGCTAAATTACGTTATATATATATTTTTAGGTTTGTTTCCAGAGGCAATGGAGAAGGCGGCAGACAATAAAATGCTGCCAAGCCCCCACGACAAACGGGAGAGATTTTTAGGCGACACACCATTTATCTCACGCCCCAGCCATGTCGCTGCACAAGACGAGCTCCCTTTGCAACGGGCGGGTGGGACAGAATGTTGAGCAGGCCGGGCTCGGCCAGTCGAGGGGCGTGGCTTTCAGCCCTCTCCTTCGCCCCTCCCCCGCCCAACCGCTCTTCGAGTCTAACTCCGCTCCGTATCTTTTTCAACGCAACCTAACTTTGCCTCCCGCCCCCTTTTTCGACTTCTCTTTGGCTGAAGGGAAAAAACTGAGAGCCAAAGGGCCGTCGCACGCTCTCACCTATTGGACAAAACTACTACCTACTGCTTTCCCATTGGTCAAAGTGAAATCTCGAGACACTTTGTTTAACCAGGCGACATTAAACCGGAAATGTGGATGTGGAGGAAAAGGAAGGTGGAAGCATGGTTGTCATGGTGATGGCTGCCGCGAGACCACAGAGGCCAAAAGCGAATGGCGCTGCACGAGGCTTTCTTTTTTTCCACTTTCCACGCCCCCTCCACGTATCCCGGCTCCCCAGTTCTGCACATGCGTACTTGTGGCTCCAAACGAATCTTCTCTCGAGTCGTTTGCTTCCCATTGTCCTCGATACATTGTATACCAAGTAGCGGGAGTCAAATGGTTGCTGCTTCTCTTTCCGCTGGTCCCAGTTGAAAGCGTAGCCAATCAGGGCTGCGCTATTTCTACATTCTTCTCCACCCCTAGATTCTAGACAGATTTTTTTTTCCCTTAAGGAGATGCGTGTAGAATTATCACCACCATTCCGTCAAAAGCCAAAGTTCGTAACGTAAAAATGGAACAAACTACTAAGCATTTCCTTCAAATCTCTTTCTTGGGGTTCAACTGATTTATGAAGATGACGCATTTCTGCCATTTTCTAAGCTAATAGTTGCTTACAATTTAGCAAAGTCTGCTGAATATTAGTATTTACACAATATTTATTTATATCCAAATATGGCCTTATAGCTTTGAGCATTTTGGCATCTCCCCCAATTTTGGTCATTGAATCAGTGCAGAAAAAGAAACCCTTAACCTTTATTTATAATCATTTAATGCTGGTCAATAATTATCATATACAAGGCTGGAGACAAGTATGGAAAGAAAAATAGAATTCTATTTTGTCCAACCGGAGGACCATGGCTTCTACTGTATACCCACTATAACTATAGATCTAAGGTTATGGCTTATCCTGCAGAAAATTACATTCTATCTGTAGTGAGTGGGCATCTCAACATCTTTTTGCAAAATATGGAAGTATGTCTGCTAATTGTAGGTGATTCAGTACATACCTTCCACCCATTAAACACATGATCTGGCTGTGTCATAGCTGCTATCTGGGGGGATATTATTGTGTGTATTAATATTGGATTGGATTTTTTGAGATGGACATATTTTGTTAAACTATGTGCCCATCTCATGGAAATTAGCCAACAGTCAAAGAAAATAGATTATTTCTACTCTTGTGATGACTAAAGAACAGATAGTGCAACACCCAAATGCCCAGTCTCTATTAATCAATGGGTTGAGGACCTTTTATCTCTTTCAGCATTTCAACGCATGGCATATAGAAATTGCACATGGAGTCATACCTAAATATATGGTCACTTTTCATAAATGCTTGTGCCTCAATTCCATTTTCTTCAGAGGGGAACACTGAAACTTTTAAAATGAAACTGTCATAATTCTTTTCTTGGCCCTCTCCCTGCTTTTTTTAAATGGATAATCTACCAATCATTTTTGCATTATGCAGTAACAAACTAGCAGACAGACAAATATTTATGTATAAAACTACAATGTAGCACTAGAACCCAAACAAATACATTAGACCAATTACCATATATTAAAGAAATGTTTTGCAGATGGAGATCAGATTTTTTTAATTGGAAAAAAAATCACCAGAGTACTTATATGTAACAGATAACTGGTTAAAGCTTTTTTTGTTATTTTTGACATATTTCATGTCAGATTACTTGTGTGATACAGTGTGTGTCATACCAAACTCACTGGGGTTTTTTAATTGTTGATTTTACCACCAGGTTGTGTGATGTTGTCATAAGAGCTTAGAAGAGATTAGCTTTTTTAAAGATTTGATTTGAGCTGTGGTCTGTCAAATTCATATACCATATTACTACATGATAGATACGGTAGATAGAATTGAAACAAATTCTGCCTGTTCATAAACATTCTAAGTTTCTTGAACAGACATTTCCCTTGCTTTATGGTTAACCTGAAACTGAGGTGATTTTAAAAGTTAGTTTGAAATGTTGCTTGAAGGGGTCTCATGTTCAAAAGAAAAAGGAAAAATATCCCATTGGGCATGCCCAAACTCATGTAAACACTTCAAGTAGTTCTTTGGATCGTGGTCATTATTTATATCGCATAATTTGTCCTATAAAAAAAATACACTTTTGAAAAACAATATGCCATCTTTATATAACAAACACAAAAGAAGAAAAAACATAGCAACTTTTACCAATATAACTATAATTTTAAAATTTATTGGTTACTCAGGATTTGCAAGGTGACAGTGTGTGATTGGACAAACTGTGGTACACTGGTCTCTATCCTTTCCAGTTTTCACAGTGATATTCTCTTGTCTTGTACCATTATGAATCTCCTTTTCCCCACAGAAGTATGCATGAATGGAGTCTGATGTCTTTAACCGGTGACCCAACAGCTGCTTTCCCATTACCAAGTGTTTTGATTCCTACCTTGCCCTGACCCCCTGTGTCTCCCACTCCCTTGCCTTGTCCTGCCATTCTGTTTTGTTGGCCTGATACGTAAGCAGCCGACTTGCAGTCCCCAAGGAGTAATGGCATGATGGAAATGAGAGAGAGCATGAAAGGCAGAATTGCACAGATTTACAGTGCTCCCAAGGCTTCCATTAAAATCCTTGACAACTTGTAATTGATGAGAGGGTCTTCACAATTCACTAATAGCCCCAGATCTAGGGATTATCCTACTCCTATGATGCTGTTTTTGGAAAGGGTAGAAAAATAGACATGGATAGAGATAGCAGCTAACTTTGCTACCCTGTTTCCCTGAAAATAAGACCTAACCTGAAAATAAGCCCTAGTATGATTTTCCAGGATGCTCGTAATATAAGCCCTACCCCAAAAATAAGGCCCAGTTAAGTGAAACCCCACCCTCCACCATTGTGCAGCATTGTGCAGCAACCGGAAGAAGATGACATGACTGTATTTGAGTAAATGTAGATGGTTGTACATGAAAAAAAAAATAAAACATCCCCTGAAAATAAGCCCCAATGTGTTTTTTGGAGCAAAGGTTAATATAAGACCCTGTCTTATTTTCGGGGGAAATCAGTAGTGAAATGTGAGAAGAAACAGGAACCTGACCTGGCATCATGAACAAACTTTGTTTATGTAAGTTTTTGTCTGATTGATTAAAAAACTTTCGTTTCAATGAAAAACCTCATTTTTCTTTATAAGAGTCATATGGCACCTTTAAGACTAACAGATTTAATACAGCTTTGGCTTTCATGGCTTGTGGTCCATTTCTTCAGATGCAGTCTGATGTGAGTTTTTTTGTTTTGTTTGCAAAAACTAACAAAGATTTCCTTTGGAAAACATTAATGTGTAATCATTGTTTTAAAACTCTCCAACGATGTAGAATTCTACATTGTAGAATTTGCTAAATTTGCTAAATTGTTTAGCAAATTGGTGGAAGAAATATCAATAATTTAAGATATACAGATTACACAATTTTAGTGGCAGTCAGCAATGACTTGAAACAACTTTTGGTGAAAGTGAAGGAAGAAAGTGCCAAAGCAGGACCACAGTTGAATATGAAGACGACAAAAATAATGACTACAGAAGAACTACACAGCTTTAATGTTGACAATGAAGAAATTGAAACAGTTAAAGACTTGGTTCAATCATCAATCCAAATGGAGACTGCAGCCAAGAAAGAAGACTGAGACTAGGAAGGGCAGCAATGAAAGAATTAGAAAATATCATCTAGTGTAAGGATTTGGCACTTGAGACAAAGACCAAGATCCTTCACACTCTTGTATTACCTATCACCATGTATGGGTGTGAAAGCTGGACAGTTATGAAAGCTGACAAGAAAAAAAATTATTCATTTGAAATGTGGTGCTGGAGGAGAGCTTTGCCAATATCCTGGACTGCCAGAAAGACAAATAAGTGGGTCCTAGATCAAATGAAGCCTGAACTATCTCTAGAGGCAAAAATGTTGAAACTGAGGCTGTCCTACTTTGGGCACATCATGATTTTTAGGGAAAGACAATAATGCTAGGAAAGGTGGAAGGCAACAAGAACAGAGGAAGAACAAATACTAGATCGACTAACTCCCCAAAAGAACCACAGGCTTGAGTCTACCAGACCTGAGCAGGGCTGTTGAGGACAGGACATTTTGGAGATTGCTTGTTCACAGCCATAAATTGGAAGCGACTTGACAGCACATAACAACAACAAAACAATGTAAAGACGAATGCAGAATTCCACCAAACAGGATCTCTCTCATCACAAATTTGCTGCAATATGGGAACATATATTTTTTCTGCTCCTAATTTGTAGAATTATGCAAGTAGAACTCTGTCCATGTTTTGTAATACTAGAATGACTAAAAAGTGGTTAATATTAAGGGATCTGTGACCATCTTACCCAATATTATTGTCTTTCAATTATGTAAGACACATTGGTCCTTTTAAAGGACAGCATTTATTACAAATGGAAGTTAGCAGATAAATATTTAACTTCCTTGTTCCAAAACAATTACTGCAAAGGACATACGTTAAGAGCTAGAAATAAGTGTCATAGTCTTTGTTCTCATACTCTTCACCAAATTCCTTAAATAAATGTTCCCTAATTTCATCTTCTTTCTCCTAATTAACTAGTAAACGTTAACATTTGTCAAGCCAGGCCACATCTTCTAACAGAAATGAACTACTTTTTTAGCATTTAGTTGAATATATATTTAAGGATAAATCACTGCAGTTTTATTGCATGGATACCAAGAAAATGCCAATAGACATGAGTAAAGAACAATATTTTATTTATAGGAATACAGAAATAATTGAGGAGCAAGAAATAAAACAAAAGAAGTGAATGCTGAGAGAAATGCTTACTTGTAAGTAGATATGCTCCTGGATGTGTATAGTGGCCTGTTTTCTAAAATGCCAACATGAGTATGACAGGAATGGGGAACATATCACCTTCAGTATGTTGCTCATTGGAGTTAATCAGAGTCACAGGTTCTCTATCCTGATCTATTAACCGGTCAGCAAAACTATCCACATTTATGACATCAACCATTTTTATATAACTCACTCCCCAGTTTCTTGAGGTGTTCAGGCTTAGCTTCCTTTGGAAGAAAGCAATGGATTATTATAGTATTTTGTATCAAATTAATTTTTATATGCAGAAGAAGATCATATATCAAGGTAAGCAGCAAGCACATTCCATCCTACATGGCATTAGAATTGCAGCTTGGTCTGAGATCCCAGGAGAAAGACACCCTGAACTCCAAGGTGCTTCCAACCTTCATACAGTTTTCTTTCACCAAAACTGCAAAACAACAATTATCTTCTATTGCCTTCTCTCATAGAGAGATAGTCTACCAATCAAGTTATTGAGTCACTGTTTTTACCTCCTAGCTTATAGTCAGACATATGCTGGTATCTCCCACTAGGAAAACATCAACCATCCTAATGTGATCTTCAATAGCCATTTGTCTCATCCCAAATTCTGCAGGAGAGAAGAAAGGAATTATTCCATCACCTGTGCTGAGAGGCCACTTATTTTTGGCTGTCTCACTGAATGAGGCAGCCATTATCCCAAGCAGCTGTTTCAATCAAGCAGCTGCTTCAATCAGTTATGATAACAGCAGTACTATTAGAATATATTATAATAGTTGTGATCAGAATTGTTGCTTTAAGAAATAGTGCCTGAGCTTGCATTTTTCCTCCTCCTCCCCAGACCTTTTTCCTTCTGTGCTACAAATTTTAGAATTACAATGTTAAACACACAGTAGGGAATAAAAATGGCTCATAAGCAGCTATCTGTTACCTGTTTTAATTTTTGCACTTAATCTCTCCCAGTTAAACTCAACTGAATAGCCTGCCCTAGCCTAGTAACTTAAGATGTGTCGCATTACAAGCGGCATTATCTTTAGCAGCAGGGTCATTTGTGTTGGGGATGAGGAGAACTGTAGTTGAACACAGCTGGAGGGTACTAGATTGGAGGAGATCAGAGTTGAGGTTCTGGCTGTTACTGTATGGGATCAAGCAGCAGTGAAAGGTAAATCCGGATGGGGAAAGTGTTTTGAAGATGATCTAATCTAGAGAAGGTTGATATGGGAGTTTCATGCTTGTGGCTCAAACTCCATGGTTCATATCAATGTGTCGCCTTGGGTATGTTCCCTATTGCTCAGTCTCTCCAATTTGCCTTTTGCAAAATGGATGCTTCAGCTATAAGTGTGGATGCATAGTTGTGTTTTTGGGCTGACATCACATATTTACCCCCTCTGCTACATACATAATCTTTGACAAGTCAGTATTTTATTTATTTAGTTGAATATATTTATTGCTCGCCCTATACAACAACATAAATAATTCAAGATGGCTTACATGTCATAAAAGCAGTAAGCATAAAACCATAAATACTAACATGAAAAATAAAATAGCAACCAGCAGCAGAGCAAAACAGAAAATGACAAAGTACTCAATAAAATGAGCCAGCTAAAACTTTTAACATTCCAGAAGTAGGAGCCAATAAAACAATAACACCCTGAGTTAAAATGTCTGGGCATATAAAAACATTATCTAGCATCTAAAATGTGTAACAATGAGTGTCAGGATGGTGCATGAAGCTGGAGAGGGAGGGCTAGCCCCTATCACTATGGTTGTCAGTATTGAGGCCGTTGCCTCGAGTAGCAAGGTACAGTACTAGAACCAGGGGATTCTGCTTCCCTCCACTAGAAGGGCCTCCTTCCTCTCTGCTGCTGTCATCTGCCCATTCACCCACCCATCATTCAAAGTAGCCTTTTACCCACAGCTGGCAGCACTTTTTTTTTTAACAACACACAGAGGTGACAAAGCAGGGTGAGTGAGGTGAGGCACAGAGGAGGATGTAGCAGCGCTGGCTGGTTGCAAAGAAGGAGCAGCAATGTTTCTCTTCCCACCTCAGGTGGCAGGAGGGCTTTGGCCACTGTAACAGAGAGACCTTTCCAAAGGTGAGGTGCCACCAGCAAAAAGGAGCTCCTTCTTGCCTCCAGCAACTTAACCCTATCAGCTGGCATTTGTGGGCAGCTGCTAGGGCCCAGGCATCCTATTAGGTTTACCATTTAACCCCAGTTTCAGTAGTCTGAGCAATTTGAGAGAGATGGATCTAGCTTTCCATCGTAAGTTCCACAGTGCCACTGGTGTAGGGCTGTTCTGGGGAACTATGCAGAGTTTAGACGGCGGGATTCAGATCAACTGCTTGGAGCTGTGTATAGAACTGCTGAGAGCTTAGAAATACAACTCAGCCCAAATACCTAATTAGTTGCAATTTATTCTTTTTTTCAGTCATAAGGGTATAACTAATGTGTTTTGTCAGCATCATAGTGAGTGAACTAAGAAACTTGCTTCTGAACACAGTATTTTTGTTTAGGAACCATTGCTGATGGGAAGAGCTTTGGGCAGAGTAGTCAGATGCAAAAAATTCAGAACTACTCGACTGTTTAATACCTGTACAGAATAGGGAATCCTGGAAGATGTACCCGTGTTTCCCCCAAAATAAGACAGGGTCTTATATTAATTTTTGCTCCAAAAAACACATTACGGCTTATTTTCAGGGGATGTTTTATTTTATTTTTTTCATGTACAACAATCTACATTTATTCAAATACAGTTATGTCATCTTCTTCTGGTTGCTGCACAATGGTGGAAGGCGGGGTTTCACTTAACTGGGGCTTATTTTTGGGGTAGGGCTTATATTATGAGCATCCTGAAAAATCATACTAGGGCTTATTTTCAGATTAGGTCTTATTTTTGGGAAAACAGGGTAATGTGCACGATAAGCTACATTCACAGTGGTTACAGTGTTGGCCTAGGACTTGTGAGATCCATATTCAAGTCCCCACTGAGTTGTTAAACTCACTGGGTGACCTTAGCCCAGTAATTCAGTCTCACCTTGACCTTCTTCACCAGATAGTTTGAAGGTAAAGTGGGAAAGAGGAGATGCAATGGGTCTTGCCTTGAGCTTCTTGAAGGAAAAGTGGGATATAAATAAATACTACCAAATACATCTGAATACATCTGTAGTGATCACCCTGCTTTGGCTCAGAAAGAAGATTGGCATGTACCAATGAGAGCTGTTGGGAGGCGGAGCCAGAGAAACTAGAAGGGAGGGGTGAGTCAGAGTCTAGTCAGTTCAGTCAGAGACAGAGAAGAAGAAAGAGTTTGAGGCAGAGAGAGTGTTTAAGGAGTGATTAGTCAGAGTGTGACCTGTATTAAGATAGAAGAGGTTAAAGTAAAATACAGAAGCTTTGTGTAACTTTAAGAATGTGCTTAAGAATTATTCCTGAAACAACTTGTAATCAATAAACCTGTTTCTGTTTAAAAGTTCAGTACTGAATGGACCTTAGTGTTTCATAGGAAATATAAGTTGATAAAGAGATCAACTGGTGGCAGCGTGTTAAAGGGCGTGTTGAGATACCTTCGTGAGCTCTGTGTTTGGTGAAACAAACAGGGGCCACTGGGTAAACACCACAACATCATACCTAGAAAACTCTGTGAAAGGTTTCTATAAGTTAGAATGAACTACATAGCTCAGTGATTTAGGTATCTTGTCTGTGGAGACAGAGGCTGGGAGTTCAATTTTCCACTAAGTCTCCTAGTCAGGAGCTGGACTTGATGATCCATAGAGTCTCTTCCAGTTATGCAGGTCTAAGATAGTGATGATGATTATTGTTGTTGTTGTTTAGTCGTTTAGTCGTGTCCGACTCTTCGTGACCCCATGGACCAGAGCACGCCAGGCACTCCTGTCTTCCACTGCCTCCCTCCTGATGATTATTATTAATAGATAAATCAAATTCATAAAAATCAGGAAAAGGCTGTGTGGTCCCCAAACAATAGAAATGCAGGAACAGGTGATACCTTTATTGGACCACTAAAACAAAAACAAACCAAAAAACAAACAGCGAGCTTTTGATGATAATTCATCTTCCTCAGGCTGTGCACCAAGTGGCCAGCTCCCAAATTATGTTTATATTAAAGTCTGATTCAAAATTTTACAACAACTTTGAGGGGAAAAATTGGACTCAAGCACATAGAAGGACCTTTGGGTGCTTGAGAGAAGGTATGGGTAAGCTGAGGGAAGTTGTGGTGAACGTGGTCTACATAGGATAGGCAGAAGAGCAAAATGGTGCCATCCTACTGTTTTGGAGACATCAAACAACTGGAGAAGGAGATGGGAGGGAACAAGGAAGATCTTTTTCTGTTTTGTTATGTTTTTTATTCCCCCCCCCCCTTTTAAGGGAAGTGGGCCACTCAGACTCACCTGAGGTGTGGTGTAGTTTCTTGACCTGAAACCACCCAATTCCTGCATGTGGATACAAGGATCACACCACACTTATATGCAAACTTTGTTGTTGTTTAGTCGTTAAGTCGTGTCTGACTCTTCGTGACCCCATGGACCAGAGCACGCCAGGCCCTCCTGTCTTCCACTGCCTCCCGGAGTTGGGTCAAATTCATGTTGGTCGCTTCGGTGACACTGTCCAACCATCTCGTCCTCTGTCGTCCCCTTCTCCTCTTGCCTTCACATTTTCCCAACATCAGGGTCTTTTCAAGGGAGTCTTCTCTTCTCATGAGATGGCCAAAGTATTGGAGCCTCAGCTTCAGGATCTGTCCTTCCAGTGAGCACTCAGGGTTGATTTCTTTCAAAATGGATAGGTGTGTTCTCTTTGCAGTCCAGGGGACTCTCAAGAGTCTCCTCCAGCACCACAATTCAAAAGCATCAATTCTTTGGCGGTCAGCCTTCTTTATGGTCCAGCTCTCACTTCCATACATCGCTACTGGAAAAACCATAGCTTTGACTATGCGGACCTTTGTCGGCAAGGTGATGTCTCTGCTTTTTAAGATGCTGTCTAGGTTTGTCATCGTTTTCCTCCCAAGAAGCAAGCGTCTTTTAATTTCGTGGCTGCTGTCACCATCTGCAGTGATCATGGAGCCCAAGAAAGTAAAATCTGTCACTGCCTCCATATCTTCCCCTTCTATTTGCCAGGAGGTGATGGGACCAGTGGCCATGATCTTAGTTTTTTTGATATTTTTTGATGATGAACAGAAACAAAAATGCAAACTTAAGAGACCCTATTTAACCCAATCCAAAACACTCCAATTTGGCTAGCTAGTCACACCCTTACATTTACAGTGGGTTCTTTGAGGCACAATACAAGTTCTTTCCACCTTCTCCTGGTTATTCCTTGTTTCTCTTAGATAGGAAGGGACTTAACTACAATTCACATTTGCACTGTCTTGGGCTAATGTGTACACACACATATACTTCCTGAGCAAGTTGCCGTTGCTGTTGCTTCCACATCATCTTGAAGATGCAGTGGCAGTGATGGCAACTGTGGCAGCAGCTTCTGCACTGAGCCTCAACTTGGCCAGTGCTCTCTTCTTGCTGGCACTATAGTTTGCCTGCATGGCTGCTTGGACTCTAAGCACAGGTGGGGGAGAAAAGAAGAAAGGGAAGAGGCACAGGTGAGAAGGGAAAACAAGCAAGGAAGTAAAGATGGATCCTTGCCATCCTCGCTACAAACCTGGAGCAAAATGAAACCAAAAAACAAAGCTAAATAAACAAACCAACCAACCAACAAACAAACCACCATGCCTTCATAAGGGAACAGAAAGCTCACAAAGCCATGGGTTTTCTCACCATTTATCTAAGATAAACTTAATGTTATGTGGATGGCTGGAAACATATAGATATCATCCGTGACGAGTCAAGCATATTTTGGGGAACAAATGCTTCATCAGAAAAGTCCTATATAACCTTAGGAGTAAGTACAACTGAATTCAGGTAACCTTCTGAGTAGATACATAAAATATCTAAATGTATTCTGAGGCTGCAGAGCTAAATGTATTTACATGACTATGACTCTGAGTTAAAAGGATTTACTTCTGAGTAGACAAGCCTTTGGATTGCATTGTTAATAGAACTACAGTATTTTAAAACTGGAACAAATCAATATTAATCAATTAATTTTATTTATTTAAAATATTTTCCCTGTCTTTCTCCTTAAAAAGGACCTAAGACAGCTTATATAATTAAAAGACAATATTTAAAGTTAAAAACAGTAAGTATCCAAATACTAAAAAGGTTCAAACAAATCACACACTAAAAGACAGGGAACAAAAGCAACACCAAAAACACATTCAAGGCACAACCATCCATTTGAAAACACCACTCAGCCAGCCAGCCATTAAGGGAAAGCTTGCCTGAAGAGAAAGGTCTCTGCCTGCTTGCGGAAGGACAGCAAAGATGGAGCCAGCCTGGCCTCCTGTGGGAGGGAGTTCCAATGTCTGGGAGGAGGGACAGAGAAAGCCGCCTCCCATGTCCCCACCAAATGCACCTGTGAGGTGGTGGGACATAGAGATGGGCCAGGAAGGGGTACTCAAATAAGTAGAAGGAGTGGTGAATGTGTCTTTGCAACAGGGTAGGATCTCAGCATGATTAAAGGAATTTAAAATTTGTTTTAAATTACTAGTTTTTAACCCATCTTATTATGTACCTGTTGTTTCAATACTTATAAAAATAGATTATACATAAACACACATATACACAAAAGAGTGATTTCATTTTCATAAGAGCTGCTCTTTCTGTGGCCAAAATGATCCCCTACACATCAACAGCAAAGTGTCACCAAACTCAGGAGAGTATTGAGGCATATAGAGGTGCAAAGAAAAAAAGGCTTTGGGAAATTTAAAGCTGAGGGGAGAGGCTGACAATTGTTGCAAGTGGGATAGAAGACCATCAGGGAGGAAAGAACAGAGCTTGAAAAGAAGTGAACAATGCTGCAATATTTTATTAAATACTCATACGGAGTCAAAAACCATTTTCCTCAGTAACACAAGTTCCTCCATGACTTGTACAGGCCTGAATTCTGCCTATTAGCTGAGCAAAGAAAATGACATCAAACCCTCCAGTGTCAGAAAGTAAAGTCAGCAAAACCTCCAGCGTGTCCCTCGCCAGCGAGACAGGAAGGAAATTCCTTCACCACGCCTCCTAGAGCTGTGTATATAAACAGCAGCCGGCTGTGTATAAGAATGAAAGCAGCTGTTCCCTAGCATACAGCGTGCCTCTGGCGTAGAAAAGTGTGCACCATGGGGCTTCTACTCAGCCGGATTCAAGATGCTTTGCAGAGTTTCTACGGGATGAACGCTCGTATTCTCCTGGTGGGCCTGGATGCAGCTGGCAAAACAACCCTCCTTTATAAGCTGAAGTTGAATGAAACTGTGACAACTATTCCCACCGTAGGCTTCAATGTGGAGACATTACAGCCCATCAAGAACATCACTTTTACCATGTGGGACGTGGGTGGTCAAGATCGGATCAGGACCCTGTGGAGACATTACTATACCAATACAGATGGGATCGTTTTCATGGTGGACAGCGTGGACTTTGAGCGGTTTGAGAAGGCCAGGTTGGAGCTGGAAGGAATCCTGGATGCCAGAGAGATGGAAGGAGTGCCTTTGTTGCTGCTAGCCAACAAACAAGATTTGCCTGGAGCATGGCCCCCCACGGAGGTGGCAGAAAAAATGAGACTAAGGGAGATGCGGTGGCACAGGTGGCATGTGCAAGGCTGCTGTGCTGTGAGTGGAGATGGCATCCCTGAAGCAATGGAGAAGCTCTCTGAGATGGTGAAGCAGTACCACAAAGCCAAAGGCAAATAGTTAATTGAAAGGCCCACCACGTCCGTCATACTGCATGAAGGACATGAGATACTCTTTTTCATCTATTACCTTTTCTGGCCCAGAGATTTTTTCCTAGGGTATTTAATCTGCAAGTGCCTCCAGGACTCTATTCTGTCTTGCTTGTCAACATCAGTCGGGGAGAAGATTTATATATATGCTTCAGTGTTTGGATTGCCATTTGGACACAGCACAAGGTATACGGCTCTTCTGAACTCTTCTCAGCAATATCTTTATCCAATAAAGGGCATCACCCACTCTTACATTTGTGTAATCTTGGGGACCACACGGCTTTTTCCTTCTTCTCTATGGACTATATAAGACAGCACCATCTACAAGAAAACATCAACTCTCAACACCAGCCCTGTGGATTCTTCACATCAACCAGAGGTGACTACAAATTGAAGAAATGTTTCCTTATGCTCACCGGGTTAAAACATTAATTTGGCACAACTGGCTGCTTCTACCTGGTGAATAAACCAAATTATAACCTGGTGAATAAACCAAATTATTACTTGTGCTAGAGGCTGCTATGTCCTTGTGTTGTTTCCCCACCCCACCCCACCCCAACAGCCAAAAAGGAACTTTTTGTTTTGAAGCAGGCAATATGAGTGTGTGTGTGTGTGGGTAACCACAGAGCAATTGGCAGCCTTTTAGTCTTAAGAGTGGGGTAAATATTCCAACCATGCTGCAAGGATGTTTGAGAGCAAAATCTCAAGAGGACTGAGATCACCTCTCACAGATATGAACCATCAATTTTTGGACTCTTGTCTACACGTTTCCTTCAGTATCCATGGAGGTGTTGTGTTCAACCTGATGAAGTGGGGTTCCTCGATAAAAGCTTGCAATTTGTTTGATGTTTAAAGTGGTCCAATAAAATGAATCACCCATTCTTACATTTGTGTAATCTTGGCGACTACACTGCCTTTTCCTTGTTCTCTCTTGTTTATTCAGGATTTAACCATTACAAGAAATATAGAAGCAAACTGAGGGTTCCAGGCCCTCAAAACGTTAATAATTAGATCTACCATAATCTTTGAACCACTGGGTATGAAAGTCCTTTTTTATCTTTGAAATACTAGCTGTTGTTTTGTCACTTATAATTTCATCAGGCTGTTTTGAGGGTCTGATTCTTGCTTTATGTCACATCTACATATTTCACAAGTAACAATAAAGACATTCTTTATAAAAATGGCTTGGTATCTTCCTCAGATTCTGGATTTAGCATGTATTTATGCATTACCCCCTTTCCTCAAGCAACTGTAGAAATATGGTTAAAAGCTTTGTTTCCTTTTCATTTGGAAGTACTAAAGGCTTACAATGCCTTCCCATGTATGTTTACTCAGAAATAAAGAGCAGTCTTACATTTACTCTCCGCTGACTTGACAGCACACAATTATTATTACAGTGTATGTAAGAGAGTGCCCATCATTGTCTAGCAACCAGCACCAGATAGTTTGTCCCTAGGGAGTTCAGTGCCTTCTTAAGCAGATATTGAATGCCACATTAGAAAGATGACAGGGCTCCTGCACATTTAACAGTTGTGACAAACTACACCTGCTGAAATTCCCCCTTCCACAGAAGTATTAAACGTTTCTGTTTATGAGGCCACCCCATCAGGTAGCTGGATAGTTTCCTCTTCTTCAAAGGCCAATATAATGGTGGTAACAGAGGCCTACATTAAGGTAAGAAACGATCCTCTTGAGACGAGTGAGGTCTCTATGTAGGGCTGGTCCCCCAGTTGCCGTTTTTTCCTGTGACCGGGAAGGGGCCCACGCATAGGGTACTTGCCTTCATCTGCCCCTCTTTCTCCCGATTTTTCTTCTGGACCCTCCTGGTGTCGGCAAACTCTGCCGGGCATCCTTGCTATGGGGGGGGCTCCCCTCCCCCGCCCCACCGCTGGAAAACAACACCCCCCCATCCATCGTTCACAACTCTTGCTCTTTCCCGGCAGCGGCGCTCCCTCCACTCTCGTTCAGATTCCCCTTCAGCTGAACGGACACTCTTCTGCCCGGGGGTCTTCGTCAGCGACCCCTGCCCAGCCTTCCCTAACTTGGACCTTGCCTTCCTTTCCTCCACTCCCGAGCAAACAGCTTCCTCCTTCTGTCTTTCCGTCTCTCCTCCTTCCCTGTATTAGATGGCACTTCTACTTCCTGACTCTCGCCCTTACGCCGCCTCCTCCCTCCCCTCGTCTCTCCTCCTTTCCGCCCCAATTCCTTCCTTGCCTGACTCCACGTCCGTTAACCGTTTGTCTCCTACCGGTTGGCTGGACGTTCCCCGTGAGACCGTCTCTCTGGAAGAGGGAGAGTTTCCACCCTGCCCCTTCTCCCTCTCTCACTCCGTGAGCTGTCATGACCTTTATCAGGCCAACTAAAAAGGTACAATAATATTCTTGGTAAAATCAGCAGCTTTGGTTTGCTGACATACTTGTGCCTTTTGGTAGAACAGAGAAATTACACAATTGTTGCCACCTTTTGTTATGGCTAATATAACAATCTTTGCTAAATTATTCCACCTAAATGTTTTACACTAAAAAACTGAACAAGGTGTGTGAGAAACCAGCCATGACTTTCAGCTTGCCAGGGGCAGACAGTTCCCCTCTGGCTGGAAACAACAGCTGCATGCCAGTGCCATGTGGTTGTGTGACTGCAGTCTCAGTGGAGGACCCTGTGGCAGTGTGAGTGGTGGAGTCAGAGTCAGCTTCCACCCTTAGCTTCTGCATAGGGATGGGAGAGCACCCTCTCATTGTTTACTCCAGGCAGCTCACTGTCTTGGCCTGCAGAATTAAGTGCTACATATTACTAACCTGGTGCTGCCCCATGAAGTTGATCACATACCCATAGGTACCTGTTTGTCTTCTTTCTAAATGATTAGTTAGAAATTCTAACAGAAGGAGTTAGGGAAGAACTCAGGGAGGACTTCAAATGAGACAACAAACAAGTGTCTATTTATTTATTTATTTATAATTAATTATGGTGGTCAACCAATGCAACTTCACATTTTCTGCATAGTAGGACATTCTAGCATACAATCCTTTTAAAAGCACTTTTAAAAATCAAAGTAGATGTCCCTGCCTACAGCATCAGGTATTTATCAGTAATCAGTACACAGTGCAATACCTTTACTTAGTTGACCAGTGTTGTTACAGCTTTTGGTCTTGCATAAGAAAATATGTTACCAGAATCAAAAGAAAATGGTTACGAAAACAGTATTATTCAAAAACAGTACAAGATTTCTATATTCCTATACAGTTCTACTCTTCATAAATATGTGCTGAAGATGTATTCTTTAAAATTAGAGAATCAAAGTTTGGATCATGCTTTGCAAGTTCTAAAGCAGCAATGAAAGCACACAGATTATATCAAAAGATCCTGAGTTATTAGCATTGGGTAGCTATGAATAAAATAAAAGGGATGGGTCCGTTTTTTTCCCCTTTTCTTTTGGGTTTTTGAGAAACAAATTGGTTCAAAACCCTGAGCCTTTCATTCTATACCACTCAACCCAAGAGCATTGCAAGCAGTCCGGGAAACTGCTATACCTTTCAATATGGGGAAACAACACAATGGCAAGCAACCTGAATGTAGGCCTTACCTATGAATGTACCCTTTATTATCAGAATTCCATACCTTAATGTGTAGGCTGTAGCTCCTAAGGTGACCTCCAATGTAGCTCCTAGACTGTAGCTCCTAAGATCCCCTCCAATGGCTATACTAGCTGGGGCTGATGGGAACTGCAGTCTAACAACGTTCACTTGCAAGGATCAACCACACTGCACCTCAAGCAACCCTGTTTAACATAATCTAGACTGATCTTCTTTGCCTTTAAAGGGAGAGGAAACAAAAACAATGGGGGGGAAATCCTCTTTTTACCTCCATGTTCTGCCAAAGCAGCTTATTGATCTTGAGAAATGGAAAGCTTCCTTGCCAGTCACCTGCAGAGGCAAAGAGAGAGGACATTTTGCATTTCTTAATTATTGCTAACTGATACAGCCCATCAGCAGTGCTTTGAAAGAGCTTTTTAAAATGCCCTTCCAAAGCATTGGTGATTAGTTAGCAACAATTAAAAAGAAATGCAAACCTTTCTTTCCTGTCCCCTCTGCAGGTAAGTGGCCTGTTTCTTAATATTGTTAAGCGGCTTCAGCAAAGGGACAGTCAGCCAGCTATTTTGGTTCGATCAGCATTTTACTGTGAGATGTACAAGGATTAGGGTCTTTCTACAAAAATAAAAACATCAGAATTCATTATACTTCTGTAAAAATTTGCTTCACACTCACTTCCCATTCAGCTCTCAGAATCATCTTCCTGGAAAACATCTGTTTACTGGGGCAGTAATATCAGTGAAATGCTATTTTTTTGGCAAAGTGGAATTTTTTTTCTGATAATTTTCAGTTAGGTAGCTTGCTTCTGCTCATTTGCTAACAGCTTATGTCTAGACCAGCCTTCCTGATTCTTTGTGCTGTATTCTACCTTCCATTATCCCTAGCAGGATGGGCAGTGTGGCCTAACACACTCCTAGAAAGCACAAGATTGATGAAAGCTAGTCTAAGATTTCTGTCAAGTCAAGGTCCATGCCTCTTTTTGTCTGATCACCACCTCTAGAAGCACCATGACCAAGATCTGGTGCAGCACAGATGGGTGTACAGGCATAGTGGCTGAAATCCTAACATGAACACAGCTGAAAAACAAAAGTGCATAATTTCTGTACTTTATACAGATAAACTATATTAAAAAAACAAGCAGCTTATGTTGTAAAAATATCTGTGTATTACAAACTTAGTAGAAGATGAAAAGGATAATTCAAAAAAATACATTGGTGGGGAAAAATACCACCTCACTTTGAAATAACCTGTAGCAAGATTTAAGTTGTTGAAGGAGATACTTAACCGAGAAGGAGATATCCTGTTCCACAGCAAAACATAGTGTATATTTAATTGGTCACATAATGGAAGGGAAGAACTGATCAATGTTGCAGTCCCAACAGGTTTCAGGCTGTCAGGCAAAGTGTAGCAAATACAGAAATCATTCTCTGCCAGTGCCTGCATGATCATACAACAAAAGAAGGTGGGGATGGGTAAGCAAGAAAAAGAGGGGTTTTCCCTCATGGCTAAAGCTTAAGCAGGCTCAAGTTTAGTTTAAGTCAGGGGTCTCCAAACTACAGCCCGCGGGCCACATCCAGCCCATTCCTTTCAGCCTGTGCACACGGGTGTGCGTGTGTGTGTGCGCAGGCAGGCATCTGTGCAGGCAGGGGTGCGTGCGGGCATCCATGTGGGTGTGTGTGCGGGCGGGCGGCTGCACATAACGTGCGCGTTCCTTCGACCCTCAAACATGTGGAAAATATTCAATGTGGCCCTCACGCTCAAAAGTTTGGAGACCCCTGGTTTAAGTTATGGCAGTAGATGTGGTCATCATACACTTGCTGGTTAGATCTGTCAAAGGTCTCTGTGCAGAAGGGGCACTCCAGAATATGGCTGCTCACATGATCCTCAAACTGCTGCTCTCCGATGTCAATAGAGAAGACTTCATTGCACATAGGACATTTTTTCAAAGAGCCCTGAATGCGGGAGAACTTGAAAACAGAAAGAAAAGAGAATATCTGTTTCAGGACTGTACAATTCCCACTTACGGTAGAAGAAATAAAATATTTTTTTTGCAGCATCCCAGCAAGGGTCAAACGATTCATAGTATATTCCTCAGGTATCACTCATGGCAGAGTCTACAACTCCTTTCAGCTTTCAGACTGGTCCCAATCAGCTTCAAAGTAGATAAGATGTTTAATAGGGGTAGATAGGGGATGTGATTTATAGCTTGTAGTGATTATATTAACTAAGTGATTATAGATGGTGTCATGATTGTATAGTCTTGGAGGTTTGAATGGACATTTCAGTGTTTAAAGTCTCTGGGCGTCCAAGGAAATGTCTCTGGAAGAAGCAGCAACCTGTTTTTCTATACTATTGCCTTCTGTAAGATTCTGCTATTATTACTATTACATTTTTCCAGGCGCAATTTCTCATGCTCACTCAAAGACACCAAATATATTTTGAAAACACACAGAAAGAAGTTGTAACATTTTTTGATTATTATAGCAATTGTCAAAAGCAGTTTACAGTTTCCTTACTGCACCTGCCCCCAAACCCCAAAAGCTCAAGGCTGCATTTATTTTCTGCAATGACACAATCAGGGTCTGAACTTGGAAACCTTGCAGATGATTCCCTGCTGTACAGTTCTCTCACTAAATTCCAACTTTGGCTTAACACACCATAAATGCCTTGTAAGAGAACAGTGGCATGAACTAAACTGTAATATAACCTAAATATGTGCCAGTAGAGTAAAATTCCCTGAGTTCTACATTGTGGATCCTGGGTCTTACAGTTTTTTAAAAAGCTGACTTTTCCAAGCTCTAGCAATGCAATAATCACATATCCTTCCCCTATTTATCTTTGTTTCCTTTCATTCACCTTCCTTTCTTGTCTGTATCATGTCATTTTGATCTGGGAAGCCGGGGTCTGTCCACTTGGTTTGTGGATATAGCACCAAATACATGGATGATGCTATGTTAAGTAATAATAATGGAACAAATGACAGAGCAGAAAAAGCTCCAGCAATCAAATTAAAACTCTCCACACCAACCCAGAAGGAAAAAAAACCACACACACATACAATGTTCTTACCAAATCTGTTGCAGGAATTTCTGTAGGTGCTGCAAAATAAAGAGGATATTTTAGCCGTGACTAGAGAAGCATTCAACAATGGAATATTAGGAAAGATAATTAAAATACAGATGGTGAAGACTTGAGATGAACTCAACTGAACATGGACTACAGCCCATTTTAGGGCTTAGTCTGTGGCTGTAATCACTCACAGACTCTTGGTTTTATATCATCATTGCATCTCTTCAGTGTCATCTAGCAGAACTCTGCCAGATAGCAGGAATGCCCTTTACAACCTGGCTAGGGTACAGAGGTGATACAGTCATTGATAGACTACTTATCATTTCATATGATACTCTGCAGATAAAATTGCTTGCAATGGGATTTCCATATAATACATGCCTTTTCTTAACAGATTTTTACTGAACTGAAGTTATACCCATCAAAAAAACAAAAATGATCACCCCAGTAATTGGCATTCTTTCATTATTTACTGTTGAAAATTAGCATTTAGATAATCAAAATCTTCTGTCTCTACTTTTTCTAGCATCTAAAATCCTGACCATCACTAATTGGAAAACAGGTAATATTATCTTACAATATCTGGATGGTTGAAGAAAGTACGGTATCTAGCTGTTGCAGAAAAATTAACAACACAAGTTCATGCTAATCTCACAGTATACAATAGAAATAACATTTTAGATGTCCCTTTATAGTATATGTATGGGAGAGCTGTCCTACTCCTTCACCATCCACTCATGCTAATTTGTGGAATGAATTGTTTTGAATATGGGGTGATTTCTGCACATTTTGTATGTATGTCTGTGTGTGGTTGTTTGATTGTGGAAACGTATGTTTTTTAAAAATTAAAGTTAAGAATGGCCTTTGAAAAATATGTGATTTTTTAAAAAAAATTTTTAAAACAAAACATATTTCTTAGCGAACTTTCTACAAAAAATACTCTAGTCATCCATTTTCAAACAAAATGTACAAAGATTAAAAACAAACCAAAATATATAAGCTTAAACACATGCTACCTATTTGTACTGCTACAAGTATTAGTATGTAACACGTTTCAGCCCTCCTGCCATTCTATTTGTATGTTAAAATGTTGGTTTCTTTTTTCTTTTTCTTTTAGGTGAAGTTTGTTGTTCTAGAACTTTGATTGATTATACTCTACAATACATTATACAAGAAGCCATTCACTATTCTGGGAACTTTTCACATAAGATAGGACATAAGTATATTTTTAGTACTGATCTTAAAATGTCAAAGTACAGCACAACAGAAGTAAAATGAATAAAAACTGATCAATCCTACAAAGATTCCTGTGCATATGGGGGAACCACAGGGTGGCACTATGGCTTTTCCTTGTTAAATATCTCAACTGGTAACACAGTCTTTACTTAATTAAATCCAAAGCTACTTAGAAGCTATTCCAACCTTATCAGATTTTAGACTACAATTCCCACATGTTCTAGTCTAATGCATGTAGAGGATCCCAGGTTAAGAAGGCTGGTTTATTAGTTTGCTTCTATCCTGCCCAGTAGGCCTTTGTACTTCAAATGCGAGAGGGCAACCTTGTAGAAGACCTCAGCACTTTTGGAATTACTCTTATTATCCCCAAAACAGCTGGAGCTCCTGGAACAATTTTCCAAGCTATCTACTAATTCTTGATCAGCTGTTGCCCTTCCTCCTACTTACTATGTAGCCATGGGAAGATTACTATGATGCTGAACGCAAAGCCCTCTTTTACAGAGGGCTCTGTTGCCCAATGTATGTTTCACGCTGTCAGCTATAATGTGTTTTTTCTTTATTTTCAGAAATAAAGGAAACTTGCCAGATAATGGTACAGTGGTGCCTCGACCTACGACCGTCCCGACTTACGACCACTTCTAGTTACGACCAACTCCTGCCACAAAATTTTGCTTCGACTTGCGACTGGAGCTTCGAGTTACAACCAGAAAAAAGGCAGGGAAAAAGGCGGGGAATTCAAATTGCTAACCGTTGGTGGCGAAGAGGCTGCTTCTTTGTAGCTCTTTCGCCCCAACAGTTAGAGTGTGCGTGTTTGGAGGAGGCTTCAGACTGCCTGGTAAGGTGCTGCTTTCTACTTTTTAAAAACTGGCTGTTCTGGGTGGGTTTTGCAGCGTGGGTTTGGGCTGGGTGGTGGGGTTATGTTTCTATGCTGTGATGGGACTTGCAGGGTTTGTTTGCTTTTTGGTGACTTTTTTTGCATTTCCGATGGGTCTTGCAGTCTCTGTTTGCTTTTAGGGTTTTTCTTTTTGCATTTCCGATGGGTCTTGCAGTCTCTGTTTGATTTTAGGGTTTTTCTTTTTGCATTTCCGATGGGTCTTGCAGTCTCTGTTTGATTTTTGGTTTTCTTTTTTTTGCATTTCCGATGGTCTTGCAGTGTTTGTTTGCTTTTTGGTGATTTTATTTGCATTTCTGATGGGTCTTGCAGGGTTTGTTTGCTTTTCTGTTTTTTGTTTTTTCTTCAGCCGGAACGGATTAATCGCGTTTCCGATGGGTCTTGCAGTGGGTTTTTTTTTTGGTGATTTTTTTCTTCGGCCGGAACGGATTAATTGCATTTCAATGCATTCCTATGGGAAATGGTGCTTCGACTTACGACCATTTCAAGTTACGACCATCTTCCGGAACCAATGAAGTTCGTAAGTCGAGGCACCACTGTATCCTGAATGCTCTGACGTGGAATTTTACTCTGTTCATCCAGCACATGTGTTGCTGTTGTGAGGTATAATGCAAAACCAGTAAGCTAAGGCCCTCATCCAAAGAATTTAATATGCTAGTAATGTCATCTACTACTTCCTTTTGTTGTGCTACTGAAAATATTCTAGATACCAGGCAAATAAAATATATAACCAGTGCAAAGCATTTTCAAGGAAAAATGTTTTCCATGCTGCATTTATCTTGTTCTCTACTGTTCCCTTTCTTTAGAGAAGGGCTGCTGATCAGGGACAGAGCACTTCCTTTGCATGCTGAAAATCTGGGGTTCAATCCCACAGATCTCCAGGCAGAGCTAACAAAGGCCCCAGTATAAGGCTCTGAAGAGCAGAGATGGCCCAGTTGTTAGCCAAACCAAGGAGGTCACTCAGATGGCAGAATGCTGAGAATGACAGCAGAGCTGTTACCATCACCCACTTTTTGCCACCTGAGCTGACCATTCCAATAGTCCCCCCTACCACACCACAGCTACCACTACACATCACTCCCAGCTACAGAACACTCACCAGGAGGAGGAGAAAAAGAAAAAGACAGCAGCAGCAGCAGCAGCGGCATCTTCCTCCCTGCCACTGCCACCCGCTCCTTGGCCAGTTTTGTGAATAGTGCTTTTGGCCTGATGCAGCCAAGGAGTTATGGAGAGAGATGGCCAAAAAATGGCACTGTGAGTACATGGCTAGAAACAATTGAGCGATTCATTCCTTTTCATACATTGTAAGGAGAAACAGTAATTCGGTGTGCGTGTTTAAAGCTAGGGATTTCCATGCATGCAAGTCATGTTGGGCAACTGGCAACGGAAATTTGGTGAGGTGTCTGCTGTGTGAGTGATTTGTGCCACGGACCTCACTGAATAGTGCAACTGCTTGTACAACATTAGTTGTGTGCACAAAAATCCTAAATAGAATATTTGCCCTGGACATTAAGATACCACACCATATATTTTTAATCCGATTTGAACCTTCTAACTGGATGCTCACCAGAATATGGATTCCCAAACAAAAGGCCAGAATTTTCTGCTGACTGGGTTAGGACCCCAGCAGGTGCATCACCTATCATTTCGGGAAGGCATGCCATCAATCCTTTGTTCTCCCGTATTAAATTCTGCAAAAGAAGCAAATAGTAGATTGAGAAGTCAGCACATTTTGAAGCTGTCTGGCTTAGAGTTCCATCTGTAATATAGAAACAAAGTAATGGAACCTCGTGGCGCAGTGGTTAAACTGCAGCACTGCAGCCAAAATTCTACTCACAACTTGGGTTCAATCCCAGGTAGCCGGTTTGAGGTTCACTCAGACTTCCATCCTTCTGAGTTCAGTAAATTAAGTACCCAGCTTGCTGGGGGGAGAGCAATGTGTAGCCTGCATAATTAAATTACAAACTACCCAGAGAGTGCTTTGAGCACTATAAGGTGGTATATAAGCAGCACGCTTTGCTTTTTTTGCTTTTAATGTCAAAACACTTCCAATGAAGGAGAATTTTTGGCCCTCCAGAAATTGGATTCTCCCATCATCCCTAGGCCGGCCGGCCTGCCCAATAGTAAGACTAGTCTACTAGATGGAAATAGTGGTTCTTCAACATCTTCTGGGTCAGGAGGAGCTTGGCTCAAGGACTGAAAGCCAGCCAATTGTGGAAGAGCTGACCAGGAGAAACTGTCAGTTGTGCTGGAGATATTCCAGTCAATCAATGGCTGGCTGGGGAATGCTGGGAGAAGCCTGCCTAGTAGACCAGAGGAAAGCAGTCTTCACTCTGTTCCATTAGAGAAGTATTTAAGGAGCCCACCCCACGCCACTCCTTTCCAGCCAGTCTTCCTTGAGACTTCCACCACCCTCCTTCTGCTTATCGTTGGGTAGTAATTTGTAGTTAATTGCATTCCTGACAGAATGTTATGAGCACAAGCGACTGTTGTATTATACTGTATGTAAACTTCATCACAGCCTCTTGGTTACCGCCGAAGGAGGATTTGCACACAAGACTAGATCCCTGGTGAGGGGGATGGGCATTTGGTCCTATCCCAGGCTTGGGACCACCACTTCCCATGGGGATCAGGGAGTGGTGGAGGTGACAAGGGCATACCTGGCTCAGGCAGGCTGCCACAGCGCCCTCATCAAAATGTATACTGAGGGGCTCCCCTGGAGGTCACACGCCTAGGGATATACTGAGCCCTGGTGCCAATACTCGGCTCCCCTTCAATGGTGTGATAAAGGTGTGCGTCAACTGGCAGGTGGGTTGCCCAGTGCAGGAATCTGCTCCTCATGCTGTGCCAAGTCTATTCCGATACAACCAGTTGAAGCTGCAGCCTTTCATTTACTCACTATCAAAACAAAAAAAAGCTCCTCTTGCCTGGGTCCACAATATGACATTTCAGTTGAAGCATGAAGGAACAGAAGTCATGCAGGGGGCAGAAACCAGCAATGAATCCAAGCGCAAGGGTGGAAAGGAAGTCAGGAACGCTGGCAAGGGAACCAGAAAAGGAGCTATAGTCTGTGGGCTGGCTTATATTATTGGGTGCAATTGCCACAAAATGATTAGTTGTATCAGGCCATTCAGTATCCCTCAAGGCAGCTTTGCAAATAATGCCAGGGACTTTACTAGTCCAATAAAATGTTTTGTAAAAAATTGCCTCCCTGTCCACAAGTATCTAGTATCAGTGATTGTGACACACTGATAACTTGAAAGAACCAGCACACTATAAAAGCTTCCTTGCTTCACTGGTTGCCTTGCAGCATTTCTTACTCATTGCACATATTGAGGTGAATGGTTTAGAAGGCTCACAAGAATTTAAAACTATAAGGTAACTCCATTCTTTGATTTTTAAAGGTAGTGTTAATACTCTACTACAGCTGCACTTGGCCATGTTGGTTAGACATAAAGAAAGCCAGTGCCAAGTTTGGGAAGACTCCCCTAAGCAATCACTGTTCAGTTGCAAATCTATATCCATTGCAATGTAACTTCTGTAATAACCCTCCCAAATGTACTTCCAATGGCACATTGATTGTCATAGCATTGAACAATTCTGTTCCAAAAGGCTAGGGTGTGATTTTCCTCCATCTATACTTGACAAACCTAGTACCTCATTTGCCTTTTCCTTTTCATTAATTTCCCTCTGCAGGGTCTGAAGCAAACGTGTTTTCTCGTCCAGTTCCTCCTCCAAATTTTGCTACAGAACAACAACAACAATTTGCAATTAGAAACCGAAAGCTGAAAAGTATTAAAAACATCCATACACTGTCATATAGCTGCCCATCCAGTTCTTATCCCCCACTTCCTTCGCACTTTTGGACCGGACACATTTTCTCAGCCTAACCATCATCACAGGTTTGTTGAGGGAATAGCATGGAGAACCATGGACACCACTTGGAACTTGCTGGAGGGATATAATTATATTATATAAACACAACAGTCTCCTACCCCCACCCCAAGGAATCCATGTCTGTGTGAACTCTATCTCTGTCATCCACAGCTGCTCAGAACTATTCTGCTCTCTTACAACAGAATGTAACTCGGAGCTTAGAAAAGCTACTCCTTTGGACTTCAACCCCTAGAATCCCCCAGCTAGCAGGGCCAGAAACTTTTCCAAAATGTGAATGTTGAGAGAAACAGATTGCATCACTCTGCAGTTCAGCCCACAGACCACAAGCAAGAAGGCAGAATAGGGATGTCCACTGAGATGGGTTTTAGAGAGAGCCGCTGCAAGACCCCCTCCTCCATGGACCAATGTATTGCTTTTATATTCCAAGGCAGTACAACTCTGGATATGGACTGCTGGAGAATAGTAAGAGCTACTCAGGTCCTTCCTGGAAGTTTTCTACAGGCAGTCAGACGATGACTATGGAAGACATGCTAACTAGGTGGTTGTTGCTAAAGTGCAAGCAGCTGTGCAGGAGGGCCATGATCATGGCTTCATTTGGGGAGTCCCAGAAGCATTGGGTTCCCTACTTTGGGAAACAGGGCTAGTGCTTGCATTCCTTTCTCCCAGCAGGACATATTTTATTCAGAGGCCAAAAGAATGCAACAACCTCTTCTTGCCTCCTACAGAAAATTACTACCCACTACAAATCACAACTTTTGAGCATACATATAAACACACAGAGAGAGAAGATGAAAAAAGATTTCCCATCCCAGTTCTAAATGGTCTCATTTCTGTTCCCTGTCTACATGCAGAAGGAAAGATTAAAAGTCACAGGGAAAAGGAATTTCAAAGAAATTGTGCCTGCCCATTACTGATCTTTTCATAAATTAGCCTAATAAGTGGGTCCTAGATCAAATCAAGCCTGAACTATCTCTAGAGGCAAAAATGTTGACGCTGAGGCTGTCCTACTCTGGGCACATTATGAGAAAGCAGGATTCTCTGGAAAACACAATAATGCTGGGAAACATGGAAGGCAGCAGGAAAAGAAGAAGTCCAAATACAAGATGGATTAGCTCCCTAAAGAAAGCCACAAGCTCGAGTTTACAAAAGCTGAGCAGGGCAGTTGAGGACAGGACATTCTGGAGATCACTCATTCATAAGGTCACCATAAGTCAGAAGTGACTTCATAGCACATAACAACAACAACAAAAGTTTGTGAACCTGCCTTGTATCTGTCTTAATCAGACCATCTGCCCCCCTAGTTTAATAGCAATGTTACTATGATTGGAAAACTATTTTATGTTTTACATTTATATTTCACCTCATGGTAGCATACATAGTACTCCTTTCCACCACTTTATCTCTACAACAACCCTGTGAGCTACTTCAGGCTGAGAGAGAAGTGACTGGATCTCACAATCTAACACTCTAACCACTACAGGTAACCCAGCTGCACTCTCTGGCTTCCTCCTTCAAACACAAAAGATCATGCACTGAACCTGCATGTTTATGTATGCAAAGCATTTGTATTATTACTAATCTATGATTCCTACTACCTGAGGAGTCCCAAGTGTCTACAAAACAGAGAGAGAGAAAGCTACGGGTCTATAGTAAAAGCGAGGAGTAAGGGAAGCTTACCTGTCTAAGCAAGGCATTATTTAACTGACGATTCTCTTCCTTCAGCTGCTGAAGTTGCTTTGCTTTCTCTTGATCTGCCCCCTTCAGGTTTTTCACTTCTTTCTGTTGATTCTGCACTTCTGACTGAGATGGGACAAGAGGGACACATGACTTCCCAAACACATATTATAAAGGGAATGCTGGGCAATCAGATTTAAAAATTAGTCCCACTATGTTTTGGTGAGATTTCCAAATACAATTATAAGTTAACAACAAAAAGACAAATGTAAAAAAATGGTCCCTTGAGATATATAGAATCTAAGAACCTGTTAGGCTTTCAGATAGATGTCTATCTTGGCATCATGGCATCCCTGAATAATTTAAATGGCTAGTGATTGTCCTAAAAGAATGTCTGATTTCCAGGTTTTAGATATTATTCTGTCCATCCATCCAGCGAGTCCAAGAGAGGTAGGAAGAGACACTATGTCTCTCAATACCAAATGCTGAGGGACACAAAGAGGAAGCTGGTACTCTGTGTCCTGCTTGTGGGCTACCCAGAGACAGCTGGTTGGCCACCGTGGGAACAGAATGCTAAAACTAAGGTATCCCACCTTTAGTCAGAGCCAGCTGGAATCTTTTTATGTTTTAGATGCAGAAGGTTTTGCATTTGCTTCCTTTGGAACTGAAGAGGACCAAGTTCAACAGTGGCCTCTAATTCCCAGATGAAAAGTGCGTACCAGAAGTGGGCAACTTGTAGCCCTCCAAATGTTGTTGGATGGTGCTGGTTACACCTGATCAGAGTTGCAGTCAAACAACACCTTGAACCCAGAATATGCTATGCACAAACAGGGTGGTATATTAATGTAAGAAGTAAATAAGATAAATGTAAATAACTCACAAGTTGCCCACTCCTAATCTACATGTTGTTTATTCTTACCTATTCAACCAAGACAAGAATAGCCTTGATGATGCCGAACATCTAGGGCATGCTTTCCAATCTTGGGTGCCCAGATGTTCTTGGACTACAACTCCCAGAAATACTGGCCAGCATACCTAGTGGTGAAGGCTTCTGGGGTTTTTAGTCCAAATACACCTGGGGAACAACATACCCTCTAATTCTCATCCCTGTTGGGTGGGGGCTCTGCCTCTCTCGCACGCGACTTCTCCCCTGAGTGCATGCACACGGGATTCTGTTGCAACCGGAATCAATGGGGCTGCTCAGAGGAGGAGGAAAGCTGTGCGGAGGGGGGTGGAGTCACATGCATCCACACAGTTGTAAGTCTGAGAGAGCATCTTATTGGGGACCCAAGGTTGAGAACCACTGATCTAGGGTGAGCAAGAGGATAAAGAAGAGAAAGAAATACACATTACAAAGAATAAAAAGGCTCCTTACATGACTCCAGTAGTTCTGCTTAAAAGGGTGCTAGCAGTTTGGATTGTATCATTCAGACAACTGGCAGAGGAAATGCATTTTAAACTTCAGTTTCAGTTTAGAATGAAACACAAAGATTTGTTTTCATATGTACACATAACTGGAGGGAGAAGTTTAAAACATACAGGAAACTACTTCTCCAATAGAGCTCATCATTTTAAAATGTGACACCCTGAACCCATCTGAAGGGGCACAGTCTACAAATTTTCCTGCTCCATTCTGTCTGATGCATAGCACAGCTCACAAGACATGCTTTTCATTAGTCACCATCCCAGCAGGCACCGTAATAGTCAAACAGGAAGCATGTGACATCAGGAAGGGGTTTGTTCCTGAATTCTGACCATAGCGGTAACTATGTACCATTCTCCATTTGTGGCTGAGCAGAATGAATGAGATCAAATGTAAGAGAAATAATGGACTGTGTTTAGCATCATTCATTAAAGCAAAAATGCCCATTTCCAATTCTGAAAATGCTAACCACATTGTGAAAAATCCTGTTAGCTGCCTAAATTCCATTCCCTCACCACCCAGCGGGGTTGCAGCTTGTACCCATGGGAGGATCCAGTCATTGCCCACCTGAAGCTGATCCACATTGCTCAGGGTGGTTTTCAGGTTGTTTTCCAGTCGTTCCTGTTCTATTAATAGATTTTTTCTCTCTTCTTTGATCCTGTTCAGGAACGGGACATTTGAATAGATCACTGTTTAATTATTTATACATTTATATGCCATTATGTATTAATATAATGTTTAATGATTGAAGCTCCCCAGATAGTTCCCAAAATAGAAGTTAGGACCATAAAATATCAAAACCTAATAAATACCAGGAGTAGGTAGTCCTCTTAATGTGTCAAAACATAAGTCATAAAACTTTGGGACCCTCATATCTTGGTGCACAGCCTGATGTAGATAAATTATCAAAAACTAGCTATCTGCTTGATTTTTTTAGTGGTCCAATAAAGGTATTGCCTACTCCTGCATTTGTGGGGGGGGGGGGTTTGGGGGGGGAACCACACAGCCTCTTTCTGATTTCTTTTCTGACCAAGTGCACCTTAGAGACTAACATGTTTGTACATTTCTACCATGTGCATTTCAACTCCTCACATCCCTCTCCCACTCAAATATGTGCATAAATGTCTATCAGCTGAGGTAATACTCCATTTGATGAAGTGGGTTGCGGTCCATAGCATCTTAAATTTGTTAGTCTTATCATCTGTCACAAGACTCTTCTGTAGAAATAGAATAGAATGTAAAATCTAACACAAATTAGAACACAGAGTAAAACCAAGGGGAGGGCATTCCACACCCAAGGGCCATCATGAAAGGCTTCTTCTACTAGCAACTGACCACAATTCATTTGATGGACACGTGGATAAAGGCATTAAGTGATGTTGTTATAAGGAGGTAACGCTGGTCCAAGACATTCTATTTTCTGAAGCATAGCAGTAAATGGCATACTCCTGCTCAAAGTCAAGGCATTTAGTACCTCGGGCCGGTGCTTTTCAAATGTTTGTTTCTTAAGTCCCAAAAATCTTTGTGCTGAAGCGCACGGATCCCTACCATGCTAGAATGAGGAGTTTGCTTTTCCTTAAGAAAGGTGTTTGTACTTCTACATGCATTTTGTTATAATATTTATCATTTACAGATAGTTCTAGGGACATAAAAACAGTAGTTGTTGTTGAATAACAAACAAGCAAAGAAAAATAGTTGTTTCACTTGTCCAAGGACACATAGAAGGATACAGAGGGAGAGGGAGAGCAAATTCATAGAAATTGTTAGGGAAACCCTGGTTAAAATCTTGTAGCTTAATGTAAGAAAATCCATAAGTTTCATTCTGTTCCTAACCAGAAAATATAAAGTCCTTGCCGAGAGTCTTGGGGGCGTGTGTATGCACACACCAAGCCAGAGCAGGGGGTGGGGATGGGAATCACTGTGGGGACTGTTTAATTGCCAGCTAGGGACAGCCTAACAGTTACAGATTTTCTTATACTAAGCAAGAGAGTTCCAGTTCCTGTGTCCCACCTAGAGCACTTTTGTATCCACGTACTGATATATGTACCGGTGGTTGAAAACCACTGTCCTCAGCTGGTCAGATTATTTTGGCACCTGAGGCAGAAATGCCCACAAAGCCCCTCCCTCTTCTTGGTAGTAAAAAGACAAACAGAATTAATTTTATCACTAAGAATTTGCTGCTCAGTCACGACACTCAACATCTTCTGTTTGAGTCGACCACCTTGCTGCACTTAATAAAAGGGTCAATCCTACAGGGAAGTATATGGGGTAAAATATGCTCCTGCAGATAACATATGAAGTACTAAATGGCTTGGGGCCAGGTGAACACCAGACTTTGAGCAGGGTGAGGAAACAAGTTGGAAGGAGTGGCACAATCCTACAGACATCCCCACCTCTGTGCCTGATAAGCCAGAGGCTTGCCTATATTCGTTCTCCACAAGAAACTATGGTTTAACATCATCACTGAAATAGCCTCTGGCAGAAAAAAAGAAAGATGTACTTACAGCTGCAATTCTTTCTCTGTGGAGCTGTTCTGTGCTTCCAGATGTGTAATTTGATTTTTAAAATGATTTACTTCCAAACTGAGTTTCTCATAACTGCTCCTTAAAGTATCCAAGCTTCTTTGAAGATCCTGAGGGGTTGGGTAAGCAGGTAGAATTAGATAATAGGAATTGACTCGTTTTTTATCAGTTCCATAGGAAATACAAAAGATTTTTAGCATTTGCAATGATAAAATATGCAAATTCCCACCAGCCATGTCAAAATGTTAATGTCATTCCGATTTTTGGCCAGTCTTTAAGCCTTCCCACTAAATAATGGAAATCTTTCAGTTCACCGGCCCCTTTTTGTTTACCTCCTGTTCCTTTTGCAGTTTTCTATTATCTTCTGTAAGAGCCGTGACCTCAGTCTGAGCAGCACTTTTCTCTAAAGCCTGCAGATTCTGAAGCTCCATGGTCCCAGCCTGTAGCAAACGGAATTTATCCTCAAGCTCCCTTTTCTCTTCCTGGAAATGCACAATGGGGGAAAAGCACAATTTGTAAAATATATAGTATGGGCTCTAGGGGTTGGCAGTTGTGGTTCCCAAATTTTGTTGGACCCCAAATCTCTTAGCCCTGCCCAGCATGGCCAATGGTCATGGCTGATAAGGACTATTGTCAACACCAGCAAGTTGCCAACCTCTGGCTGAACATCTGCGTGGTTGCGTAAATTAGAAATCTGCTTTTTCTAAAACACTTCGGATCAAGCAACACATGATGTAAGAAGTGTCTTTGCATCTATCCTGCCAGTTTTTTAAAAAAGCAAATTGCACTGGTTGTAGGAAGACTGACTTTAACAGGATAACAGCAGGCATGGAGGGAGAATTTAAATCTTTCCTCCCTTGCTACAGAATTTTCCTCCTCTAATCAAGGAGTTTCCCCAAAGCAAACAGACAACAGCAGGGGGACGGAGGGTTGCATGTCTTCCCATGGCCCCACTGATCCTATTAATTATAAGCACCTCTCCCCAACCTGGCAAGCTGATGCAATGTGTTCTACCTGCTCAACAGATGCGGAAGTGCATTCAACATTGTGTTTGATCTGCCTTATTCTTTTCCTTCCTCTAATGCAGTGGTGGCGAACCTTTTTGGGCTCGTGTGCCCAAAATGGGGGGTGGGAACAGCGGGTGGCATGCCGCCGCCGCGATAGCGGCGGACGCGGCCCCGGAAGACCGGAACCGGAAGTGCCGGTTTAAGGGGAAATCATGGCGACGGACGGGGGGAGTAGCGACCTATGGCTCGCGTGCCAGAAGAAAGGGCTCCGCGTGCCAGCTGTGGCACGCGTGCCATAGGTTCGCCATCACTGCTCTAATGTGATCCAATCTGAAGAAATGCCTCAGCTTTTTTAATGGCCATCTTGTGAACTCTATAGGAATTAAATTTTGGCTCTTCCTCCCTCCTTTCTAAGCAGCACTCCTTTAAGAAAACCACATCGCATTCCGTCCTTCAGCATTTAACAACACAGGAAGTTGTCTCACGCCAAGTCAGATTTTTGGTCCACATAGCTGAGTATTGTCTATATCAGAGGAAGGAAATATTGAAAAGTGCAGGGGCTACACATGTCGACATTTGGACTAATATACCCATACTGTGGATGGCCACAACAACAACCACCTCCAGAAAATTTCTTTCTTTTTTGTTTTTATTGAAAACTGACCAACCTAAAAAAAATGGGAGCTATCAATATTTGGCAAAATAGCCAGCCACGCTTGTTAGAGAGTACATCCACCTACCTCAACTGCCCTGATCTTTTCCTGTAGATCTTCATTCTGCTTCTGCAAGGTTGATTCTTTTTCTTTCAGTTTCTGGTTTTCCTGAAACAAAGCTGTATTTTGTTGTTCAATCTCCTCTACTTCTCCCTGGCAATTAAAGGAAGGGAAGAGAAGAACAAAAAAGACATGGTTAAAGGCACAGTTGGTATAAGCAAGTGTTCTGCTTAGACCATGGTAACAACAGGAAAGGGAAAATATCTATTGCTTTCTCCTAAAATGATTTAGGAGAAAGCTAAAATGATTTAGGAGAAAGCTTTGCTATATCTTTAGCAAAGATATAGAGGAAAACAATAGAAAGGGAAAAACCAGAGATCTGTTCAAGAAAATTGGAGCCATTAAAGGAACCTTGTGTGCAAAGATGGACATGATAAAGGACAAAAATGGTAGGGACCTCACAGAAGCAGAAGACATCAAGAAGAGGTGGCAAGAATACACAGAGGAATTATACCAGAAAGATCTGGATGTCCCGGACAACCCAGAGAGTGTGGTTGCTGACCTTGAGCCAGACATCCTGGAGAGCGAAGTCAAGTGGGCCTTAGAAAGCATGGCTAACAACAAGGCCAGTGGAGGTGATGGCATTCCAGTGGAACTATTTAAAATCTTAAAAGATGACGCTGTTAAGGTGCTACACTCAATATGCCAGCAAGTTTGGAAAACTCAGCAGTGGCCAGAGGATTGGAAAAGATCAGTTTACATCCCAATCCCAAAGAAGGGCAGTGCCAAAGAATGCTCCAACTACCGTACAATTGCACTCATTTCACACGCTAGCAAGGTTATGCTCAAAATCCTCCAAGGCAGGCTTCAGCAGTATGTGGACCGAGAACTCCCAGAAGTACAAGCTGGATTTCGAAGGGGCAGAGGAACTAGAGACCAAATTGCTAACATGCGCTGGATTATGGAGAAAGCCAGAGAGTTCCAGAAAAATATCTACTTCTGCTTCATTGACTACGCAAAAGCCTTTGACTGTGTGGACCACAGCAAACTATGGCAAGTTCTTAAAGAAATGGGAGTGCCTGACCACCTTATCTATCTCCTGAGAAATCTCTATGTGGGACAGGGAGCAACAGTTAGAACTGGATATGGAACAACTGATTGGTTCAAAATTGGGAAAGGAGTACGACAAGGCTGTATATTGTCCCCGTGCTTATTTAACTTATATGCAGAATACATCATGCGAAAGGCTGGACTGGATGAATCCCAAGCCGGAATTAAGATTGCCGGAAGAAATATCAACAACCTCAGATATGCAGATGATACCACTCTGATGGCAGAAAGTGAGGAGGAATTAAAGAACCTCTTAATGAGAGTGAAAGAGGAGAGCGCAAAAAATGGTCTGAAGCTCAACATCAAAAAAACTAAGATCATGGCCACTGGTCCCATCACCTCCTGGCAAATAGAAGGGGAAGATATGGAGGCAGTGACAGATTTTACCTTCTTGGGCTCCATGATCACTGCAGATGGTGACAGCAGCCACGAAATTAAAAGACGCCTGCTTCTTGGGAGGAAAGCGATGACAAACCTAGACAGCAACTTAAAAAGCAGAGACATCACCTTGCCGACAAAGGTCCGCATAGTCAAAGCTATGGTTTTTCCTGTAGTGATGTATGGAAGTGAGAGCTGGACCATAAAGAAGGCTGACCGCCGAAGAATTGATGCTTTTGAATTGTGGTGCTGGAGGAGACTCCTGAGAGTCCCCTGGACTGCAAAGAGAACAAACCTATCCATTTTGAAGGAAATCAACCCTGAGTGCTCACTGGAAGGACAGATCCTGAAGCTGAGGCTCCAATACTTTGGCCATCTCATGAGAAGAGAAGACTCCCTGGAAAAGACCCTGATGTTGGGAAAATGTGAAGGCAAGAGGAGAAGGGGACGACAGAGGACGAGATGGATGGACAGTGTCACCGAAGCTACCAACATGGGTTTGACCCAGCTTCGGGGGGCAGTGGAAGACAGGAGGGCCTGGCGTGCTCTGGTCCATGGGGTCACGAAGAGTCGGACATGACTGAACGACTAAACAACAACAAAAAAAATGATTTAATCAGGTTACTGTATATGTAGACATGTGTAATTCAGTTCTAATCATCTAGTAGGTTTTAGTGTTTTACTCTGGAAGATACTTCTGTGTTAGGGCTGTGGCTGTTTTTAATGATGGTTTTGTGGTTTCTGAAATATATATATTTTTATTTATTGTACTCCTGTGTGTTGGGAACCATCCTGGGGGGTGGGGGGTTTAGAGCAGTCGATAAATATTTTAAACAAACAAACAAATTACATGTTTTAAAACAGAAAGGAACAAAGTAAGGGAAATAAAATAATGGGATGGTTAGGGACTTTTGGCTTCTGAGATGCCTTGCCTATAACTCTCATTGACCTCAAACCGATTACAAGGAACTATGGATGCTGTAATTCCAAAGGTCAAAGTTCCCACATCCCTGCATTAAACATTGCAGGGCATAACAAAGGGAACAAACCTGTGTAGTAACCACCAGCATGTCATCCTCAGCCTCTGCATGGAACTGGAAGGGCACGCTGGCTCCACGGACTTGCCCATCCTGGTCAATGTAACAGAACTGATAATACTCATCATCCAATGGTAGGTAGTAGGCTAAAAAAACAAAAAAACAAATATTATTTCTTACCTCTTTAGCAGGTAAAGGGAAAACAGAAGGAAAGGGAACAGAAGCATAGAGACAGATTATCTGCACACTTTGACAGTAGTGGTTCTTCAAGTTATCAGACAGAAGTCCTTTCTATATTTACTATCTGATTTTTTAAAAATTATATATGCCTAGGATTGGACCTGCAACCTTCTGTATCTGAAGTACTTGCTAGAGTTCCCTTTCCAAAAACAAGCCTGTTCTTTCCACCAGTATGCACTTCCAGATACAAGAGGACAAGAATACCAGCTAGAAAATCATGGCAAGTGCTCCAGTTCTGCTACCATTGGGTGAGAGCACATCTTTAGCTTCCTGCAGGTATATGAGATGTTCAAGGAGTGGTTTACCACTGCCACTCCCAGTGAGTTTTCTTTGCCAAATTCGGATGTGAACCACACCTCAAGAGTCCTAGTCTGACATTGTATCCACTATACCACACTGGCTATAACTGAATTTCAAAAGCCATCCTAATGTACTTACTTCCTCCTACCACGCAACAATGCTTAAAACAAGAAATGCAAAATTTCATGCCTTTTGTTTTTCCCACTAACCTTTAAAAACCAGCTGCTGCACATTGCTGTTGGAATCGCTGCTTGGCAAAGGTGCCCACATGAAAGTGTAGTATTCACGGGTCGTCTTCCATCCCACCTGCAACAAGAAATTTGCATGGTGGCCTTCTATTAACTAAGAAGGGAACTGGGAGCAACTAAGACATAAAAGATTTTCCTGTGCATATATTTCCCAACCTGATATGCTCCATGAGCTTTGGATTGGTACTCCTGGCAACCCCAGCCTGCATGGCCAATGGCCAGAAATTCTAGGAGCTAGAGTGCAAAACGTCCAAAAGGCTCCAGGTTCTTCACCTCTGCTCCAACCTAATGTATTACAGAAACTTTTCCAAGTTTTGTGTGTGTGTGTTAAATATGTATTACAATGTGCAGTCTTAGAGCGCAAACTAGAAATGGGGGTGAACTGCCAAAATGGCGGTTCATCCTGTTTTATGGTCTGTCAAGGTTGACAAATCACAAACCACAAATTTCCTGCCCATGAACCGACGACCCACGGATCAGTTCATCAGGGTTTGTTTTAGACAGCCCAAGGTTGTCTTTAAAAAAAGCTGAGCCCCCCCTCCCACAGCCTGCTGCCTTCCCACTGCCCCCATCACCGCCTTACCTTGGCTGCCAGCATCCGTGCCCCCCCCGTCCGTGCCACTGCATCCACCATCCCTGCTGCTGCCACACCACCACCGCCACCCTGACGCTGCAGCCTTCGCCGCTGTCTGCTGCAACCTGCACTGTAGCGGCTTGCACCGCAGTGGCCTGTGTTGCGGCAGCCTCTGCCACTGCCATCCACTGCGGTCATCCACCGCCGATCGCTGCGGCAGACTCCTCCACCACAGCCTGCCATAAGGGAAAATGGCTGCCCTTTGCAAAGATGGCGCCTGCGGCTTCCCTGCCCTAAGGGAAGCCACAGCCACCATCTTTGCAAAGGGCGGTCCTGTTTCCCTTACGGCAGGCTGCTCTTTGCTAAGCTGGCGGTGGAGGCTGGAGGGCGGAGGCCGCGACAGCACAGCCAGCAGTGGTGGTGGCCAAGGGAGGAAAGGGAAGAGAGTGGGGGGCTGGCTGTGGTGTCAGGTGGCTATGGGGGGGGGGCTGTCTGCCTATAGGTCCACCGACCAGCTGTTCAGCGGGCCCATAGGCAGACTGGGAAGGCCATAGGCACACAACTCATGGTCAGCCTACGGGGGAAAAATAAAAATGGATAAATATTCATCCCTTCATATTCATTGGGGTCTCTGGAACTGACGAACACGAAGGGATGAATATTAAACGAATCAGCAATTTTTAGCAAATATCGCAATTCGTTGTTTTATTCGTCCCCATGTCTAGCGCTAGCCAACACACTGTATTCAAATCCCTCTGAAGTCGCTGCAGATCAAGTGAAATACCACCAGGGGTTTTGCTCTTTGCTTGAGCACAGTATCTCCTATGAAGCTGTAGTCAGGTTTATTGCTTCAGAGAAAGAAATAAAAACGTTTATAACTCTAGTAGGCTATCACATATAAACAGGAGATTGTGACTCACTGTAAATCAGTTTCAGTTCCATACTGCACAACCCAGGTTGTTGCTTTCACAACATGCACTTACCCTGAAGATGCCCACCCAGTCCTTCCTCTGTGGTGTGATATGTTGAGAAAGGGTGTAATGGCATGTTACATCTGCACCAGGGATGTAGAATTTCTCCACATTTGTAAAGATGACTTGAGAGAAGTGGCAGCTGTCCAAGAGGACAGCAGAGGTGGGAGGCTCCTCTGGGTGGTCGCATAACACCGCTTCCATGATGGAGTTCTACGATGGGATAAAGAGGAAAAGCAGAGATGGGAAGGTCAGGGAAAAGAAATAGACAGTGAAAAACAACCACAGTTAGTTGTGACCTCATGAACCCTTGTCAGTTGTACCTAATGACAAGATCGATCGTAGTGGCACAAGGAGAGTTTTGTTTGAGAACGGATTGCCAGTGTTAAACGTAAAAGGGAGAAAGACAGATCAGAACGTGAGGAAATGAAATGCTAACAATACACTAGGACATGCCTTCAGTGCCCATTTACTCACTCATAGGGAATAATTATATATTTACACAACAATGTGTGTAACAGACACCCAGCAATATGTGCTTGAGAAAAGCACAAATCCCGCTTCCTCAAGCAAGGGGAAGAGGGATTTGCAGAGAGTAAATGATACATAGAGAGGGTTCCTTTACCTTTCCTGGGACCCACTACTTCTTTACTTCTATCCCCATCAGATTTTTCCCCCTAGAAGATTCTAAGGATATGGTTTGGAACCTCACACAGGTGTGTTTGTGTGTGGTATGAAGGCCAGAATCTGGACACAAAGTGGAAAGCATCGCATTGGCATCCTGCTTCCCTATGCAAACTCAAACAAGTGGGTTTAAACAACCAACTTCAAACAATGTCCAGAATAAAATAACTTTGCCAAGTTCTCCACTGTAGGCAATGACATCTCTCGGGCCAATCCTGGAGCCATAAGAGAAAACAAAATGCAAGCTTCTCTCCCAGACGCTCTGAAGCAACCTGATCAGACGCTGGCTAGCCCCCAGAAGAGAGGAGCATTTTGCCTCCTAGATAGCTTGCCTGCTAATTCCAAGAAACTAGAAGCACAGGCTTCCTAGCTGGTTCACAGAGCAATGGAAAATTAAGCAAGACATGACCTCTCCAAGATAACAGGGACACTGGCCACTCAGGATGATGGAAAGAAGTCACCGACAAAAATGCTGGCAGCCACATGTACTGGGTTTGTTTTGAATCTTCTGCTGACTAGAGCCACAGTCCTCACAAGAGGCTCTTGATGATACCAACATTCAAGTACAGTATTTTGAAAGAAAAGGACTTGAGAGCATGTACTCATCTCTAGCTGCACCCTGCAGATTGAATGTGCATAAACATGGCTTTCATTTTTTTATATATATAAAAAGAGAACAAGCTCAGCCCTTAAACTCTGCAAAGAAAAGTCACCAGTAGCCTTGTTTGGAGTGGGTGCTTCTGCTTAGGATGACCTTGACCCTCATTACAAAATCTCTCCAAATAACACAGTGCCACTAAATACGCATTCCAGATCAAGCGGGCCAGAGATCTATCCAACAGCATTTTTCCTGGCTATCCAATAGCAGGATTTGGAGTTATTTATAGCAGAAATCTGAATATCTTGATATGCTGGGCATGTGATTTACCATCTGGGACACAGGGAAAGTCCCCTACTCAATTCAACTTGGCCCCAAGTTGCCATGCTACTTTGTACTCTACACATCCAAAGGAAAAACCCTTCATAACAGCCCGAGACAGCTGGGGACAGAAACAGCCTTAGGAGGACATACAGAACTTTTCACAGAATCGCAAGCAGCAGATTTTGGCTTTTGTGAAGGGCAGAGGAATGGATACAGAGTGATTTGACTCTTGGAGTCAAGTCCAGCAGGATGTTCTCCTGCACACAACTCATGAAAACCAAAGGGAGGCATATTAGGATGTGGCAGCGTTCTTGCATTCTTTCCTTTCATGACATTAGGATGTGTAGCGAACTTCCCACTGGACTGCATCCTCATATTCACAACTGTGCAGGGCTGCCTTATGGACTTCCTTTTCTCAAGCCCCACAATGTATGGGGCTGGCCCTAGCAGAGGGGAAAAGACAGGTGGGGAAAAGAATAACAAAATACTCACCTCTTTACAGGCTCAGTACTCCTGATTTCTCAAACTAAAGAACAACTAAACTCTAAAGACATAGGTAGAAGCCAGGACATTTAATTTTTTCTCCTACCGCTGAATATAAACAAAGAACACCTAATCCGGACTGCCCCCATAGCATGGGAGGATATGTGTTTTTTTTTTAACCCTTTGCCTCTGTTGCAGCCCCAATCCAGATCAGAGCGTTCCCAAGCCAGCATGCTTCCAATTTTAATTGTCAGTTAGTGATCTAATCATAAAAACTAATTTCAGCAATAAAAATTGCAGGTATGTGACAACTCCCTTGGTCCCCAGATCAGGACCACAGTGTGGCTAGCGGGCAAGGTTTAAAAGCTCCTATCTAGAGTCTTTATATGGATGATATTCCTTGCATTTACTCTAATGCAGCTTTCCAGATGTTATTGGACTACACTTCCCAGCAGGCCCCTCCCAGATAGCCAGTGGTAAAAAAATGCTGGGAAGTGCAGTCCAAAGGTATCTGGAGCATTGCACTTTGCCCATCCCTGTCACAGACTGAGTAAGTAAAAAAAAAATGACATACCTATGCCTTTAAAGCACCAGCATCATGACTCCACAGGGAAAATTACTTTCATTAGCAGTCCTTAAACCACAGAAAGGAGAAAGGGAACAAAGGCCAAGACCCTGAGTTCTGGAAGCTGTAGGATTTAGCCAGGCAGAGGAATACATCTGACACATCCCTATTAAGGTTGCTGGTTTTTCCAGTGGTTGACTCCTGTGCTTTTAATCGCTGCTAAAAGCAAAGAGGCCATGCCAGAGGCAAACACTGCCAGACATCATATATCTTACCAAGTGATACACGACCAGCTTTTGAACCCTTGGACTTCCCCTGAGCAAGCAGCTGCTAGGCTGGGTAGGGAGTTTTAGACAGCTAGCGTGGTTCAAGCTGGCTGGATAGTTCAGTGAGCTATGTATCCGGCTGCAGAGCCAGAGGCTGGGAGTTCAATTCCCCACTGTGCCTCCTGCAAGTAGAGCCAGCCTGTGTGGCCTTGGGCAAGCTGTGCAGTCCCAGGGCACCCCCAGAAGAAGGTAATGGTAAACTACCTCTGGGTATTCTCTACCTGGAAAACCCAGAGAAGGGTTGACATAAATCAGAATTGGCTTGACAGCACATTATTATTATTATCGTTATTAGGATGGTTCAGTGGCAACAATAATAGAATATGATTTAGAAGATTCAAATCCTTCTCAACCTCAGCTGTGACACTAGACGATCTTCAGGAAGCTGCTACTTCTCAGCCTAACCTACTTCACAGGGTTGTTGTGAGGGGACTATGTACACTGGCTTCAGTTACTGGGGGAAAGGCAGAATACAAAGGCAACTAATAAATAAGCAAATGTAATCAATAAATGATCATAAAATAGAAAAAAAGAGAACCAGAATCAGAACCATCCATACCTTTCTCTTGCTAGTCAGTCTTTCTCTTTAAAGTTCTTTTTTTTGTTGTTCGAGTCCTCAGCACTGAAGGTTCAGAAGCCCAAATACAAAATCTTTAGCACAAAGCAAAGACAGCTTTTTACCATGTGCTCCTTGTTTTCCTTCTTTTCTGATTACGCATTTACAAGACAAAGGCTGCCTAAGCGCAGGTCTAACTAGCAGGTCTCCAATTTCCTGTCCTTGATAAAGCAATGTCATAATGCTGCCTACTTGCTTTCACTTTCCCGGCTACAGAAAAGCTGCACCCTCTTCTGCTTCCAGGAATTGTCTCTACTAAGGGTGTGAGTGGCACACCTTAAAATAAACTGTGTCGCAGGTCCCAATGAAATGCAGAATCGCTGTTAGACATAGGTTCAGCATTCCTCATCTGTCCTGCCTTAAGGGCAGCGTGACATGCGGAAATTAAAGCAGTAATTTTTTTCCTGACAATATCAGGAGAGGCTTTAATCTGCAGGTCAGCAAGGAATATCTGGATGTTCAAAGAACTTAATTAATCCTATCTCAACAATTCTTACAACCACCTTGTGAGGTAGGTTGTGACTGGGCCTTTCAGACAGTGAGGGATTCTTATTTCCATCATCTTCTGCCAACATAGGCAGTGGTGAAGAATAACAGGAGTGGCAGCTCCTCAGTATTGAGAGAGTCACCGGGTTAAAGTTAACCTCGAAGTAGGCAAATACTGTTGTGTCCTCATTGCAACCAAAAGGCTAAGAAGAAACTGTTTATCAAAGGCTGCCCGCTCAGAGATACAAACAAGTAGCCTCCTAGTTCATAATTCAGATTCTCAGCCACTACACTGCTGCTATTATTATTATTTTCACTGTTATTGTGCATTAATGTCCCACTGTTCTTCCCAAGTGCACTGTACACATCCCCCTTGCTATTTTATGCTCACAATAACTCTCCGAGGTAAGTTATGAAACTAGATGGTGCCTGGTTACCATATGAGCTTTACGACTGAGTAGAAATTTTACCCTGGGTCTAACAGTGCCTAGGAATGATGGGATCCATGGTCCAGCACAGGCAGTATGCTGTTGAAGGCTGCTATATAACACAGGATTTATTGGATCTACTCTTTAATAAACATAAACATGGGCCACAAAAGAAGCTAGAGATCCTACTGCAGAATCAAATATCAGCAGACAAGTAGCTTTCATTGAATAAGTTGCCCTCAAATAAAAAAGTTAATTTGTTTTGGTCTACATTACAACTGAAATGAAAACAGCAAAGTAAACAAGTACTTTTTTTTAAAAAGGGTAAAGTTATGAGTCAGATCATCTCCACTGAGAAAGAACTGAACACTTTAAGAATAGTAACTGAGAAAGAACTGAACATGTTAAGAACTGGAACATAAAGACTATCTCAGATAAGTCTACTCTTTAGTATGAGAGGTGAAGAGGATCTAAGACATAGAGCTGGCCCAAGAAATTTTGCTGCCTGAGGCACAGCAGCATATTGCATTCTCCTCTCTCAATCCAAGTCAAGATGTTCAATATCCAAAGCCAAGAGAGTTATTTTGGTGCATGAAGCATAAATTCTCACAAGCAGCCCTTTCCCTAAATGGCAGTTAAAAAATACAACGAGAAATGAAATAGCAAACAATCTGCTGGACTTCAATGGCTCAAAATCCACTGTTGGATTTGGTTGCCTCAGTCTGCAAAATGGTAGGGCTGGCCCTGCCAAGAGATAAAAAAATAAGGGACCCAAGTCATTAATAAAGTGCTAGGCAGCCAGACGTAATGAGGCGTTTGGGTAAGGCTGGATCTCAAAGGACAGAGGTTGGCAGTTGTTTGCATATATAAGAATCACTTTTATTATGTGAAAAACACAGCACTAGAATCCTCAGAATCAGGGAGGCAGGTACTACCTTGGTTTGCATCTCTATGGATGTGTGAAAATGTGTGGCTTTTTGAATATTAAACCTGTTATGGCTTATGGGAAAGAACTTCACTATCCAAAGTAACATAAGCAGTGTGATGTAGCAGCTGGAGTTGGATGCGGGCTCAATGGACAGCGTTAAAATCCCCACAATATCTTACTGAGTGACCTTAGCCAGTCATACTCTCTCAGCCTGACCTACATTACAGGGTTGTTGTCAGGATAAAGGGGGGAGAGCTAGAACAGTTGGAGGAAAAAACAGATACATATGTTGGGGGGGAAAACCCACAACAGATATATACGGTAACTAACTAAAGAACGAAACAACAAATGACCCACTTCATGAAGTGATTGTAAGAATTATTGAGATAGCATCTGTGAAGTGCTTTGAACATCCAAATATTCCTTGCTATTGTTTAGAAACCCAAGAGACAAAAGAATCTCCTGACATGCTCACCTCAGCACATAAGTTTACACTCCTAGAATCATGTAGGTGGCAAAGAACAGCTCTATGAAAACCTCTTCTCTTAAATTTGGCCTCATGACAACAAATAAAAAGCTACTCCCCTTCCGTGACTGTCCATTTTACAAGCTTTTAAAAGTCAGCCTTCATCTCTGCCATGAGTTCCTGTTCATGCACAGATATTTCTACAAAATACATCTGGTGTGGTGTTGCCACTTTCTTCTCCACCCTCACCCCTGGCCCTGATATTGTACCTGTAAACAATGCATGAATTGAATAAGAAAGTCTTTCCAGATGTGGAGTAAAAGAGACAGAAAAAGCTTCCTCTGCATATCAGTCTAATCTTATTAAACCACAGGAGCAGTTGAAGGGAAAAGTTGGCTACTTACAAAAGCAATTGCTCTCTAAATTTCCTCAGAGGTCTGTTGGGAGGATAAGAAGAGAAACCTACCCAGCCAGGATAAGAAGAAAGCAGGACCGTAAGTAACTTGATCACATTAAAGTTCAATAGAGTGTTGTGGGATAAGCAATAGAGAGCTGGTTTCTGTATTTATTTGTAAGTTCTTCAACAAATGTATGACCAGGTCACGTTTTCACAATACTAAGAACTCTATTCTGGAGTTTGTCCCCCCCCCATTAAATACTGCCTTTATGCTATGCCATTTCTATCAAAAGAATGGTTCTTAAGCCCCCTCAAAAAATTTCAAATAAAAACAAATACAGTAAGACACAGGAACAGGTGGAAAATACAATTTAAAAACAACCACCTCAAAGAAAAGAAACAAGAGGACCCATCAACTATAACCCAACCTGTCTGAATAAAAGTACACTCTCTAAGTGTACCTCTTTATTCTCTCCTTTGCTAATCTACAACTGTCATTTACCCTTTTGAAAGGAAAAATAAGCCACACTGATTAGCCTTGCTTCAACAAATGGAGTTCCCATAAAGACACACATTAGAAGAGTTGTTACAACAGACACAGGCTTGTCTTTGCCACCTAACCCAAGAACAGGCATTTAAAAAGAAACATTTACTCTGTTTCCAAAGCTGTCTCTTAATATACAATGTGATGTATTGGGGTCCCCCCATTTCCTATGTCATAAGCAACTAGACAATTGTGGAGCGACCATGGCCCACAGGTTGAGAACATCTCTGGATGCAAAGGATCCCAGGATCAACCACACTCCTCCAGCAAAAAGGATCAGATGTTGGGATCTACCATTTTGCTATGTGAGGTTCTGAAGAGCCACTGTCAGCAGACAATATACAGGGCAAAATCGATTGATACTCTGGCATAAGGAGAAGCCATAACTAGAAACATAGTTTTACAACTGTTCAATTTATTTAAAATATTTTTACCTCACCTTTCTCCTTAAAAAGTACACAAGGCAGCTGACATAATTAAAATACAACATTTAAAGCTAAAAACCGTAAGTATACAAATACTAGAAAGGATCAAACCAATACCACTCTAAGAAATGGTAAACAAAAGCAATACTAAAAACACATGCAAAGCAGTAAGGCATGACAATCCATTTAAAAACCTTACTCAGGTAGCCAGTTATTGAGGGAAAGCTTGCCTGAAGAGGAAGGTCTTTGTCTGCTTGTGGAAGGACAGCAAAGATGGGGGCCAGTCTGGCCTCCTGTGGGAGGGAGTTCCAAAGTCTTGGAGCAGCAACAGAGAAGGCTCTCCCATGTCCCCACCAAATGCACCTGTGAAGATGATGGGACCTAGAAAGGCCTCTCCTGATGATCTTAACACTCAAGACAGGCTCATGATGGCAGATGCAGTCCTTGAGATAGCCTGGACCCAAGCTGTTTAGGGCTTTATAGGCTAGAACCAGCACTTTGAATTAGATCCAGAAACAGATCAGCAACCAGTGGAGCTGCTGTAACAGGGGGGTTATGTGATCCCTGTAACCAGCCCCAGTCAGCAATTTGGCTGCCACGTTTTGGACCCCCTGAAGTTTCCTAACACATTCCAGAGGCAGCGCCATGTAGAGGACATTACAGTAAATCAGCTGGGATGTAACTAAGCATGTGTCACTGTGACCAGATCAGACATCTACAGGAACAGGAGCAGATGGCATACTAGTTTTAATTTTGCAAATGCACTCCCGGCCACCACTGAAACCTAGGCATCCAGGCTCAGAGACAAATCCAGGAGGATCCCCCCCCCCCAAGCTGTGCACCTGTAATTTCAGAGAGAATGTAACCCCATCCAGCACATCCCTGTCCCTTGTTCTACCTTTCAACTGACCAGGAGCACCTCTGTCTTATCTAGATTAAGTTTCAGTTTATTCACCCTCAAACAGTCCATTACTGATACCAGACACTGATCTAGAGCAGAAAATGTTTCCTTGGGTTTAGATGAAAAGGACAGGTAGAGTTGAGTGTCATCTGCTTACTGGTGACACGGAACCCTGAAACTCCAGATAATCTCTCCCAGCAGTTTCATGTAGATGTAGATTCCTGCTGTTTCAATTCCTTCCTACCTCTCCTTGAATGCCTACAACACAACCTCTTAAAATGTCATTTAGCACCCCCACCCCACCCCCCCAGCTAAGGAAGAAACTTGTTCTAAAAAATCTAGGTCTGTTAGTCACCTACTCACCTCTTCAGTAGACTGGGAACTGGAAAAACTCTTCGGCAGAAGTTCAAGGACTTACACAGGAGTGGTTAGCTTGTTTGTCTCAAACCAAGGAGGCGGCGCTTTGACTGGCAAAGAAGGAAACTTGATTCTTCCTCCTCAGACAACCCTCCCCCCAGCCTGGAAAGTTACAGTTGAAAGCATTGGCCTTTGCACAGAATGCTGGGAAGTGTAGTTTTGCAAGCAAGTGGAAAAATGCTTTCTTCTTGGAATACTTTTCATCATCTGCAGCAGCTAACAAGTCATAGTTACTTTGAAGTGTGGGAAACTCCTGCCTAAAGGTTGTAGCTGCATTCTGTTCCAGTGACGTGCATACACTCCTGGCAGGAAGCGGCAGCTGCCAGCAGGCGGCATAGCCCCTTCTTCTGCCCTTTCGCTTAGAGGTAGAGCATAAGATCAAAGGGTTATTTTAGCCAAGTTACGATTAGATAACTAGTATCCTATCTGTTTCTCTCATAACATACTATGTAATCATGCTAAGTCAATAAAAAGAGCCCTCAGGGCGTTGCCAGTAGGCTCTGCTGGCTCGGACATTCGCTGTCCGACTCCTTTGTTCTCTCTCTCTCCAAGGCAATTAGCCTTTCCTTTGTTCCGTGATCACCAAATTGAAGTTTGTAAATTATCACAGGTTTTTCTTTGAATTGAATTAAATTGTGAGGCATTTGCCTCTCCTGTCTGATTGCCATTTAAAAATGGAAGAATACTCCAAAGCAGCAGGTTGCCTCCCTTCTTTTTCTGACAGCCATGTTCTTAGATCTGGCAGCTGTCACATACAAATGTTGTTATTGCAGGCATAGAAAGTGGAAGAGAACTACCTTCAGTTCAAGATTTACATCCCTGTAAGTGTAAAATACTTCTTCCTTCAAAATGAAATGTTGTTGTTGTTTAGTCGTTAAGTCGTGTCCAACTCTTCGTGACCTCATGGACCACAGCATGCCAGGCCCTCTTGTCTTCCACTGCCTCCCCCCTTCACGGATTGCTGCCTTGTTGTGGCGAAGGGGTTTGAGTAATTCAGAGAAGCTATGGGCTATGCCGTGCAGGGACACCCAAGATGGACAGGTCATAGTGGAGAGTTCTGACTAAACGTGATCCATCTGGAGCAGGAACTGGCAAGTCACTCCAGTATCTTTGCCAAGAAAATTCCATGGACAGAAACAAAAGGCTAAAAATGAAATACAGGCTGCATATATAAACAAGGCTAGCTGTGTTAGGACTTATAAAACTTCCACAAGGGAAGGGACCTCCTGGATTATCTTTATTGAATTACTGAAAAGTTACAAATCAGGGGAGCTTTTGAGTTCCACAGAATTCTTCATCAGGCACAAAGCTGAAGAAGAAAGTGCAAGAATTGGACCAGATATGGGCATTTATGCAGTCCAGTCCAAACTTACCTGTAAGTAAGCATTGTTAAACTCATCAGGATGTTCTTCTGACTAAATATAAGCCAGAGTTAGCATGCACTTACTAAAGGCAAAGATGGATGATACTTTTATTGGACTATTAAAAAATCACAAACATTAGCTTTTGGTCCATACAGATCTTTATCAGGTTGGTCACCTGATGAAGAGCCAGTCTGTGTGGCCTTGGGCACACTGTAGATAGTGCAGGGGGAGAAAATGTTCCCCAAACCATGGCCAGATGTGTTTATACAGGTGCCTTGGGAAAGGCAGACTGAGTCCAGAAGTGTAGCTTTCAGATTCCACCTCTGGTGGCATGGATTGAAATGTCCCTTCCCATCTTGTTAGACAAAGGGTTGGCAGCCATTCAGCATTCCTCACCTCATCCCTCTTGCCATATATTGAAACATAAGGGATGGAGGGACACAGACATGTTTTATCATTCTCTTCTTCTGGAGGTACCCTGGGACTGCAGCTTGCCCAAGGCCACACAGGCTGATTCTTCGCTCATGAGGCACAGTGGAGAATGCCACCCTAGCATCTCTTACGAAAATAAGTTATTTGCCAGTCTCTTGCAATGAGTTGGGCTAACTGACTCCAGAGAAGGGGAGTCATGCTTAACAGAGAGAAACATCTCCTCCTGCTGGTTGATAATTGACCTGACAGATCTGTATCAATCCAGGCAAAAGAGAAGGATATGATCCAATAAGTACAGAATATAAGATAACAGATCCTCCAGCTGAAGAGGTTATGGACATGATCCTCTCCCCATGATCACCATGTCTTCTTCAGAATAACCTTTTCTTGATACTATTGTCAGCAAGGTAATTGGAGGTGACAATTACAGCCTTTCTTTGTCATTGTATTCGATGTTACCTGGTAGAGCTGGGAGGTAAATTCCAAACAACTGCTGCCTGGGGAGGAGTTTGAAACCACACACACACCTCACAAGCTAACTGCAGACTACCTCTGAACTCATCTTAAAGAAGCAGACCTTGCATGAACAACTGCCATGAAACTTTGGGACTCTTACACATAATTTTTCTGAACTATCCACATTATCTTGGTGCACATCTTGAGGAAGAAGAATTATCATTGAAAGGTAGCTGCTTGCTTGATTTTTTAGTGGTCTAATAAAGGTATCGCCTGCTCTTGCATTTATATTTATATAGCCATTTTCTTTTCTTTTTCCCCCCTAATTTTTCTCTGGTAGAACTAGTCATTGTCAAAGAAGAAACGGAGGTTCAGAATCAAATCAACACAACTTGTGTGAGTAGCTCCATAATACAGATGCTCAGATGGTAAGAAAATCAGTTGCAAGGCAAATGCAGAGTTATTTTTCAAACAAATTTATATCTTTACTATTATAAAGACTGATGTATAGGCTGAAATCCTCTTACCTAGTTATGCCGGTGTAGCACAAGTGCCAAAATGTTAAGAAGCATATTGTTCCAAGTTAAGATATTACTGTACTGTAGACATTATGAGCTGCATACTCAGTGAAACTGATAATGTCTCCCATGATTTCTTAACTGAAGGCAATTTGACTCCAAAAGTTACACCATTTGCAATACAGTGGTGCCTCGACTTACGACCGTCCCTACTTACGACCAATTCGACTTACGAACAGCTCCGGTCGCAAAATTTTGCTTCTACTTGCGACCGGAGCTTCCACTTACGAACAGAAAAAGGCAGGGGGAAAAGGTGGGAAATTCAAATTGCTAACTGTAGGTGGCGAAAGAGGCTGCTTCTTTGTAGCTCTTTCGCCCCAACGGTTAGAGTGAGTGCGATCGAGGAGGGACTGCCTGGCTTCTGCTTCTCAGTGAGCGTGTGTGTGTTTGCAGGGAGGCTTGGGACTGCCTGTTAGGTAAGGTAAGGTGCTGTTTTCTGCTTTTTAAAAACTGTTCTGTGTGTTTTTGCAGTGTGGTTTTAGGCTGGGGGGGGGGGTTATGTTTCTGTGCTGTGATGGGTCTTGGGGGTTTGTTTGTTTTTTGGGTTTCCCCCCATTTCCGATGGGTCTTGGGGGGTTTGGTTGCTTTTTGGGGTTTTTCCCCCCATTTGCAATGGGTCCTGCATGCTTCCCTTGCTTTTTCCTTTGTTTTCTGTCATTTCCGACCTTGTCCCTTTGTTCTCTGTGCATTTCCAATCTGCTCCGTTTGTTTTCTGTGCATTTGCAATGGGTCCTGCATGCTTCCCTTGTTTTTTCCTTTGTTTTCTGTGCATTTCCGACCATGTCCCTTTGTTCTCTGTGCATTTCCAATCTGCTCCGTTTGTTTTCTGTGCATTTGCAATGGGTCCTGCATGCTTCCCTTGCTTTTTCCTTTGTTTTCTGTGCATTTCCGACCTTGTCCCTTTGTTCTCTGAGCATTTCCAATCTGCTCCGTTTGTTTTCTGTGCATTTGCAATGGGTCTTGCACGCTTGATTGCTTTTCTTCCCCCCCCCCCCCCCCTTCGGCTGGAAGGGATTAATCGCTTTTTCCAATGAGTCTTGCAGTGATTTTTTTCTTTGGCCGGAACAGATTAATTGCATTTCAATGCATTCCTATGGGAAATGGTGCTTTGACTTACGACCATTTCAAGTTACGTCCATCTTCTGGAACGGATTATGGTCGTAAGTTGAGGCACCACTGTAGGATCTTTGACACAGTCTGCAACATATGTAAGGCAGGTGATTTTCCCTCCCATTTCATTGTTCCTTACGATCACCTACTGTCATCCCAATTTTTCAGATGGGAAACATAGTCATGTGCCCATGACTATGTTGGCATTTGAATTCAGATCCATGTGGACTTATGAACTGTGCTTAAAATTTCAGAAGAGCCAGCCTGTTCCCTGCTGATTGTCCAGTTCCTTACCATTACCACACACATGAAGGATGAGCTGCCAGCCTGTATTGTTTCATTAGAGAGAACACACACCACTGGAACTGTGATTTTGGCATACCTTTGTTCTGAGAAATCAGACTTGTAAAAAAAAAAGGCCATATTTGCCCCCAAAGACCAATCACAGAACAAAGCAAACTAGTTTGTAAACTACTGAACGTGTGAAAAGTGACTATTGCAATAATCAAATGCTTTCTGGACAGCATGCTCTCTCTAATGTATAATTTGGCCCTTTACATTGAAGGAATAACTCTTTTACACATTTTCAGAGGTACTGTCTTCATTAATTTTTCTGCATTTCAGGGTCAACGTTTGGTATTCAAAATCAGCCAAAAGCTGAACACTGATTCAAGCAGGTCCTGGTAGTTAAACAAATGTGCTAATCTAAATTTATCTCATACTGACTTATGGTGCTCAGAACATTGGGGTTCCAATGCATCAAAAGTGGAGAAGAAGGAGAATTTAAATCTAACATCACCGTCTACTGCCACCACTAGACTGCCGTCTCTTGTAAGAGAGACTTCAAAACTAATTAGAAACTGATGATGCAGAAAACTGAAGAGGGAATCATGAGAGAGGGACACAAATCTACAAATATCTGAATCATGTACAATACTTATTTGTACATGCCCCTTTGGACACTAAGCTGGAGGACATGTAGCTCTATTTGTTGATATTCTGATACTGTCTGAACTATTCTAAGAGTTGCTTTACACATCACATACTCATTAGTTGCTCGAAAGGGAGTTCCACTATTGAACTTTGCTTTCTTTGGATACGAGATCAGAGACTCGTGGTGATTTTGTAGCATTTGCTTTATTTACAAAATATAACGAGGCAAACGGTTATTCTTCCAAAGGAAACAGATGTTGCCCCACATAAAATACCCAGAGAAAGACTCTGCACCCAAGGTACTTGCCTTCTCATCAACTCCCAGCTGACTGTCTCCCCAAGCTGCAATACCCGCTTACTTGGAGTGAGTCCAATTGAACTCAACAAGGCTTACTGCTGAGTGAATATGTATAGAACTAAAACTGTTGGTATTTTCTGCTGCCTCTTTGATCTGTTGCTTCAGCTGAAGTGGTCCTAGGGCCTTTAGAAAGCATCTCATTAAAAACATGGTTTCTCAACTGTAAGGAGGCCACTGACAATCTGTTTCCTGCAGCTGAGGAAACATAAGCCTATCACTTTGAAAGATTAGCCAGACGTCTATCTAAGCTAGATATGACCAACCACAAGCTGAAATCCATCTACGCAGCGTGTAGAACTGCATACTTGCATGTCAAGTTGACATGCATGTTCATATTACCAAGGCTGAAATCCTAACCAGAGAGTAAATCTCACTGCACAATTTCAACTAAATCCAATTTAATCCTAATTTAAGTAAACCCCTTGAAATTATGGGACTGTTTGTTCAACACTATTGTAAATCCAATTGTTATCAATGGATTTACTTTAGTTAGAGCTCAAATTGTATTTAGCTATTTCATATTTTCTTCACAGTAAATGTGAGTAGGATTATGATACAGAGTCTGCTTTACACATTGATATTCACTCCCTGAGGACTGCAGCAGCTAGTGATCTTTATATCTGAATGGGCTGTCACATATGTAAACATACCAACAATTTAGGAAAGAGTGGTATTGCAGGGTCTAAGAACTAGCCTCTTCCAATTAACAGGCATAATAACATTGTCTGCCAACCCACCTCCTTCTGCCTTTTGAGACTAGCTGCAATTCTCACAGTAAGTGAGACTGCTCAGCAACAATATATTGTTGTGGGCTATTTTAAACGCAAATTATTTTGGAGTGGCTTCATCCATTAGTTTTGCAAAGGGCCTCCCAGTAGTGAAGATGTCTGGTTCCTAAGGAAGAGAACTTACCCCATTGTCTTTATCCCAGGGACTTTGCTAGATGGCTTAAGATAACCACATACCTATCAGTGACTCATATAGTTTCTACTCTCCATTTTGAGTTTGAGTTGTCATGCACCTCAATGGCTTAAAATATCGAGTCAAATTTCTGGACTTCTATTTTTCTCTCCCTACCCTCCATCGTTTTTTCTTACTATCTAGCTTGGTGAAGAGTTCTGGAGAATCCTAAAGCTTACATTGCTGTTGTTGATAGGTGCAGTCAAATCAGAACCGACTTATAGAGACCCTAATGGGGCTTTCAAGGTAAGTGAGATATTTAAGGAGTGCTTTTATCAGTTCCACACCCCAGTGAGCTTCCACAGAAGGAAGGATTCGAACCCAGACCTCTGGAGTCCTAGTCCGCCCCTCTATCCACTGTACCACACTGGGTATCTAAAGGTTACATGCCTTTGTGGAATTTTACTCAATGCTAATCAAAGTATTGCTCTGCCTTTAGATCTTGCAGTAACAGATTTACTGGTAAAGACAGATTAGCACAACCGCCTGCATTTTGGGCTGCATTTTGGGAACAGAGCGTAATTAACAGGGCTGCGGTGGTAAGCACCTGCGCTTCAAAACTTTCTACGACACCACCGAAAACCACTCACAAACGGTCCACATGAACTCACAGGCAGTGCTTTCCAATGGAGTCGTTTTTTCCGCAGTCACCCGCCAGTCATCAAAACCAAGAGGAAACAAAGAATAGCGAACTCAAGCAATACAGACGTATGAGAGTCTCATCTGAGAGGTACACTAGATGGGAACATCGACCAATCACAGCAAAAATAGACGCGTACGTACCGGACGTTCTCACGTCAGAAAGTAGCCAGTAAGCACACAATATTTTTTCTGCGTCATGAAAAGAACTACCGCCCCGCCTCCAGGTATCATGTGACTTCACCATGTCCTACAGTGCAGTGCCTCTCAATGACCTCCAACCTGTTAAGAAGATATATGTGACCCCCCCCCCTTCCTCTCTGGTCTTCTTTTTCTGACGTACTCTATGGAACACCCCTGGGGGGGGGTCTGCGTCCAGTCACGGGCCAATCCTCACATGGGAGGGATAGGCGAGGGTAGGTTGGGAGCCAATCGCGTGCGGCGACGGGATTTGCGTCCCGTGAGCCTCCGGGGCCTGCCTGGGCAGCGTTCCTTGCGTCGCAGCGGCCAATAGGAGCGGAGGACGCAGTGGTACATTGGCAAGGTGAGCGAGGGCGGGAGGGGCTTGGCTGTCTGGTCCGGAGAGACGCGGCTTTGAGGTTTTGTGCACCTTTCTTCCCCTCTAGAAGGTTAGTATGGAGGCCCATCCGCTGCGGAGTCCACGGTGGGGCCTGTGCACGGTGAAAAAAGGCGAGGGGTGGGGGAAGGCTTGAGGATACAGCCTCTTGAGAAGCAAGGGCAGGGCGTGCAGAAATGGGTGCAGGGAGGAAATGGGGAATTTGCTTTGTTCTCATTAATTTTGTAACAAGTTAACAAAGGCTAGTTCGCGTTTGGAAAGAAAGCAGAAATCTCCGTGCCTCCCGAAAGCTGTTGAGGGTCTCGTAAGAAGGCAATTCCACATGTGTCTTGTGGCACCTTGAGGGCAAACAGATTCGGGCCACAATCCTGCACGCCAAATAGAAATAGCCCTAAGCACCCTTTGAATGTTGTCTTAATACACTAGATCATAAATGTCTCAAGAAGATTGTATTGTCTTTATTTAGTGGGCTAAATTGGAGACTTTATCTCCAAACTTAAGAGAAAACTACTATATTCAGAGTCATTTTGGATCTGATTTGTCACCAAAAAATGATAGAATTTAGAAAGAGGGCAAAGGGTAGTAACTGTTGGGCAGAAAATAATTCATGGGCCCTCTGAGTTTATAAATGTAAATGGGGGAAGGTATATAAGGTTGCCTTGTGAGAACCTAGGATGCATTCTGCTTGCTGAAGGAGTTGTGGAAGGAAGAGTTCAAGGAAAAATTTGAGAAATTCATAAATTTGGGAGCAAGAATAGGGATTTGTAGCCTGCCAGAGTCCTTTGTTGCTCTGAAATATTGGCTGACTTGCTAGAAGCCCTGTAATCTATTATTTTCTAATATGCTGCCTTGTAGAAAAGTGTATAGGGTCTCCCACAGGTACCTAACTTTCAGTCAGCCATATGTTCTTGTACCTTTTCCAGTATCCAGCAGACTCTTCCTCTTATGTAAGAAAACATGCAATTTTGTGTCAGACTGACAGAACTGTAATTGTCCTTCCGATCATGATTTTCATGTCTTCCACTTTACAATATTTTTCAATGACTAAGGGTCACTTTGCACAGATACTTGTTCCATCTGGTTCTGACTTGCTCCTAGCAGATAACTAATTTCTTCAAGGTTGCTCTGAACCTTCCATTTAATTTTGTGTTAAGAGATTGTAAAGCCCCTTATAGAAAGCCGTACCTGAAATGGTAAGAAGAGATAAATGGATGAGGAAGCATCTAGTTGTTTTACTGACATATTTTCCTGCATAAATATCTTTCCCCTTTAACTCAGTGGAAGTATTTAGGGTGTTTGTAAATGCAGCTTTTTTTCTTTATTCAGGATAATCAGCATGCAGGCTCCAGTAGCATTCCTGACTTCGTCAGCTCTGGTAAGGAATTTCTGGCATGCAGGTGCGCTAACAGGAGAGAGAGTACTTCAGTGCTTTGTGTTCTTTAACTTACACATCTTTATAACAACCCTGCAAGGTAGATCACTTATATCCCCATTCTACAGAGGGAAAGGTAAGAGTGAGTTGTCCAAGGCCACAGAATTTTTTTTCCCCTGAAGTACCATTTGAACCTCAGTCAGTCTTTAAACCACCAAGGTTTCTGAATGGTTTTGAAGTAGCTTTGTCAGTAAGTCCAGTTACTAGTCTCCAAATCTTTAATTAATCTCATGCCCATACACACCTGTGTTAGTTGCTGGTGTGACTAACTTCACAGTCCTTTTCCTGTTTAAAAAGTAAAATAGAATAATCCTTGCCTGATCTGAATGTATTTGTACTTCGTGAGGGCAACAGAGAGTGGCTATGTTTTTATTACAAAATGTAGATCAGATCCTTCCAAAAGGGCAGAATAGCTACAGGGTGTGTTAAACCAAATTCTCTCATGGAATCTGTGAAGCCAACGAGAAGAAACACCAGGTGTGGTGCTGCTGCTGCTATGCACATTTAGCCACATACTGCTGTGGCTGAAATAGCAGTTTGCATAGGGTTGTGAGTTTTCTGTGAATAGGAGGCATTCCTGTGGTCTAAGGTCAAATCATAAACTATTTGCATGGGAACAAGACAGTTTAGGCCTGTCATTTGTCATAGACCTCAGAGTTAGGTAATTCATAGTTTTTCAGCTGATGTACGAGTCTGAATCCTAGTTGCTCCACATCAGTGGTGTTGCAATTAGTACTCATTTATAAGGAAACATTTACTCTGTCTTTCTGTCTCCCAAGAATGCCCAATGTGGTGTAGTGAGTAGAGTGATAGACTAAGAGTTAAGCTGCCTGGATTCGAATCCCCACACAGCCATGGAAACTCACTGGGGGGGTGTGGAAGTGGTAAAGCCACTCCTTAAATATCTCTCTTCAAATATTTTGAAAGCCCTGTTAGGATCCCTTGACAACTCATAACAACAAACTATCTCCCAAAATGACTTACAATAAAGTAAAGCCATCTTTAAAGTTAGGATGAAAGAATCCATAAACCCTTGACTGGAAAGAGAGTATTAAATTAAATGGATATCACATTGCAAGTGAGAATTAGAAGTAGCTCCTGTGTCTCAAAATGCCATTGGAGGCCACTGATTAGTTCATTCATTCTCAACTTTGGTTCCCCATGTGTTGTTGGATGTCAGGTCCCAGACACTCCAGCCAGTATGACCAATGATGATGGGTTCTGGGGATTGTAGCCCAACATCTGGGAACCCACATGTTGAGAATCACTAGACAACTTCATTCTGGAGTGATGCTAGGTGCTGTCTACTAGAGTTGCCACTGTACTTCAGATGCTTTATTATTTTATAGATTGCATTCAAATTTAGTCATGCTTGGAGGGGATTGATTGAAATCAGTGGGACTTACATTGGGCATGGCTATCAATGAGCTTTTCCTAAATGTGATGATATCTAGATCCAACACATTATGTTTACAGTAAACTGCTCTGGATACTTCTGTTAAAGGGTAGTATAAAAATCTGAACTATGTAGGTGTATAAACAATCGTGTTTGTTCAATATGGTTTATGTTAATGAGGTGTTCTGGATTGTTTTACTGACTGATCTTAGTATTTAGTGTTACTTAATTTCAACCTTTGCAATACTTGTCATTTTTGTTCTGTGCCATCAATTCGGAACTGACTTATAGCAACCCCAATAGGGCTTTTAAGATAAGTGAGGTATTTAAGGAGTGGTTTTATCAGTTCCACTTCCCAGTGAGTTTCCATGGTTTAGCAGGGATTCAAACCCAGGCCTCCTGGGTCCTAATCCATCACTCTGTCTATTACACTACACTGGGTACCTCTTGCAGTACTTACTAGATTATAGTACACAGAACTGGAATAATCCTAGTATGCTGGATTGAGGAGGTTCTTCCCCTCCCCAGAGAGAACTTGTTTTGTGAGTATAATCTGACATTCAGTGCCTCGCATCTATAATAGAAAGGAAGAGCCACTGTCAGAACAGATAATTCTGGCCTTTGTATAGAGCACTTCTTTATATTCTGATTTTTAATTAAATGCCTTTCCCCCACCCCCCAGTTACGCTGCTGTTCTCGAGCTCTAACCAGGCCAGCTTCCCTGTCTATATTGAGCAGACCGGAGACTCAGACTGTGCAGGTAAAAATAAACAACATGGCTCAACATTGCTGCCCTATTTTAATTGCTTGTGTTAATGTTTATTTGTACCCCACTACTTCTAAAGGGAATTCCAAAGTGACTGACATTAAAAACAAATATCAAAACACAATTACCTAATAATGAAAATTTTATCAGAGTGCTAGTCCAGTGTTTTGCACCTTGAACTCACAAGTGATGACTAGTTCCTCTTTGGTTACAATAGTTCTTTCTTACATTGCACTCACAGTTTAGAAGCTATCAGATGACAAGGATGTCTTGGGACAAGTTCATATTTCATGAATTGCTTGTACCAGCTTCACTGTTACCCCAAAAATGAAGAGAACATGTTTTTCCCAAATGGCCATCAGCTTCTAATGTTTCCTGAGTAGATATAAGGAAATGTACATTGTGGTGGCTGACATGGTGCCACTAAAATACTGTATAAAAAGGGACAATTTCATAGCCTGAGGCCACAATGTTGTGCAGGGATGGGGAAATATTTGGACTTCTGGATGTCATGGGCTTATAGCTCTTATTACCCCAACCAGTGTAGCCAGATGTGGAGAATGTTGGAAGTTGTAATTAATCAGCGGCTGCAAAGCCTTTTCAAACTTGCCATGCTGTTGTTGCCCTGGAAGGTGAAAAAAATGACCTAACTTTGAACAGGCTATCTTCCAGCTGGCATTGCAGCTGTTCTTCCTTCCCCCTCTTCACTATCTATTCAAAAACTGCAGAATTGGACATTGCATGAATTATAGCCACTGGAACACTGTGCTACCATTCTAAATTAATGTGAAATGGCCTCCTCAGAATTACCTTATTTTGTGTGGGTCGCAAGATGTGTATTCCTCATGTACACAGCAGCTGTATTTAGCTATACCTCAGAGACATAAATTTCGAATCTACACATCTGCGGTCCAGCAGTGCTGCCTTAGGGGATTGCCATGTCTCTTTGCAGGATGAAGGTCAGAGATATTCTTCCTAATGTCTTTGTTGGACAGCCTGAAAAAATGGAGATTTATGACTGCTGGAGTGCTGCAACGTTTCTGTTTTGAGTTCATGACCTGGCATTTATACATGTTGTCCCTGGTCACTTAATATTTGGAACCAAAATTGGAGAAAGTACCTCTGACCCTCCAGATGACACTAAACTCTTAACACCTTGACCACTGGCTGTGCTGGCTGAGGCACATGGCAGTTAGAATCCAGCATCACTTGTGGTCTTGCAAGTTCCTAATCCCTTGCTTAGTGCTTGGCAGGCCACACACAAGGCTCTTGTTGCCTTTCCTGCTTCTGTCCTAACTCAGGGATAGATATATTTTTTCCTTCTGCATCTTTGGCCTCCTGCTGTGAGAGTTGTAGTCCAAAACATCTGGAGGATCAAAAGATCCCTAACCCATTGTTTGAGGAATGTTGGGTTAAATGATTTGGAAAGTTTGCGGCCCAAGCCTCATTTTAACTCCTTGATTTTTTTCACAGGTCTTTGGCATTTCCAGTTCTCAGCTGGCTTGTCGGGAATTCCAAACTAGTGCTGTCTCCCATGATGTTGACACTGCTGCTAAATTCATTGGTGCTGGTGCTGCTACAGTGGGAGTAGCTGGCTCAGGAGCTGGGATTGGGACAGTGTTTGGTAGTTTAATCATTGGCTATGCCAGGTAAACTGTCTTGTGGAAAGCATTTCTTCCTTTTAACAGTGGGTGCTTTAGAATCAGCTTTTCCTTTTACAATGTATATTAAAAAGGCCTTGACATGCTAGTGCATCTTGTCAGGTGTGAAGCAGTTTTTACTAGCCTTTGGCAGCCAACAGTACAGCTAGCACTATAGTCTAAAGCTAAAATCCAAAACTTAGCAGCCCTGACTCCCTCCAGTGATCAGTCAGAATGTAGCAGGTAATGGGTAGTTTATAGTTGGGAGCAATCAATGTGGCATGTCCATAGTTACCAACCCCCGTTTCATTGTTACATGCTGTCAAGTCGCCTCGAACTTATGGTGACCCCATGAATGAGAGATCTCCAAATTGTCCTGTTCTCAACAGCCCTGCTCAGCTCTTGTAAATTCGAGGCTCTGACTTTGTTTATGGAGTCAGTCATCTCATATTTGGTCATCTTTTCCTGCTGCCTTAAAATTCTTTATCAAAATGGTACATATTCCTACATAAGCATGCTTCTTAGCCAAGCTGCAGAATCAGCCTCCATTTTAGTGCTGTAACTGTTTCTGTGCTGCTGTTCAAGTGAGTTTAAATCAAGTTTGGAAAGTAGGCTGCGGTGCGGGAAGCAAGTTGCTTAAACATATGAAGAAAGCAAATGCAATTTTAGAATATGGAATTGTAATGAGAAAAGGTGTGTCAGTACAAGTCTTCATTCAAAAATTACTGAGTTGTATCACTTGACAAACCCAGACAGAGAAGGCTAAAGGGAGGAAAATGGGTTCCAAGAGGGATTTTCTTGTCAAGTGTCTTGCTGTAGGATAGCCAAACGTAAGAAAAAAGAGTTGTGGATATGAGAAAGACATTTGAAAATTCATTACTAAAATAAATGCCTATGAAACAGATTGTATTGAATGTATGATTCTCATGGCTACCTTATTAATACAATATTCTATTGTGCTAAAGAAATAGTTCAGTTAAGTATGTATGGATTCAACACCACTACAATGAATATTCCCTTAAGGCTGCTGAATGTGATTTCATAGGGAGAGATGTAGTACATTCTGAAGAAGGGACAAGATTGCAAGAGCTTTGTAATACATGCATGTATTCAGGCAGTATATCTTCATAGATCTTTAGAAATGTTGGGGCTTTATGTCTTTCAGAGTTTAACTCCAAGACACACAGAAATCATTTCCGCATCCATGTTTTATTTCTTGTCTCCAGGAACCACAAATTGTTATCCCGGAGATAGGATTGGAATGTGTGATTTTCAAAGTAGAGATTAATTTCTGTGGCTGAATAGCATTATGTTAGGAACAATCTCACAGCATTTTGAAAACAAGTTAACATCCCTACCATCTTAAAGTGAATTGGGAATATATATGACTGTGCTACTTAACAGACCTTTCTATGTTTACTCTGGCTTCGGAAATGTTTTTAAGATTTCTCTTTAAGAGAAAACTTAATGTTAACAGATCTTCCTTCTGTATATTCCCTACAGGAACCCATCCCTCAAGCAGCAGCTGTTTTCTTATGCTATCCTGGGTTTTGCCCTTTCAGAGGCCATGGGGCTCTTCTGCTTGATGATGGCATTCCTCATTTTGTTTGCCATGTAAAAGCCTTGGAATCAAGCTGCAGCTGCTGTCCGTCTGCATCCTCCAATTTGAGCCTGTGTCCCTTGTCAGGGTGTTCCAGATTTAAACAAAGTTTCTCTAAATAAATGAGATCCAAGTTTTTTGTTTTGTGTATTTCATCATTCTCTTGTTATATATTAGATTTCAAACCTTAACCAGTGCCTATTCATGATGTATGTGTATTTCTATTCTACCTAATCAATTCACATGGATTCCATTTATTTTGATTGATTGATATCCAGACTTGCTTCCAGTGCAGGGACTTGAGACATCTTATGTAGTTCCTTTTTAATTATCATTAAAATATAGTTAAACAAAATATCAAAAGGCCACTTCTAAAAACATTCAAGAACATTATGCAGCATCTCTTATTGAAATCTAATTTCCTCACAGTCTATTGAGTAGCCAAGATGTTTTCCTAATGGGAAGGGTCTTTGCTGGCAAAAGAATAGCAGGGAGGTGTCAGCTTAATCTCCCATGGAAGGGAGTTCCATAGCCTAGGAGCAACCAGTGAAAAGGCGCGCTCTCTCTCTCTCATGTCCTCACCAGGCATGCCTATGGGATGGAAATAAGGGCCCTCCCAAAGAGCTAAAAACTTGAGAATGTCTACTTGGGTAGATGTGGCCCTTTTAGTCTGGCCCAAAATGTAGGGTTATACATCTTTTTGTCAAAAAATCATGAGAAAATCAGGGCCATTATTGGCTGTTATGTGGTTTGAATAGTTTTAGAAGTGATAGCTGTGTTAGTCTGTGCTAACATATTGGGTAAAAACAAAAGAAATATTAAAAATGAAGAAGACAAAAACATGGCATCTTAAAGACTAACTGCTGTATTTTGATGTGAACTTTCGTGGACAAGTCCACTTAGACATAACAGCTCTTGCCATTAATGGACTACAGTAATATTTAAAGGTTCTGGAAGGAAAGTGTGCCACTTGTTTCCTTGTTCAGAAACATCTTCAGGTGGGAAAGGAAGGTTGCTACTGAAACTTACAGCTTAAAACATGTCCTACCATTGCCAGTTGTAACAGGTGATTCTAGATGTATTGATCCCTTGTTTTTTCAAGTAGGGCACATAATGACTCCTGTGTAAATAGAACTTAACCAATGCCAGGTGATGTAGCCAGCCCATACAAGAAGGCAATATATTTCTATTTATCTGAGGAACATGTGTGTTCTGTGCTGTCAAGTTGAAACTGACTTCTACCAACCCTAACAGGGCTTTCAAGGTAAGTGGGGTATTTAAGAAGTGGTTTTATAGGTTCCATGCTCCCAGTGAGTTTCTGTGGCCATGTGGGGATTTGAACTACGTTCTCCACAGTCCTAGTCTGTCATTCTATCCATGTATCCACCACACTAGGAATCACTTTTGAGAAGCTGCTAAGCAGCAATCACTATCTTTCTTATATAGGATTATTTTTCTGACAAACCGTTAGCTGCAGATCAAGTCTGTTATTGGAAGGGATAAGTGGGGCTTGCCTTTGACAAAACAATATATTCTTGCTTCCAAGCAGGAGTGTGTTGGCTGGCACAGCTGCCCTCTGACAAGTCCTTTCAACCTTTTTACCATTTCACTTGACACAATTTTTCCACGAATAGAGAGGATGATCAATTCTCAAGGCTTTTAAACTTTTTTCCTTTATTTCCTGGTTGCACATTTGATTTGGTTTTGTTTTAAACACAATTCTGCCAGCCGCTTGAATATCGTGGTGCTTCCTCTTTTCTGTCAGTGGCTCTACTTTTATTCCAGTTGGCATTCTGCCACCTGTGATTGCTTTGGCCGGGATGCTTGTGGCGATCTTCAACAGAATGAAACGCCTAGCTATGCTGTTATTTTATCCTGCCTTTCCTCCAAATAACTCAAAATGACATACTCCACATGCCTCCCCTCACCCCGATCCTCACAATAATCTGAGGACACAAATCAGGCTTAGAGTGACTGGCTCAGGGTGAATTTTATGGCTTGGTCCGCGCCTGAGAAGTCTTAATCCACCCTCCAACCATTAGTCCACACCACCCTCTTTGTAAGGGGGCAGCGATCACAGGACCTTAAGAAAAAGAACTCGGTGAGCTTCAAAAATTTCCTAGAATGGTCAGATCTCCGGGAGGAATAACTGCAGAACAGCCAACAGTCCTCCCACCCCAGCCGCTATTGTTTGCATCGGGAGTTTACACTGGTTTCCATATCAGGCTCTTGAAGGCCAGAATGGAAAAGTGAGGGTGAGTGCAAGGGCGCTCCTTCGCCGGCGTGGGATGGTTTTGCGGCTCTTCCGCGGACGGTCTAGGGAAATGCTCTATGGTTAAGCGGGGGGGGGTATTACGCTCGAGTGACGGAAGAGAGGCGCCTCTGTAGTGATTGGAGGTTAATTGGGACCTCCGCGGCGCTACCGCCCACCACGGAAGAGGAGCGCACTTGGCACTATGAGGCCCTGAGGAAAGAGGCGAGAGGTTGTGGCCTATAACCTTAAAGGGAATTTCCTAGGGCCGCCCGGCGGATTGGGTGCTTGCCGTGCCGCTCTGCGGGCTGGGCGGAGTAGGCTTTTCACCCACGTAACGTGGGAGTGTGTCGCCTGCGAGTCAGGGGGGCGACTTCTGAGTCCATGCGTTTAGACGAAGGGACAGGTTTAGGAACAAGTTACGAGGCCGAAAGAGACGTTCTGTCCTTCAGAGGAGAACCTGATTCCGGCCCCCCCCTTCCAAACGGGGCTTCAGCATTTCCGGCGTGACGTTTCAATGCGGTTGTAGGCGGGAGCGAGGTTCTCAGCTAGACTCTCCCGTCTGCGGGGCAAAAATCATGGGAGATTCATAGGACATAACGTAAACATTCCTTGAGAGTTAGAGGTTTCCTTTTGTTGCAGGGGTGGTGAACCGACCGTATTCTAAGTAACGTGGGAGTGATCCACAACCCTCTCCCCTTCCCTTCGCGCCTGGACGTTGTTCTTTTAAAAGCACTGTTGCCCTCTTCCGGGGATATGGCCACATTCATTTGTGAGAGCGGGAACAGCAGTCCTTCTGGCGGCTGAGGCGTTACTCCATGCATTTGATGAAGTGAGGTGGAATCCTCGAAAACGTGTGCCCTAAGAATCTTTTTTTATTTTATTTATTTTTATTTATTGACGCTGAAACTCGGCAGACGAGAAATCAAGCATGACTGTTTTCTTTCTATCAGCATCGCATACTTATAAGCTCCTTCCTGCAGTAGTTCTTGGAAATCATTGTGCCCTTCTTTGGATCTGCTATCCCGCAGAAAACATGTAGCGCACCTTTAACCTTTTTTTAACTGCTTCTGGTGTGTTTTGCATGATTTAAGCGTATTTTTAAGAAACATAATTCGTTAGGGGGCCTCTGGGACTTTACTGGTGCAATAGGCGGAATTCCAGCAAGAACAGCCTTCAAGGATTCCATCCCGGAAATGCCGTAGGTAGGAAACAAGGCTTGCACGTATGCGAGTTATAAAAGGCGCTGAAGTTTTCCCTCCAGTGAAACCCCAATATTGTAATCGAAGGAGATTCTCGTACGTTCGTTCGAACGAACTTTTTCTCTATTCTTTTGCTAAGTAAGGCGAATTCTAATCGGAACCGGAAGGAAGGGCTGTGCTTCTTGTCTTTGATCGATTCTTCTGGTTCCAGACGAGCTCTTCGACCGAAGGGGCTGATAGACTGGGGAGGCGCTCTGGGACTGTCGAACTCAGTGGTCGGTGAGTCCCGCCGTCAATAGTGGGCGGCGCCTAGAGCTCCTCTCTGCCCGCCCCTGTCGCTGATATCGGAGGTCCCGGAAGCGTAGCCGGGACTGTTGGCGATGATGGCGGAGAGTCCAGCTGCTGAGGAGGCGGCTGCAGCCGCGGTGCTAGCGGCCCCCACCGGCGGCGGGCCAGGATCCGGAGCGGCCGGCGCTGGCGGCGGCGGGCCGGGCGTGTTCCTTCCGGCTGAGCTATGGGCGGTGGCGGGGTTGGGCTCGACTGGAGGCGGATCCGGAGCGGGGTCTGGAGGCACCTCCGTGCCCGGGATCCCCCCTTCCGCCGCCGCCGCGGCCGCCGCCGGGGTTCTCCTCTCGCACTCGGCCTTTTGGGACCCGACGACCAGCGGGGACTGGGACGGAGAGAGGCCGAGCGGTGCCTGCATCCTCCGCATTAAACGGTAAGGGCCTCGGGGAAGGAGGGTCATATTTTTTTAAAAAAATGTTTTCCAATTCTCAAGGGCTCGGGCAAAGCACAACTCTAGAATGCCAGGCGGAGATGGTGCCTCTGATCGTGTGCAGAATGCCTGTTTTCGTAATCACCCGGGCGTCTCACACTGCGTTTACAGTAGGAAGTGGAGTCGGGAGCCTTTCTCCATGAGCCGCTCTAGGCACCTCAAATAAATAGCTAACTAAATAAATGCATATACTGTACATATATATTCCTCCTGGGCTGGGGTTCGGTGCTCTTAATAGGTAATTGGTGCGGCATTGTCCGCGTGGAAATCCACTCATGGTGGAGCTATACCCCTCGATTTTTCCCCCCGTTGTCCTGTTGAAAGTATAGGTCTTGTCATGGCTTTTTAAAGTCAGAGCTTTTGACACCTGGGTTAAGTGAGAGTTCAGTGATGTAAAGTCTTGTATTACCTTGCTACATTGAATGGTGATTCCCACAGTCCTGGAGATGAGAAAACCCATATGCTCACCCAAGTTTGTAAGTGTCCCTGAGGGGGTTTCCTCTTCAGAATCAAGTTCCTTTTCCTGTATCAGATGAGGGTTCCTATATGACATACTTAGAAGCTAAGGGGGCATGGATGGGGGAAGTGAGTAGCTTCCTAACAATAAGATTTTTTCCCCTCATAAATACTTCCTGGAATTAGTGTATATCTGCACAATCCTTTTTGCGTAATGGCCGCACTTTTGGTTTTGATTTCTTTTCTTTTCTCCGAACATAACTTTCTTTAACATACTGAGCTAGTTTACGTTTGGTGAGTATAACGGGAAGGGAACAAGTTGGGGAAGACTTCTGTAAAGTTTTATATGAAAGACTCAAAAATCAAGATATATTCTTATAACTGCCTGGAGATCACACCCATCCCTAACTGTACAAATTTGAGGAATGAGAACCACCCATCTGTGATATATCTTCCATCTCAGTCTACTTAAATAAGCTTTTTATACTGTTCTTTGGTTTTATCTGTTGCAGATCATGTAGTGAAAAGTAACGATCTCTTATGCTGCATAGTTAATCTTTGTTCAAAACAAATGCAGATGTACTAACCCCATTTTGTATTTGTAGTCAGTAAAAGGATTACAACTCTCTAATTGGCTTCAGTTCATGTATGTAAAAAGGTGTTCCTAGGGAAGGTCAAGATAATTAGAATACATTAAAATGGCACTAAGTGATCCTGTCTATACAGCTGGGGCAGTACGGGAGGGGGGGGTGGTAAGGCAGTGACTGACAATGCTAGATGTTCCCACAGCATTATTTTACTTTCACATCATGCCTTGCTTGTTTTATGTGTGTTTTGTCTTACAGTAGCCCTGAGAGGTGGTGTATAATTAGTTCTGTTTCAGTACTGAGGAACTGAGGTGACTACTGCTAAACATGTACCAAGTTCTTGGCAGAGATAGGGGTCTTTCCTCAGGCCTGACACCTGGGTTGCACTGGCTTTCTACCTCCCCTCCTCCAACTACTTGGCATGCTGTTAGTACTTCTGCAGAAGGTGTCACAACCAGCTTACCCATCCAGCTGTAGAGGCAAATGAAAGCAGACAGAAGTAGGGTTCTTCAAGTCCAGGGCTGGGGAATGTATGGCCCTCCAGATATAGTTGTCCTGTAATTCCTGCTATTCCTTACCATAGGCTAGGGAGATTGGGACTATCCCCATTCAAATTCATTGTCCCTTTCTCAGTTGATGTATTTGGATCATATCCGGAATTGCCATAGAAAGAAAAAGCTTCCCAGTACAGTTGGATTTGGCTCTAACTGAGCCCAGACAAGGTCCTGAATTGAATCCTTTCTATTTCCAAGTCAGCATACTTAGGTAAAACCTACCTGAATCTCTTCCCTGGAATAAAAATTCAATAAATAAATACATTCTGGAGAGCTGATTACTGGATATATTGCTAAGTGAAAGTTACTAGACAGATGTGTTGTGCATTCTCATTCTCCACTGCTGGAAAATAAAACAGGAAAATAAATGTTGGCAGTAAAGAAAGACCACTTAGGTTTGTTGATATAATTAAACACATCTGTTTTGGGAACCGTTGGTGCCAGTTTTACATAATACTAGAAACAAAAGGTTTATTGTCAGGATGAAGGAAAGTCAACATAAAGCTGCCTTATTTCTCAGAATGGTGTGAATATTCCACCCTCCTGTGCTATTCTCAGTATGGTAAAGCATATATCATCCATGGGCTGTGGTGGGCATGTCTGCATTGGAAGGTCTTGTGGCAGAGTTTGGTGAGGTTAGTTTCTGGATCGCAAGTCCCAGAATCCCCAGGGAGCTTGCTCATTGGCTATGCTAGTTCGAGATTTTGGAAGTTGTAATCCAGAAAAGTAACTTCACCAAAGTCTAGCCTATAGCAGTTGTAATGTGCTTTGTGCCTGCTTTGTACCTGTGCCAGGCCACGCTGCTTGCCTTTAAGCAATCTGCCCCAGTTTATTTTTCATGAGAAGGAAGTGGTTGTTTCTTGAGTTAGCTCCAAGTCATTAGCTGATCACTTTCCATCTGGCTGCGTATTTGTAAAGCTCAAAGATTATTGTGTTTTGCTGCTGGACACGCTTATGAGAGAGCAAGCTTTGACTAACCACTTCTCAATAGGCTGCAGTGGAGGAGGAGAATGAATCTCACCATGTGTTTGATTCTGCTTCCCCCCTCCCCACTTCTGGCCTCAAGTAGAAGGGTGGAGCTTGAATTGTGATGCGTGCCAGATTTCAAAATCCTGGGCTTTCCCCTTTCAATTCCTGTCATCCTACAGTACTGTGAGCTGAATAGCTTTCCTGTGAAGTGTTTCTTGCATTGGGAGTATGACAGGCATTGTCTCTTAATGTGTGAGAAAAGAGAAGATTGATGACTAATTAAAATGAGGCAAAGTGGGATGGCAGGCAGAAGTATTTGCAACCAGTATAACATAACTGTATTATTTCTACCAAATTGTGTGTGCCTTTTAAAAAAATTATTCTTAAAACCTGTTGGACAGACTGCCTGACCTCAGCCATGAACTGCAGGGAAGGTTTTAGTTTTGGCTTGGTTTAAACAGGTTTGTTACTCCAGAATTCATCAAAAGCTTTGGGGATTGTTGAGAAAAACTGGAAGCATGGGTGTTTGTGTTTGACTGATTGCTGTGCTGTTGTTTGCTTCCCAGAGATATCATGTCAATTTATAAGGAACCACCTCCTGGAATGTTTGTTGTGCCTGACCAACATGATATGACCAAGGTAGGTGGGACCTGAAGACCTTTTTCTGTTAAGTACCTTGTGGAAAATGTGAGTGCCTGCTAGTTTTAATATAGCAGTTTGCTATATAGTGCCCTAAATTTCCCTAAGTCAGCAACCAGAGCAGTGGAGAAATTGACTAGCTTCTCCTGCAGTCAAGTGATATTCACACAAAGTTTCCCTGCCTTTAAAAATGTTAGGTTCTACCTCTGTTGAAAACAAAGCAGAATGTGAGGTATGGATGCTATTATGATCAGTAGTACGTGCCATTCAGTCCTTACTGCTAACACTCCTGTGTTGCCTAGGTGCTGCGGTTAAATCAAGAGGTGTGGATCCACTCTTCAGCCTTGAAATTAGGGAAAAGGAAAGAGAAAGCAGTGTGAAGCAAAAACAAACAAACCAACCTGACTTGCAAAGTGATATTTATATCCAAATGGGACTGGGTTATTATACCCTATTTCCTGATTTGTTAAAAAAATAATTTTTATTTTTTAAATTTTTTTGCTAGAGGGGTGCCAGAACCCTGCTGTCTTTGACCTTTGCTTCTGCAGTTACAGAAGCCTTATGCATTCTTGCAGACTTGAAATAGAAGTAGGCCCAGACACATACTGGAAGCTGTACTTGCCTTTGCCTCACTCTTATTATAATTTAGATCATATGCTTTATCTCTTTTTGTCATAATATAAAGTGTGAGCTTCTTCTTTGGAGTTGCATAAAACATTAATAATAGACTCATCACTATGTCCCCATCTCTCATAAATGAGCCTTTGGCGGTGGGCTGCATTCTGTGGCCTGGAAGATAAATCTGCCTTGCAAATATGCTGACAGTTATAAAAAAAAGGATCATGGCCTTCTTCAGGAATGTGATACCTCCAGATTAGAAAATTCACTTTTTAGTGTGCAACTCCCATAATCCCTCAGTGAAAATGACCATTGGCCAACCTAATCGGTCATAACGATAGATCTGCAAACAGGGTCTCTATGGCTGAGGGTCAGGCTGATTTATCTGGGCAAAGCAGATGATACAGATGGCCTAGTCCTGCAGAATGCAGCCTTCTAGACATTGTTGTACATTATGTCCCATCTGTCTTATCTTAGTATAGCTAATTGTGAAGAATGCTGGGAGTTACAGTCCCTGTAACATCTGGAAAGCCACCTTTTGCCCACCCCAGTTTAAGACTTTAAAGGTCAAAAAAGCACATGAATGTAAGCATGGAAGTTTGGAACTTTGGAACTTGTGTGGTGTCCCATTTCCAGAAATGCCTGTAGGAGATCAACCACTTGGGAGGCTGATTATGACAAAGCTTAACAGCCTTCTGTTAGTATCTGTTGAGTGTTGCTGACTTTCTCAGTCTTCATGTGCTTCCAGTTTCAACTGGGCAGGTTCGGGTGGCAATGATACTTACTTCATGCAAACAGATAAAGTGATAAAACTGATCCAGGATATCCTACTTCAGGTTGCATGTGGAAAATCGTATTCAAGCCCCCTTCCATGAGAATCAGTTTGCTGCAGGTGCAAAACTAGCATATTGGTGAGAAAACTGGGTTGGACCTCTTCATGGTAGCTAGTTCCCCCACCCCACCCCAAAGCAAGGATAGACAGTTTGGTGCACTCCAGATTTTGAAGTGTAAGACCTAGAAAGCATTAAAAATATCAAGGCTTCTGGAAGTTGTAGACCAAAACATCTGGAAGACACTATGTTGGCCACTCCTGTTTTATAGCCCAGCCATTCTCAACCTTTTTTTGGCCATGGCCCTTTTGGGAGCTCTTGTTAGGTTTCAGGGCCTCCCATCAAACAAGGAAAGCCTTTGGCTATGTGCAACAAGGATACAACAAGAACAGATGAATTTGTGGCCCCCTTCAAATGTGCCAGGGACCCGCAGGGGGCTGTATGGCGCCCATTGTGAATGGCTGCTCTAGCCCATTTTCCTAACTTCCTAACTTACTATAAATGAAATGTGGTAATAGAATTACCCAGACCATGGAACTATCTTTCTTGGGGAAAGTTACCCCCTTTTTTTGACCTGTTGGGACTTACTTAGGATTTTCACCAGAGCAACTGCTGGGATGTAGGATATGAAAGGTTGAGAGAGTCAGTGGTCTGCCTGCATTGTGAAGTAGTATGGGCTAGGATCCATTTCCCCCACTTCAATTCCTGTGTGTGTGAATGAAGTCTGAGACTCAAACCTTTGACCTTTGTGAGAGGTCTTTGAGATTTCCCTTGAAAGTTGTGGAGGGTGCTGCCCTTGGCTCTAACTGGCAGCCAGCTTGCGTTTCACGCAGGTTCTGCTAGTGTTGCACCCAGTCGGAAGTGTTTGCGCGAGCTGGGCTTTTCTCTTGCAGATTCATGCGTTGATCACAGGCCCCTTTGACACGCCTTACGAAGGGGGTTTCTTCTTGTTCCTGTTTCGCTGTCCTCCAGATTATCCCATCCATCCACCACGGGTCAAGCTGATGACAACCGGGAATAACACTGTGAGATTTAACCCTAACTTCTATCGCAATGGGAAGGTCTGCCTCAGTATTTTAGGGTAAGGAGTTGAGCACCTTGAGCTTTTTTTTTTTGTCCAGTCAGATACTTTCAGGACATCTGTGCTTCTTAGAGTTTGGAAAAGTGATCTTTGGGGACTACATTTCCCCAAAATCCCGTAGCATTGCTAGCTAGTGGGATTTGGGAATTATAGTCCACAAGGAGTATGTGTGTGTTTGCTTCTATATAGTGTGAGTAGGTTAAATTAAAGTCGGGGGGGGGGGGGGCAACATACATAGGATAACTCCATCGAGCCACTAGAAGGCCATAGGAAGCACAGGTTCAGCCCAGTTTTGCCACCTAAGGTGAAACTGAATTATGCTCCAGCTTTACCCATGTGAAATAACTGCATTATTTTGGCATATGAGGTAGAAGAATCCTTCAAGTGCTTTACCCTGTTCCTGGAATTTAAAAATGCATTATGAAGAACATAGCAAAAAATGTGTGGCCTGTTTTTAGCACTCAAACTCTGTCGCTTGAAGTGTCCATTTCTCTCTGCCTTAGGCTAGGTTGGGCAGTGAGTATGGTTCTAATATCTCCATCTCCTAATATCAGGCCGCCTTCGTTGTCTTCACATCCCCTCCAGCTTCGGTGTGGCTTGGAACATCAGAAGTGCCAACTGCTGTGAGAGATAATCATGGTTGTACAGTGGGTGGCGCCTGCTGTCAATCCAGAGTCAATCTCAATCTCAATGCAGCTCTCGGTTTTTAACTTTCTTTTCCGTATGTTTCTGTGTTCTTTGTAAAAGTCACAGGATATTCAGAGCAAACAGAGCCATTCCCTCTGTTTGCTCAGTCACACCATCCTGCCTGGTTGCATTCACAGTGGGAAGAAGGGAATGCTACCAAAATCTTTGCCTGTCCTTTGATTCATGCAGGTAGATCCCATTCCAGAGGCTCTTCAGTTCTCACTAAACTCTAAAATTGCAAAAGAATTAAATGTGCTTGCTCCAAAATCATTATCAGTAAAATAGATACTGACAGATCATGTGATTCCAGGAATTTTTTTTAGAGAATAGCTGTTCTTTTCTTAGGTGGCAATGATAACTGAACCTTTGCGCTCTCACCCCTGAAAACAGTTATTTTAGTCCCTGACCAGCTCCTGTGATTCCAGAAATGATTTCAGAATTCTCGAATTCCTTTGTTGCCATGAGAGCTGAAAACGGTAATTGCTGGGATTCTGAAGATGCTAAATTCTCTGCTTATGCTTTGCACATGTGTGATGCTTGTATGAGATTGCAGGTGCAATGGGTCGGCCTTAGGGCTGTGTGTGGACCTTAGTTCTAAAGCTCTAAGCAGGTGGTCACCTGTTAGGAAGAGCTGTGTGTCTTTCCCCCATCAGCCATTAGGTGACAAGGAGTTGAGAGGAAAGGGGCATAACTTGGAACAGTTACTTTTGTGGTGTTTGGACTGCAACTCGCTGCATTCCTTGGCCACTGGGAATTGCAGTCCAAAAAAGAGTAATGTTTCTATGTTCTGGAGGAAGAAATGTTGGTGGTTCCTCCCACTCTTGGCCCTGCCTACTGCAAACACGAGGTGGACTCCAAAGAATACAGATCTCAACCAAAGAAAGGTTCCAAATCCAGATTACTCTGAAAACATGAGCATGAGTTCAAAATGGTTGCTGCTGTTAGAAATAAATATCCGCCTTTATATGTTCTTGCTTATATGTATCATGACTTTTCCTGCTAATATGTCTTCAAACATGCTCCTCTTTAAAAGAGCTAAATATCAGTTAAGAAGCAGCTGAGATTATTGAATGTTACAATTGACATAAAAGTATATTGATTTCTCCAGCTTGTTCATCCCATGGGCTAGAATTGCATTTTTGTTTTTATATGTGGAAACAAACTCTGGTTTCCTGCTGTCCTGTAGCACTTGGACTGGTCCAGCCTGGAGTCCGGCACAGAGCATTTCTTCAGTCCTTATCTCCATACAGTCTCTAATGACTGAGAATCCCTATCACAATGAGCCTGGCTTTGAACAGGTAAGTTACCTGACGTCTGAATTGATTCAACCTGTGGAACTCTTTGCCACAGGATACTGAAGTAGTTGATGCAGCACCTGGTTTCTAAAGAATATGTGGCAAATGGTACCAACCCATGGAACTTTTTAAAGCAGATCTTCTGGTTTGCTGGTGTAACTGATTTTCCACAGATTACCCAGCTTCCTGGTGTCTTTAGAGGTTTTCAGCATTGGGGTGGGATAGAAAGAAAGATGGCATTGAACAGCTGTGTAGAATTTATCGTGCAGTAGCCCAAGGTAAGGAATCTTTATCTGGGGGAAAGATCAACATTCTCTCAAGTAAAATGATTCAGAGGGTGTACACCAGAATTGGATCAGACTGGAGTTGACAATGACTGGAACTGAAAATCACCCCCCCACACACACCAGTTAATTCTGTTTTTTAAAGATTCCAATTTCACCACTGAAATATTTTTCCTAAATCTTAAGTGCCATGTGGAAAAGCCTGGAGCATCTGATTCTATTCTCAAGAGGAATCAGGGCACTGAATCAAGATCGAATACTGTTGTTCTAGGATGAACCACTTGATTGAAATATAAATAGGTTTCTGCAGGAGGAAGGAGGGAACTGGATTGGTCCCACCTGCCTGAAGCACCTCACATTGAGGGTACTCCACTCTCAGTTCCTGTTTTTACTTTTCTCCATGCAGAGAAGCATACATTTAGAGGACAGCCCCTTGATGTGCCCTGCTGGCTTTGGCCAACAGGGCACATCATCCACCCAAACAGGACAGCAGGCAAAAGGGGTGGTGTAGGAGACGAGTCCAGATGAGTCCGCTGGATGAATCCTATGATTGTACCAAAGAGGACCCAGCCATGGCTTGAAGGAATGCTTCTTTCTCTCCTCCCTTGACCAGGGACGGGAGAAGCAAAGGCACTTGACTTTGTAAGCCGTGGGTTCCCAATTTAATTTCTGCAGCAGAATTTTCCCACGTTGGGAGAAATGTCTTGATCTTATGTCCTCCTCCAGATACTGTACAGCTGTGGTTTAAAAAGAATAATTTAAATACCCACCCCTTTATCGGTGATTAACTGAAGCTGTTCTCAATTGATGATCAATATTTGGAAGCTTTTGATTCTCTCATTTTTATTTCTGTGATGTGCCCAAAGTTTGTAGCCTTATACCTTGGACGTCTTGACAAGGTTTGCTAACTGATCTCTTGTAGGAAAGGCATCCTGGAGACAGTAAGAATTACAACGAATGCATTCGGCATGAGACGATCAGGGTGGCTGTGTGTGATATGTTGGAAGGAAAGTGCCCCTGTCCAGAACCCTTACGGTATGTGTTGGAAGCTACAGTAGCATAACTCGTGGGTTCTAGGCTTTTGGGTGGTTGAGAAAGAATCCACCAGCCAGGGGATTCTGGAGGGTGTAGTCCAGAAAATAAACATTTCCAACCTTTGTCTTAAGTTTTGGCCATGCTTAGGAAGCTGCCTGCTAATGAGAAACCCGGGACTCTGCATTCAAACAGCCTTTCTTTCTTTTCCAGCTGTCTAGTTGATGTTGATGTTTATTGCTCAAAAAACAGCTTTTCCATATGGTATTCTCATTCATGTACCCAAGTAGTTCAAACTTGGTTTTCTGTCATTCATACATTTTGTTCATAATATTTATGCAAATGAACCGATTCAACTGTTCAGGGCATCATAGGGTAACTGTACTCCCCAGCCGAGATTCTGGAATTTTTCAGTCAAAATGGGGATGGAGTTTGACAGAGCCATCAGAGACATGAAGCTTTGTCGGGATCCACAGCATCCCTTCATTTGATGTCTAAGCTTTCACCAGATAGATCTTTTTCTTATCCACGAGGCACAGAAACTTGAGTGATCTGTGATGTGATCTGGGGCACTGAAGCCATGATACGGAATGCAAGGGTTCAAAACTTTGCTCCATTAGAGTGACAGTGAGATTTAGCCATGCTGCTGTTTTTTTCTGTTTTCATTCTCCCAATCTGTAAAATGACAGTATTACAGTATGATGGTAATTCTCAGTGTCTTGGTGGCTGCAGAAAGGGCTCCATTATATTATGTTTATACCCCTTTTTCCAGCTAAGATGCCTCCCAAGCACCTTAGAATAACAAAACATAGACATAAAGTAGGCAAGATTACAGGTTTGTGGGGAGTATATATAGTGGGTATTTCTGGATCTGACAGAAGGTGACACAAACTAGAATTCATCTTATAGAAAAAGGGAGCAGATGACAGTGCACACGGACTTTGGAGGGTGGTTGATGAAGGTAGTTCATAGACAAAGCAAATTTGTTGCTTGCTTTTAAGGAGTTTGAAATGATATGGACACTGCCGAATGTGATGATGTTCATACGTTATCTCAGTCTGAGAGAGAGGCTGCACGAAATGAAGATCTGGAAGTCCAGAGGATCCTAATTTATTGTTTCTTTTTCTTGTTGTTCTGCTGATGATGCGTGATGATGTGTGTTCTACAGTTGCTTCCTCTTCCAAACCAGATGCCCAGTGCAGACAGGAACTGTAAAGCTACTTCAAATCTTGGTGTCAGAATCTAGTTTGTTATAGGTTGCAGCAAAGCAGAATTGTGATTTGGATAGTTTTTCTGCCTGATGAGTTACCAGTTACTGTAGTCACTCTGCAGGGTGCAAGGAGCCAAATGGGAATAATAGGTCAAGGTGTACCAGCATGCTTGTTTGTGAACAGCAGGCCCAGATTCTTCAGAATTTGAGTTTGGCATCTTATGCAAACCTGGCTGGAGGAAATTTCTGGGAGATCTGTTTTGTAGAAAGCTGACCATGATGTATTGAAATGATGGTGGGCATTCTCATGTTTAGTTGCATGTAAAAAGCATAGAAGCAAAACTGGTCTGTCCTTTCAAAGTTTTTGTTAAGAATTATTAGGATGGCTGATTTGACAAAATACCATGAGGCATATCAGAGTGTTTGTTAGAGTCTGCTCTGCAGTGGGGCATTAGCCTCTTGGTTAAATCATCTATCATGTCTTTGCCTTGTGGCCTGATGTTTTGTTGGTTTTGTTTACTAGGGGAGTTATGGAGAAGTCCTTCATGGAATATTATGATTTTTATGAGGGGGTGTGCAAAGAGAGGCTGCATCTCCAAGGACAAACAATGCAGGTAAGGATGAGACAGAATATATAAATGTAAGTCCACATAAATGTGGACTATAAAAACTAATTTGGAAATGCATTCAGATACATTCTGTAGTCTGGAGTGACACAATAACAACAAATATTATCAAATCGAATGCTTCTTTGAATTAGCTAAATTGGGGTTTATGGGAGTGTGCACAGCTCGATTTGTCTTACAAGCATACATTTACTTTGGAAATCTATGGCAACTACACAGTACCCTGGGTATAATGGTACTGCATAAGTACTGAGCAGTCTGTTATGGAAGCCTGTTCTCCTAAGTGCTACGTGCAATCCTTACTCATAAAAGAGAGAGGTGCTGCCAGAGATATTTATTTATTGGTATTTGTTGTTAAGTGTCATCAGGTCATCTCTGCCCTATGGCTGACCCTGTGAATGAGTGACCTCCAAAATGTCCTGTCCTCAACAGTTCTGCTCAGCTACTGCAAACTCTAGCCTGTGGTTTCTTTAGGGAGTCAATCCATCTCATATTTAGTCTTCTTCTTTTCCTGCTTCCTTCAGCCTTTCCCAACATTATTTATCAGTTAAAGTGACCTTCCCCAACTAGTACTGTACCTCCAACTCTGTTGGACTGTTCTCTGAGTATCTCTAGCCAACATGAATATTATTTCATATACCCTAGTTTTAACAGACTTCAAGAAGGCGTTTATCATCCTGTTTTCACAGGTGTCTACAGTAGCCCATGAGTCTTGATTTGTATTTATTACGATTTTGAGCAGATTTCAGGCTTGTGAGATTTACTTGTTTTTTTTTAACTAGAACTCCTCAGACAAAAAGGCATATACTTAGAAAGAATTGAGCCCACAAACTTAGAACTGAATGAGGCTTACTGTGCTTCCACATGACAAACCCACATCTAGCTATGCTATATTTTTTTGGTTTTGCAGTGTAATAGGACAGAGGTATTTTATTGTTGTTACTGCTATCCTTTATACATTGCAAATATACGGCTAGCTTGAGATCTACTGACCACCCCTGGTTTTATTCATTTCTTTCCACTCCCAGGATCCCTTTGGAGAGAAGCGAGGACACTTTGACTACCAGTCCCTCCTGGTGCGCTTGCAAGGAATCCGTCTGAAGGTGCAAGAGAAACACCAGCAGGAGAACCCAGACATAGACTCAGAGAGTAGCTCCTCTGAAACAGAGACAGATACTCAAGGCAGCATTAAGGCCTAGGAAGCCTCCCACCGGATTGCTTGGGGAACCCAAGGTGTGGGGTGGGATCTTCTGACTCCAGGTGCTGTGAAGGATCCCGGCTTAGACCCGAGAACCAGCCTGGTTCCAGAGTGGATAAAACATGGGTGAAGAAGCATCCCTTGATTGTCTCCTTCGGTGCTCTGGTACCTGCTGTTTAAAAACAAAAAGAGGATTTGATGCTAAAACTGAACTGGGCTTGTCACAGGCTGCATCATGGAAATGGTCCTTTCCTTCACTGTGGAGACCTTATGAGCTAATGGCATCAAGGCATTCTGGAAGAACCTGTGATGGATGGGTTTCTCTCCCCCCAGCTCTCAGTTCTAAAAGGGCATGAGGTCAAGCATGACTTTTTGTTCCATCGCCTCTGTTTCAAAACATACTGCCTGATGTCAGCACCTCCCTTCCAGCTTGCCTCCATGCCATGATGGGCTCTGCGCCATTAAGTCTGTTAAAGCACTTTTGACAGTGTATATAATGGAAGTCCCACCTTTTCTTCATAGTGGTTTCATTGTAGCTTCCCAGTCGGATTGGTGATGCCTGTCCTAGACAGACCAAAGAGAAGGAGCTTCTGCTAGAACGGCTTTACGGTGATTAAATTTTTGACAAAGTTTTCAAAGCTTTATTCAATCCCTGAGCTCTGTTGCCCTCACCCCCACCCAGAATTCAGTTGAGAAATGAATGAAAAAACAGACCAGAAAAGATCCTGAATTTGAGATGTTGCAACTTTATTGAGCAACTGACCAGTCAATGTTACCTTGTTTAATGTTAAACCTTATTTTCAGTAGTTCTAGAAAGGAGGCATGGTTCTTATAAGTTGCATATGGTTTGCAGGGGGGAAGGTTTAGCACTGCAGTCCAGGAGAAGGGAGAGCTACAGAGGACAAGCAGTTCTGTAGTCTTTGATAGCATTTGAAGGAAAAGAGAGCAAATCTAGATAATCACAGCAAAAAAAAAAAGGAAACCTGGCAGTCTTCCTCTGAAGCTTTGATGCAGTGGCAGGCTTTGCTGTGAAAGTAACTAACTGGCGCCTCTAATTATTGGATGATGTCAAGAGGGAACTTGGTTAGTGTCAGTCCGAGTCAGACTATAAAAGCCTGAAGAGTGAAAAAGAACTGTTGAAACGCTTTGCGGAAGGACTTGGTCTCCTTTGGGCAAATCCTTTGCTGAAAGGGCGACTGTGCTTGCACATGTATGTCCCTTTTGTGAAATCTGTCATAAATCCTTTCTGATCGTTCTGTCGAAAGGAAGAGAAAGGAAAAAGGCTGCAGCCTGAAGGACATACCTTTTGAGGATTTAATTGTGATGTGATTTACCTCCTAGCTGGTAAGCCTCTTTTAAAAAAAAGTTTAGTCGTTTCTATGTAGGAAATGTCCAGAAGCGTTGTGAGCGCTCTTTTTTTCTTCATCTAAAAACTGCTTTAAGCCATCTGAAAACTGGAACAACATTTGTGTCCTATAGATGCACTCTCTGGTCCAAAACTATTGGGGAAGCAGTAGATGTTTTGCAAACAGATACATGATTTCTGGGCACGTTGATCATAAAAAATGCATTTAGCCCACTCTCCTTCTCACCCATCTGTGAAAGCCCCAAATATGCTAGTAGGTACAGCTCTCATCTGCAAGCATCCCATCTTCCAACTGATCTTGCATCTCTTTGAAGCAGAAAGAAGCATTGCTGCTTAAAACGGTGTGGAGTCTTCTGTTAGCTAACTAAATTTTGTTCACCTGCTTTTGGGAGTGGAATGGAATTGCCCCCTTTTGTCCACTCCTGGTCACTATCAACACCATAAGCTAGAGAAAAAAATCTTATGGGTAGGAGATGAAAGCAAATAAAGTGTAATGCAAGATTGCATTTTAATGCCTCGTGGAAGAACAGCTCACAAGACAGAGCTAATCCTATCATGTTCATTTTAATTTCCTGGGGTTCAGCCCTGCAGAAGGCAGATGTGCTTAATCCCACCCCTAGCTCTTGAAATCAAAGGGACTTGAGTGCACAGTTATTTTTTAAGTCCCACTGAAATCAGAGGACTAGGTAGGCCTTATATTCTCTGGACTGTGCCAATTGTGTAAATCCCCCCCCCCCCCCCCAAGGCCCAAATCTTGTAGTCACCAGGGCTACAAAGTGCTCCCTGGTCAGGGCACCTGTTATTTCTGAGAGCTTAATTCCAGATGCATGTTGGCTGTTGAACCATTATACATTTGTTTTATTTTTATTTTTTAGAACAAGCCACAACAGAACATGAAAATGCCTTATGTGGTTGTTTATTTCACACAGCTCGCATGTGGATGTAAGAAAAAAACAAAAAGGAATATGGTTTTCTAGCTGCCCATAGTCATCTGTCAGCTGTTTTCTGAATGTTTCCATTTCAAAAAGTGACAATCCTAGATGACTGATCTAGACAAATGTTTAGTGACAGAATTTTAGGCCTAACAAGCTAAAAAGACAAAAAGAAATGCACAAGGGTCTTCAAATAGAGAAACCTTGTTTATATACAATTGTACATAAAGGGTTTTTTTGTGCAATAAAGTTTGTTTTGGCAGGACTCTAATGTGTTTCAGTGTTCTACTTGCTCATTTTTAGAGTATGTGTTACAGAGACTGACAGAGCTCTTACAGGAAAGGCAGGTGGCTTATATCCATTCACAAAAGCACCAAGGGCTTTTGCAGACCAGATTTAAATATTACATAGGAGCCCCAGAAAACCTTGCAGGTTAGATCGTATTCCAAACATGCTTGAGATTTGAGCCTCTTTTCCTTGGCATCATTTGGTAAGTACATGTGTTACCCTCTTGATATTTTGGAGTAAGTTTTCTGTAACTGGCTATGTTGACATGGGAGTTGTCCACAATATCCAGGGAGCACGAGCTTGCCCATGCAAGCATCATATATAATTTGAGGAAGGACTGCTCTACCCATTAATTCTTAAATGGCTCATTTCTTATATAAACCTGCGGGGGGGGGGGGGACATTTGGTCTTTCAGATGATGAACTTCAGCTCCCTTCAACCCTACTCATTATGTCCAGGAGTGAGGAATTATGGGAATTCAGGACCACAGAGTCCTAAGATCTTGCCCCCCAAAACATACCCAAATCAAGGGCCCAAACATTGAAGCATTCCTCTTAAATCCAAGGCTAATTTTCACCTGTCTTTTCCTAGGGAAACAAACTTGGAAACCCAAAAGTGTCCCAGACAAGCAAATGGCCCTTATCATGGTACTTACAAAAGACCATCAGGTGCCTTTTCAGATGGCAGATATAGACATGCCTTTCTTATGTGGTCATTGTAATGTGAGTGCTCCTGGTTCAGCCCTGTTCCATCCGACGGGAATTATGCCAGAGAACCTACCACAAGTGTTGCTGTGGCTAGAGTGCAAACTATTGGCACTCTGTGTTCTCGAAGGCTTTCATGGCTGGGATCCGATGGTGGTTGTGGGTTTTTCGGGCTGTTTGGCTGTGTTCTGGAGGTTTTTCTTCCTAATGTTTCGCCAGTCTCTGATGCTGGCCACAGAGACTGGCAAAACGTTAGGAAGAAAAACCTCCAGAACATGGCCAAACAGCCCGAAAAACCCACAACAACGATTGGCACTCTGCTTGCCTTCATGCAGAACTCACAGTTATGAGCCTCCAAATATTCCTGGACAGTAAGCCCGTCAGCCCTAGACAACATAGCCAGTAATGAGGAATCATGGGAGCTGCAGTCTCTAACAAATGATAGGTCAGGGCTGCCCACCTGTAGCATTAATAATGCACCAAATCCACTCTTTGAAGCATCTATCTTGATATCAAGATTAGCTCTGCATACATACAGCACAGAGCTACAGAGGCAATGATTTAACAATAAACACTGCCTGCTTTTCCTGCCCTAAGATGGTCCATATGAAGTAACTCATCACTACCACCCAACTTGCATTCTTCATCCCAAATGAACATATCTCCATATGAATCTTGTTTTCCTGCCTGGTTCTTATAACCTCAATCTCTGCTGAGATCTTAGCCCTGTGAAAATCAATGAGAATACAATGCATGAAAATAGATCATTATGATTTCTTGGGCAAAAGCACAACAAAAAGGCTATAGAGAAGTAGATGAACACTCTTTAAAAGACTGATAAGTCATTATCCACTCTCATGCCATAAAGATTAAGCTAAAACCTAGAAAAGTTCCTTTTTGGATTAAAACTCTCACAGTCCTCCACCCTTTATGGCCACTGGCCAGTCTGGCTGGGGATTTTGGGAGCTATAGTAAAAAACAAAAAAGACTACAAGTCTAGAAACAAGTACCCTGATTTCAGCTTGCTGAGGCATACGTGATCTTACTCCTTTCAAGTATGAAGACAGAACTTTTGAACCAATGATACATTGCCCTGAATTTCTGAGCCTGTACCAGACACTGCCCATAGATTAAGAGAGACTAAGATCTGTCTTTACAGGACTAGAAATTTTCCCTCGCCATGAGGTATACATAGAACCCTTACTGCTGAAGGGACCCAATATACATAGAACCAAATCTGGCAGAAATCCCCTAGTTGCATAATCCACAAATGGGAAAGAAACACACAACAGTACCTCACCCAACTGACTCTCATCCCAAGTCACTTCCACTTCCCCTTTCATAGATTTCTAGCGATTTCCCCCACACTTAGGAGAACTAGAAGCTTTATAACAAAATTAAGAATTTCCATCAGGCAGAAGCCTCCCATTTCAGATTAACCCACTGAATTTTGGTTATACAGACATTTTTTATAAAGATTGTAACAAAAATTCAATGGCTGTTGATAAACCATTTGATTTTGACTCATTAACAACAACCAGTCATCGTGTCATTCTGCTCAAGAGAATGTTCAGATCACTCTGTCTCCTTTTTTTCGTAGTCAAGGTAAGGCTTCCTTTGCTTCTTCTGGTGTGATTTCCTGAGAGTAAAGCTCTGTGAAGAGGGCTGGAAGCCAGTACTGTGGTTCTGCTGGAGCCTGGGTATCAAGCCACGCCATACCTTCTTTCAGCAAATGATCCTATAAAAAGCCACAAAAATAATTAGCAGAAACAAGAACAAGAGGTCTATCACAAGGCAATGTGCTCATGAAGGATTATTCCCCCCTCCCCCAGCACTTGACAACTGATTTGATTTAAATCAAATCAGTTCAAAAAAATTTAAACTTGGATTTTTTTGACAATTTAAATTTAAAAACTCAACGTTTTAGAATGTAAATTGTGATTTAAATCATGATTTAAATTGATATATATATTTTAAAAAATCATTGATTTTTATCCACCCTGCCACCAAGGAAATTAAAGCTGAGGCTTTTGAAATTGGGTGGCGTACAAAGGGTAAATGTTTATGCCAAGCAGAACTTCAAAAATTTACTTTTTTAGACTGTACCCCTAGGCAACTTGGCCACTGACCATGCTGACTGGAATCTTCTGAGAGTTGTAGTTTAAAAAAAGGTAATTTTTGAAAGCTCTGGATTATTGTTATGTGAATGTGCCATCAGCTGGATACATGAAGCAACTGGCACATCCTGATCTAGTACTGTAGCAACATGTCTGAGCACTGCAGCCATCTTTGGAAGCTCTTTCCCAATGATTAACTTTTGATTCATGGAAGTTTCCCCCCCCCCCAAATCAATCATTACAGCATTCACCACATGTGGGGGCCCCCTCCCCAAGGTTGCTAAGCTGTTGTCTGTTCTACAGTTGCAGAGCATACTCTCCTGGCTCATGACGCAGCTGCTTCTGAGGAGAAGTGGCTACCCATTCTTCCTCTTTCCCATAGAGACAGAGAGCTAACTTCAAAGGCTCTTTCTTCAACCAATCCTAATTGGCATTATGTAACCATTATCCTATCTGTATACTATCAACAATTTGTAAGGTTAATAAAAAGGAGCCCTCCTGGGGGCGTTGCCCCAGAGAGGTGTGTGTGGAGGACTCCTCTGGCGGACATCTCTGTGTGTGACTGACTTCTTTGCTCTCTCTCTCTCTCTAAAACTAATTGCTTTCTGTATTCGGTGATCACCTAAACTATCAGCCTTCTCATTTCGTGACCACTACAACCACAGACTGTGGAACAAAAATAATCCTTCATAAAGTAAAGCACTTTTAAACAATTTTGGACCTGTAACAGATTTTACAACAGAAATAAAATACATACAGAAATGTAATAATATGTCAGTCTTCACAGTTCTGTTATTACATATGTGCTTCCAGACTGCCCAATTTGGATGCTTTCTTGTCATTATAGTTAGTCAACTTCTACCTACCAGCACCTGTTTGGCTCGTTCTGCCTCCCATTTTAAACTTGACTTGATTTCGCTGATGGTCACGAACCCCTTTTTCTGAAATGGACAACACAGAATGCATTGTTACCAAAGGTTGCTTACAGAGATAAGAAGCAGGTGATGGGTGTAGCCAATTCTAAAGAGAATTAAAGAGGCACCAAAAACATGTAGAACTCCATTTTGTCAGTGGAATTGAAAGGGGGACATCTCCCCATATCTGTGCAGCACCCTGTGCAGCCCAAAAACATGCCACAGAGATCGGGGGGGGGGGGGGGAATCTCTGGAGCTGATATCCTGGTGGCACTTCAAACGGCTGCAGAAGGTTCAGTCTGGGAGGAAATTCAGCACTTCTGTCCCCACATTGCTATACTGAAGGAGCAGGTAAATGGAAAGTGCAGGTAATGCTAGACATGACAACACACTGGGCAGTGGAAGCTGGTGACACTGAATCCACAGTGGTGGTGAATCTGCTCCAGATTGTAGTCTGAACTGATAGTAGTCTACTCAACATGCTCAGCCCATTTTGGGGAACAGGTTACAATACTGTGGATAGCTCCTGTAAAGTTCATACTATAGCCCAGAGTGGATTCGACTCTTCCCCAATGAAATTGGAGTCGCCACCCTCCACCAACATTGGGCCCTGCATTTATTTCTTCATTAGACACTAGCAGTGAATAGGGATGGGATTAAACCACAAATCCCATAATACTCTGGAAGGTTTAGCTAGGCCTAGCTCTGCTTCCTGTTTCTTTGTCAGTGCTAGCTGGGAGACTCCTTTCTAAACAGGAAGCTAGGCAGAACTAGGCCTAGCTAAGCCTTCCAGTTGAGTCCTTTTCCAGGTGAGACACATGTAGGTGTCTGAGGTCTGTGTCTCTCAGGTAGAACGTAAGAAGAGCCCTGCTGGATCAGGCCAAGGGCCCATCTAGTCCAACTTCCTGTATCTCACAGTGGCCCCACCACATGCATCTGGGAGCACACGAGACAACTAGATACCTGTCTCCTGATTACCCCTCCCCTGCATCTGGCATTTGGAGGTACCTTCCTTTTAAGCCTGGAAATTATACATCCCCATCATGGCTTGTAACCTGCGATGGATTTTTCCTCCAGGAATGTGTCCAATCCCTTTTTAATGGCATCTAGGCCAGATGCCATCACCACATCCTGTGGCAAGGAGTTCCACAGACTAACAACACACTGGGTAAAGAAATATTTTCTTTTGTCTGTTCTCACTCTCTCAACACTCGATCTGAGTGGACATCCCCTGGTTCTGGTATTGCCTGAGAGGAAAAACAGCTTCCCTCTATCCACTGTATCCATCCCCTGCATAATTTTATACGTCTCAATCATGTCCCCCCTCAGGTGCCTTTTCTCTAGACTAGGTAAAGGTAAAGGTTCCCCTTGACATTTAGTCCAGTCGTGTCTGACTCTAGGGCACGGTGCTCATCCCAGTTTCCAAGCCATAGAGCCAGCGTTTGTCTGTAGACAGTTTCCGTGGTCACGTGGCCAGCGCGACTAGACACGGAACGCCATTACCTTCCCACCCTGGTGGTACCTATTTATCTATTTGCATTTGCATGCTTTCGAAATGCTAGGTTGGCAGGAGCTGGGACAGGCGCCCCAAATGCTGTAGCCTTTCCTCATAAGGGAGGTGCCCCAGCCCAGTCATCATTTTAGTCGCTCTCTTCTGCACCTTTTCCAGTTCCACTATGTCTTTTTTGAGGTAGGATGCACAGAGTGGAGAATTAAGAAATTTGTAGTCCAAGATATTTGAAAATCCCATCCCTAGCACTGAGACCCGAGCACTTGCAAACCACCTCAGTAGTTTATTGAAAAATATCAGACAACTTTGCTAAAGATTCTCTAGCTCCATTCACAGAAATATGGCTCTGGGAGTACATTGGCCTCACTCAAGTACCTCATTTTAGAAAACTCACCTTTTTGGACTCCCCCCCCCCCCCCGCCCCAAATTCCTGGCCAAGGTGGCTAGGGGATTCTAGGAGCCATAGATCACCCAAAACAAGTTTATCTCCCAAGTTCTGCAAAAGCTAACACAATTTGAAATGTATCTCTCAGGGTGAAACCCCACATCACTCTTCTCTTTGAGGCAGTTTATTGTTAGTAACTTCTGCAGGGAAGGCAGGTTGTAGAGGGTTGTAGCTGGTAAGTGAAGGCCTAAACCTGGTAGCATCCAGATGTTTTGGACTAACTCTTACGGGAGCTGTAGTCAAAAGCCTTTGAAGACCACCAAGTTACTTTCCCTTCCCCTTTGCAACTGTCAACCTGATCTGATAAACTACTCCTCAATCTCAAACCAAAAGGTCAAGAAGCAGTGTAATCCCAATTCAGATCAGCCCCCAACCTCCTTTTATGTTTGAGTCAAGTAAAAGAAAGGGAGCTGCACACCACAAACCAACTCTTAATATGTCCTTTGACCCTTTTATGTATCTTAACAGTTAAAAACGTTTGAGCAACCGTATCTCTCTGTATCAGCCAGCCCGGGTTTTAAGCTATTTGCAGGAGACTTTTCACTTAGTCTCATGCCCTCACAGGCCTCATTTGGTGGCTGCCCCCTAGGCTGCGGAACTCCCTCTCACAGGAGACCAGGTGGGCTTCTTCCTTGCTATCCTTCCACTGGTAGGCTTTTAACATGTGGACTGCTGCTGAGGAAGGGATTTTAAAGGGAAACAATCTTTTTATTTTTTCACAAATGTGATTTTTAAATTGTTTTAAAGAGATTTTATTGAGTACCTTTTAATAATTAATAGAATTGTTTTTAATAGTGCAATTATATTTTTAATTTTTTTAGTGTTTTTAAATTATTTGTAAGCTGATCTGAGTCCCTCGAAAGAAAGAAAGGCAGGGAATTAATTAAATTTCCTGAGGAGAGCTAAGGGCATAAGAGATGGTCCACGTTCATGCTGGGCTTGCCATCTCCCAGCACAGTTACCTCAGCAAGCTGTATCACAACAGTGTGGTCCATGTTCAGTTCAGCTGGCACAGACTGGATCAGGTATGTCCCGCCAACAGGAAGAATCCCAAAACCATTTCCTAGAACTTTTAGCTTCTTAATTGCTCGGATGAGGTCATCCCTGAGAAGGCAAAGGAAGAAGAGTAAAGCTAAGACCAGTATCAGGGGAATCACCAACCTTTAGCTATGTCCAGGGTAACACTTGTTTGTTACAATTATCGGGGGGGGGGGGGGAAGAAAAGCTACAGAACATTGCACTAGGTGATGAATGGATCTTTCTGAGAACTACAGCTTTCTTTAAGATGCACACAAATTAACACAACACAAACACATGTTTCTAACCTTCATAGCTGTGGAAATATGTTTGGAAAGAGAACTAGCTCAAGAGATATTGGTGTCTCAGGCAAAGCACAAGATTGTCCTCCTTCTCCATGTATTCTAGGTACAAAAACTAATTACACTGATAAATGAATTTTACTTCAATGCTAGCAACAGAATAATGTCTTCCACCAGAGCAGTAGGATAGTTTAGAGGGCCACAGGGAATAGTTGGGGAGCTGTCACTAATGTTATGTTACCACCAGTTGCCACCGAAAGCACCTCCCTCCCTCTGCCTAACGGTAGAGCTGGCCCTGTGCAAAAGCCTACTTATGTGACATCAGCAGAAATCTCAATAGGTGACTGAACACATTTTCCAGTGGCTTGGGGTGGATTTCCATGACTAACAGAAGCAGAATAAGCTGTGCCAGACAATAAAAATTACAAACACTGAGTCTTGCAGACATGATTCCAAACACATTTCCAGAGTCAGCAGGCACATTCCTGCAATAGGAGTGTGACAGTATTTGTGTTTTCCCAAGGTGGGGACTGTAACCTAGTCATCTCTGGATAAGGGAAAGGGCCTGCTCTACCCCCCCTAGAGCACCCTGGATACATGAGGGGATCACCATATTCAGCCCTGCTCTGCTACCCTGGAGCACTGCCACCCTAGGCCTAGCCAATGAAAATTCTGCAGCCAGAATAAACTAGGCTGCATAATTCCTTTCATTCTTAAAGAGACTTGTACTTCTTCCAGATCCCACATGATCTTGATTGTGCTGCTTACTGGCTGACATCTTGAGCAAATTTCCCTCGTCCTTTGAGCACTTGCTGGTGGAGTTCCTCCAGTGTGATTAAACCTGGTGGAAATGAGGGAGGAGAAAGTACGTTAGAGCAGAGTCATGGATATGAGAAGTCTGAAAACTACCCAAAAAATCAGGTGACAGAGGTTGCAAATCTGATACACTAGGCAAAGGAGGGTGGAGGAGAAGCACAAAGCCCTCCAGTTGTTGCTAGACTAGAGTTCCCATCAGCTCTGGTCAGTACAGCTAATGGTGAAGGCAGACGGAAGCTGCAGTCCAGTCACATCTGACAGATCACATGTTCTCTACCCCTGCTGTACACAGGTACCCATGGATAAGTGCTATTGAACTCAATGGATTTTCCTTCTGAGGGTACATGTCTAGGATTGCACCAACAGGCATTTATATGGGGAATGTGTTCTACTGAATAGTGCTGGGTTCAATTCTGAGTAATATCAATATCAATATTTATTTATTTTTATTTTTAAAAAACATTTCACCTGTCTCCTTAAAATAACTCAAGTTAATCAGTAAAAGACAATATTCAAAAAATAATAACAGAAATTATACAAATATTTAAAAAGAATCAAACAATTACCATACTAAAAGGGTAAGCAAAATCAACACCAAAAACCCATTCAAAGCAACAAGGCACAACAATCCATTAAAAAATCTCTCTCCGACAGACAATCACTAAGGGAAAGCCTGCCTGAAAAGAAAGGGCTTTGTCTTCCTGCAGAAGGACAGCAAAGGTTAACTAAGGTGAACTCTGGCATCCTTCCCAACTCCTGGTTAATCTCCACTCTGATTCCAATATTCAAAAAAGGTGATCCCTCTCTCCCTAGCAACTACCGTCCAATTAGCCTTCTATCTTTTATTGGCAAACTTTACTCAAAATCTCTTCTTTCCAAACTTTCTGCCTGGGCTTCTTCCATTAATCTTCCGGGGAAAGAGCAAATTGGCTTTCGCTCTGGAGCCTCTACTCTTGATCACACTTTACTTTTATCCCACCTAGTTGAAAAATATTCCATTCACCACAAATCCAGTTTGTTTGCTGCTTTTGTTGACCTTCAAGGCGCCTTCGACTCTGTTAATAGATCTCTCTTATGGGACAAACTATCTCAATGGGGCATTGATCCTCGACTACTCTTTCTGCTTAGGCGTCTCCACTCTTCAAACACATGTCAGATTCGCCTCCCAAACTCCAATACACTAACTGATAGATTTCAAGTTAATAGGGGTGTCCGTCAAGGGTGTATATTAGCCCCCTTACTGTTCAATTTATTCCTTGCAGATCTCCCTCCTTTCCTACGTATAGCTACTAACTCTTCCCCCTCTCTTAACGGTGCCCCTCTCTCAGTTCTCCTCTATGCTGACGATGCAGTCCTGCTCTCTCTCTCCAAAGCCGGGCTGCGTCTTCTTCTAGCCAAATTCCAAGACTACTGTTCCATCAACGATCTTAGCATAAATTCTTCCAAAACTAAAATAGTTGTTTTTTCTAAATCTAGCCCTCTATCCACTTGGACAGTTGGTACACAATCCTACCAACAAGTGCCAACTTTCAAATACCTTGGGCTCACTTTCCACTTCAAACTAAACTGGGCTCCACACAAAAAATTGGTCATTTCCACATCAACATCCCAACTCAATGCAATTTCAAAATTCCATTACTTCTCGGGCAACCAATTTGTCCCAGCAGCTTTGCATATTTTCCAGTGCAAACTCCTATGCCACCTCTTTTATGGGGTCCCCATCTGGATAGAGGCTGTAAACCACGACATTGACTCCATTGCCGCTGTCTTCTTTAGAAAGATTTTAGGTGTTCCCAATATGATTCGCCTCTCCACTATGGTACTTGAATTGGGAACCCACCTCCCTTCTACTCTTGCCTGGGTCTCCACTTTCAAATACTGGCTCCGCATCCATCTCCACTCTAATTCCAATTCTCTCCTCTTTGACCTTCTTAGCGACTCTTACACTTCGAACTGGTTTAAACTGATTGACTCCAAACTTCTCTCCCTAGGACTAGAATTAGAATCCCTTTTCGACCTGGGATTACAACAGGCCCATTCCTTGATCAAACACAAACTTTGGCAGCTTGAGTTTGAGTCACTTTCAGCTGACTTAAACCCCACTTGCTCTCCCCTTTTTTTCAGTCTTCCTCCTTCTCTAGGACGTCCCTTAAACTATTTCTCTTCACTGACCAACCCTGGTCAGAGAAGAGCATTTATGTTAGCCCGCCTCAATATCTTCCCTTCGGCGGTTCATGCAGGCCGATTTGCTAAGATCCCCCGTGCAAATAGGCTCTGCTTTTTCTGTCATACCCTCCCAGATTCCCTGGACCATATTTTATTTCATTGCCCGGCGCATTCATCTCTGAGAAAGCTGTTTCTCGAACCGTGGCTTTCTCTCTTGCCCAACTCCCTATCCTTTTTCCTGAATGATTCTTGCCCGCGGATTACATCTGCCGTTGCAAGATATCTTCTGGAAATTTCCAATCTAACCCATTACCTATGATACTACTTGTTGAGTGTATCTCCTAATTTATGTTTACTCTGATTATCGCTTGGCTTGTACCCATGTTTTGCTGTTGTCCGTTCATATGCCAATAAAGGTTTCGAAAATCGAATCGACAGCAAAGGTGGGGCCAGCCTGGAGTCCTGTGGGAGGGAGTTCCAGAGCCTGGATGCAGCAACAGAGAAGGCCCTCTCCCGTGTCCCCATCAAGCACACCTGTGAAGGTGGTGGGACTGAGAGAAAGGCCTCCCCTAGTGATCTTAATATCCGGGCAGGCTCATAAAGGGAGATGCAGTCCTTGAGATAGCTTGGACCAAGTCATTCATTCATTCATTCATTCATCCATCCATCCATCCATCCAATTTGTATCCTGCTTCCATTAATGTTGAGGCACTACGCTGGGCAGTTACAACACATATAGTAGAAAACAAAAATAAATGTAGAAACGTTAAAAGCAGCAACAATAACCCTAAAAACAGATGGCACCAACTTATCATATAAATCCAGAGCAGATAGAGGAAAAGAGTGGGGGAGAAGAGCAAGGGGGGGGGGAAAAGGGGGGGGGAGGAAGGTGGTCAGTTAGGGTCGCTGTGAAAAGCATCCCTGAAAAAACAACATATTTAATAAATTGGTTCCATAAAGTTTGAGCCACCGCGAAGGCCCTACCTCTTGTAGAGGATTTATGGGCCTCCCTCGGGGTGGCCACCTGAAGGAGCCTCAACTGTGATGATCTTGTGGGTCCAGCAGATGCCATTAACAAAAGGGCTTTATAGGTTTAAACCGGCACTTTGAATTAATAGGACTGAACAACACACTGCATCCAGTTGTCTAGCAATCCACTGAAGTCAATGGAACAAGTCAGTCATGACGCAAATCCCGGTGATTTCAGTGGGAGCTATGTACAACTCAACCTCTATTCAGGAATCATTAAACTGTAAATGTACAGGGAACATAGAGATGAGCTCACTGACCCGCCCCACAAACCCAACCATCCTAGGATGAACTGGAAGGTCTGAAGAAAGCGTATAATTAAGTTTGACTGAACATAGTTAGTATCCTCTGGGCACTTGGGAAAGTAACTGTACAGGCAGTAAGAAGAATGGTAAAACACACCACACACACATACAATCCAGAGCAATGAAGTAGAGGATGGTGATCTCACCTCCATTTCTGTGCTTCAAAGCCAGACAAACTTCAATAATCTGGACACCTAACTCATAGTAAAAATCTCCAACACCCAGCATTTCTGACCAAAATCCTTTGCCAGCTGAAAAAGAAAAAGTGAGGTTTCAATAAAATATTAGTAACAAAGGACTGCACATTTCCTTTTAATTATTAGAGAGTTCATTCTGAAAGTTCTTCTTGTTACAGTTTTGTTTCCAGCACAGCTCATTCTCATGTTTCACAAGTGTTAGAATCCAAAGGATTGATTGTGATGGCTTTTCATCCATTATACAACAAGGCTTCACACTCCATTTTTTTTCCATCCCCTTAGCTACCAATGATTTGAGGGTAACAAATCTAGGGGAGACTTTCAGTGGAGGTGGGAGGGGTACCTAGTGGGTCTCTAGTTGCTCCTGAACTAGAACTCACATCATTCTTCAGCAATGAGAAGGTAGATGGCAGCTAGACTCCAACATCATCTGGAGAGCCACAGACAGTGCTGCAACTAGAGCAGCGTGTTTGTGGCTTTGAGCCAGGGCACCAACATTTAGAGTGCACACAATTTGCTACTAGTGGGGAACAAACCAGTCCAAAGATATTTGCTGTAGAGGCACAAACCTGCCCATCCCAAACATATATACCCGTATTTCCTGACACAAGGAACAGTAAGACAGGTGGGCTCCATGTGGAATCACAATATGGCCATCACGCACTTGGATCCAGGCATTCCTCCCCTTCTTCCATCCATGTATGCCAATCTCATGCAAACCAAGCTTAAGGAATAAGGCAGCAAGGCCCTGGGTTCCAAAATGGCAAGTGATAGCTCCGGACACAGGTTCCCTAAACTCTTCTTTGTGTTCTTCCCATTCTCCTTGTTGATTGTAAAGTAAATTAAGCTTGTAAGTAGATGGGAGTGATGAGACACACAGAGATTCTAACAGTTCACTTGCAGGTGGCAATGGCAGGAGGCAGATCACCAACCTGGAAGTGCTCCCACACACACAACATTTTTGGCCTACAGGAAAAAAGGTTCTGTGCTGCTGGCTGAAGGATTCTAGGAATTATAATAATAATAATAAAAAGAACTTCTCCAAGATCTGGCCTCTACTAAGCCTCATGTCAATCCTTCCACCTAGAGACACTAGGTCCCCTGCTATGATTGATAACATCCTAAGTAAATACACATTTAGTATATCATTTGCAGAACTTAAGCTTTTCATTCTGCAGAATTTGTAATATTTTGGTAACACAGATTGCATTTTTTGGATGTGCAGAAACAGCATTTGGGCTAAAATGCTCCAGACTCAGAGCACTCACGCCATATAAGATGCTGTGCTAACCCATGCCTGGGTAACATGTATCTGTTTAAGACATGAGGTTCATTTGTCCTTCCTTCCTTCCTTCCTTCCTTCCTTCCTTCCTTCCTTCCTTCCTTCCTTCCTTCCTTCCCTCCCTCCCTCCCTCTAAATCACAGACATCTGCTACTATAGGAATGGGCAACTTGTGATCCTCACACCAGTGGTTCTCAAACTTGGATCTCCAGGTGTTCTTGGACTAAAATTCCCGGAACCCTTCACCACTAGTTGTGCTGGCCAGGATTTCTGGGAGTTGCAGTCCAAGAACATCTGGGGACTCAAGCTTGAGAACCACTGCTTTAGGCAAACTGTGGATATAGGCTGTCATTGAGACATCTGCTCTAGACATTACTGGGATGCAAATCTCATCATCCCTTGTCATTGGCTACACTGGCTAGAGGTGATGGGAGCTGTACTCCAACAGCATCTGGAGGGTCACAGGTTGTCTGTCTGTACGACACAGACTCCAAAGAGGGGAGTAAGACTGGCATACTCTGCTGGGAACTCTTGTTCCACTCTATCCTCCACAACAATCCCCCTATTTCCCATCACTTACAGGCTAGTGGATCAACACCAATTGTTGCACACATGTCCTGGAACTGGACCCTGAACTGGGGATTTTTACGGATCTCTTGCTTGTGTTTACTGGCAAACTCTTCCAGGTTAGTTTTAAACATGTCCAGTTGCTTGGACATCTGTAAAAGAAGTGAGGGATGACAAAGGAAAAATCAATGAGAATTAACTAGTTTCAAATACTAGCAACTCTTTTCAGTTACAGTTTTGAGACCAATAAGAGACTGACAGCTCACACAGGACAATAATCTGATGTCATTTCTGTGAAGAAACCATTTATGCTTTTCTTTTGGACCAGAGCTTGCAAAACTGACTTTTCCAGGTCTCAGAATCTCCTAGCCTGCAAAGCCCCTGGCCCTGCTAACTGGGAGGTTCCAAGAGCCATAGCCCACAATAGTAATTTTCCAAAGAAACTGCACATTAATTTTTAATTAATGATAAAAACAAACAAATGGGTCATCTGACCAGCATCCAATTACGCATAGGGATCAGTGATGACAGGAAACTCACATGCATTCATATCAATTGTCATTAATGTAGACCAGTGGTTCCCAACTTTGGGTAACCCAGGTGTTCTTGGACTGCAATTCTTAGAAACCCCAGGCAACACAGCTAATGGTGAAGACTTCTGGGAGTTGCAGTCCAAGAACACTTAGGTTACCCAAGGTTGGGAACCACTGATATAGACATTTCAATATCCACAATTGTAAAGCCATCATGAATTATTAGACTCCATAGGTAATCAGGCAAAATAAACACAAGCTTATGCTAATGAAAGAAGAAGCTGAGTGTGAGATCTGACAGTGGTGTAGCTCACGTTTTAGATTGCATGTGACACAGTCCAGTTCCAGCTATTTTCCAGCGACTATACAACATACAGAAAATCACAAACCAGCATGACCCTACTCTGTGCCCAATCCTGACCCTTCTGGTCCAGCAGCAGGGCTACTCTTTTTAAGAGCTAGGTTGAAGCACTTGGGATGTGATCATGTGTGCACAGAAAACCTGCTTTCAGACCAAGCAAATTGACCCTTTCCAGCACAATCAACCTGATCTCATATGAGGTCTGATGGCACCCTAATACTGCCACACATTCTGAAGCCATTTTTTAAAGAGCAACACTGGACACTTCTCCATCTCACCTGGGCCAACTGGTCTTCAGCTAAAACTGTTCCACGCTCCTTATATTTGGCCTATAAAGAAAATAAAGTTGAATACTATTAATATATCATTGTCTGAAATCAAAACCTTATTTTCTCTTGGATGTGCGCACCCTATTTCTAAGGTACTTATAGCCTGAGAGTACCATATCCGTGGGAGGGTTGTTTGGCAAGCACTGAGAACTCAAGTAATTTCCACTATAATGCCCAAACTACAGAACTCTCCACCTCATAAGGCTACCTTTCTGCATTCATTGAGGCATTCTAAACCCTTTGAGAGTGATGTTTGTTTTCCGAAAAGCAGTGCTTTCGAGTCATGTCACATCAGTCTTAATCCAAGATCATTGCGATGTTTTTATGACAGCTTTCTAAAGACCCCCTCAGCCTTGCCAATTAATGTTTACTTTAAGTCCTTTATGACGGCAATCAACTGTAACAGCATTAAGCTACCTACCTTTTAACCCCAAGTATTGGTGTAGCCAGAACCCACCTTTCCCTCCCTCCCCCTCACACACAAACAGCGCCCATTCTCCCCTGTTCCACTCAAGAGCTTTCTCACATGCACATACTCTTTCCACATAAAGAGAAACACCCATGGCCTCCATCTCTTCCTGCGTGGTCAGATCCCATTGCTAACACAGGACCTCCTAGTAGGAAGAACGAAGTAAGCACCAGAGGCAGCAGATTTTGGATGTCAAGAAAAAGGCACAAATTAGTAATTAATGATTTACTCTGTTTGCTGTCATGTTTTTGCTGAGAGAAGTGGGGAGATAAATTTCTAGGATTATCTCACTCCTGTACAAATGGAATTTCTCTCAGCATACTCTACCTTGACTCAGAAGGGGGCGAAGAATATTCTGTGCTCTGCCTCAAGGAGCAAAATATTTGGGGATGGCCCTACACATTAGACCTACAACCTGCCCAGCTGATGGACATTAAGAATAGATGAAGATTATGCTCAGTGTTCCCACACATGCCTAACTGGATGGTTATAAGAACCACAAGTACACTGAGGTGCACTGCTCTCAATATTCAAGGGCACTGAACAAATGCTAAGCAACAAGATCACCAAACCAGATGACATATATAGGTCACAGCTTTGATTTTAGCAATGACAATTTTTCTTAACTAAGGAAACATAAGAGATAAAAATGATAATGCTAGAGCTTGTCAATATTACTTTTTTGCAGTACAACTCCCAGAATCCGCAGCTTGGGAGTTGTAGATAGAACTCGATAAATATAGATCTAAACTAATAAGTAACTGCAAGTAGAAATCTAGTAGGGCAATTAAACTATAGAAACTTAGAAAGCTGATTAGACATAGTAACATGAATAATTAGATTTAAATGACAAGATATTGTACGTTGTCCTTCTCCCCCTTTCTTTACTCTTTTTACCCTGTATACCCTTTACCTAATCCCTAATTTTTTTTAAAAAGGGAGTTGTGGTGGGAAAAAAAAGGTTAACAATTCTAAGATTTAAGGAAGAAATCCTGACTGTGCTGTGATGCAGGGATGGGATGAGAGAGATAGTATACAGCACTTTCTCCTGGTGATGTGCCAGCCAATACTGGAACATTAAAGGCACAAATCATGTGGGGATTTCCAGCCTTCTCAGCAGTTCCAGCCCTTTCTGTCCTCAACTCTTCGGAAAGTAAACAGTGCAGATTCACAGAGATACCCACCCGATCGTTCTTTGAGCAGGAAACACTCACCAGACAAAACTGGGTGCTGAAAAGTGGGTGTGCCGTCATTCCCTACATTGGCAGGGGCTTGAATTAGATGACACTTAACATGTCTCCAATTCTATCATTTCCGGAGAGGGGGTAAAACAAAATACTAGCGGGATCTAGCTTTCAAGGGCTAGAGGAAAAAGCAGATTAAGTTACAGCAGAGGCAAAGCTTCCTCCCATCCTTTTTTGAGGTTAAGCGCCAGGGCCATTTTACACACTCACCCCACTCCACCCTCAACCTGGGATTAAAGGCAGGAGAGCTACGGGGAGACGGGGGCGAATGCCAGGCGGGACGGGTCCTCTATGGACGTGAAGCCCTCCTGCCTCAGCCTACAAAAGCTGGGGTTTTGTGGGACGCGGGGAGAAGGCATAGAAGGTGGGAATGAAAAAGATGACCCGGCGAGACAGGAGGAAAAGGGGAAATCTCACCTCTGCCAACTTCTTTTTGGCGATGGCACCAGCCCCCACCCCCCGGCGATGCATCATTGCAGGGGAGGGGGAAAAGGCGAGGGACGAAGTTTAGGTCTCGATGGGTTTATCGAGGACGGCTGGGGGGACGGGGGGGGGGAGCCGCCACCTTCGAAAGCCTCCCCCGCTGTACGTCATCAGCGTGCGACAGGAAGGAAGTGTGACTGAAGCTTGTCTCTTTCCCCATCTCCGCCACCATTACCTTTCCACGTGAATTAATTAGGTACCTCGGAGAGCACGTGGGTAGGTCAGTGGGATAGGGGGGTGTTTCCGCCCCATATCTACCTAGTATTACTCCTCTGACTTATGTCGAAGAAGTCTTCTGGTGGGAAGCAACGCGTGAGTGCAAAGGCACCATGCTTATCGTGGTAGTTCCCAAAGCCACTGTCCCATAAGGACAGCTGGATCAGTCCCTATCAATAAACGACGAGTATGTCTTTTGTACAGTTAATGGTTCTTTAATTGCCTGTTCAAAACCGAGCAACAGGTATAGTTTGCAACAATATTCTGTTGCTGAGAAAATCCATCTCTGTTCTGTAAGGGTTGTAGCTTAAGCTCAGAGGTAACAAGCCTGAGGTGGGCGAGTGAGGCCATAGTCAGCGCTACTCAGAAAGTTCTGGAGCTTTGGCATTCAACCCTGGCTCCACTACAGTGCTGCCAGGTAGGGACAGAAAATAATCTGTCCCACGGATTTGTGGCACCTTCAAGATTAATGATATGGGGCCATAAGGTTTATTGTTTTTTGTACAAGAGGCTAATAGTTCTGCACTTCTGGAGTTTGCTTTGTGGATGATTCCCATGGAAACTTTGGAGATGAGGGTAATATATTGTTGAATCATTGTAGATATTGTCCAAACTTCATTTTGCATATGGATCACACAGCTGTGGTTCTTTCTGCTTGTTTGCTTGGTGATTAGTCGAAAATCAAACATAGGGCACCCCACACTTCAAAACTTGCATAGTTGCTTTGATAGGATAGATGATGTTCTCCCTGACTTCTCCCATGTTTCCAAATTTTGTATACTTCTGTGGTGAGCATAGCCAGCAGTGAGAAACAAGAATGGCGGTTGTAACATCTGGGGAGTTCACTGTCCATGTTTGTTCCATTCATTCCACATGGTATGCAACTTTAATAAATAAGGAATCTGGTTTGACTCATAGAACCTATTAGCACTTTGTATGCAGTTCAGACTATGACTCAATGACTACATGACCATTTCCTTGCATGTTGTGTCTTTGAGACTCAATATGTAAACCACAGCCTAGTTTGTCCATGAGCTCTATTAAGCTATGGGGAACCTCTCTGAGGTTGTGATCCTAAACATTAACAGCACAATGCTGTAATCTTTGCTGAACAAACAGTCCCAGCGAACTCAGTGGGACTTATTCCTGCACATGGATGTGTTGAATTGCAAAGGAATCAGCTGCGTTGACCTCACTAAAGTTTATTTCCCAACAGTTTGTTCCTCCTTGATTTGTAACAAAGGGTATTTAGAACATGATCCCTGCACTATGCATCTTTCCTCTTTCTTTACTGGGCAACTTGGTTAAATGTGCTGTGATATTGCCCTCTAGTGGTGCATTACTTCACTGAAAATCACTGAACAGCTTCCACCGAATAAATGGTGAAATATTAGGGTCAGTGCAATGCAGTATCTCAGCTCCCATGTCACTTATCCCCAGGATAGAGAAGGAACTGGTTTATCCTTTGCCTAAGGGAACAAGATTTCTTGGGTGACTCCTGAGTGGATAAATAAAGTAACTGGTGTTTATTCCTGCTCTTTACTTTTTATGACTCTTCCCTTGTGTAGAATATGTAAGTCTAAGAATGGAACCAATAGAAATATTCCTCAGTGAGAAGGAAAGCAGCACTCCTTCAGTCATGGCAAACACTAGAACCCCCCAAAAAATGGGTAATAATTCAATTATTAGTTATTGCAAACAACTCACTATACATTTTTGTGTATTTAATGTTACCAAACCACTGCTCAATGCACTTCACATCAGCCCTTAGTAACAGCAATGTTATTTTCCCCATCTACCAACATAGGAAGGCTGGGAAACTATCACTAACAAATAAAAGATAGTCAGCAGAGCTCATCAAATGTGGAACTGAACTGAGAATTGAACTAGAGGGTGCCATGTTCACAGCTCACATCCTTAAGCAACCACTGCAGTACTCGCTCCTAGTTTTGAGTGACAAAGAAGTCTCTGTTTCGACCCCTCAGAAGTGAGTCATGTTGCTTATGTAATAATATTATCTATAATTCTGGGAGGTGTCAACAGATTTAAGGGAGCCTCAGGTCTTTAGTTAATTATGTGTTGTCAAATCCTTTCCAGCATACGGCAACTCTTCCAGGTATAAAGTACTTGTACTTTTCTTGTCCGACTTTCTGATGGTGTTCTAGGACTGTGCAGCTTGCTCAGGGCTGCACAAATGGCAGCCCCATCAGTTACATACACTTGGAGTAGGTTCCGCTGTCCCCTGTCCCAGCAAAGGGGGGCACAACTATGAATAGCTCAATGACTACTGAGCTACTAGTAGAAATAGTAGTACTTCCTCATTATCATGGTTATAATTTTAATTGCTTTCAAAGCAATATATGATAAAGTTATCACAGAATATGGATTGCCTGTTGGGGAAGAAGAATAGAAACCATTGGATGGGCAATGGTATGGAATGCCCTGTTGGGCAGCCAAAACACCAAGCAGGAGCACTCCTCGTATTGCAGCTCCCATTTATTTGCACTTGATGCTGAACCATACTTTCCAAATGCATTCAACTTACTGAATGGTAGTATACCAGGCTAAATATTGCTAGGGGGTACAGATGATAGATTGGAACCTACTGGTAGATTTCCCAGGATAGCTTGCCATAAATCAGCAAATAAAATTGCCATAGTTCAATTCCTAACAATTAATGAAGTCAACAACTAAAATGTCCTCCTTTCTCCGTTAATCTGACAAAGAAAGAGAAGGGAAGAAGACATTAATCTCTTTGTGTGAAAGGACAAGTGACTTCATTTCTGACACTTAAAACAACTTCTGGGCTGAGCATGTGCTTAGAAGCACTTTGATCCTTAATTCAAGGCAATGGCCATGCTGAGTGGCCAATACTCCTCTGATTGACCATTTTTTCTTCCGGCAACGATTGGTGTTTTTCAAGATTTTAAGGGGGGGGGGGGGGAAATAGGCCTGTCAAGAACTATATACCTATGTTTGTCCACCCATGTATTGCATGTGAAGCACTGGATTCAACTCATTTTCTAGCATCTACTGCCCACTGCCCCAATCAAGTGCATTCCAGATATTTGTGAACCATGAATCCCATCATTCCCACTAAGCATGGCCAATGACGTGAAATGACAGCATAGTCCACCCCATCTGGAGGGCAAAAGTCTGAGAAAAACTGAGTAAGTATTGACATTCTGATGTCAACAAGACAGTTTTGTACGGAATACTGGATAATAGAGTTATTTCAACATATAAACCACTAGCAGTGCCATATACATACTGATGCTGCAATGTTATTTGGTGGTTTAGGTGTTCTAGTTTTAGTGTTCCCATGAAGTTTGATTCTTTTTGCCCAGCCTTAAGAAACTTCTCTCCAGCTTAATACAAAATTGGTATCTGCTTGCTTTAGACCAGTGGTTCTCAAACTGGGGTCCCCAGATGTTCTTGGACTGCAGTTCCCAGAAGCCTTCACCACTTGCTGTGCTGGCCAGGATTTCTGGGAGTTGCAGTCCAAGAACATCTGGGGACTCAAGCTTGAGAACCACTGCTTTAGGCAAATTGTGGATATAGGCTGTCATTGAGACAACTCTGGCTAGTCAGTTGCATTGAACTTCAACTCCCAGAAGCTGCCATCAGCATGTCCAATGGCCCTGGCAGTTCATGGAACACCTTTTCCAAAAATGGTGGGAGGAAGTGCACCCTACCTTTATTTATGAACCACACATGGCCTATGGTAAGGGATTATGAGTGTCATACTCCAAAACATGAGCTGCAGGTATCACACTGCTGCCATGGATGTTATGCTGGAGCCATATTCTCCTAGCCGCTTAATGTGAATCAAAGTTGCTCTATTAAGGCAACAGTCTTATAACTATATACCTGGAGTAAGTCCTGCTGAATTCAGTGAAACATGTCTCAGAGCAGACTTGGTTGCATGAAACAAAGGCATTCATAGTTATGCTGCTGTAGTTTGGAGGGTCTCTTCCTAGGGAAATCTATTGAACCCTATGTCTTGTATGCTTACATAAAAGCTTTTCTTATTTCGTCAAGTCATTGTGAAGCATGTCACTTCTATGTTACTGAGCTCCTTTAGAAGTAAACACAGGTATCTCTCACACATATAACCGTACATAACTATATCTATCCATCTACTCATCCATCTGTATTATGTTTTAAAATAGATCGACCCCATCCAGCTCCACACTGGTGCAAGATACGTTGTTCTGTAACTCCCATTCTCTCAACTAGTATGGCTGGAGATGATGGGCATCATAATGCAACACGGCTGAAGGATGCTAAGTTTGGAAAGCTTATTTTTGATTTTAACATTGGTTTTCTTGTTTTGTTTTTCTTTGCTTTATTCTTCTTGCTGGTTGTAGTCTTCATAGTTATATTGTTGATTTTTTTTTTAAATTAATCTTAAAAATAAGTAACTGTGGCAGACCTTGAATCAGAAGCACTTTCAATGCCCTTGTCTGAGTCTGTCATTTAAGATGGGATTTAGACAGATCTAACTGGTAGGGATAGTGGAGGTCTCAGTCTTCCCCTGCATTATACTATCTCACCAATTCACTCAGAGTAAATTTACCTCTAAGTAAATTAACCCAGGGCATCAGCTTAACGCTGCCGTTAATATCTGACCACAGTGCCAGAGGACTGGAGGATAGCACGTCATGCCAATCTTTAAAAAGGGAAGGATGGGGGGACCCAGGAAACCACAGGCCGGTTAGCCTAACATCTGTTCCAGTGAAGATGGTGGGAAGCCCCATCCAAGATAAAATCTTAAAACACATAGAAGAACAAGCCCTGCAGAGGGGAAATCAGCATGCCTTCTGTAAGAGTAAGTCTTGCCTCACAAACTTTTTAGAATTATTTGAAAAGGTCAACAGGCACGTGGCTGCGGGCTTAACAATGGATATTGTCTATCTGGATTTTCAGAAGGCGTTTGACACGGTCCCTCACCAAAGGCTGCTGAGAAAACTCCACAGTCAGGGGATAAGAGGGCAGGTCCTCTTATGGACTGAGAATTGGTTGAGAACCAGGAAACAGAGAGTGGGTGTCGATGGGCAATTTTCACAATGGAGAGAGGTGAAGAACGGTGTGCCCCAGGGATCTGTCCTGGATTGGTGCTTTTCAACCTGATCATCAATGACCTGGAGACAGGGATAAGCAGTGAGGTGGCCAAGTTTGCAGATGACATGACATTTCTCCAGGTGGTGAAGACCAGAAGGGATTGTGAAGAGCTCCAGAAGGATCTCTCCAAATTGGGAGAATGGGCGGCAAAATGGCAAATGTGTTTCAATATAAGAAAATGTAAAGCAATGCACACTGGGGCAAAAAAAATAATCTTTAGTTATCAGCTAATGGGTTCTGAGCTGTCCGTGACAGATCAGGAAAGAGATCTTGGTGTGCTGGTGGACAGCTCGATGAAAGTGTCAACCCAGTATGCGGCGGCAGTGAAGAAGGCCAATTCCATGCTAGGGATCATTAAAAAGGGGACTGAAAATAAAACAGCCAGCATTATAATGCCATTGTACAAAATGCTGGTAAGGCCGCACCTGGAGTATTGCGTACAGCAGTGGTCCCCAACCTTTTCGGTACCACGGACTGGTTGGGGGGGTGGGGTCCATGTGCGGGGGGGGCGGGGGCACCATCCACGCTCGTGGGCGGGTGTGGCACGTTCACGGATGGGCGTGGTGCACTCGTGGGTGGGTGTGGTGCGCTTGCGCGCATACACAGGGGCATGGTGTGCACGCATGCGCAGATGGACATGGCATGCTCACAGATGAGTGGGGCACGTACGCATGCGCACAAGCGCGCCATGCCCACCCGCTCACCTCACACATGCACGCGAACGCGCCACACCCACCGTGTGTGTGCGGGAGATCTGTCTCCGTGGCCCAGTCCTGCAAAGCCCACGAACCGGCACAGGGCCACGGACTGGGGGTTGGGGACCCCTGGCGTACAGTTCTGGTCACCGCACCTCAAAAAAGACATAGTGGAACTGGAAAAGGTGCAGAAGAGAGTGACTAAAATGATGACTGGGGTGGGTCACCTCCCTTATGAGGAAAGGCTACAGCATTTGGGGCTCTTTAGTCTAGAGAAAAAGCACCTGAGCGGGGACATGATTGAGACGTATAAACTTCTGCAGGGGGTGGATAAAGTGGATAGAGGGAAGCTCTTTCCCCTCTCACACAATACTAGATGGCCTAGATGCCTTTGAAAGGGGATTGGACAGATTCCTGGAGGAGAAGTCCAGCACAGGTTACAAGCCATGATGGGGATGTATAATCTCCAGGCTTGAAAGGAAGGTACCTTCAAATGCCAGATGCAGGGGAGGGGTATCAGGAGACAGGTATCTAGTTGTCTTGTGTGCTCCCAGAGGCATCTGGTGGGGCCACTATGAGATACAGGAAGCTGGACTAGATGGGCCCTTGGCCTCATCCAGCAGGGCTCTTCTTATGTTCTTATGAGGTTCATGACTGCAGCAGCTCACTCATCCCATTTTTATTGTTCTAGAATAACATTTAGAAGCATATCTTAATCTGAGAATAAACTGTTTCATTGTTGGTGGTGGTGGTGGTGTCGTCATCATTATACACATGAACAAAAGGTACATAATAAGGAGAGCCAACTAGAAGTTAATCTGCCTTCTTCTGGGTCCTGGGAAAAACAGAAAAGAAGGGTGAACAAATACAAAGTTTGGAAAGATTCCAAAGATGGGAGGTGAAAACAGAGATGGAGTATGGCTTTGTTCAATACCCTGAGAAAAATCATTCTTTAATGCCAGTACTTAGCACTCCCAGCAGCTGCTTCTAAATATTACTATCAGTATTATTTTTATTAGTAGATTTATCTTAGAATCAGTGCCTTTATCCCTATCACCATCTGTATCCCATAAAGTGGAAAGAAATGCTCCTGATTCTAAAAGCTCAACATTCTTCTTTGTGAATGTTTAGTGACAAATAGCCTCAAAGTATTCCCTAGATGAAGTTTTTGTTAATGTACCCAGAGAAAAATAAAATTTTAAAAAATGAAATAAAAAACAAAGCCTTTGTTGCACCTTAAAGACTAACTGTTATATTCAACATGAGCTTTCATGGATACCCCCTCTTCTTCAGACAGACATATCTTTGAAAACTCTCTGTGAACATTTTGGGTTCCAGGCTTAGTCATGGTCAGAACAAATTCACTGACATCTGTAGGACCTACATTAGTCCTGATTAATCTGAGCCCCATGTTTCTTGCTGGGTCTACTGTTAGCATTAGTATAACTGGATTCAACTCTTCATATTCTTCAGTGCCATTTGTTGACTGTTTTTGTAGTAGCAACCAGTATCTGACAACCAATAAGCAGATGTGATCAACATCGAAGAGTTTGGCATGCAGCAGTCCATGCCAGGTGTTTCAGATAACATGCTGCTTCATAAAAATGGCACAAATTAAACAGTGTAACTGAAATCACTGGATGGATTGTGGGCACAGTTCAGCCAACACTGGGTATCATTAGAAAAAAGGGAAACAAAGCAGTTCACTCACATTGGCCTGCAGAGGTCAGCAGAAATCAGCCATGACAGAAATTCTTGCCTCAAGATGGCCTTCCAGTCATCTGAACCCTTTGGTGGAACAGTACTACAAGAGAGAGGATTGTGTTGAGGTTGACGTTTCCCACTAGTGGGAGCCCAGAGTTTGAGATGGAAAATAAAGGACAGTTGTAAAAGAGTTGTAGCTTGAGGGAGGCTGGGAGTGAAAAATCCCAGGCTATCTGGTTGCCTAGGCAACTACAAATGTGATGCTGGCAACTAGGAATTAGCAATGTCTTTTTCTTACAACAGTTCTTCTAAAAAACCTCCATAGGAATCTCATGCCCGACATCAGTTTCCGCCTACATGATGTAGAAAATGTATTTAAATCAGAGTGAGAACAAGAAGGATAGACACCAGCAGGTTGTCATAAGTCTGCCAGCACCATTTTCCAAAATGGCTACCAGCTATTCTTTCACAATAAACCATGGCATCTACATTCCATCCCTAACATGTACGTCAAATGGCATTTCCTTACCAAATATCCGCAGTCTATAACCCCTGATAAAGTAAGCATCATTTGTCTAAGTGTAGACAATAACATTTGTCAGAGGAGTGCTAGCTTTTCACTTCTTTTGTTCTGGTGAAAAAAGTAAACAATATTGGTGTGTAGGTTTGTCTTTTTGGATTATAATTCCCAGAACTTCCCAGGAAACTATGCTGTCTGGTAGAATTCTGGGAGCAGTAATCCAAAAACAAACCTGCACACCTCTAGTAAACCATATGGGAAAGACGTTGCTGTGTCTAGATTTATACATACTTAGTGTAAAGCCACTGAAATCGGGTACATAAGTTAATCATGACTAACTTAAGTGCCTTTTCTTCCACTGACGATGCAGCTACAACTGAGAAGTCAATTCAGCTTGATTCAATGCTTTCAAGGGTTTTTCACCCCTCTGTATTAATGTTGCTATTTGCTTTTTTGTAACTTTGTTGTTCTTTGTTATTTGTTGTAAACCGCCCAGAGTGGCCTTGGCTGCCAGATGGGCAGTATATAAATCAAATAAATAAATAAATAAATAAATCATCTACACCACCTCCCTGGCAGCTTTCACTGTTGAAATCACTACAATCGTTCACATGGAAAACAATAATGATTTCCATGTGGACTCGTATTGCAAGAGTCCACATGGAGGGGGGGAAATTTTGACTTGCCTCTTAAATTCCTCGAGTTTCCCCCATATACCTCCACATCTCCCTCCTTCAAGCTCCAAACAGTGCCAGCAGCAGAAGCAACCCCTTGGGGCAGGAAAGGAACAAGAGAAGGCAGCTTTGTCAGGAGCCAATCTCCTTCCCTGCCCAACTTGACTCCTTGCCCCCTTCTGCAGTCTTGCCCTCAGGTGCTCTTACACGCCTGCCTGTACCCTGTCCTGGCTTCTTTTCCCCTTCTTGGAGAGCAACACTTGTGTCGGGGGGGGGGGGGATGACTGTCACTTGGGCTGTTTGTGCCCTCAGATCTTGGGGAGCAGCAGGGCCATCTCCCATAAAGGGATCAAGCAGAATAACCACCTTATTGCTCTGCCAGTTTCTCTCCTTGGCTCTCCCTTTATTGTTGGAATAAGGGAAAGGTTGTAATTTTACTATTTATATATTTTCTATTTTCCAAGGTGACAGAGTACTTATTTGATCAACACCAACTTGAAAGGTTTTTTTTAATACTCTTTGGAGACAACAGGCAGTCAGCTGAAGGGAACTGACAACCCTCGACTGTTCCTTTGCATTGGTTCAGACAACCACATAGAGCAGAAAGTAGTGAAAAGCAATGCCAGCTGAACTGAAGCAAAACAAAAATACCCCTGCTGATTGAACTAAAACTGCCCACTGAAAAAAAATGCCATTCCCCATTGGGCTTCCCTGCACTTAGCTTTGCATCATGTAGTTACTGTTTATCTCATTTTCATCTGTGCCAAATCAGATGCAAACTGTGGAGTAAATGGCCAGTGTAGATGTCCTCAGAGTTTACTCCAAATATGCCTAATTTGATCCCAACCATTTAATTTCCAATATATCAAAGTACAGATTACCATCAGATTCCAAAATAATCTAAGTGGTTGCCAGGTTGTAGAAGCCCTATCCTGTTCTGCATATGACCACTGTACTCTAACCTGGAATTTAAATGCAACCCTGTGCTGAAATAGAATGTTTATGCAGTACAGATTAATATTGCCATTGTTCTCACCTCTGGTTCTCTGTGTTTTGCAAAATCCAGATTAGGAAATCTGTTGCCTCCTGAGATCCAGCTACAGTGCCTTGATTCCTTGACCCCAGCACTGGAGGTCCAGCTTCTCTTTTGGATGGTTCAAGGCTGTTACTGGGTGAAAATAAACAAGATGATATCATTCTGAGATTCACTAAGAAGCACCATGATACAGACCTTGTAAAAGTAGCCTTTTGAGGCATCAGTTCCCAGTGGACATGCAGGAACAATTGTTTAAAAATTAAATTTCCTGAACTCTCTTATAGTGCTTCATCTCTGTCACACCTATATCCATTACACCCTGGTTTCTGCATTGAGACATTCCCTTAAAAAAAAAAAAGTCCAAAGTAAAGTTTAAGAAAAGCCATTGCCTTCTTACTTGCATGTTTCCTTCCCACCTAACTTTGTAAGCTTTAGTTTCAACACCACCTTCCTTACAATTCTGAATAAACAGAGGAAAATACATGGGTGCTACAGACTCACTCAATCCGGTGCTCTCTTCTGTTCAAGAGCCACTCCACAAAGTTCTTCTTCAACATTCTGTCCAAAGTTTGACTATAATCACTTGCTAGTGTTCCTTCTGAATAACGCCTCTGTGGGACTCTGAGATTCTTTGTGTTTTCCCTAGAACACATAGGAAAAACAAAAGTAAAAAGATGAATATTGGGGAAATGTTTGTATTTAGCTTAAGAAAACACTCTTATACTCAAATCAGATGCACAGAATTACACACAGAATTAGGAGATCAGACATTTCTAATTTGCAGCAAACTATAGTTTCTTTTTTCATCTAAACACAGTCTATCATGGCTTGTGTGATCCAGAGTCTGCTCTCAGACTAGGATTTCATACCAAAAATCAAACTGTGGTTTATGGTCATGGTTTGAAGGCTAGTTATAGTTTTGAGAAAATAAAATTTGATACATTTGGACAACAGAACAAAAAGTAGCTTGCTGGCTAACTAAAAGCATAATTATCTATTCTCCTTTCTTTGCATGCTGAGAAAAGGGAGAAGAGGAGGAAGAAGGGTGAAATCCCCAGTAATTCTAATTCTTGAGTCTCTGATGTACATTTGGAACATCAGTCTGAATCCAGCCTCAATTTCTATGGAACCAGCGCTTGCATTATTTCATTTTAATTGGCCTTTTGTGCAACATTTCAGCATGATGCTGGAAAAATCTATGAATTTTCAACATCTGTAAGCAAACATAGTTGATGTAAAGTTTTGAGGAAATTCCATTTTTCAAGATTCATTAATAAATTACTATTCTCCATAGAAGTAATGCTGACTGTCATTATTGCATTACAGGATATTTCTGTGCCATGTTGTGCAAAACAAGGATAGATCAAGGGTTAGTGATTAAGCAGGAGGCAAGACATGGTATGAATCTGTGGTGTGACTCCTGTGTTATGTCTGGTACATGTGGAGGTATGTGCAGATCTTTGTGTTTCTTATTTGTGCCACTTTTGCTGTATGGTTGGGTGAGAAATTAATTTCAATTTATTTTAAATAATATTTTTATTATTAATAATAATTTCTTGAATTTCAACACATTTCATTATATAGGGGATGGAAGGAATTTGAGATGTGAAAAAAATCAAGTGTGGGAGAAACTGAAATTGATAGATTTGCCCATCCAAGCCCATGTCTATGAGTGTTTAACCCTTAAAAGTCTAGATTTGAACTCATATGTTTTCAGCTGTGTCAGCACTGAATTAGGTGGTACCTTTTTTTCCCTGAAAGACTCCTCATCTTTAGTATCTATTTATATGGTAAGCAACTACAAACATAGTTCTAATAATATATGTATCTGTTAAATCTGTCAATTGCAAGTTGGGAAAATTTCATTTCAGTTTTGAAGAATCAGCTCATATTTCCTTGTGTACAGGATGGAAAGAACTTGGATTTTAAAAATATATATGTGGCAGAAAGTGGAATTCACAGTTGTTCTCACTTCTACTTTACATGCTTTTTTCCATAGGAAATCATTTCCATCTTGTTTTCTTAATAATCCACAAATTATTTTTTTTAAATCTGTGCCAAAATTAGCGTTTAAACCTGCATTCTATTTTGTCTTGAAGCACACATTGAAAATCATAATTAATATATGCTACAATTTAAACATGTGCTGATATATTTAAATGGATGAGAACTATGTTACAACTTTTAAAGAAAGGTGACATCTAGTAGATAACAATCTGGTTTAGGTGCCCCTGCATATTGTGATTGGCAAAGGCAGAATTTCTTAAGCATCTGTATACATGCACTTACCTAGTGCCATTTTCATCCATCAGCACAAAGCTGAGAGAGACCAGAATGAGGGAGAGAATTTTGAAGGACATGTTTGCCACTTGAATTCTGTAATTCAAAAAGAATATATGGAGCATGAGAGAGACAATTTCTTGTAATAGAAACTCAAAGGGATGCTTTCTTTCACACACACACACACACACACACTGAGTTGTTTGTCTGTTTTTAAGATTTTTAAAATAGATTTTTAAAATTATAATTTCAGAAAGATTGAAGAATCATGACACAGTGTACATGAATAGCAGATTTTATCTTTACAAATGTTGTAATAAAAATATGAACAAAGAAAAATTATGAGCATAGTTTTAAAAAATAAAAAAAGCCATATGTATAAAAATATGATTAATAATTATTCCTTCCTTCCTATCAGAGCATTGCACAATTTAAAGTTATGGACCGAAATGAAATATATGTAAACTTAAAAAAACAAATTTGAAATTATTGTTATTTGTGGTCCTAAAAGGACTGCTGGGTCATTTTGCTTATCGGCAAATTTGCAGTGCAACAATTCTGGAAGTGAAGGGTTGGCTGGTTGCATGCCATTGTCCAGGGGACACCCGAATGTACTCATAATGCTTTTCTACTCTTCGGGGAAGCTCCTTCTATGTCCTATTGATCTATTAATGATGATAAGCAGGTATGGGACATAGCATATTTAACTCAAGTTGCATACTATAAACAGAGTAAAGAAGGATACATATTTTACAGAAAAACTGAGTTCATTTATAAATAATTGAAATATGAATTCTTATCACAAGTCTCCTTACGTATTAGTTTAATGTAATTATTTTGCTGATGATGTGTATGTACAAATCATTGATATTTTTAGAAATTTATGAAATATATTGTAATAACAACAAGAAAGAAGTACTCAGATAAGAATGACCACTGATGTATTTAGCAGGAGAAAAATCCCACTGCAAAGAGTAAATAGCTGCAAGGTGTTATTATTTGGAGTAGTCAAGAACTCTGAATTTAGCCTGACAGTACAGTCTTATACCAAGGCTGTACTTGGCATCAGTAGTTACATTGATCCAATTGCTGTCTTTCTATAGAGCATCTGTGCTTCTAGCTTTCACATCTAAGCTCATTCCTCTAGCATGTGGTAGAAAGATCACAAAAGAATAGAGCTGGCCAAATATATTTAGATGCCTGAAATGGAAAATTGAAATTCAGTTTAGTTTTTAGTTCAGTTCGGTATTTATAACAGTTTACCAAATGTTGCAAATGTATTTATATTCTATACAGAAATATGTGAGAGTTTAAAAATACAAATACAGGGAAAACCAACACTGACAGATTTATCCATCTAGGTCTATGGCTTGGCATATTTACATCTTAAAGTCTGAGTTGAATTCCTCTACATTCAACCACATCAATGATGGATTAGAGTTGCCACCTCTTTTTATCCGAGAGGCTTCTCATCCTTACTACCTACTTAGCAGGCAAATACAGCATGGCTCTTTCAACACTGGGCATACCTATTAGGGATTGGATTTTTCATGTCTTTTGCACCCCAGCTCCTAGAATTTCTCAGGAATTCCTCCAGGCAGAATCCTGGTAGATGCAGCTCATAAACAGTAGTTTAAAGGGGAGTTTTCTCATCTCCAAGTGGGTTTCTGTTGCCATAGGCCTTTTAGAAAGAAGGAAACAGCTCCCACTGGTGCTTTGGACTGGTGCTGGGGTTCATGGGCTGAATAATTATTTGAGAGCATCCCTTTATAGAGCCTAATAGGCAGTGAGTCTACCTGTCCCATGATCCCTTGACACTTCTATGAACCCTTGTCACTCTCAGGCAATCAGTCCTTCTGGAGAGTGCAATTTGATGATGGCAGAGGCCCACATAGAGGTGGCAGAGGGAAGGTTCTCTTTAAACTACTGTGTTTGGGGGAATTCCTGGAAAATTCTAGAAGTTGCAGTCCAAAAACAACAAAAGACCCATGCCTAAGAGCTATATGTGCTGAATTTAGCTGGGGCAAATAAAAATAATGATGTATCAGTTCCTTTTTTCTAATCATCTACCAACGTTTACCTACAATTTTCTTCACATTCAGAATGGAAAGAATGTAAGGTTTAAAAATATCTGAACACAGGAGAAACAAAATGGATGGATTTCCCTATCTCTCAATCATCCCTGTCCCTTTTGGAAACAGATGATGCACTAAAAGACGGCTTAGCACACCACAGTGTATAGTGTGCCCTCTAACTGTTAAAATGATCTTACCTTTTGTATCTTTCAAAGCAGCTGTTGCAAAGGAGAGAGAATCTGGTATCCAGCAAGAGCTCTGAGGATTCCTTATATACCCAAGGGTGTGACAAAGCAAAGCCATTTCCTTGAAACAAAACAGGAAGCCTTGCACCTAATCAAACCAGATTAAAAGCAATTTAGATCAGCATCTATAGGTTCACTGACCTTTGGAGCATGAAAATGCCCTTTTAGAGCATGTTTGCATTCATGGCAATTAAACTTTTGCTGTGTTGCTAAAATGAAGATCCGGTGCATTTTCTATAATTAAAGCCATTAACCAATCCAGATTTCCCCAAGAACCATTCCTCTGTTAATTAGCAGGCCCCAATGGATGATGCCCATACAAGTTGTCTTGCCTGCAACCTGTCTTGTATCTCAGCCATTTCCCCACACACTTGTTTCGTTGGGGTTGCTACCGTATTTCCCCAAAAATAAGACAGGGTCTTATATTAATTTTTGCTCCAAAAATGCATTAAGGCTTATTTTCAGGGAATGTTTTATTTTTTTTCCATGTACAACAATCTACATTTATTCAAATACAGTCATGTCATCTTCTTCTGGCTGCTGCACAATGGTGGAGGGCAGAGTTTCACTTAACTGGGGCTTAGTTTTGGGGTAGGGCTTATATTACGAGCATCCTGAAAAATCATACTAGGGCTTATTTTCAGGTTAGGTCTTATTTTGAGAGAAAAGGTACCTTAAAGCTACCAAATGGTGGTCAGCACTGCCATATAACATTTAATATTAGTGAGGTAACACAGGTAGAACATCCAATGGTCCATTGTAACTGGTACTTGTAAAAGTCACTTTTCTCGACCAGAACGCCCCATATCCTTTAAGCTTATTCTGGGAGTTGTAGTTTGTTTGTTAAAGTCTAAATTCTAGTTGCAACCACAGCATAATCATTGGCATCTAGTAATTACATTTTAATTTTTTAAAGTTATCAAGTAGTAATTTATTTTCCTGCAAAGCCATTTATATTTTCAGAATGCTCTATACTAAGTAATACAAAATTATATTATTTTATATAAATCTTCTACTTTTTTTACTGCTATTCTTTGCTGTTTTAAAACATATTGGCTCTATTATTCTTTTTGGCCACTAGAAGTCCATCTTTTTACTCAAACACTATCAATGAAACTGACCTCATGAAAAACGGAAGTTTGTTAGACATGCAATTCTGCCTTCACAAGTTCTCATTTACTTTCAGGGTCAGGGCTACAAGAACTTGGAAAGTTACATGTTGCACTTCAACTCCCAGGTGTATTTGGCTAGGGGATATTGAAGCTGTAGTTAAAAAAAAACTTTTCAAAATTCTGAATTGTACCATAAAGCAGGGCCAGTCTCCTGTACCTTGTCCTCAATAAAGGTGCTGGAATTGATGGTGGCATCTCAACTACATAGGTTCTTAGATGAGACAAATTATCTATACTCACTTCAGTCTGGCTTTGTGCACTGCTAAGAGATGCAGGCAGCTTTGATCACCTTGGAAATCAGTTGAAGGGGAACTGAAGTGCTAGTGGTGGTTGCAGAGGTGCGCCTATGGACACTTCTGCAACCGCCACTGTGCACCAGATCAGATGATCACACATGCCAGAAAGTAGAAAAAAGCAATGCAAAACTAGATCAGAGCAAAATAATCTACCCTATAGCAGCTGATTAAAAAGTGACAATTCCCCAGTGAAAAACACCAGGCTTATTTGCACTTAACTTTATGTTTTGTAGCTGTTGGTTTTTACTCTTACTTTTTATCCATGCCAAGTCCTACACAAACTGCGGGGTAAATAGCCAATGTAGTTGCACCCTAACAAGAATAACTGGTTTGATCACGTTTCAAAATCAGTTCCCCCAGAGCCCATTTTGCTGGGTAATGGATTGGTTATTTTGTTTTGAAAGGTTTCTGAAACAGTTAAGAGCTAGGAAAACAAAATTTAACACAGATTTGCTGACTTGAAAAACTAGCTTGGCTACATCTCAAAAGTCACAATCATAACTGCGCAAGATGGCTGAGCTGATGATAAATCAGCTGAGGCTGTGCTGAATCCAAACCTGTTCCAGATTAGGGATGCTGGAAATTACTGACCCAACTTTATGCCAGCACAATAGTTGTAAATCTAAGGTGAGAGGGGGGTTGGTTTTGGTATATCTCAGCTCTCCTCTGCTTCTCCCCTTCTCCATCCCTTTTTTGGCTGTTCTGCCAGGTGATCTCAGCCACCATAGCTCTTCTGCTGGCAGATCCAGTTGTCTTGGTGGGTCTGAGATCAACCAGCACAAGGGCAGTTGTGTCAGCACAAGAGGCTTCCACCTATTCCAAAGCTACTGCAGCTGGCATATCTTTCACTCTGGATGACACTGAAAATCAGTTTCCCAACAACTCCCATGTTCTTTGTTTGCTTATCCCGAAGGAATTCTAAAACAGTAAGGAACATGAAACTTTGCAAGGATTTTATTTGAATTGCCTAATTTAAAGAACTGGATCGATTACATCTCAAGATCAGTTGTCCCACAATCCTATTTGGTTGTTTGTCTGGAAAGATTTCCAAAACAACAAGAGCTAGAACCCGTTATTTCTAGGTGTGGGCTGGATACAACAACTGTCAGGTAGATACACAGTTGGCTACAGAATCATACTCAGAGGGTGTTGATTAACAGCTCTTTCTGAAACTAGGAGGAGGTAAAAAGTAGGGTACCCCAGGGCTCAGTGCTATTCAATATTTTTTATTAATGACCTGGATCAGAGGATACAGGGAATGCTAATCAAGTTTGCAAATTACACAAAATTGGGTGGAATAGCTAACACCTTGGAAGACAGAAACAAAATTCAAAATGATCTAGATAGGCTTGAGCACTGGGCTGAAAAGAACAGAATTAAATTCAACAGGGATAAGTGCAAAGTACTATACCTAGGAAAAAGAAACCAAACACACAGTTACAAGATGGGGGATACCTGGCTCAGCAATACTACAAGCGAAAAGGATCTTGAAGTCATTGGAGATCACAAGCTGAATATGAGTGTGATGTGGCTACAAAAAAGGCAAATGCTATTTTAGGCTGCATTAACAGAAGTATAATCTGCAAATCCCGTGAGGTACTTGTTTCTCTCTATTTGGCACTGGTTAGGACTCATCTTGAGTATTGTGTCCAATTCTGGACACGATACTTCAAGAAGGATGTTGACAAATTGGAACAAGTTCAGAGGACAAGGATAATAAGGGGTCTGGAAACCAAGCCTTATGAGGAAAGTAGGGCCTGATCATAGACAATTGTGGGACCCTTCTGTAAAGGTGATACAAATTCTGTGATGACTGGGTTGGAAAGAGAGAGGGAGAAAGATCAAAATATATAATTTGGATTGTGTGGGAGAAGAAAGAGAGCACTTGGATGAGGGTGAGGACCATGGGTTTTTAATCTGGGCAAAGCTTGGTTCAAACACTAATAGACAAATACATAGAACAGGGAGGAGATGGAATGAGTGACTATTTAGTAATTGCGAACTTGTAGATTTCTTAAGTATGGAAAATAAGACGGTATTTATAGCGGATCAATTATTACATGGATAGTGATTGATGGTAGAGCTACTGTACAACCCTGAGAGAGTGAATGGGACAGAAACAAATGTAACAGATAGTTTGTAATTAGAAGAGAGAATCCCTAAACTGCTGAAAGTACCTGAAGGTACAGCAGTAGATTTTCTTTCATATAATTTACAAATTAGCTTGTTTTGTTTCATGATTGGTCTTCAAGCCTTAAGTGTGAGATTTCTTTGAAGTCTGATTTTGCAAATATGAAAGTCTACCTGAATCATGTCTTTCCAACACTACTATGATTTCAGCTTCTATGACAGACAGGCTAGCTGTCATTTCTGTTTCTGCCCAAGTGTGCTACAGTATGGGTGTGACTTATATTATGGTATGTTTACTGGGTATTGAGTGGATGCTGATGCTGTTAGGTGGAATGTTTGGTAACATAGTATATGTTTGAGTTGACATACTATTTAACAGCTTGAGTGATGGTATCACTAGGGAATTACAGACAGGTGCTTCTATTGAAATGAGCATGATTAGAAGAAAATATCTCAAAGGATAAAGAAGGAGCTAGTATAGTGCAGTAGTTAGAGTGTTCAACTTCAACTGTAGAGACCTGGGTTCAAATCCCCAGTGCTCCATGTGACTCATTTGGTGGCCTTGGGCCAGTTACAGTCTCTCACCTTGCTGTGAGGGCAGAGCAAGGAAGAAGAGAGACACATACACCTCTTTGAGCTCATTGGAGAAAAGACAGGATATAAATTTAACAAATAAATAAACAAAAATAACAGGGGACAGAGATACAGGTTTATAGACTTCTTCCTTGTGATTGTTTGAAGCCAACTGACTCTCTGTAGCTAGCAGCCACTCCTAAAGAAACCCATCTAGGAATTAACTGTTCTTGAGAACTACTGCCTGTTCATAAATATTATTCCCTTTGTGAGGAAAGTTCCAAACACAGGGTTGTAGTGATACCGTAGCAGGTCGTTGATGATGATACAAATTATTTAGATCCATCTCAGCTTGGGTTCAGGCAAGCACCAAATCAGACTTGATAATTGTAACAATTATCTTTAATGAGACATGGATGCGGGATGTGATTTGTTGCTTTTCTTTGATCTTTCAGTAGCTTTTGATACCACCATGATATCCTTCCATACCAGCTGAACAGGTTGAGAGTTCAGAATGCTCAGTGTCTCAGTGGTTCCAGTGCCAACTGCTTGTTCCAGAAAGAAGCATTGGGAGACTGTTTCTCACACTTTGGCAATTGTCCGGCATCGTATCGCAGGTTACTGTCTCATCCCCCGGGACTCTTTGGCATCTATATGAAATTGCTAAGATGTGAAATCTATGCACCTATTCAGAACTATTGATGGGTAACTTCAAGGCTCATTCTTTCCCATTGCTTTTGGTTCTTTGTCTTTAAACTGGACTTGGATTGCACAGCCCTACAAACAGAGGATGCTTTTAAATAGAGAACCACTCTCCACCACTTTTATGGCCACCCTACTGTTAACAGAGGTAGAGAAGAGCCTGAATGATGTAGGAACAAGGCAATGATACAAAAGAGTAGAAATGTGCAAATAGTCAATCTAGACACTGTAAGTAGGGTTGGTAATCAATTAGTGGGAACTGTTTAGCCCAAGGACTTTATGGCCTGCACTCCAGGGCAAGCCAGATATCATATCACATTTCCACAAAGTGCTACTTGCACATTTGTTTCTCCTTCATTAAGTGCTTCTGTATGATGGGGAGTTAATAGTGTGAAATAAATATCCTGCAACATTATAGACCTGCCTTTTTGAGCTATCGCTTGCCCTTTCAACCTATCAGATGAGGGATGGGATTTGCTTTAGAAAATGCAACGTTACTCCAAAACATCTTATCACACCCTTTTAATAAAATAATGTACGGAGGGAAGCCAACATCTTAAGTGTTTGGCTTTACACCAAAGTAAATGCTACTCTGATGAGGATTATTGGTTTTTCCCTTCTATTTTTAGCGTGGACTACAGAGAACTGTAAAGACAGACTGATGAATTTTTCACTTGCCTGGGGCAGTACATAATTCCATTGAACTGCCAGCATAGTGGAAGCCTCCTTGAGAAGATGTTCAACTCATTCACATATGTTTGTTCATTAGCTGTCAATTGTAACATCAAGGGACAACTTGCACATATGCATGATGCAACTGCTCACTTCCCATCAAACACAATTCTTTGCAATGGAGACAGTCCATCTGCTTGAGGTGAGTTCAGCTGTTCTTGTGACAGAATGACAGGAGCATGAACTCAAACAGCTTTTCCCAAACTGGTGCCCACCAAGTATGTTGGACTCCATCTCTCTCATCCCAAGTCAGCTGGAGATGGTGGGAGCTGACGCAATGTACTTGGAGGGCACAGAGTTGTGGAAGGCTGGTGTGGTAGAATGGAAACTTAGAAACCAATGGAAGTAGCTTTCGTGAGCTCTAGGACTAAGATGGATCAACCACAGCAATGGCTTGCAGGGCCAGCAAGTCTCGAGCTAAAATTTCACAGGACATTAATCAGTGTAGTCTCTTTTTCTCTCCCACTCTCCTTATTCACTCACACATTTTTAACTCAAAACAGCCAATTAGTTGAGGTCTTGGGATGCCAGCTGATGTCTTGGGAAACTATCTTCTCCAGTTCTCAAAACAGGTAGAAAAATCATAGTCAAGTAATATTGGAGGGGAAGGGATTTTGTTTTGTGTGTGCCAGAAGTATTCAAAGCCTGGGTATATATCTCCACTCAATTCCAGCTGGCCCAGGACTCACTGAAAGTGCTTATATGTTTGTTGCACTTACACAATTCCAGTTCACTATAAAACGAGGAAGCGGGAGGGCTGGGGACAGAGTGAGTGGGTGCATGTACTTGCACCCAGTGTGCCACTTGGAACAAGATGTGGAACAGAAGTGGAACATCTTTGCCAATTTCCATAACAAGCTGCCCAAAAACTGTTCCAGTCCCCCTCTCAACCAGTGCCTGCTCTGTATATCTGACCTCTGCCAAGAGCTTGCCCCTTGTAATCACAAGAGCCTACCTTCAGTCCAGTGTGCCATTTTGAGCAGTGCCAAGAATTCTGAATGTCACAGCACCAGCTTTTCACATCTTCGGTAATGTGCAAATTAGCTTTCTTTCTTTTGTGACTGGTCACTGGAAAGGGACGACAGGTGTCATTTGCAGTTATGCTCAATCATGAAGATCTGTTGGAATCAAGTTTCTGAAACACCAAAATGCTTTCAGCTAGAATTACATTTGATCTGTAATGTGTAGTTCAGCACCCCATGTCATGCTGGAGATGAGGGACTAAAATTATGTGCACATTTTTCTTTTCCCAGAAATGACTGCTGGGGATGATAAATGTCCTGATTTGGATCAGGTTAGTATCAATAGAAAGGATGAAACCTCCGTCCTGTCCTATATTGCTCTATGATTCCTGTTGTCGCAAAGCAGAAGCGACGTGCAGTGGAAGTGACGTACCAGGAAGCTGGGCTCATCGAGGGGGAAATCAAAATTTCTTTGGGGTGGCTGGGACATTAGAATTCACTGTGGTTAGGAAATACTCCACAATGCAAGCAGTATACTTTTAATTTTATTTCATCTGACTTGAACCTCTACTTTGTGTTTTCTGACTCTGGGTATTTCAGTGGAACACATGTGATTCCACATGCACAAAAATTTCTCAGCACATGTAGTACTTTATATCAGAGGATGCATTGTCACTGGGCTCCGAAAATGTCCCCACACTTCAAAGAATTTTAACTATTTTCATCCTAGCACAAAAGAGTTAAATAGTTAAAAAAATGTTAAGGCAATTTCATAGAGGATAAGTCTATCAGTGTTCATTGACCAGAAATTCTTAGCAGAACTTCAGTTTTTAAAGACAGTAGCCAAGATCCAACTGGCATGTAAGGTAACCCACACAGTGGTTTTTCCCCTCCTATCAGGGTCCCTTTGAGCATTTGGGCATGCAATGAAACATATGCCCAACTTTATGATAAATATAACATGAAAGCGAGTGTGACAGAAGGGAGAAGAAACTTAACGTGATTTTCTGTACACAAATGCATAAATAAACAAGATTCTGAGCAATATACCACTTCGTGATGGGTTCTGTTTGGTCACACAGCAGGTGCTGAGTTCTGCTTTTGTGGTTCTTGAAGGATTAATCCTGTTTACTTATCCTGAATTCTGGGCTAGACAGACCCTAGTTCTACTCTCGCAGGGTGGCTGTTCTGATGTGCCCTTGTCCGTCCTGCACTCCCACCTGTCTCTTCTCTTTGTTGGCTCTATCCCTATTTCCTAAAATCACAGCCTGGAAAATTTTGAGGGGAAGAACAGAACTCCCAGAATCAATGCTGGCTGGGGGATTCTGGGAGTTCTACTTAAAAAAACAACCATTCCCCCCCTCCCCCAAACTCTGCTTCAAATCACATCTCCATTGAGTGTCCAGCCAGTTAGTAGCACAGTTGCCACATGAAACTGAGCTGTGTGAGTGAAATACCATGCAGCCAGTTGCTTGTGTATTATGAAGTACATAGTCAGGAGAATCAGATGGTGCAATAATCACATGTCTGGAGGATGTTTCTTCTTTTTGACTTCCTACTTTGACACAACTAGTCTGTAGCCTTTTCCCTAGCATGCTTCCTTTAAAAAAATGTGAAGGAACAGTTGTGGTTGCAGTCATTTTAAACGTAAGAGGATCTTCAGCTTTTAAATGCTACCCCCAAGGAAGAACTGCCCTGTGAGATTTTCCTGGTTAAGGATTTTGAGATCCAAATTAGGTGTGATATTAATTGTGTGGATGCATTAACCCCTATGTTTAAGGGCTAACAGAAATAATAGCTGAGGGCGTGGCAGCATGGTGTAATAGTTAATATAATGAACTGGGATATGGGAGACCCGCCTCTCTTGCTGTCTCTTTCTGCTTGAACTATCTCACACGGTTGTCATTATGAGATTAAAAATTATGAGGAAAACACCCATCTACTTCAGTTCATCAGAGAAAATTTAAAAAAAAAAGGAATGTAAATAGTACACAATCAATAAAGAACAACTTTGGGATTACATAGTGTGGGGCGAGGATGTTTAAATCTTTCACTCCCTCCCAAAATGTCAATAACATCAACAAAAACTTCTTCTCTGAAGTTTGCTGTTTCCATTGCAAAGGGGGGCTGCCCATTGGTTCTAGCTGAGATTTTAATTTAAATGCTTCAGAGATAGGATTTCTTTTAGGACCATGGGACAGAGTGAAATTGTTCCTCTCCACACTGCATGGGTCTCCAGGCTGATCGTGTTCCTTCCCAGCAGCTTCTATGTACCTAACACAGTGCTCCTTCATTGCACCTCCAGTTTGAAACCTAGACTCCATCAGGAATGAGTGGGGGAGCAGACCTGGAGTATTTCACAAAAGCAGCAAATTTCACCCTGTTCCATGTGTTTCTATTATATTGTTTGCTGTCTGATAAGGAGAGAGACATTTGAAGCATTTGATGCTTCAAGAACCAAAATAACATGGCTGGCTTTGGGGTGGTCCTAAACATGCTATGCTAGTCCCTTTATGATAAAAACAGTAACGTGACCCCACTCATCAGAAAAAAGCTTCAATACTAAAGCCTGCAGTTTGTGGAACTGGCGTGTACAGCATGCTGGCTGGGGGCGGGGGGGGGGGGGTTGTGGTCCAAAAACTAACTTTTTCCAAATGTTGGTCAAGTGGTTCTGTTTCACTCAAGGGGATACACTAACATTTACAGTATGCGAAGTCCATGAGCAATATAAAACTGATCTCAATAAAAATGCAGACATGCCCAAGGGAGAAGGGAGACTCTCATGCTGCTTTTTATCACCCAGGTGTTCCTCCTTTCTCTTCAGTCATTTCAGGTAGTCCTCGGTGGGAATAAGAGCAGTAACTACAGTTGATAGTGCATCATTTTGGAGAAGCCATCTGACCCTTTCCCAACTTCTCAGAAATGAAAGTGGACTGCTTGTAAAATAAGGATATAAACTCATCACACAGTGCATATCATGGAAAGCGCATATTGTATCTATTAAACAATGCCTACTGAAAGCATTGTTCACTCTCTTTAGAAGCATACTGGAACTTCTATGTGTAAGCAATGCTATATGGACACAAGGCTTTCAAATATGGAGATTTTTCCCACATATATTTTCTCATGTTGTATTTTATTTGAAAAAAGTTGTTAGAATGCTTGTAGGAGGAGATGTGTTTGTTTCGTTAGGGTTTTTTGAGGCATAAAGCAGAATAAATTTACTGTCACTTAGATTTTTCACACATTGTATGTAGATTGTATCAAAGATGGAAAACAGTGACTTCTTCTTCTGGAACCACAGTTCATAAAATTTCACAGTCAGAATGGTTGCTAGGCATGCTGGATGTGAAATTTTGGAGCTGTAGTCCAAAAAAATAAAATACAAATCTCCATCTCTGGATTTGATTGTGATAAATAGCTAATGTAAAGCAGGTACAGGATACAAGTGAAGTCAGCCTGCTATCCAGCATATAGAAACGACATAAAAAAAAGACTTTTTCTGATCAGCTGATGCCGAGATTGCTACAGGAAATTTGCACTAGAGAATTTATTCACTCTACTTAGGTGAAGGGTGACTGCGTGAACACGAGGTCACAAGACAAAGCACAGAAAACTTACAGACCTTACACACCTTTTCTTCTCAAGGCATTGGTCATGAGGACCAGAGGCTTCTTGGCTTCATTCTATATCTGTGCCCAAAAGAGTTTCACACTTTGGGATTTCCCATATGCTTTGGAGAAGAGTCTTTGATTTCATCAAACCCAGGACCTACATGGAATTCCAGCCTGACTGTGGCATGGCATCCGGTTTCAATTATTTGTTAAATATGTCAATCGTTCTCTTGAGAACGAACAGATGCAGAAAGATAGCACCCCTGCAATGTGAACAGTTGTGCAGAATAATTTCAGCAGGTTCAGTTTACCATATAGGAATGAGAAAAACTACACCTGTTGAAATCATTTCTGCTACGGTTAAGAGATAAAACTATTGGTGGTACAGAAACCCTGTCTTCTTTTGCATGTAGGATTTTACTTGTTGTCCATCTCTGTGCTAGAATGAAAAGGAACTATAAAGGAAAGCAGGGATGGTGTCACCAGGACGACCCATCAGAGGTCAAGGCATGCCAAACTTATGGGTCCTGACCCACTGTTTGACCCATACGTGAGGGAATTCTTTTAAAACTTACTTTTGGGGGATTTTTAACATGCTAATTGTGCTGTGCAGAGTTATGTGATATGAACTTCACTACAATACTGTACTTAATTCACAGAAATTTCCAGCCATCTGAGATGTTCTGCAAGTTGTTGAAAAAGGCAACTTTTCCACACTCTCCCTTAATAAACACAATTTAAGTCATGTGATGCATTTTCCCACAATTTTTTTTTTTTGGCAAATGCTTATGGACAGTCAAAACTGTCCCACCACCAATACAAAGAGGTTGAGCAGCAATCAAAAGCTTATTAAAAACAGGCAGTAAACAGGCTGTAATTAGTGAGGAAAAGTGGCGATTAAAAAATGTTTTTGTTTGCACAGGGAAAACAGAATTTCTTCCTATGGGGTTGTCTTTGTTCAAGATGTTAAAATATTTGCTGATTATTCACTTCCTTTTAAAAATAAAACATTTTAATATTTTAATTTACAACAAAAATTTAAGGAGCTCAAAATTTCGTTTTAAACAGCTACCAATTTTTATGTTCATATCATATATAGATATTGTGTGTCTGTGTGTGTGTGCGCATGTGCGTGCGTGTATAAATCCTGTCCTCTAGAACATTTTCAATGATTTTTGTTAATTTCCTGGTGTGAAGTTGAAAACTCAGTAGAAACCAAATGAAGCAAGTTAAAGAAATAAATTACTTTTGGACCATATCTCCTAGAATCCCCAAGCCAGAATAACCATGGTCACTGGGAGATTCTGGGAGATTTAGTCCAAAAAAGCAATATTTTAAAGTTCTGATCTAGAAAATTATGTGGCTAGAAATAAATCTAATGAAATGAATAAAGCCTGTTTGGGATCAATTAATGTATATCACAAATGTCCAGAACCAAGTGATGCAATTTGTGAATTCCAAGTTCTAACTTCTCAGTTCCATACAAAATACAAACCATTTTAACTTACAGTTATGTGATAATTAAATGAATTTAAAGTGTCAATAAAACAATCAAAATTTTCTTGATTGGTTTATACCATAGATACTCTGGATGTAATATGCATCTTATTCTCAAATTTATAGAAAATCCGTGATAATTAATTAGATACTTTGAGAAATTGTTGCTTTTTCTGAAAAGAATAGTCAATTTCAAAGTTATATAAAATGTATTAGCATTTGCAGCATTGTTTTGAAAAATACATTCAAAGACAGTTCAAGTACAAGAAACACTTGATGTATAACAAATTAATATCTATATTCACATTTATGATGCAGATTTATTACAAACACTTAATAGTTTGATGAATATAGAATGTGGAGAAACCTTTAGTGACCTAATCATATTTATACCTTTCCCCTAATCTTTTTCTTTCTTTTACATATAAAACATGTTATTAGTTCTTAAAGTTTTGGAAAGGCAACACAGGTAACCCGCTGTATAACTAAACACTAAATAAATTGGAGGAAGGAAAAAAAATAAAAAATTAATCAAAATACTAACTTCCATGGAGAAATCACCCAGGATTTTCTGCTTGGGAAAATTATCACTTATATGGGCAGTTCTGTTTCATCTGACCAGAGGGGCTTTAAATAATGTAACCACATCCAAGAAATAAGAAAGAATATAGGGAGACATTTAAACTGAGGACAACAGTGAGGTTCGTAATACTGTATGTTGTTGTTTTTGTATAACCTACAGCTGGAGCTTTGGAACAGTCACAGACAAAATTAGTAGTTGCAGTAAGGGGGAAAAATAAACTGGAGAAAGGAGTGAAGAAGACTATACATACAAGTTTCACTGGAATCTGTAAGCTTCAACTGTTAAAACTCTTGTCATTTTCTCCTGTGCCACCTTTTTGAAATGAATGAATGCAGGTCAAAGTAGCCCCACCCCCAACAATGATCTAGCTGCCTTCTCTTCCTCTCAGTATTGTGCCTTTGGAGGAGAGACTTTTGATTTCTTTAAACTTAAGTCTTCCCTCTTTGATTGGAAAGAGAAGTCCTGTGGCACCTTCTAAGAAGAAACCTAACTTTTATGAGTTGGTCTCTCTGACCACCCACCACAACCCCCATTGGAAAATAAAAACAGGTTACACACAACATGGGCCAAAAAGGTTAGATTGTTTGAATTAAAAATACTGCTGTCTGAACATTTATTTAAACCCAAACAACCACATTTTCAAGCATTTAAAATGTATAACCATAGGTAATATGGTTGTTGCATAGTCTTCTTGTGCATACATTTAAAATCTGGTGGGTCTTTTTTAAAAATCCAGTTTGCAACCTGTGTAAAGACACCTTTGATTATACAGTTTAAAAGACTAACAATCATATAGATAAAACTCCTCTTAATTACAAATAACTGCTCTTATGGGGAGGGAACAATGAATGGTACAGAAAAAAAATTATCAAGAAAGTAAGGTTGAGAAGAAGAATTTGTTACACAAACGTATTTTATTTTGCAGTTTATCTTTGAAAAAGTCTATTCCCTTGAGTGAAAATGTAAAACTGATTTTTTTCTACTTTTCCTTTTCAGATCCAGAAGGTTGCTAGCTGCATCTATTTCTGAAAACAGTTTTTAGTATTTTTATACTTAATATTTGGAAAAAAAAGTGAGCTAGCTGGTTTAAGGGAGTTGCCAAATTGTTAATCTGTAGTATAGCATGTTCATTAATAAATATTTGTACAATTTGACTCTGTTAATCAAAGTGACTTCCACCAAGAAATGTTTATAGTTAAAAAAAAACATAAATATCAAAATTTTGTTTTTTTGTTTTCAAGTATCAAATTCTCAATTAAAGATTTTCAATATAGGCTCGCTGCTTGTGTTACACTGGAAATGTGATCTGGCAGATAATTCAACACTTTTTAAAAGGTTCAGAAACAAATCCATGGCCGTGGCAGATTTCAATGCAAAGAAAACATGTGATATTGTAGGATTACCTTTGCTTATGTCTACATATACAACGAAAGCTTATTAATAATTTCTCCCCGCGCCGTTTGCAAAGATCAAAGCCCCTAGCAGTTACCATTTTAAGAATGAGCGTCCGTTCCCCCTCCCCTCCGAAGCAGAACGGAATTTCAGGACTGCTGCCTTGTGTGTCTCAAATTTCCTGTTCGATCAGGAGAATCGATCCCTCCAACCCACCGCACACAGTCGGTATTTCTAAAAGGGTAGTTTGTGTGTTTTCCCCCCTTTTCTTTGCTTTGCGCTTTTAAAAAAAACACACACAGAAACTCGATGATAATACAGTACTAGTAAAATCCACCACCCTCCATTCATGACCCTGTACAAACCGGGATTCCAAATGAAACAGGTTATGTAGCAGGGTGGTGGGGGTTTTTTTTTTGTTGTTGCTATCTCCACGCTGACACTCATACAACAGCCATTTAAAGGGCCAGCACATTCCAGCGATGCAACCTCCCCCCACCCCCAGCCCATCCCCCCACTTGCAATTTCCTTTCCGCCTCCTTCCCAACCCCCCATACCCTGCAGCTCTCTGGATTGGTGGGTTTGTGACTGGCATGCATTTAAAGATTTCCATCTCGGCTTGATAATGGCAGGGACAGACCAACGCGGGCTGAGGGACAATTGGCGCCTCTTCAGCAGCAACCCAGCTATTGCGCCGGCTAACCCTTCCATTTCATCCCCTCCTCCTTGGGAAGCTAGAAGGACATTAAAAAAAGTGAGGCTGGGGGAGGGGTTGTGGTGGAAGGGTCGCATCCACCATCTTCCTCTTTGTCCCCCACTCCGCTCATCAGAATCTGGTGCTCCCATCAGGATCCTGTCGATTCCTCTTGGTTCAACAAAGTGAGGTTTAAAAGAAGATACCGAGAAATCGTAGACTCATGGAGCTCAATGGGGCTGGATTCCAGCAAACTCTGTACAACACTGCCACCTTACTTAGGCTGCAGGCGTCAAGGCACTTGCTAAGAATTAAGAAAAATTGGGAGATTTACTTTTGAGTAAACAAGTTGTAGGATCGGGCTGTTCCAGACCGATTTAAGCCGAAACATTCCCGTCGGGTTCTTTGCTCGCTCTCCCTACCCCACCCCCGCTTTCCTAGGGAGCAATAAAAACGAATCCCGTCCCCCTTCCACAACTACTTTGCAAAGGGATTTATGTTTAAGAACTCGATCCATTTCCTCCCGAGAAGAATATACATGGAGGGCTGTTGAGGAGAAGAAAAGACGGGGCGCACATGTTACCTCGTGGAACAGAAGGGTTAAACGGAAGTAGTTTCCCATCGCCGTCCTTTTGGTTGGCTGGAGAAATATATATTTAATTTTGCGGGCTTCCTACTGATGCCCATTCATGGAACCAAATGCCTGGTGTCTTATGTTGGAGAAGCCCTGCTCCGCCTTTTCTGGATCTGCCCCCCCCCCCCCAGCCCCTTTAGGTGCTCGTGCATGTTACCCGGTGAAAGAAAGACTTGGTGATGCTTATTGGAGATAACACCTAACATGTAAGGGGAGGAAAAAATCCTTATAAATATGGATGAGACGCTCACATTTGTCACTCATTCCTGCCTTGTGAGGACTAGCGGGCGACCCACCACGGACCCATTTCTGCCTTTTCCTCCCGTCTTTTGATCTTGAGGAGGAAGGGGTAATATCTCCTCCTCATGGCACTTCTTATTTTGAAACGATTGATCAGGCGTTGGAACAGGGTGAATATTTGTGAAAAAACCCTTTTCTGTTCTCAAAGACGTCCCGGGATGGGCGAGAAACGGCCAGATTTTTTAATGTTTGCCCCCCCTCTGCTTTCCTTGGGACACTGAAGAAAAGCGGTGTGTGTGTGTGGGGAGTTACACCTCTCTTACAATTCTGCCAACGTGCGAACGCGCCTCCCTTTTCCACCTGAGTAGTGTGGCGTTCCTGGGCAAAGATGCGTTCAACTCGGGTGCAACATCACACGCGCATCCACACACTTTTCACGTCTTCAGGCATTGCTATCGCTTAAGTTTTGGAGAAGCAAAAGTAGTTTTCCCAGCCTGGTCTTCATAACTTCTCATTCCGGACAAGAAGATCCAATATGGCTCTCGTCCACCTCTCTGCCACCCTCTCCCCTCCCCTCCCCTCCCCCAATTGCACTGGGTCAATAATTCTCGCCATGTATGCTTTCTTCTTCCTTCACACGGACCCTCAACGATGCGAACGGAATAGTGGCGCTCTTTGGGTATAACACGGACACTCGGAGCGCCGCTGCTCCCTCCTCCTCCTCTTCCCTCTCTGGGAAGCAGGACTCCCTTTGATTAAGTTTACACCCAGAAAATCTCATTCAAAGTCTTTAAGGAGCTCATGGGGATGGGGGAGGGGTGGGCGAGCAGAAGAGGAGGCGGAGGCGGCGGAGGATAACGGAGGGACTGGGGTGGGGGGCTGGGTCGCAGAGCCCTCCTCGCTCCAGAAAAGGGGTGGGGGGGGGTGGAAAACAGGAGTTGGGTGTCCTGCGAATGGGTTTCACTGGCGAATTCACTAGATCAGAAAGGATGCTTACTTTGCCGGCGGGAGAAGACGGGGGGAAAAAGTAAATGCAAGAGTATTGGAGGTTTGGGAGAAAATAAACAAATAAAGCAAACATGCCGCCGCGCTTCTGATCACGAGTGTTTTTTGTATGTGTGTGAGCCCGCCCCTCCCCTTGTAGGGGTGGTCCTTTTTCTTCTTCTTTTTTTCTTTTTGCTCCACCACGTGGCTTCCTCTTGCAAACATTTTCACTCATTTTTCCAGGTCGATTTTATTTAGGGGCGGTGCCAAAGTCTGCCTTCAGCCTTAGAGACGTCCTCTCTCTGTGTGTGTATACGTATGTGTGGGTGAGTGTGTGTGTATGTGTGTGCGCGCGCGTGCGTGTGTGGGGGAGTGTAACACATGAGTTGCGACTCAAAAGGAGTTGGGGGGGCCTCGGAAAGGAAAAAAAAGCCATTTTCCCAAGCCCGCCATAGCAAGTTGCAACCAAACCCACCAGCCCCATTGATTCTGCAAAACAGGGCACATTTTCCCCCTCCTTCCTCTTAAGATTATTCCCCCCTCCTTTCCTTCCCACACCCGAATTAACAAGCTTTTTGTTTTGTTTTATTTGTTTGGCCATCAAGATCGAATAAGAAACTTTCTCATTGGCCGTGGTTTTAAGAATCTTAAAAGTTTCATCACCCTCCTTCCCCACCCGGCGTGTGAGATTTTTTTTTTCCCCCGTCGTCGTCTTCTCGCCCTCCCACCTCCCGAGACTCCCTCCCTTTTTGGACCTACCCAACATTTTGTGCAAAACGCATCAGCCATGAACAAGCTGTACATTGGGAACCTCAACGAGAACGTTACTCCGGCGGATCTGGAGAAAGTCTTCAACGACCACAAAATCTCTTTCTCTGGCCAGTTTCTGGTGAAATCTGGCTATGCCTTTGTCGATTGCCCAGATGACCAATGGGCCATGAAAGCCATCGAAACTTTTTCTGGTAAGCCAAATGGATCTCTCTCTCTTCCCCCCCCCCCTCTCTTCCTCTCCTTTTCTGCAACCGTGGGATTTTTCTTAATATTTTCCAAAATAAACACCACCGCTTCTCCAATACACACCTTTAAAAAAAGAAACAGACGACCACTAAACGTTGATTGTCGCGGGTGTGGAAAGATTTAGCAAAACGTGGTTTGTAAAGATGCGTTTAGCGAGACTTCTGCTCTCGTGCTCCTTCCGCCCTGTTTCTTTCTCTACCCCTCTGTGTCATCAATGAAAGTTCACTTTCGTTTCGTGTGCCCTCCACTCCCACTAGTCTAGGTTGTGGGGTGCAGCTTTGTTCCCCCCCCCTCCGTTCCCACTTTCTTCCCCGATCCTGGAATCAAGAACCACGTCTCTTGCCTTCAGCCTCGTAAAGCAGAATAGTGAAAACAACTCACAGGGCCTAGGAGCGCCCATCAACTTCCATTGGAGATTTCTAGACAACTGGTTTCTTGTCTTTTTATCCTCTCCCCTCTCCCTCAACTCTAATCCCAACTCAAATGGTGACTATTATTAGGAATATCATTATTTTACTCTACTTTATCAGGTCTCTCCTTTCAAATTAAAAAAGAAAGGGGCCAAGTTATCTTTTCATCGCGGTGAGAAAACAAACCAAAATGGGTGAAAACAGGCTCTGTCGTGTTCCCGGGAGGTCTTTGGTCATCCCTCACCCTCAAAACCAGGCCTACTTTAAAGGGTCATGAAGTGGCTCAAAACAAAAGTGAATCTTTATCTCTTTAAATCCAGGTTCTGTGATCCACCCTGCCTTTCTTCCTCTCCTCAGTTGTTGATCTCTCAAGACAGTTTGGCTTTACCATGCGATAAAAGGCCCCCCCCTCTTTTTTTAAACGTTGTTAGTATGTGGTACTTTTGGGGGTGGGGAGGAGGGTTCTTCTGGAAGAGTGAGATGAACAGGAAGGAGAGGAGCTGTTGGACTTTGACCATTTTGATTTTAAACTGGGTTTTGCTGGGGCATGTGATGCAGATATTAGCGCGAAGGTCGCCATGCTGCTAAGAGGCTGAGGGGAAACTAGATAGCAGACCTCATGTTGACTTTTGCTGAGAGCAACCCTCTTTTGCTTCCCCCCCCTACTCAAAATGAGCATGTCTGGATTTTGATTCTGCTCATGTTCCAGTTTTACAAACCCTTTTCTCAGATGGATACAGTTTTAATTAATTTCCTTTAAAAAACCAGCATGAATACTTCCAAAAGCCAAGCAAGCTGGGGTGGAATAAGCCAGAGAACAGGCCCGGCCATTCTTAGTTTTGCCTTCTGTCTGGTGAAATGGATCTTCCATAATATAAATGTGAAGGAAATCAAATGTGCCAAAAGTATGGCCCTGGGGAAAGCTCTCCTTCCTTGGGTTCCTTCCATTGTTTAGTCTTCTCAATTTAAAGTCTGTTTTAATTTTTAATAAAAGGAGGTTGGGAGATCAGGCCATGTGGCTTCTGGTGAAATCCACCTGAATTCCCCAATGAAATTGAATCAAAATACGATGAGTGGAGGTAGAATTTGATTGTTCATGTGAACTGGTACCCACATTTCTTATTACACATTTTTTAAAAATACACTTTTCTTTGTAGGCAAAGTGGAGCTGCATGGAAAACAGCTCGAGATTGAACACTCGGTACCTAAAAAGCAAAGGTAATACAGTTATTCAGTTTCTTGAACTTTGTCAATATTGAAAAGCAATGGTTAAAATAAATTGTTAGGGAAATTGTTAAAAATGCCATGTCTGTGCAGGTAGATTTACGTGGTGTATTTATATTTTATTTCTCTGCTTCAGAAGGAAGCTGTTTGGCAAAAGGGTGGGGAAGTCTGGTGGTCAACTTGAACATATTCTTTCAACTCAGATTCTTAAAGTTAGTTTTGCCATACTAAAAAGAAAAAAGTAATAAACTTCAATGGTGCAGTTGCTGAGAATTTGAAAAGTAGACGTAGAGGCTTCATTGTTTAAGTTGTAGTGTCATTTGCTGTCCAAGTAAATATCTGCTTGACAAGACTGTGTAATATTAATTTTTTAAAAAAAGCCAATCATTGTATGTTTTGTTTTAATTTTCTTGCTAAGTTAAGCAAGTAGAGAATTTATTGGCCCAGTTTCCTACAATGAATGAATTCCTTTACCATTTATTGTTTTGGCGAATATGCTAAATGTTGCAGTTTTGTGGAGATGTGTTTCTTTAACTATGGTTTTTAAGTAATATTTTTGCATTTAAATGTGTATAGACTTTTATTCAATATTTTGGTTGCCTCCATTTATTTTGGCAGGTTTGGGTAGAAATGAGGTGGGAAAGAGCTATATTCTTTAAAGAGAAGTTAACACTTTTTTAGTGAAATCTGCGAAGTGGGCACAAAATGCAGGGTTTTTTTTTGTCTTTACTTAGAATTCAGCATGAACATAAAGAGAGTTGTGTGAAACCAAGTGTCTGTGAACATACATTATCTCATGTTTTGTTGTTGCTTCCACAATTTCTGTTGTTTTCTAAAAAGAAAAACTTGGGACTTTCAAAGTTTGTAGCAGAATGTGCTGTTCAAGATTCCCCCCCCCCCCCCATGGCTTCCTGCAGCTCCCTCTGTGAATTGGAAGGGTCCCAAAATCTATTTGATTAATTTGTTTTATTGTACCAACAGGCATGGCTTTGTGTAATGGGTGATCAATAGTCCTTGTTAACAGTCTTCCTAGCATGGTACATAAGGTAGATTTGGTTTTAAATGACAAGTGGGAGAAAGTTACTAGGAAAGCAATGCCAGAATTAAACGAAGCGTAGTAAATATTGAGGGAGATATTGGTTGTTAGATGGTAAGTGGAGGAGAAAAGAAATTTGATTATTCTTGTTTCTCCCTTAATGCTGCTTTAAAAAAAACACCTAATGTGTAGAATAAGAATGATTTGAGTGATTACAAAGTTCTTATTCTCCTAAGACTTTAAGTAGTGCTAAAATCAACCATATATAGACTAATCACTGGAAGAATGTTGCAGTTCAAGCATATTGTAGTTAGTAAAATGTTTATAAGTAGAGGGATTAAACCTGCTAGTAGACGTGAAAGAGACACTTTTCTGGAGAAATATCACAAGTTTCCACATTTTAAAAAATGTGGGTAGTTTCAACTCCATATGTCCAAAAATAACCACTTTCTTACTAGTCACAGTGGCCATGTTTGAGTTTGCAAAGTCTGCCTTAAAGAAGTTGATTTGATGCCATTTGATGCATACTGGGATTTTATTTGTAGATTCCTTAAAGATTTTTAACCCTGTGCTGAGGATATTTGATACAAGCTTCTTTCGTAGTTTCCCTACAGAGAGTTTGCATTTCTTTCTGTAGAAGTAAAGGGAAATTGTTGAGATTTTCTGGCAAGTTGTTAGAACAAGAAAGTGTAGCCTATTTTTCCAGATAGATAGATCCCATTTTCCTATTGAGAAAAACTTCCACACACTGTTAAGATTGTACTTTTTTCAGGGTGTATGTGTATGTGTTACTACTGTTGGGACTTGATTGTCCTATTTGAAGTGATTCCTAGGATGGGAACTAGTTAATTGAATATGATAAGCATATTCTCAATTACATGTGCCTAGTGAGAATTGACACCCCCACCCCCCAGTTCCCAAATCTGCAAAGATTTGCCACCTTTTCAGCAGAGGTTGTAAATAAACTCTTGAGGAATGGGAACATCTTAATCTGTGTCTTTCAGTAATTAAAATAAAATAGTATAAAATCACACTTGGTTTGCTTCAATAAAACAATATATAATCTGTCTATTTTTCAGTAGAGCAGTTTAACTCTGGTGACAATGATATGGTATATCTACTGTTCATAGATTATGCCACATGCCTAGATTAAATAACTATTAAAATAGATACAAAATGTATGGCTGACTTGTGGGAAAATTACATATATGTTTAGAGGGTTTATCTCCACCAACAGTGTGAATGATTTCAATCAAATTTCATTTTAAGTGATTCCATTTTTGTGCTTTGTTTTTTTCTTAAATATGTAAAATGTATTTATAGTTTGGTGACTTTGGGATTTAGAAACATTGAACTGCATATAAACAGATGACTTAAATATAAGCATGGTGTTCAAAAGTTTTTTTCAGATTACTTAGATTTAGAGTTTAAAGTTCTTTTTAAAGGTTCCATTAATTGGAAGGGAACTTAGTTACAAGAAAATGTGCTCTGCTTTAAAGCATAGGAACATTTGGTTTTAGAAGAAGAAGAAAGAGCGAAACTTGTGTGTTTGATGTGTGTGTTTTCAGTTATCAGTTTATTGGAAAAAGCACTTGGGGGAAATTTGCAATTTTATTCCTGAAAAAGTCAGCAAATTCCAGTTGGTAATGGAAAGGGTTAATTAAAACAACCTGGAAGATGTTTTAAGAACTCAAGAATGTTAAGAAATGTTTGGAGGTTAGGGGTGGGGTTGTCTGAGACTGAAAAGATTGAAGTGGATAGAATTGTGGGGTGGGGGAGAGAAGGACAAACATGAATGGATGAAAACGAGCAGAGGGGAAATTAAGTGAAGCCATCAAGCAAACATTCCAAATATGAAGACTGGAAGTGACTAGCCTAGAGAGAATGAAACTTTAGTAACATAGGAAAAAAGTGATTATGCCTAAGTTGCCAAAAATTCTAAGAGATAGATGGCTTTAAGAGAACTTATTAACAGGTATACTTCAAAGTTTTGCTATCTGCAAAAGTTGCACACTTACTGTTTATTTGGATTTTTTACTCCCCTGTCCCCCCATTTGAAAGGTTTGATACTTTCTGTAAAATGATGATAAAATGTGCTTAAGATATCTTATATGAATAGTGTACTAGTCAGTACATGCATAGCATCTTGATTATTACTATAATGGAAATGTTGAATGCTGTGTAACAATATGTGTAAATACAATATGTATGTTGCTTTATATACTTTTCTGAAGATCAGGTATGTGTGATCTTGTCTTTGTCACAATCAACAGTGCACTCCATATACAGGTAACTCAAGAGAAAAGTCCTATTGGTTTCAGGAAGATGTACTCCTTACTCAGTGTTTATAGCATTACATAGCTAGTCAGAGATGGGCACCATTGAGTTCAGTAGGACTCACTCCTAAGTATATGTGTATAGGAATGCAGCTTAAAGAATCTACAGAATCATTTAATTTCCTGGCAACAGTTTAGCATTGTACCTGTTTGCATCATCACTGCCACTATAAATAGCATGTTTGAGCCTCTCCCCCATACTTTCACTTAAATGCACTAAACATACTTTTTGAAATATGGTAGCTTTTTCTTTTTGATTTCTGCATAGGTCTTTGCAGAAAGACCCATTTGAGCCTTCTTGTTTTGTACAAACATTTTGTCTTCTGAATTATGTTTCACAATTCAGTAGCAGAAACAAGAAACATTTAAGGCAGACGTTATATGTAGACTTGGAGTTCGTTCCCAGTCTAGGAACTATAGGTGGAACAGAATGCTGTGTATCCATAGCTGTTCATAGATAATGATTTAAATATATACCTGAAAAGTAGTCCCAGTACATATTTAGCGAAAGTGGACTAGCGGATGTGAGGGAATCATAGAAGTGTAAAGCTGTTGCCTGGCTCTGACACTTTTGGCTTTTCGGCGCCAGGCAAAGATCTTTCTGTTTAGCCAGCATTTTAATTAAATAGTATCCTTTAGCTGGCCGTATGACCAGCAGGATTTATTAATGATAAGTTAACTGTTTTAATATAGGGCATTATTATAATGTTGGAAATCTTTAATGGTTTTAATGTTTTTCTAAAGTTTTAATATTGTTGTACGCCGCTCAGAGACCATTGGTAATGGCGCGGCTAAAAATCTTGTAAATAAATAAATAAAGCTGAAAGGAACTCCAAGGGCCATCAGGCCCAACCTCTTGCCAAAACAGGAAACCAGCTGTTACCAGAAACCAAGTGCCTAGTTGTATAAGTGTATGCAAAGACACTTCTTTCACATGGAGGGCCCCACCAGGGTAACACGTGGTTTTCATTCTGAA